>LR746274.1:5515036-6715036 GCA_902729315.2 Spirodela intermedia | reverse complement strand
AGAAACTTTGCATGAGACATGGGAAAAATTCAAGGATTTACTTAGAAAGTGTCCTCATCATGCTATACCCAAGTGGCAGCTCAATAGAATTTTTTATGATGGATTATTAGAACAACATAGAAATATGGTTGATTCTATATGTGGAGGAGCTTTTATGGAGAAAACTCCTGATGAGATTTACAATCTTTATGAGAATTTAAGTGAAAATTCTAGAGATCAAGCTTCTTTTGAATTATATGACAGGGATAAGAAGAGAGGAATTTATGAATTGCATCATGATGATGATTCTAAACTTAGAAATGAGGTTAATCAGATTAATCAAAGATTAGAAAAAATTGATTTACTTATTGATAATATTAGAAAGCCTTTTAACCCTCAACTTAATTCGAATAGTACATGTCCTACGTATGGTGAAAATGATTATTCTGAATTTCAATGTTATAATTTAGATCAATCATTTCACCCTATACAAGAACAAGTGCAAGTAGCTCACGGTTTTAATAGAAATAGGGAAAAATTTTCAAATTCTTATAATCCTAATTGGAGGAATAATTTTTCATGGAGAGACCCAAATAATATTCAAAATCCAGAAGCACTTAGACCCAATTCAAACTCTGAATTTCATCCAAAACAAGAAAATAGATTTCAGAAAAATCAGCCCTCTCAAACCCAACCTGATGCTATGGAAATGATGCAGCAAATGAGCCAAATGATGCAACAAACTATGAATCAAATGATGCAGCACCAGAAACAAATTATAGAGGCCCTTGGGAATAAGAGAGAAGAGGGACAGCTACCTAGTCAGCCCATAGAAAATCCAGGGAACCGCCCAACAATAGGATTTCAGCATGGGGAGTCTAGTAGCATGAATCTAGGAAAAAACCCACAAAATGAAAATGTTAGGACAGTGAATGCATTAAGGAGTGGTAAGATCTTACCTGATCCTTATCCCCAAACATTAGAAGAAAAAGAAAATGTGGACAACCCAAAACAAAATCAAATAGGAGTAGAAGAAGATTTTATAGATTCTACCAAAGAAATTTCGAAAGAGAGGACAACCATTCCATTTCCTAAAGCTCTAGAGCCTAGACAAAGAAAGAAAAAGGAACACAATGAAGAAATAAAGAAAATTTTACAAGATGTGCAAATTAGTCTTCCTTTACTCACTGCCATTGAACATATTCCTGAATATGCTAGAGTTTTGAAAGAAATGTGTACACCAAAAAGGGCACCTAGAGTAGAAAAATTATCTATGCATGCGAGTGCATTATTATTAAATCAATTACCATTTAAATTGAGAGATACAGGTGCGCCTTTAATTTCGTGTGATATTGGTGGATTCATTTTTCAGAATGCATTACTTGACACCGGTGCTAGTATTAATTTATTACCTACAAGTATTTGTGATAAATTTAATATTTCTGATCTTAAACCTTCTACTGTTACCTTACAATTTGCTGATAGATCCATAAAACATCCTAAAGGTATCTTAGAAAATGTGATAGTGACAGTTAAAGGGTGTAAATTTCCAGCTGATTTTGTAGTGCTGGAAATGGATTTTAATGGACAATTTTATGATACATCAATCATCCTAGGGAGACCATTTTTGCATACAGTAAAGATGAATATTGATTTTCCCACAGGTATTGCGAAAATTTCATGTGGAGATCAATCAGTAGAAATTAAAACTTTTGAGGTATCAAATGATCTTAAGAAATCCCAAGTATATGATTGTCATACCATAGATCTTCTAGATGATTTTGATGATCCAGATGTTATTGATGACTGTGTGCTGGAAGAATTAGAGGAAATAGAGAATATAAATTTAGAAGAAAAGAAAGAGGAAGATCATCTGAATTTAGAGTTGAAACCTCTCCCCTCTAGTTTAAAATATATGTTTTTGGAGGAAAATAATTCATTTCCTGTTATTATTGCAGCTGATTTGAGTAATGAACAGGAAGAAGAATTATTAGATGTACTTCGAAAAAATAAGAAGGCTATGGGCTGGAAAATGGACGATCTAAGGGGCATTGATATGAGAGTATGCATGCATAGTATATATTTAGAGGAGGGGGCTAGAACTAGCAGGGAACCACAACGAAGATTAAATCCTAACATGATGGAAATTGTAAAAAAAAGAAATTTTAAAGTGGCTGGCCGCTGATATTATTTACCCTATTTCAGATAGCAAATGGGTTAGTCCTACACAAGTAGTGCCAAAAAAATCAGGGATCACAGTTATAAAAAACGAAAATGGGGAGGAAATACAAACAAGACTAACTACCGGTTGGAGAGTTTGCATTGATTATAGAAAATTAAATTCAGTTACTAGAAAAGATCATTTTCCCCTACCATTTACTGATCAAATTCTAGAAAAATTATCTGGAAAAAACTTTTTTTGTTTTCTGGATGGATACTCTGGTTATAATAAAATTTATATAAACCCTTTAGATCAAGAAAAAACAACTTTCACTTGTCCATTTGGTACTTTTGCTTTTAAACGCATGCCTTTTGGTCTGTGTAATGCTCCAGCCACATTTCAAAGATGTATGCTGTCTATTTTTTCTGATATGATTAGAAAATGCACGGAAATTTTTATGGACGATTTTTCTGTTTTTGGCGAATCATTTGATGAATGCTTAAATCATTTACAGCATGTACTTGAGAAATGCATAGAGAAAAAATTAGTTTTGAGTTGAGAGAAATCACATTTTATGGTTAAAGAGGGAGTTGTGTTGGGTCATATTGTGAGTAAAAGGGGTTTAGAGGTGGATAGAGCAAAAATTGATATTATATCTAAAATGAAACCTCCAAATTCAGTAAAACAGATTAGATCTTTCTTGGGTCATGCAGGTTATTACAGAAAATTTATTCAAGATTTTTCGAAGATTTCTAAACCTCTCACCATGCTATTATCTAAAGATATGCCTTTTAATTTTGATGAGAAATGTTTTGAGTCTTTTTCCGTAATAAAAAGATTACTTACTGAAGCACCCATTTTACAAGCTCCTGATTGGTCCCTTCCCTTTGAAATAATGTGTGATGCATCGAATTATGCAGTGGGGGCCGTTCTAGGACAAACAAAAGAGTCAAAACCCATAGTAATTTCATATGCTAGTAAAACTATATCCGATGCTCAATTAAATTATACCACGACTGAAAAAGAGTTGTTAGTTGTAGTATTTTCGTTAGGAAGGTTTAGATCATATATTTTGGGAGCTAAAATTATTATTTATACTGATCATGCAGCATTAAAATATCTGTTAAATAAGAAAGATGCAAAGCCACGTTTATTAAGATGGATTTTATTGTTGCAGGAATTTGACCATCTTTCTAGATTAAGTGACACAGGAATAAATGCAGCACCTTTACAAGACGCATTTCTAGATAAACAATTGATGGCAGCTCAACATCAACCATCACCATGGTATGCACATATTGTTAATTTTCTGGTTTCTGGAAAAACTCCAGAACAGTGGGATAAGAACAGAAAAAATCATTTCTTTTCTAAGATTAGAAATTATTTTTGGCATGATCCTGATTTATATTACTTGGGCAATGATCAAATTTTAAGAAGATGTGTTCCTGAAGAAGAATACCATAGCATTATTAACATGTGCCATTCATCTAACTGTGGAGGACACTTCTCTGGACGAAAAACAGCTGCAAAAAATTTTCAGTGTGGTTTTTATTGGCCTACAATCATTAGAGATTCTATAGAATTTAGTAGAACATGTATTTCATGCCAATCTATAAGTAACATGAGTAAAAAACATGAAATGCCCATGAGTAACATGTTAGTAGTCGAAATTTTTGATGTATGGGGAATAGATTTCATGGGTCCCTTCCCATCAGCTGAAAAATATGAATATATTTTGCTTGCTGTTGATTATGTGTCGAAGTGGGTGGAAGCTATTCCTACTAGAACTAATGATCATAAAATCGTGATGAAATTTATGCAGGAAAATATTTTTTCGAGATTTGGATGTCCTAGAGTGATTATTAGTGATGGAGGAACACATTTTACAAATAAAAATTTTAGAGAACTGTTGAAAAAGAATGGAGTACACCATAGAGTAGCCACTCCATATCATCCCCAAACAAATGGGCAAGCTAAAGTAGCAAATAGGGAAATTCAGAGAATTTTGAGAAAAATAGTTAGACCAGATAGGAAAGATTGGCCCACGAAATTACAAGATGCATTATGGGCTTATAGAACAGCTTATAAAAATCCCATAGGTATGTCCCCATTTCGTCTCATTTTTGGAAAGCCATGTCATCTTCCTGTGGAAATAGAGCATAAAGCATTATGGGCTATAAAAAATTTATGTATGGATGAAAAATCAGCTGGTGGGCATAGAATTTTTCAGTTACATGAACTAGAGGAGTTGAGGAATGAAGCTTATGAAAATCATAGAATATATAAAGAAAAAACTAAAACTTTTCATGATAAATACATTAGCAGAAAAAATTTGATGTTGGACAAAAAGTGTGGTTATATGATTCTAGGTTGAAATTATTCCCAGGAAAATTAAAATCAAAATGGAAAGGGCCTTATGTGGTGGAAGAGACATATGATCATGGGGCTGTAATGATTAAAGATCCTAAAAGTGATCATAACTTTAAGGTAAATGGACAGCGGCTTAAACATTACATAGAACATGAACGCCTTGCAGAAAAAGAAATTTTATTATTAAAAAAAATTCAAGAGTAAGATCAAGGAGTCCAGCTGGAGACATTAAATTCAGCGCTGCATGGGAGGCAACCCATGGTTTTTATTTCATTCTGTTTGATTTTTTTTAAGCTCTGTTTTTCTTAGAATTTCGCAGTACTTGTTTCTGTATTTGTTTTTTTTCGAAGAAGTGCAGGAGGAGGTGTGTAAGATGAAGTGGAAAATTAAAAACGAGGTTGAGGTGATGTCTTTCTGAGCTTTATCATTTATGACAATATTTTTAATGCTTAACTTTGCATATATGCATGCTTTACATGAAAATTATATTTTCTACATATTCTGTTTCGATTTTTTTTTGTGTCATTGAGGACAATGTCATTTTTAAGTCGGGGGGGAAGTATTCATTATTAATTTATGCTGTAGGACGATTAAGAACATGTGTTTGCATTTTATTCAACTTAGAACAGCAACTAAAAAAATAAAAAAAATCGCCGAATTCGGAAAAACTGCAACATCTATTTTCTGGTTTTCTGTCAGGAACAACAGACTGTTAAAAACAGCAGATGAAAAAACAACCCGAAATTTGAAATTATAGAGACCCTTTTCTCACATTTCAATCCCCTAGACATATATTACTGAAATTCGAAATTACAGCTATAAAGAAGATAGTTTTGATTTATTTTTGACAAATTTATTGCTGCTAAAATAGAACTGAAAACAGAAAACAGAACTGTCAGAACTATCTAATTTACAAATTCCTTACATCATATTGCATGCATGAAAAATTAAATCAATTAGATTGATTGATACCAAAAGATATTAGGAAGATTATTATTGAGTCAAAAGAATGATCTAGTAGCATGAAATGTTGGAATACTCCTTGGATACATGATAGATAACATGGATTTGATTTTACAGATTTTCACTTCATGATCTTGATGGATAATATTTACTTGATGTGAAAATTTGATTGATCATTTGAGTTTAATGGAGATTTTTGCACCCTGATCTATAGGACTTGTGAGGAGAAATCACTTATTTCAAAAAAAAAAAAAAAAGAGAGAGCAATGTGAAAAATCTAGAAACGAAGAGTACACATGGAGGGTGTGACACATCATTCTCATTGTCGAAAATCGTGCATAGAAAAACACTTGCTGAAAAATAAGTGGATAAAGTGAAAGCCCTGAAAATGAAGAGTACACATGGAGGGTGTGAGACATCATTCTTATTGTCGAAATTTGTCTACAGGAAAAGCTACTTATCCACTATATATATAAAAAAAAAAGAAGGAAGAAATATAGTGCAAACTTCAAAAATCAAGTCATAGAAAAAGGGAAATGTAAGATCAATATTATTCTTGGATGAGTATTGATAATTGGAACATCTTGTAAATACATCTATGAGTGAAGAAGTGATAAAGATGTGAATAGAAGAAGTGAAGTCTAGATTGTTATTCCAAGGAGTGTTTAAACATTTAAGTGCTTGACATCATTCTTAAATACTTGATATAAGAATCCAAAGTGTTTAAAGGTGCATCATTTCTAATTGTATTTCTTTTCTGTATTGAAATATGATGTTTGAGATTTGTAAATTTTTATTTTTGTAATTCCATTGCTAAGGGACTAGCAATGATTTAAGTTGGGGGGTGTGATAAGTCTTCATTATCATGAGTTAATAATTAGTAAATAATATAGTTTTAGCCTTAACTCATGATAAATAAACTTATATTTGTGTTAAAGCATGAAAAGTGGTTTTCAGTTGATTAACGTGAATTTTTGGGTAATTATGTGATTTTATACGATTTTTACAGTCTTAGTTTTGAGATAAATGAAGAACAAGAAATAAAAATAAAAATATTGCAAAATGGGGGGACCCGCCGGCCAGCCGGGCCCGCAAGCGGGTCGGAAGCGCAGTCGGGGAGTAGCCGCGAGCAGGGGCTCGAGCGGCTTGCTTGGATCGATAGGGGCACGTGTGCGCCACTCCCCTTCCACGTCACCGGTGGCCAGCCGGCTGTGGGGCAAGGAGTGGTCGTACACGCGAGAGGACTTTGCCTAGAAAGCTAACTTTACTATATATTCGCCCGAAAAATCCGCGCACAACCGATGTGGGACTAAACCCGCGTCACACCTTCCTCAGAAGGGCGGGCGACCGGCCGCGGGTTCGAATCCTCCCAGAGTCAAAATTCATATATTTTTATCTGATTATCGCGACTTTCCTGCAGATCGCCGGTGAAGGATTAAGCAACCAGAATCGCTGGATCATCGGCGAAAATCTCGTCAACGCGATTCGCGGAGCATTGCTACTAAAATTGCTGAACGATTCGCGATAAAAGGATCGCGAATCCATCGAGTAAATCATCTCCGATTGATCGACGAACAAGCCGTCGTCGGGAAGAGGACGATCCGCCGGGAGACGAGTCGCCACCTCCTGAGAGCGTACCAGATGCGATGAAGAGCCTCCCCTTGCTGCGCGGACCTGAGGATGAAGCTCCCTGACACGCGCCCCACCTCCATCCAGCTCCTCTCCGTCGGGTGACAGCCGCCGGAGAGTCGCAAAGTCGCCGTTTTTCCGCTCCGCCGGGTGACAGCCGCCGGAGACGACTCGACGACCCACTTCATTGATCTCTAGACTTCGCGAGAAGATCTAGAGATTGCCCACGTCGTCTTTGTCCAAGGAGAGCCTTCGAGGTCGTGGACACTGCACGACGATCCTCCCGAACGCTCAGGATTCCGGTGCATCGCCGACGCATCGCCGTCGCGACGCCGGAACTCTGGTTTCCTGCTTTCAATTTAATTTACGCTTTATTTAGTGATACTTTGTGTGATTTTAATTTACCAAACTATACTTCGTTCAATTACGATTCTTCCGGCTTTTACAGATCTTAATTTGATTAATTAAATCGTCTATAATCGCTTACGTAAGAATCGCCGGGCGGAACTCTGTTTCCGCCCGATTCGCGTTCGCCGGGCGCTGACGTCATCCTGTCGTCCGCACCCTTATTTTTCGTGAATTTTAAATATATTTCCTTTTCATTTCCTAGTATAAAATTCATAGAAAATCGTATTCATTGAGAAAAACTCTGAATAATTACAAAATATTATATTACATCCCTGTGATTGACCTGGGAAATTACCGCTATTTTTGGAACTTTTATTGAATTATAATTGATATATTTATTTATAAATACTTCTAAATATCCAGAAATATGTATTTTCTAGTTTTATAAATTTTAGATTTACGTGATTTAATATACAACGACTGAGTCACGTCAGATACCATGTACACAAATAGAATATGTATTACTCAAGGAAATAGGAGGGGTACATGTCTCCCTATATAGAGAGAGAGAGGAAGATGAAGAGCCAAGTGAGAAGGCGAATACTAAGAGACATGGGGAGGCTAAGAGATACAGGGGTGAAGAATGTGAAGGGCCAAGAGGTGTGAGAAGGCTGAGAGGCCTATAGTGGGCCTTCATGCTCACAGAGAGAATGCTTGTATCGCATTTGGTTCTCTCTAAAAGGCGATGACTTCTCTTGACAAATTGTCCTCTTCTTAATGATGGCTCATTCATCAATCAATTGGAGATGATTTCTTTGATGAATTTGTGACTTTTATATTAAATTCTTGGTCAATTGCTAACTGCTTAATCATTGATTGGCAAATGATTTTTACAAATAGCATTGATGAAATTTCCATCGATAGGTGAATGATTCCAATTGCTTAATCATTGATTGGCACTCTGCAAAAAAGTCCAAAGTTAATCAGGTAAAAGATAAAATTTGGCTCTAGTGGGTTTCGAACCTTTGCTAGTTGTTTACCTGCATGAAAGATAGTTAGATAATTACTCCGATACTTTTGAATAGTGATGTCATTGAGGTATTTCGTTCTTATAAGATAGGGGCATGTATAAAAATATGTAAAACTCACTAGTGACTACTAGTGTGAGTGTAATCCCACATTGATTGTTTCCTAATATTTGAGACACATCTATGTCTTTACATCCTCTTGTTTTGAATAACTCTTTCTCACATATACATATGTATATGACCACTCCTTGCCCCATTCCTAACTGCCCCTAGTGACGTGGAAGGGGAATGACACACACACGACCCTCGACTAGTGCTTAGCCAATTGAGCTAGCTCATGGCTCTCCTCAACTATGCCTCTGACCCATGTGTAGGCCTAGCTGGCCAGCATGTCCCTTCACTATACTTCCAACATGCATTTAGATCTCGGCTAGATAGTGTCCCCCTTTTTTTTTCTTTTATTTATTTTATCTTTCTTTATTTTATCTTTAAAATATGATTATAAAATTATGTTAATTCACATAAAATCACATAATTAGTAAAAAATTTACAATAATTAAATGAAAACCTATTTTTTCAACTTAACATAAATATAAGTCTATTTATCATGAGTTAAGGATTAAAATCTATTATTAATTAATTATTAACTCATGATAATGAAGACTTATTAATAGAGTTTAAAAGAAATTAAGAAATAATATTATAACTTAGCTCTAGCCAAGTTTTCTTGTAATTTAATAGTAAATTGATCTATTAATTGATCTTCATCTTTTATTATTTGTTATTTTTCTCCTAAGATCATTCTAGATCTACTAAATTACCAAGACAAATAAAAAACATATATTACTATCGACGTGACTTAGTCGTTGTATAGTAAATAACGTAAATTTAAAATTTATAAACCTAGAAAATACTAATTTTTAGATATTTAGAAGTATTTCTGAACAAATATATCAATTATAATTCAATACAACTTTCAAAAATAACTATAATTTTCTAGATAGATCACAAGGATGTAATATAATATCGGGTTAGTTTTCAGAATTTTACTCAAAGAATATGATGTTTTATTAATTTTATATTATGAAATAAAAATAAAATATTGAAAATTCACTAAAAAAAGAAATAAGGGTGCAGACGTTAGAATGACGTCAATGCCCGATGAACGTGAATCAGGCAAAAATAGAGTTCCATCCGGTGATTCTTAGGTAAGTGATTATAGATAATTTAATTGATCAAATTAAGATCTGTAAAAGTCGGAAGAATCGTAATTGAATGAAGTATAGCTTGGTAAATTTAAATCACACAAATTATCACTAAATGAAGTAGAAATTAAGTTGAAAGGAAGAAAATAGAGTTCCAGCATCGCAGCGGCAATGCGTCGGTGATACATCAGGATCCTAAGCATTTAGGAGGATCGTTGTGCAGTGGCTACGGCCTCGAAGGTTTTCTTTGGACAAGGACGACGTGGGTAATCTCTAGATCTCCTTGCGATGTTTAGAGATCAATGAAATAGGTTGTCGAGTCGTCTCCGAAGGCTATCACTTGACGGAGTGGAAAAATGATGAGTTTGCGGCTCTTTGGCAGCTGTCACCCGATGGAGAGGAGCTGAATTGAGGTGGGGCATATGTTAAGGAGCTTCATCCTCAAGTTTGCGCAGCAAGAGGAGGCTTTTCATCGCATCTAGTACGCTTTCAAGAGGTGGCGACTCATCTCCCGGCAGATCGTCTCTTCCCAACGACGGCTTGTTCATCGATTAATCGGAGATAATTTACTTAATAGATTCGTGATCCTTTTATTGCGAATCATTCAGTAATTTTAGTAATAATACTCTGCGAATCACGTTGTCAAGATTTTTGCTAATGATCCAACGATTCTAGTGCCTTAATCCTACACTAGTAATTTGTAAGAAAGTCGTGATAATCAAATAAAAATATGAGTTTTGGCTCTAGGAGGATTCGAACTCACGTCAGTTGCTCGCTTGCATGAGAGAGATTGAAATAAGTACTCTAATGCCCTTATCAAGTGACATCATCATTGTATATCTCTATTACAAATAAGGGATATTTTAGATATTAAAATCTTTGAAGCCTTTCGAGGGAAGGTGTGATGTGGGTTTAGTCTCACATCACTTATGTGCCGAAGTTTCGGATGAATATATAGTAATATTACATTTGCAAGCAATGAGTCCCTTTCTCCCGCATGTACAACCACTTCTTGTCCCATAGTTGGCTGGCCACTGGTGACGTTGAAGGGGAGTGTCGCACACTTGCCCCCATTGGTCCTAGCCGCTCGAGCCCCTGCTCGCAACTCCTCCCCGACTGTACTTCCGACCCACTTGCTGGTCCCCCCCATTTTGTTATAATTTTTTTTTCTTCATTTATCTCAAAAATAAGACTATAAAAATCATATCAATTCGTAAAAAATTACATAATTAGCCAAAAATTCACGTTAATCAACTGACAATCACTTTTCACACTTTAACATAAATATAAGTTTATTTATCATGAGTTAAGGCTAAAACTATATTATTTACTAATTATTAACTCATGATAATGAAGACTTATCACCCCTCTTTTTGGCAAATCTCTCCGACAAGCAGTGCAGTACTTCCGAATAATACTTCTACGACTTTTGGTGTGGTGTGACATGTCCGAACTAAACCAAGCCGGCACACCAGTGTCTCTAATTGTCCAAGAGACAGATTAAACTTGGGCAATGATTTATTTCTTACTTTCAACATTTATTTACTTGATTTTATCAATTATTTATATTTTATGGTAAGTTATTTTTATTTCATGCATGTTTCAATTGAAATGAGTATTACTAATTCAAAACTTGATGAATGATCTTTGTTTTACTTTTAAATCCTCTGAAACTCTATGAGATCAAGCTAAGATCGTGTCCAACTTATTTTCTATTGATTTCTATAGTTAAATCTCGATGTATTATTGTTCCTAGTGTTCTATGATTAATAAAGTATTTTTCTATTTTCAAATGTGAAATCAGCAAGATTAAAAGTTGATTAATGAGCATTGAACTGTAAAAACAAGGTGGAGACATTCAGGACTGACCTCATGTTATGTGTGTGAATTCTCAAACACACATTCGTCTGAGAATAATGGTCACCGTGAAAATGGATTAACCATATTTTTCTCTTTCTTTATTATCATCTTATTTCTCTCTCTTCCTCTCTCATGAGACCTCTTCTTCTCTCTCCATGTCTCATGAGATCTCTCTCTCTTTCTCTCTATCAATTGATCTCCCTCTCTTTCTCTCCATTGATTGATCTCCCTCCCTTTCTCTCCATCAATCAATCTCCCTCTCTTTCTCTCCATCGATCGATCTCTCTCTCTTTCTCTCCATCGATCAATCTCCCTCTCTCTCTTGTGAGACCTTTCCCTCTCTCCGTCTCATGTGAGATTTTCCTCCATCTCTCTCTCTCTCTTTCACAGGAGATCTCCTCTCTTTTGTGAGCTCTCTCTTTTCCTCTTTCCTTTATCTGCTCCCCTTTCTTTATTGTTCTCACCTCACTCTTTTATTTTATTATTATCATTAAATATTAATAAAATATTAAAAATTATTCTAAATAAAAATTAAATTATTTTTCATGACAAATTAATCAATCTCCTTCTGTTCAACTTAAGACTTATATCTATACTAATATTCTATTAAGTTTTAGTTATAAATATTATTAGATAATATGTATTTAAACACAATGACAAGTGCACATCAAAGCTCATTCCTTCCTCCCCCAACTACACTCAAAGCCTCCAACAAGTGGTTAGATCTTCCTTTCTCCCCCCAAACAGCAGTGACACCATGGTCAACCCAGCAACTTCGGTGGATCTCTTCTGCAAACAGCATAGCACTTTCGGACAATACTTCTACAACTTCCAACATAGTGTGGCACGTTTGAATGAAATCAAGCTGTCACATGATTGTCTCTAGTTGCCCTTGTGGTAGACTAAACTAGGGTAATAATTTCTTTCCTACTTTTGTCATTTATTTACATACTTTTAATATTTATTTATATTTTACAACAAGTTATTTCTATTTCATACATGTTTTGCTTGAAATAAGTATAACTAATTCAAATCTTGTTGAATAATCTTCATTCTTTTCTGAATCTTTAAAAATTCGTCTAAGATCAAACAAAGATTGTTTCTAATTTATTTTCTATTGATTTTTATAGTCAAATCTTGATGTATTCATGTTCCAAGAGTTTCACAAATAACATGTATTTTTTTATTTTCGAATGCAAAATCAACGAGATTAAAGGCTGCGTAATGATCGTTTAACTATTAAAACATAGTGTAGAGCACACATTCATTTGAGAATCATGGTCACTTGAAAATGATTTGATTGTGTTTCTCTGTTTCTTTATTATCATCTATTTTCTCTCTCTCCCTCTCTCATGAGCTCTCTTCTTCTCTCTTCGTCTCTTGTGAGATCTCTCCTTTTCTCTCCATCAATCAATCTCCCTCTCTTTCTCTCCATAGATTAATCTCCCTATCTCTCTCTCTCTCTCTATCTCGTGTGATATCTCTCTCCTCCTCTCTCTTTCTCTCTCTTTTATGAGAGCTCTCTTTTCTCTCTCTTTTTCCTCTTCTTTTATTCTTCTCACCTCACACTTCTATTTTCTTATTTCTATTAAATAGTGATTAAATATTAAAATCACTCTATATATAAACTAAATTATTTTTCTCGACAAATTAATCAATCTCCTTATATTTGACTTGAGACTTATATCTATACTAATATTTTATTAAGTTTTAGTTATAAATATTATTAGATAATGTGTATTTAAACAGAACGTCAAGTACACATCATCTTTCCTAGTGAGTAGTGTGTGGATGGGCTATAAACTAGCTAATCACACTCATAGCAAAAGAAATGTTAAAATGAGTCAAGGTCAAGTAATTCAATTGTCCTACCAAATGATGATATTGTCATAAATCCTTAGAAGCATCACCTGAATCTAGAAGCAACTTAACCTTTGGATAAATTAGTGTAGGAGTATATTTGACACCCAACATCCCTGCATCTTACAATAGATCAGGCACATACTTCCACTAGTTGATAACCAATCCCTCGGAAGAGTGGGCAACCTCAATATCCAAAAAATACCAAAGTTGACTTAGAAGATCACCACGCTCAACCCCTTTATCAATCTTGTTCCTAATCTTCAGATCTTGTACAACACAAGATTCAACAAGAAATGTAATAGATACATTACGTGTGTGGGTAAGGTAACTTTATAGAAATAAGATTGAAAGGAGACTAGGGAACATGTAAAAGATATGTAAAGAGAAGACAAGGCAAAGGTAAAGAATTCCTAATACCAAGAACCGAAGTCCTCAATCCATTAGCGAGGGTGAACAAAGGATGAAAAGGATTCAAGTGGTATAAGGTGAAATGTGAATGTATACCAGAGATAGGATGGATGGCACTTGAATCAAGGACTCATAGTTGAGATGTACTAATATTTAAATGGTTTTTTAATTTTTTTTTGTGTGTTAACTTGCGAAATAAGGATAATAATATAGTGTTAATTTTTGAAGTCTGAAGTTAAAGGACAATATAATTTTTTATTTTTAGAAAAATATAAGAATAAAATATAAAAAATTATCTCTCCCACTAGAAAGCTAGTACTCGCTAGTTGACTTAGAGGGGCTCTACACTCATGTCGGTAGACCCAAATCGGGGGAGCCACAAGTTGGGCTCGAGTGGCAAAGGACTTGTCACACATGTAAGCATCACCCCCCTACCACATCCTAGGGGCCAGCTAGTGTGGAGCGAGTGTCATACACACGTGTGTGCGCCAGGGTGAACCACCTATTCTCTTACCCAAAATATTCCTAGGAATTATTTTATTTGGGAGAAAGGGTCTTTGCAATAAAGATGTAGTTTTGATATATATTGAGTTCAATCACTAAAAAATTCCAATGTGGGACTAAATGTTCTCATTTATTTTAGGACAATGGTTTGGAGCACGATGTGATCCAACGACGCTCAACAGGCCACATTACTACCTAAGGCAGATCTTGTGGTGGGTGAACTACCACGATACTTGAAAACGTAAAGCATTCCATCAGCGATTCATGAATCTTGTGTCACTCAACACACACATGACAAAAAGATGATCTGACAGCTAGTGAAGCCTGATAAGTCTTCATTATCATGAGTTAATAATTAGTAAATAATATAGTTTTAGCCTTAACTCGTGATAAATAGACTTATCTTTGTGTTAAAGTGTGAAAAGTGGTTTTCAGTTGATTAATGTGATTTTTTGGGTAATTATGTGATTTTATACGAATTTATATGATTTTTACAGTTTTACTTTTGAGATAAATGAAGAAAAAGAAATAAAAATAAGACAAAATGAGGGGGGGAACCCGCCAACCAGCCGGGCCCGCAAGCGGGTCGGAAGCTCAGTCGGGGAGTAGCTGCGAGCAAGGGCTCGAGCGGCTTGGACCGATAGGGGCACGTGTGCGTCACTCCCCTTCCACGTCACTAGTGGCCAGCTGGCTGTGGGGTAAGGAGTGGTCGTACACGCGAGAGAAGGAACTTTGCTTAGAAATGTAACATTACTATATATTCGCCCGAAAAATCGGCGCACAACTGATGTGGGACTAAACCCGTGTCACACCTTCCTCAGAAGGGCGGACAACCAGCGCAGGTTCGAATCCTCCCAGAGTCAAAATTCATATATTTTTATCTGATTATCGCGACTTTCCTATAAATCGCCGGTGAAGGATTAAGCAACGAGAATCGCTGGATCATCGGCAAAAATCTCGTCACCGCGATTCGCGGAGCATTGCTACTAAAATTGCTGAATGATTCGCGATAAAAGGATCGCGAATCCATCGAGTAAATCATCTCCGATTGATCGACGAACAAGCCGTCGTCGGGAAGAGGACGATCCGCTGGGAGACAAGTTGCCACCTCCTGAGAGCGTACCAGATGCGATGAAGAGCCTCCTCTTGCTGTGCAGACATGAGGATGAAGCTCCCTAACACGCGCCCCACCTCCATCTAGCTCCTCTCAATTGGGTGACAGCCGCCGGAGAGCCGCAAAGTCGCTGTTTTTCTGCTCCGCCGGGTGACAGTCGCCGGAGACGACTCGACGACCCATTCCATTAATCTCTAGACTTCGCGAGAAGATCTAGAGATTGCCCACGTCGTCTTTGTCCAAGGAGAGCCTTCGAGGCCGTGGACACTACACGACGATCCTCCCGAACGCTCAGGATTCTGGTGCATCGCTGACGCATCGCCGTCGCGACGCCGGAACTTTGTTTTCCTGCTTTCAAACTTACTTTAAGCTTCATTTAGTGATTAATTTTTGTGTTTTTAATTTACCAAAATATACTTTGTTCTATTACGATTCTTCCGGCTTTTACAGATCTTAATTTGATTAATTAAATCATCTGTAATCGCTTACATAAGAATCACCGGGTGGAACTCTGTTTCCGCCCGATTCGCGTTTGCCGGGTGCTGACGTCATCCTGATGTCCGTGCCCTTATTTCCCTTTTTCGTGAATTTTAAATATATTTCCTTTTCATTTCCTAGTATAAAATTCATAGAAAATCGTATTCATTGAGAAAAATTGTGAATAATTACCAGATATTATATTACATCCTTCTGATCGACTTGGAAAATTACCGCTATTTTTGGAAGTTTTATTGAATTATAATTGATGTATTTGTTCAGAAATACTTCTAATATCTGAAAAGTCGTATTTTCTAGTTTTATAAATTTTATATTTGCGTGATTTAATATACAATGACTAAGTCACGTCAAAGCCCCACAGTACTAGGCACTTAAGTTATCAATTGGCAGTGACTCATGGTGGATTAAACCTATGTCACTCAACGCGCTACATGACTAAGCATATCTGATCCAACAACAATTGAAGTGCCATGATACTGGGAACTTAAGTTCTCATACATATCACTATTAGGGATATAAAGACAATAATTAATTATTATCTGGTAAAATATATATTATTGATTATCTTTAAAAACCTGATAGTAGTCCTGAAGACAACATCCATTTTTCCTCCTTTTCCACAATCAATGCCTCTAGTGATTGACAAGCTCATTCCTTCCTTCCTTCCACAACTACACTCAAGGCCTCCAATGAGTGGCCACCTCTTCCCTTTTCTCGTAGACGACAGTGATAACATGGTCGACTCCCCTTTTTTGACAGATCTCTTTAGCAAGTGACATAGCATTTCTGAATAATTCTTCGACAACTTCCAACATGGTGTGACACATTTGGACAAAACCAAGGCACCACATAGATATCACTAGTTGCCTAAGAGGACTAATCTTAGGCAATGATTTATTTTCTATTTTTAGTATTTATTAACATATTTTTATATTTATTTATTTTTACAGCAAGTTATTTCTATTTCATTTATATTTCAATTCAAATGAGTAAAACATATTCAAATCCTAATGAATGATCTTCATTCATTTTCTAAATCCTCCAAAACTCTTCTAAGATCAACCTAAGATTGTGTCTAATTTATTTTCTATTGATTTTCGAAGTTGAATCTCGAAGTAGTCATGTTTTTAACATTCCACAATAACGAGTAAGGTTTTAAAACATTAAATCATATGAAATATCACTAAATTAAGTAAAACTTAAGTTCAAAATAGGAAAGAGAGAGTTTCAATCTTGCAACACCAATCGTCAGAATTCTGTGTTTGAGAGGATTATTGATAAGTATTCATTATCTAACTAATAATATATTTTTAGCCTTAACTCATGGTAATATGAAAAGTGATTTTTAATTAATTAATCTGAATTTTTGGCTAATTGTGTGATTTTATGTAAATTTATATAATTTTTATAATCTTGTTTTTGAAATAAATGAAGAGAAATAAAATACAGTAAAAAGATAGAAAAAAGGGGAGACTTGTTGGCCAACCGGACTCACAAGTAAGTTAGAAGAACAGATAGACAAAGCCGCAAGCAAGGGCTCAAGCAACTAAATATGGCCTAGTAAGGGACACATGTGTGTCACTCCATTTCCACATCACTAGTGGTAAGTGAGGTGTGGGGCAATGGGGGCAAGGAATGGTTGTACACATGCAACAAATAGATACATTGATCGTGCAATCGCTTCAATTTGGCTCGAGGTCTCTAAGTACATTGAATTGATCAATCCCTCTATCACTCTTCACTAGTCCATTACATTTTTCAGCTATGACTATGACAATGATATTTTACATATGGGAGTAAAACTTGATTTTTAAATAATGATCAATAGAAAGCCTAAACACATACTCATAGTAATACATAAACCTTTTGCATCTCATACCCCCACAACCTTAATCAAACTACTAATCTTCATAAACTTACAATTCATTGACCATACTGATAAACAACACATTTCCTAATAAGTCTTAATTATCATGAGTTAATAATATATTTTATATATTAAATCATGCTAAATTATTAACTAATATAATTTTTTGACTAATTATGTGCTTTTATATGATGTTTAGATTCATGTTTTTAAGTAAAATGAAGATAAATAAAATAAATAAAAAATATAAAAAAAGAGTAGACCCATTGGCCAACTAATACTTGGTAGCTAACCTAGGGGGGCATTGCTCTCAAGTGGGTGGACCCAGATTGAGGAGCTATGAATTGGGCTCAAGTGGCCAAGGAACCCATGTAAAACACATGTGCATTACTCCTCTTCCATGTCATTAGGAGCCAATTGGGTGAAGGATAAGGTAAGATCTAGTCACATGTGTATGTGGGCCAAAATCACTTGATTTCGTGGGGCCCTCAAAGGCATAATGAAGCCTAGAGTTATATGGACGTAAACTCTCCCAAAAAAATGATGTGGAAGTAAAACACAAATAGAACACTTCAACAAAATAATGTCAAAAATATCTCTACATTAAGAGAAGGTAACATGGTTATGTGCTTACTATTTTAAGGATATTATGGTTATTAGTTAAGCCTCTCTTCGTAGTTAGGTGACTAATGAAGGTTCATATCTCACTAATGACAAAACCCAACTCACTAATGAAGCTTCTCTTATGACTAAGGCATAATGCAGTTAGGATGAAACTTTTTGAGACATGCTCCACTTTGATTAAACCCAACTCTACTAAGTGATAGTCATTGGAGACCCATCTTTGCCAAACTTCTGCTCTACCGAGTCATAACCACTGAATATGCTTCACCATCATCTACCTTCATCCTTTAGACTTTGCATGGGGATCTCAAGAGTGCCTTTGAGGCCATGACAACCTTCAAAATTTTTCTAAATATATAAAATTCTAGTGATCATCATTGTGATGTCAGAACATTATCTTTCCTTGTTTAACTTGTTGAATCTTTAAATTAATGATAATTTACTTGCATTTAAATTTCGAAACTCCTGTTTCATCCATTACTATTTATTTGGTGTTTATAATTCTCAATTTCATCAATTGAATCATATGTAATCATTTACACAATAATCACAAGGTGGATTTTTTTTCCCAAATCATAATTCTTTAGGTGCTGACATATGCCGAACATCAACACCTGAATTTTCCTTTTTCTCTTATTTTAAAAATGATTTTCTTATAATTATTTAGTGCAAAAATAATAGAAAATCATATTCTTTAAGGAAAAATATAAAATTTTACTTGATATTATCATACATATCTATTTCATTATATTTTTTAGCTAAATAAAAATCATCATCAAGGAATAGATCTGAAAGAAGAGAACTAAATAATTTTGAAATAAGAAATATACTTTACAAAAAAACTACTAAAATTGGAAAAACATTAACTTAGGGCCTATAAGGGTTGATTGATATAAAGCCCCAAATACAAAAGATAAAGAGAAGCCTAAAACTTGAGGCCCAACCAACTTGGAATTGGGCCATGAAAAAGAGAATGGTTAAAAATGACCTAAAATCTCAAGGATTCTCTTTAGATGTGGATGACTTGGGCATTCGTTAGATCAATTTTCAAAGTTTAGAAAATGATAGTGGAAGTTAAACTAGTTAAAAATGGTAAAACATAGTTTTGTTGTTGTAGCGGCGATGCGTTGAAATCATGAACATTTGAGAAGATTGTCATACAATGTGCACAACTTCAAAAGCTCTTCTTGGACAGAGATAACATGGGCAATCGCTATATCGTATTGCCAAGTCTAGAAATCAATAAAATGGGTTGTCAAATCATCTTCGACGGCTATCACCAGACGGAGCAAAAAAATAATAACTTTGTGACGGAGATAAGCTAGATGACAGTGGGGTGCATCTTAAGGAGCTTCATCCTTGGGTCCATGCAGCAAGAGGAGGCTCTTTGATAACATGATAATTATAGTGATAATGTCTATAATTTTATATACTTTTGAGCTCAAAAGTTCACCAAGATCATGTTATCATAATACAATTATGAATAGGAGTAATGATTCTGTGCTTATAAGGATGTAATTTTCCTGTATATTTTCTGATTATAGATATGCAACAAGCGAGGAAAACATGAGTTGTGAAGATGAAGTAGTTCATTTAGGCATGCGTGAAAGTTAGGGAGATACTAGCCAAATTATTGACACACCTACCAGAGTAGTATCCTCACCTACCATAGACCCACAGCATGATGAAAAGATTAGCCAAGTTGTTCTATCTTTGTTCTATACACACAGTCTTTGAAACATTTGTTTAGGAGAAAATAATACCGTACCAATTTAGGTAAGAAATATTGACATTTTAGGGAAATAGGATGAACAATGACATATGTAGAAGGTATAGATGAAGAAAACGTTCTAGGCGAAGTTAAGAAATAAGTAAATGGTCAGATTCATAAAATTAGAAAGAGGGGAATAAGCAATGGGTTAGCCCAACAAAGGTGCTGTCAAAAAACTCGTCTTCCTATTGTCCAAAATTAGAAACAGGAAAATGTGCAAACTCCACTGCCAACAATATGGAGAGTATGCATAGATTACGGAAAGCAAAATACAGTCACTAAAAAAGATCATTTCGCCATTCCTTCTATTCACAAAATTATAAAAAAATTGATATGACAATAATGCTTTTTCTACCTAGATGAATATTAAGGGTGTAACTAGGTTGGGATATACCTTAAGGATCAAGAGAAAGACGACCTTCATCTGTCCTTTTGGGAAATTCGTATTAATGGTCATTTTTTCTGATCTGATAGCGGAATATTTAGCAATCTTTGTGGATGATTTTTTAATATTGGGTTTATGTTTTATTGAATGTCTTAGAAATTTACGAAACATGCGTCCATGTATTTATCACATTAAAAAAACCATTGACGAAAGATCCTTTGAGCCGTGCACATCAGTGGTCATTGCCATGTGATCCTTGTACTACAGGAATTTTATATTAAAATTCAAGATACAAAAAAGTTTTCAAATGTTGTTGAAAAATCATTTAGCATGATTAAACAATGCTTATAACACCTCACGAAAAGATAGTTTTATCATTTGATCTTTCCTTTTCTCTCACTCTCCCTGGATCGATCTACTTCTCTTTCACTCGGTTTCGTTAGAGATGTTGTCCCTTCTCTCTCTGCTGAGTGCTTTCTCCCCTCCTTTCTTTGTCTCCTTTAAGCGAGAAATCTCATCCCTTCTCTCTCTGGTGAGAGCTTTCTCTTCTTTCTGTGCTTTCCCTTTCACGAAAAACCTCACTCTTCTATTTTTTCACGATGGATTAATAAATTCCTCTGGGTTTGACCTGAGACTTACTTCTGTACTAGTTTATATATTACATAGTGTGTATGTAAAAAATACGACAAGTGCACACTAGTAACACAAAAAATGTGCACTGTGGGGTGTAGACAAAAAAGTATCAAGTCACAGGATGACTCCTCATCAAGTAATATATTATTGAAATATATTAGATTTGTTTCATACTAGAGTGAAGGTTTTGTAAAGTAGGTTTTATTGGCCCACTTTATCCAAAGACTCTTTGATTAAAGTGTCAAGCATCCATCAACATCCATTAACAAGCAAAATGCTATTCCTTTTAATTCGATTTTAGTAGTAGAACTCTTTGATATATGGGACATTGATTTCATGGGCCCTTTCCCCCAATCTTATGGATATGAATATATTCGCTCAGCTATTGACTTTGTCTAAATGGGTGGAAGCAATACCCACTGAAGACAAATATTCCCTCGCTGAGCCTGTGAGCA
This sequence comes from Spirodela intermedia, assembly GCA_902729315.2. Lineage (NCBI taxonomy): Eukaryota > Viridiplantae > Streptophyta > Magnoliopsida > Alismatales > Araceae > Spirodela > Spirodela intermedia. The sequence goes on along the minus strand of LR746274.1, from coordinate 6,693,371 downwards.
TCATTGAAGATGCAGGGAAATAATTTTTAGCTAACCAGATATGGAGTGAAGCACAAAATGACAACCCCATATCATCCTCAATCCAATGGGCAGGTAAACTTAACCAATAGACAAATTAAACGAATTCTAGAAAAGACAGTACAACCCCATAGGAAGGACTGGTTTGCACATTTGAATGATACTCTTTTGGCTATGAGGACTGCCAATAAGACACCTCTAGCTATGTCCCCATTTAGGCTAGTAGTTGAGAAGTCTTGTCATCTCCCAGGTGAATTATAACACAAGGCATATTGGGTATTCAAATAATAAAACCTAGATTTAGTTGACGCAATTATTTAAAAGAGCTAGATAAACTCGGAAATGAACCATATTGGATTATAGTTTAAATGTCATACTAAAAGAAAAGATTCAATGTAGATATGGTTTTTACGTGAATTTATATTGTACATTGAATCACATACAAAAGTATGAAATTCTATATATTTTCTATAGGTGTTATCAATCAAAAATATTATATGTTATGTTTTAATCAATATATTGAAGTACTCATAGATAGCAGCGAGTCAAGTCACACTCTCTAAATGTTAATTAGAAATTAATTTGAACCTAGTGTCACTGCTCCTTCTTCTTGCATTCACTGAAAGCAACAGGAGAGATCTCGTTCAAACAAAAAGTTGAGCTTGGAAAACCATAAGCCCTAAACCTGCATTCACATGATGTGGAACAAAACCTGTTCCAGACATAGGTTTTTCCCCAAAACTAAAGTGCGGTGTTCCCTCTCTTTCGATCCTCTTTTGCTCGCTTCTCTCGCACCTCTTGTGTACACGTGAGAAACTGCCCGAAGGTTGTTGACCGATTGGATTCTTCTGCTGCCAGAATGCTGCATCTTCATAGCTGCAAGTGATGGTTGAGCTGCTGTATCACAAAAGGAAATTCAATTATTAAAATAACATTATTCAATCAGATAGCCAAATGTTTATGAGGGGACTAATTTTGAAACATCTTAAAAATCACATTTATTAATTTAAGCAATACCTTAATAATACCATAGACACTATTCCTGTTTTATTAGACCCCCCAACTTCTCTCATTGGTAATCACTTAGCATTGGATTTAGAATACTTCTGTTGCTATGACTTTTTTGTGGTGGACTTCATCAATACCTACTTCTTTTTCTCACTAGTTTACTTTGTCTAAAGACTAGCTTTCGTTCTTTGAATCCTTTTCCTGTTTGGCTTATATGCACTAAACTTTTGACTTGTAGTTCCAATTCCACAAGCTGGCCCTTCTCATTTTTTTATACCATGCAAGTAACTTTTCACACAAAGTTTGACTTGTAGTTCTTTTTTTGTGCATGTGTTCAGGCTTGGTTGAGAAACATGAAATTATGTTGGAAGTCTTGCTGATTCGTTGATACTTCAGCTAGCTCTAATAGAGTTCAACTCTTTATCTAGTAAGACATGACGTAATTTACTATGCCAATTCTAATATAGAGATATATCAATTTTCAAAGTTTGTGCTCGGATGTAAGAAGGTTTCGAAAAGTAAGAAGCATAATAAGCTTGTGCTTTTCTTACCCGTAGCATTGTAGCCACCCCCCAAATAGAATGATGCAGTGTCCTCAAGACACTTCAAAAGAAAGAGGAATGAAAACAAGAGTTAAAGTTACCAAACCCATAATGATGGTTTAGGAATATCCACTTTCAACTTAATATATTGACCTCTATAAAAGAATATAGCTCAGGAATTGATACATAAGAAAATAGAAGGAAAACAATCAAAATAAACGAGAACTTTTCTACTATGACAGTCAGCAGTTGCTACTAAGATGAGAAGACTATAAGAGACTCCTGGAGATCACAGCTGCTGGCTGATCGTGCTGAGAGTATGGTTTGAGATGCTGGCTATGAACTTTGAAGGTTTCCCCTATTTATAGATCTTAAATGAAAACAGCTGCACAATTACAGATCTACAAAATAATGTAACGCCATCCCAACGATCAAACTTTAAATTATTGATTGTCAGAAAATGATTTACGTAATCAAAGTTTTTGATTTTCATAAAATGATTTACATCTTAAATTATTGTTATGAAAATTTTTAAGTTTGGCTTTTGTTAACGCGAGTTTTCTGATAAGCTTCATTACATAGCTCTTGACGTTCATGTATTTGAAGAATAAGAATGGTGCTCAAATTCAACCAGTAGATGGCAAAATTTACCATAGATAAGACGATAAGGAGACATGCCGATGGGGTTTTCATAACTTGTTCTATAGGCCTACAAGGCATCAGATAATGTTGCTGCCCAATCCCTTACCATTAGCTCGAACAATCTTTATCAAAATGTTTTTAATCTTACTAGTTCAATCAAACAATACTTGGCCATTAGCTTGGGGATGATATGGGTTCAAGATCTAATGTTAAACACCACACTTAATCAAACTCCTTAAATGAGTACTGTTAAAGTTAAATCCCCCGTCACTAATGATGACACGAGGACAGCCAAACCGAGAGAGCATATGCTGAAGAATAAACTATAGAAACAATTTTCTGGTCGCTGGTTCTACTAGGTATGGCATCAACCCGTTTGTAAATAAAATCTACAGCCAAAACATAATCCATAGTCAGAGATGATTCACTTGATGGATTCACGAGCCTTTCAAAAATTTAATAACAATGCTTTGCAAACTGCGTTGACGAGATTTTTGTTGATGATCCTGGGATTGTAACGGCTTAATCTTTCACCAGCGATTTGCTCGAAACTCACAAAAACTAGATTAAAAGACAAGTTCTGGCTTTGGAAGGATTCAGACCCATGTCAGTTATCTGACTGCATAAGAAATATTAAAATAAATAGTCTAATGCCCTAATGAACTGATAATATTATGGTAGTATAAGTAATAGGTAGTTTAAGTATTAAAGTCTTCAAAGCCGTTCGGGGGAAGGTGTTATGCAAGTTTTGTCTCACATCACTTGTGCGCTGAAGTTTTGGACAAATATATAGTAATATCACCTTGGCAAGCAATGAGTCTCTTTCTCCTGTGTATACGAGAACTCCTTGCTCCACAGCTACCTGGGCACCGGTGACGTGAAAGGCGAGTAAGGAACACGTGCCCCCATCAGTCCTAGCCACTCGAGCCCCTGCGAACAGCTCCCCTTGATTGTGCTTCCGACCTACTTGCGGGCCTGACTGGCTGGCAGGTCTCCTCCTTTTACTATATTTTTATTTGAATGTCTTTTTCTTTATTTATCTTAAAAATAGCAATACAAAAAACTTATTAATTCATAAAAGGTCACATAATTAGTCAAAATTTTACATTAATCAACTGAAAACACTTTTACATTAATCAAAATTCATAAAAGGTCACATAATTATTATAAGTTTAGACTAAAATTATATTATTTACCAATTATTAACTCATGATAATGAAGACTTATCAATATCTCTGTAACAAAACTTGTGAAAGCTTACAATTATCATTTTTTGAAGATAAAAGTCAAGAAACTAAAAGCATCTTCATTAAAAATAAAATACATAGAATGATCGGCACTAATAATGTCAAAAAACCAGTTCCATTTGATGAGTAAGATTTTCCACAGGTGTTGTTAGTCCCTAATCTTCTTAATCAAAAATATTATGAGTTATGTTTTAATTTGATTCACGGAATTGTCATAGATAAGAGAGAGTCAGGTCATCTCCTCAAGAAATTTGAGGGTTACTATTTATTGCCCATTTTATTGAATGATGGAATGGGAAAGAAAATGAGGGGTCATGGATTGGAAAAAGAGAAGAAGGTGTAACGATGAACCCAAATACATTTTTTCAGATCTGGCCTGCATAAGAAGGGCTTCAACTATTTGTAATTTTTACTTTTTACTTCCTAACTAAAATATAATCTAAACTAAACGAAACATGCTTCATCTCGAAGCTAACCTAGTGTCACTGCTCCTTCTTCCTTACTTTCATTCGGAAGAGGAATTCACTCGAATCAGCAGGAGAGACCTCATTTAAGTGAGATGAGGAGCGCTCCGGATTGACACACCTACATTCTTAATCAAAAGCTGTTTGGGACATAGGTTTTTCCCGAAAAATATAGGGTGGTGTTCCCTCTCTCTCCTCTCTCATTCGCTCGCACACCTCTTGCGCATGTGCGAGAAACTGCCATACTTCATCGAATCAGTGGACTCCTTTCTTGTGAGCTCTTTGGTGAGCCCTCAGATCCTTCTCCTGTTGAATTGCTGCCTCTTCCCACCTGTGAGTTGGGCTGCTGTATTATAGTCATTGATGAAGTGGCTATAATCTGAGGCATAAATTCCTAAATCACTGGAAAATGATTAGAAAAATCACAAAAGTATATTCAATGTCTAAAATAATATAATTTAAATATCCAAATGCGTATGAGGAGACTAATCTCATAAAATTCTAAGAAAAATTAAATATATTACTATATCTTGAAACATGTTAAAAATCATATTTATTAATGTAAAAAACACCTTAATAATATCATATAAATGTATTGATATTCCAGCACATTCTTCATGTGCTATCAATATTCTATTGAATCAAAAGGTTTTTTTATGCAATGTTGTGTATTGTAATAGATGGAAAATTTATATTTACATGCAAGAAAGTTAGAAGAAGGGTAATTAAAATTTTAAATGAATTCTCTATAATTTTTAAGTGTTGAATGAGTTGAATGGCATACCAATTACAGCCGGCCCACTATTAGGTCACATACCGGCCCATTCTAATGGGGGGTATTTAAAAGGAGAGAGAGTAGAGAGAAAAGGCAGAAAGTGCGCACAATCAGCAGAAATTGGGGCTCGTGGAGAGAAGACAGAAGAGGGTGACGAGCAGAAGAACATGCAATCACGACAATGACAGCCACCACCATAACACCAGCGACAACATCGGCGGTGGCGGTGAGTCCCATTCTGTGTGACAGATAGAGAAAAGGCCGAGCACGACGGTGGTGGCACTCATGACAGCGACAGTAACAGTGGTGATGACAACAATAGAGGCTCCAAACTCCCATTTTGCATGACAGGCAAAGGAGGAGATGAGCCCGGCGGTAGCAATGACAATGATGAAAATACACTATCGACATTAGCAACAGCAGCTGCACTCTCAGGCTTCGAATTAAATGTTTTACTTTCTTCACACTAGTTCTGTATTTCTTTTTCTTTACGAATGCTGCAAATAGTGGATTATGTTAGATTTTCAATACTCACTGAATTTCAACACACTAACTATGTATTTTCTACAATTGTCAATACAATCTAGGGTGCCCTCTCGAACATAGGTTGTGTTCTGTAAGCAAACTAGCTACTGGCAAATGTGTTTTCACCTGTCTTTTGTTACAAATTTATAATATTTCTCGTATCATTTTTCCTTTTTTTTCCTCTCATTTTGAGTTCGGGAAAGATCTAAAATTGGTTTTAGGTCTACTTTTCCTTTTCATTCCTTTTTGTATCTCTAGCCTCATCCAAACATTTCATAGAAAATACTCCATCACATAATTCCAAGTTTTTCTTGTAGATCGGCCCAAATCCACTATGTATTATAAATAACTGAAAACATAATTTTCAGAGATTTAGTTTTAATAAATTTTAAATTGTAGTACTTCTTAAAACAATGACTAGAGTAATGACTAGAGTAACATCAATGACCTGACTGAAATGGGGCTGAGTTGAATGGTGATTCACAAGAGATGAATTGTCATAACATCTTAGTCACAAGCACAATGGAGACTAAAGAAGTAGAGGGGTAAATAAGACAGAAGACTGCAGCAAAATAAATTAAAAAATATTAAATTACAAAACTGAAAATAGACTCCTAAAAATGCTTCACCTTTTATAATTGTGAAATAAATAACCTCCTCATATAAGACCTAAGGCCCTTGAATGAAAACACTCTATGGTTAACTCTCCATTCTATTGATCAATAAGAGAATACTATGTCTTCCCTATTAATAAGAGAATATAAAAGATATTACAGCCCTGCAGGATCGCACACTATCAAAATTAATGAGTTTTGTCCACTCAAATAATAACTACATCCCACAATGAAGAACTCACATGCCTTCTTTGCCCATTAATTGATAATTTAGCACAATCATAATGACAAGTATCAAAAAATTTCATGATCTCATAAAATACTTTATTATTGAACAAATTGAGTTTGCAATCTGATAAGTAAGATTACATATCTGGTTTTTTTTGTTTACATGGGATTTTTAAATGGTGTTAATTGGGGAATTTAAAGTGGTCAATTTTTACTTATTTCTCCACATAAATCTCCATATAACTCAAATTTCATTCAACATCTGTCAATCAATCAAGAAATTCTTCATTACCAAGATGTGTCTTTAACATAGTAGAGCCACAACTTTGAATTCATCATTCAAAGTTGTTCAAAAAACCAATAATAGGTCAATAATTATTCTATCAAAGTTTCCCTTATGCTAAGTATAAGGTCAATAATTATTCTATGCAATAGGTTTTCGTTGCAATCCTAAGTATAATTGTTAATGATTACCATCATTAGCATCATTTTATTATTGGGCTCAGGTTTAGTCATCATCATCCTCATCATCAGCTATTTTAAGGTATTCTGCATGCCATATAGCTCCACTTGATTCTCACTTCAACCATAAGGCATTTAACACTCAAGAATGTCCCTACCTGATGAACATTGTTATTCATTACCCTGCCTCCATCATATATCGAATGGATTATAACAAACGAATCTAGGATTTGAAACATTGCCAAATAGAACTTGACATACTAAACCCAATCCTTGAACTGAAAAAGAAAAAGGGTAAAGAATTTACAAAGAGCATTGAAAATGCTTATTGCTAGTTTGAAACAGATAAAAAATTCTATCTTCCATGGGTTGAATCATACGAAGAAGGCATCCTTAATTTGGAAACCACCAAAAGGCAATATTGCAATACCTTTAAGAACCTTTTTATAAAAGCCATTATCAAATATATTTAGTATTTTCATCTAATAGGACTAGTAGGTAAAAGCTATTAATAAAGCCATGATAATCATGATGTTAGATCATTACTTTCAAATCATTTTAATATCAAATTATTCTATTGAATTTAGACCACTTATTTTATTATGTAGGATTTTCAAAATATTATCAAATAAACATTGAAAAACATCTTTAAATATTTTTAATTTAAAAAATTGTGATTATAAATATCAAGATTGTGATCCATCTACTTGATAATCATATTTTATTTGAGGTGATTTGGATACATTTTGATTACTAAATCACTCTTATGATAACACTAGTAAAACTAGTTATGTGTTCATGATATTAGATTTTTAACAAAATGATTTATATTATTATGATTTGGATATAGGCATTAAATCTTAATGGGATCACATATTAATTTTACATAAGGATACCCAAGTCATCTAATAGACATATAATTTTGATTTCTTAGCCATTCAAATTTATGTTTATTCTAAGAAAAATAGACATTCAATGCAAGATTGTAGAAATCTGAGAATATTTTTTTACATGATTTACCTATAAATGTTACAGATTTCCAATGGTTAAAAAAAACATGATCATTATTAAATTTTGCTACAACCTTAAGCTTTGTATCAAGTTCTTCCATATAAAGTTCATAGGAAAATTAATAGGTCTCTAATGATTGGTGAACCTACAAAGACATTAATGCAACAATTTTGATGTAATTCAACCCTTTATGATTGCCCTAACATGATATGAGTTCAAATATTCCAACTAATTTAATTCCTTTAGTCAATGAAATATAAAGTTTTACTACATGTCCAGGTTTATTGCATTATTATATATTTAAATAGAAACATATTTAGAGCTTAACTCAATCTTTGTTTAGTGGATGTCTATTCTAGATCCTTGTTATATAGTGAGTTTGATGCCATGCTAACTAGTGGATTAGATCTATTTATTGGGCCATGTCTTTTTAGAAAAAGTCTAAGTGATTATCAAGGAGCTGAACACTCCTACTAGTTCACAAGATCTCCTCCTCCCTACAAAGTACACCTAAACTCCTTTTGTTGTCTAGTGCACATCCTGCTTTTGGAAATAATATTGGTCCTATAGCTGGAACTCCTACAACATTGTCAAGTGCTATATTTTGTTTTGTATTCGCAGGAATCAGACCCTAGATTGATGATTAAGTTGTACCAAAAATTATAGAGAATGAGTTGAGGAGAAGAGGAAGAGAGGAGGATCATGGTGGCTACTTGTGAGCCCTAAATTGAGGAGAGAAAATACTTTACCGAGTTGATTAAACAAATAATAGTGTCTTTATATAGGGGATAGCGGAAGAGACAGAAAGGGGTATAAAAACAGTTAATAAAAAATAAAAAATCTAGAGCTCAAGTGGGTCAGCCCACTTTCACCAAAAATCAACTTTCGACTATTGCCATTTTCTCAAGCAAGCCATCAAGTTTTAACATTTGTCCTAGATGTAAAGTTGGGGATGTCATATAATTCATGAAACATGAGGAAAATTGGGTAGCTTAAAGACTTTGCAAATCCATCAATAGATTGATCTTTTGTTGAGCAAAACTTCATCTCGATTAAATCTAGGAAGCCTAAATAAGAGAAACTCTTCACTTCCTTTTTAACTTTCAGACTTTAAAGAGGCTAACAATAGACTCGCAATAAATCTAAAGTATTGCTGACCTTCTACACGCTTATTGATATCTTCTTTTTTCTGAATGGATTGGTGTGTAAGTTTTGGTCATTAAGGCCTGCAGATTCCTTTGAGCTTGGGAGTTGTACTCTTCTCTAGTAATCCTAGAGCTGGATTGATCCTCCTAGAGATTGAGATTTTTCGTTTTAGTTTTTTATGGTCGCTCTCTTTCTTCTCTCTACGTCTTTTTGTTCTCCTGCAGCCTCTATACATGCTGTCAGGCTTATTGTGGCAGAAGAAGCTCTCTCATAACGGATGGATATTCACTGATTTCATGTCAGTCATGGACATTCAGCAGCATAACTGGTAGATCCGATTGCCCATTTGCCCGTCTAACTTGAAGTTTAATCTTCGTGTCGGATTCTCACCGTTTAACAGACAAATTCGTCCTCTTGTTCACTTGCGCAACCTGACTTTGCTTGTTCGTGATGCAGACGATCCATTGGATACTCCCCTAGCTGTTAGGCTCCGGATCCGATCTACACGGTAAGGTCCACGAACCATTTAACTTCTGCTAGTTCACTCGTTGCCTAGATCCGAACCTATGATCAAAGCAGATCCAGTGTGCAATACATCCATAATATGTTATTATGTCGGGCCCAATACTTGAAAAGGTTTCTCCAACACGTAGGCCCAGAAATAAATCCAATGAGTGACACAGCGTAGGCAAGGAGAATGATTATGACCCGAGATATGTTCGTGCTCAGAAGGGTACCTTTTTTTTTTGTTCTTTTTTTTTGTTTGCTCAAGGGTATCTTACTGAAGATTGATCTAGAAGCATTATTAAAACCGGTTCGAATGGCGGTTACTGAGCTCTATATTACTAGAGATGTTCATTCTTTTCGGTAAGCGCAAGGGAGAGAAATGGAAGGAATTGTACGTTTCTGGATGTGCCGCTCAAGATTAATTTGGCTCATACCACCAACACATTTAAGATCCTCTTGTTTCGATATATATATATATATATATATATATATATATACATATCGGCAATTTCAAATCAATCATGCATTGCGAAGTTGTTTTCATGCAGTTGACATTGACAACAACGCTTCATGACGTCGACGACCCACTTCATGACCCGCTTCAAGCGATGACAAAAGTAGGACGTTTGTGAAACTAGGCGCAGCGTAGGTTTCTACCCATGGAGCCTAATTTTGCACCGAGCGCATTCTTCAACATGTCCCGATTGCCTCGAAACGAAACGCCGGATGCTCTACTAAAACGCTTGAGGAGTCGTCATTCGACGAGTTGCCGTCGTTTCATGTACAGAAGAGGGTTGAGAGGGCATCCATCATCCCTCCTCCCCAACCCCGACCTAAAAGAAAGGAGGAGAAATATGCCTTCCCAATACACCCGTGACGACTCTTCGGAAAATAATCAGCTATCGGAAACTATCCGTCGATAAAGCAAGCATTTTTACTCGCATTTTTGGTTGTAATATTAAGAGCAACTGGTTTCTTCAAAGAAATAAGATTATTGGTAAAGTGATGGCACCACATTCTGTAACAGTGAGAGCAAGTTGGGAAACGAAATATTAAGATCTTGTTGCATAATTTGTGCAGACAGGAGGTCATCATGGAAAAATATTATTCACAATTCCAGCGGCGTATGAGGCGACGAACGGGTATGAGCAAGAGGTAATTGATCTTCAGATAAAAAGAAGACCGTTAGGGCATAAAGATTGCACCCGTATGCCCTCACCCCTGACCGTCGCCGAAAATTTGGTAGTCCATGATCCCCCATCCTCCCGCGGCAGGGGCGAGCGCTCCGACGCCGTGAGGCGAGATCCGTCGTCAAGCCATCCGCGAAGAGGCACCCCCCGCTGCGTCAACCCAATGGTCTCCAACTTCCGCCCCGCCCTCGTCTCTCTATCTCTCTCTCTCTCTCTCTCACCCTCGCCTATACCCCCACCCACCACAGATCTTCCCTAGCATCCAATCTCCTCGTATATCTGCCCTTTCTGGAATCTACCGACCTGAACGAGATATTATCCGTTTGTGCTCATGTAGGGCGTATGCGACAAAGGGATGAAATTTTAGGTAGGCCGACCACAAGAGAGGCGAGGGAAAACGGGTGAGTCTTACCCATCATATGCTTCTCTCTCTCTTTTCCTTGTCCGCGGCTTCGTATGCCGGCTTTTCGTTCTTACATTCTGGAAAATAATGGCCTGGGCAGAGACGCCCGGGACGGTCCTCGGAGGATGGGATGATCAATGTTCGGAGGAATAGATGCGAGGCCGCGTACCTGGTCGGATCAGACAGTTTGGGTTGAGAGCTTTTTTAGGTTCTCTTGTCGGAACGGTAACTCAGAATTTTCACGACCACTTTAGAGATGATACAAGAATCTCAACAAACAAAAATAAAAATCCTCGGTGCCCTCTGAAAGAAGAGAAGGGGATTTTATATCCCCATTCTGTCCGAGACCCAGCAGCAACCTATGCGATCCTCGGTGTCTGCATTTGAAAGCACCGTTGTATCGGATTATCTTAAATAGACATTCGTTGACCTGAGACGTTCATTATGCATTGACTTAGGCCACACCTGGCCGTAGTGCTGTTGCTTTGAAGTCATTGGCATACCACGCTTCTACTGAAGCCTCGTCTAGACACTTTGCCAGAGGAGGGCCGGAAAACAGAACAGGATGAAGTTTCTGCCCATTTTCTCCCCAGAACAGAACAGAACAGAACTGTCAATATTGTTTGGCAGCAGTAACCCAAACAAATTGGTTCAAGTTTCCCCTGGGAACACCAGTGGAGATGAAGACTGCGTAAGGTCCTGACAGTGAGAAGGGATCTCTCACATTGGGTGACGTCAAGTGAATATGAGACTACAGATTAAGCCTTTTAAAAAGTTGATTAAGAATGGTTTCTTTTTCCCAGCATTTAAGCACAGACGGCATTTCCTTTGTCAGACCGCATTCCTGATCTTTCTACAGGATTCAGGAGGGGAGACATTACGCATGCCGATCTTGGTATTGATGTTTATGGGCATGGGGAGGCTTCCAGTTTTTCTCATCGTGTAGCCATGATCCCCTGTGCAATAGGCGCCTTCAGTCATTGTGTTTATTCTCATTGAGCTCCTTTCCCAAGGGTCCTTTCGATGTGGGAACCAGAAGTAGGCCCATGCGGGTAACACAGCTTGAACTCAGACGATTTCACGTTGTGATATGAATAATTGCTCGAATGTGAAAAAAGGAATTTGAAGCTCTGCACGCGAAGTACGTAGATGATACATGATGGAGTGGAATGACCTGGTGCAGTCTCTATCACCAGTGACAACCGGTTGGCAGGTGTCAGATGATTTTTAGGATGGATCGACTCAGATTTCAGATGTTTCCTCCTTTCTTCGATTAGGGAACCGCCTGAAAATCGTTGTTCTTTGTCGTTTCTTTGTTTCATGGCACAATGGAATGAGGAATAGGTTGGTAAATCTGTCATCATGTGTGTTCCAGTCAACTTAGCAATTTCAACATCGAAGCTTGGTCGATGTGGCCTGTACCTTGCCAGGAATAGGTTGGTGGTTAGTCATTAGCTGTGCTTTAGACATTCATCACCATTTCACAGAGGCGCAGAAGGGGCCATAATCTGCCCAATGACAGAGCTGCGGTGGTTTCTGTGATTTTGGATTGCTTTGGCATGGATTCTTATTGTCTGTCTCCATTAGTTATAGGCTTCCTTCAATTAGAAGTTTGTTATGCTAATGGATGACTAAAACGACTAGTCAATAAACTTTAGTGGAAAGTTTGATACCTTAATACCTTATGTAATTATTGATATGGTTCAGCTATGTTTTCTGGTTTCGTGGAAGGCGAGACCTTATTATTCTGTCAGATTACAGTGTGCCAACAGCCGCCCATTTTAGTGCATTGGCTTGACATGGAGATACATAAGGATCATTGTCACAATTTCACATTTTGGATTGCTTCATTTCCCAGTTGTTGTGTTATGTCTGTTCTCAATCATTATAGGCCAAGTGAAGTCCATAAACTCAGCCATTGTGAATGCTTTAAAACTCAAAATTTCCCCTGTCCATTTCGGCTGCCAAGTGACATAAAAGGGTAGAGTTGATTGCTGCCTATACATTGGTCTCGATGACTGGTTGATTTATGTCTTATTGGATGGCCTAGATGTCTCTCTGTCTCTCTCCAATGTTTCTAGTCTTAGTCTTATTTTCCATGGGTCGTCCCTACATTACAGCAAAGCGTCGTCGACATGAGCGGCCAACCTTCGGTGATTCTAGCAACAGCAGCATATGATCACATGATTAGGTTTTGGGAGGCAAAAAGTGGGCGCTGCTATCGCACTCTCCAGTACCCGGATTCTGTGAGTTCTTCTTTCTTAAATTGTCAATCCTTGCTCTGGCGTTTGTGCCATTCCTCTGTTCGACATTCTTTGACTGGGGATGGCGTGTTCCGCTAATCGGGCTCTATCTCCAGTATGCTCTACCACCATCGGAATAATTCCTCCTAACATGATCAACCAAACCACACGTGCAGCAAGTTAACAGGCTCGAGATAACCCCCGACAAGCAGTACTTAGCGGCCGCTGGGAATCCTCACATCAAGCTCTTTGAAGTCAACTCCAACAGAGCCGAACCGGTAAGCTTCCGCCGAATGTGAGGTTCCCATCCGTTTTCCCTCTTTCGTTCCCCAGATCTGAACAATTCCATATCCTCCTCTGCTGGAAGGTGATAACCTATGAATCCCACGCCGGCAATGTGATGGCAGTGGGATTCCAATGCGACGGGAATTGGATGTACTCCGGTTCTGAAGATGGCACCATCAAGATCTGGGACCTGAGGTACGACGGTCGCCTGCCTCTCTTGGACACTTCTCCTCCCAAAATACGTGCCTTAGAGCAGCGCCAAAGGACGCTAACTTACCCAAAATGTTTCTCAGAAACTGATTTCCCCGAGACCATTTTTCTGTACGTGAATCAAGCTCCTATCTTTCTTTCATCACGGGTTCTCTCCTCTTTGGTCATCCCCGGTAAACTCGACTGATCCCGACCCCCCCCCCCCACCCTTAGGTGTCGACCCAATTCCTACCAGGCGGCGAGCCTTCGTCAATCCTGACAAGGACGTTGCGTTTTGTGAACATCCGCTGCTTCCGGACGTCATTTTCTGAGCTTTGCTGGCAAACATTATAGTATCGAAAACCTTTTGTTTTTTCCCCTCCCTGGACATGTTACCGAATGAGAAAAAAACTTGGGGGCGCTCAGACGAGTGATACCCTCACGATGACGAAACGCGTGCGCGCTACTGTATTTAATTTGAATCTCGTGTGGCTTTCATTTTTCTGCTCCATTTGGCTTCGCCCCAGGGCTCCGGGCTGTCAGAGAGAGTACGAAAGCCGTGCAGCGGTCAACACCGTCGTCTTACATCCGAACCAGGTCAGCCTTTGGTTCCCGCCGGTTCCTCCTTTCTTGCGACGCCTGCGAGTCGTGGTGTTCGCTGTGGAGGCAAAAACCTGCCGCCTGGGCAGCGCCAGATTTTCATGGTGTGGCGTCTTTCGCAGACAGAGCTCATATCTGGCGATCAGAACGGGAACATACGGGTGTGGGACCTGACCGCCAATTCGTGCAGCTGCGAGTTGGTCAGTGCCTCTAGCTCTCTCTCTCTCTCTCTCTCTCCCCCTCTCTCCATTCTATTTAATGAATGACTCGTCAGTCATCTCCTTCTGTCTGAATCGGTAGCTTCTGGGACACTGTAGCCGCGACATTTCATCCTTATGGACGGACTTAAACGCAGGTGCCGGAGGTCGACACCGCCGTGAGATCGCTCTCCGTCATGTGGGACGGCAGCCTGGTGGTCGCCGCGAATAATCGCGGCACTTGCTACGTCTGGAGGCTGCGGCGAGGAGCCCAGGTAACGAGAAAAGTTTCACATTTTGCGGCGTGGATCTAGCGGACATTGTTAGCGATGGAAGCGTTTGTGACAGCCCGCTGTTCGCAGGCGATGACCTACTTCGAGCCCCTCCACAAGCTGCAGGCGCACGACGGGTACATCCTCAAATGCCTGCTCTCGCCGGAGTTCTGCGACCCCCACAGGTCAAAACCATCAATTATTCAGCGTTGACCTGCTTGAGGAACAGCACAGTTCCTCGCCCACATCTCCCTCCCTCCCTCCCTCTCCTTCCTGTCTGTGGGAGTGCCCCATTCCTCCCTTGCTCCCGCGCTCTGGCTGGACTTGATGCTCCTCCCTCCGTGTTGTCCCCCCCAGGTACCTGGCCACGGCGTCCTCCGACCACACCGTCAAGATATGGAACGTCGACGGCTTCACCTTGGAGAGAACCCTCGTGGGTAAGTCCTCGGATCCCTCATCAAGCGAGAGAGAGAGAGAGAGAGAGAGGGCTGGTTCTTTATCTATGTGCTTCGCACTCAGGGCATCAGCGCTGGGTGTGGGACTGCATCTTCTCCGTCGACGGTGCCTATCTGATAACAGGTGCGATGGCCGGGCTTTCACATATCATCGGCAGCTCCTCACTCACTGTGTTATATGCGCATCTTGATTCCTGAAAAAACCAAAAAAATAAAATTCAGCATCCTCGGACGCGACGGCGAGGCTGTGGAGCGTGTCGACCGGGGAGGCCATTCGAGTGTACCAAGGCCAGAAGCCCACCGTCTGTTGCGCCCTCCACGACGGCGCCGAGGCTCCTTCCACCGCTTGATTTTCGTGTCGACCCAGCTGCCCGCCGCCACCATATGCCTTCGGCTCATCGACTCTCTCTCTCTCTCTCTCTCTCTCCCTGTCTCCATCAGTGTCGGCGTTGAGCTGATGACGTTTAGCCCCATTTTGCTGCGAATGAGATGAATAATAATGCTTCTTCTTCGCACGGCCCTAGGAAATAAAAATCAAGGGTCGCGTACCCGATTGTAGTAGGTGGCGGACCGTTCATTATCCGCAGACGGCCGGGATGGCCAAAGTCAACGGGAGCAGGAAGAAGAATACCGTGGTAAGGGCGGCGGAGGCGGCCTACCGCCATGTGACGATTCAGAGACGTCGCCGTTGGTCCGACTGTTGGTCCCTATTTTCCACCCTCTCGGACGGGGAGGATGATCAGCGATACGGACACAGACGGCTGCGGCATCTTCAATTTTAGGGTAAAAATAGCTCCCGATTTCTTTATTCTTTTCTTTCTAGTTTATTAGCGGCATCCCCGGTGGAGTGCGGGAGTGAGCTAGTGAAGACCGACGGGGAAGCCTCCGCAAGGGGTGGGGAGGGACAGGGCAGGGGAGTGAAACTGGGCGGGGGTGAGGAGGGAAGTGGGGGGACACACATAGAGAGCGAGAGACTCGGACAGAGAAACACTAAACTCAGCCCCAGGGGAGGCGGCGCCTTCTACCCACACTACTACTCCCTTTCTTCTGCTCTCTGCACCCACGCTTTCGGGGTCTTTGCCGGGTTTTTTTCTCGGTGGTGGAGGAGAGAGGGGCCGGGGCATGCGAGTGGAAGGAGATGGGGGGCTCGGGAATGAGCTGTGTGGCGGAGTGTCTGGTCTGTTAGGGGAATCCTGGGCGGCGCCTGGTGGTGGTAGTAGATGATTCTCTCGATTGCTTCTTCTCCCCCTCTTTTGTCTCCGGGAATTGTCCTCTGCTTCTCTTGATTTGCACCAGTTAGGCGTAGTAGGGTGGGAGAAGTGATGATCGCGTCGGGGGTCAATCTGGTGACGACGGTGGTCGGCTTCGCGGTGAGCACCATGTTCATCGTGTTTGTCTGCACCCGGCTCATCTGCGCTCGCATCCAGCTCTCTGCCTCCAGGAGGTCCATCCCCGCGGCGTCCAGATCCGACATGAGCACTGTACGGCCCCCGCTCTTCCCTCCCTCGCCGTTAAGCTTCCATCTTCTCTTGTATAGTTCCGGTCTTGCGGCGGCAGTGACTGTGGAGCCTCTTCTCCTGCCCCCCCTCTATGGCAAGCCGGATACGACTGTTGGTGATTCCCGTCGCGCCGGCCGATTCCGATCATCTCCGTTCCTCATCTACCTAGGCTCCCAATTCGGTACCCCGTTGTCCGAACGTAAGCATCCGTCAGCAGCGACTTGCTAGATTTGCTGCGGATGAGCCTCACATCCGCCAAATACGGCATTACTACCCAACGCCTTTTGCCCGTGGAGGGGTCCTGTCCGAACTGCGACAGCATCTCAAAAGGGGCGAAAGAAAGGTGTTTCCAACACGTTAGAGTGAAATTAACTCTCCTTGCGCCGGGGCCCCTCCGTCTTTTGCTCTTCTCTTCCCATTGATTCCTTCTTGCTGTCCTCACAGCCGCTTTTCCTCTCTGGAGATCCCCCAGATGGTCATACCCCTTAATTCTGGACTAGATAAGAATGCTGCCTCCTCGGATAAGTGCTCGCTGGTCGGTGCCTCCCTCGATGGTTTGTGAGATTTCCTCATTTTCATTTTCCATGCTTGGAGAATCTTTGGCTCGGATCGGCGCGAATCGGCCTACCTTGGCATGATGGCAGCCCTCCCTCTTAAGAGTCGCGATTTCCTGACTATCCACCATAGTTGATTGTTGACTTCCTCCTCGAAACAGCTGGAACGGGGCCTCCACGGCCTGGAGCCTGTCGTGGTGGAAAATTTTCCGACTAAGAACTACGGGGATAAGATTCTGCTCTTGGAGGAGGATACTCAGTAAGTACACCCGCATTCTGACTTTAATTGGTTTGGTCGTTGAACACATCCATCTTTCCTTCCTTCTCTTTCTCTGAGGCTTTCTGGAGTTGATAAATGCTATATGTGCCCTCTACCAGTATCGTCTGATCTTTCTCATGCATGCTAAAAATTTCATCTTCAAAATCCACCCTGCTTGTTCGCGAATCTGTTGGATCAGAAACAATGGGTAGCATCTCACATCCCCATCTATTTCTGTGTAAGAAGAGTTCCTGCCAGGGGAAAATGGGTGTGGTCGATGTTTGGCGGCTGGATTTCATCGGAATGATCTGATTAAACCAGTATATGCATGACTTCAATGATTTTCTTTCTTTGAATGGCTTTCTGGAGTCTTGAGGATCAGGGAGCTGGGGGAACTATTTTGAATCCGAGGTCAATTGAATCTCAAGGAATAGGAAAAAGTATGGGAAAAATTCAGAACTCGCTGCCATGTCTTGACCTGGGTGGAAGGAAAAGAATACTGCGGCTATAAGGTGATCCAGCCTGTATGGTGCAGGGTGTTAGGCAGAAAAACTCGTAAGGAATTTCATACGGCTGAGATGAGGGTGTTTGGATGGACCCTGGGAAAATTTCGGGCACGGGATAAAGAGGAAAATAACAGTATATGAATCGATAGAACTCTTTGTATAATGTCTAGGAATCTAGGACGATAGGATAATTTATACAATGCTTACGATATTTATACGTCGACCAGTAGCATTATCAGCCCAGAGAGGAGCATTTTAGTGGGGATAAGATTATTAGGAGAGGTGTGAGGCCAAGGAAAAGTGGGTAAGATTATTAGAATGGGTTCAATTTCTCCCTGAATTGAAGAGCTGGATATCAACGGAACGGATAATCGTGTAAAGTCCAAAGGTTACCCAGCTGAAAGCTGAGGATTAGCCTTTTTTCAACAGGCCAAGGCTGGTTGAAAGAGAAGATAAGGATCAGAGAGAGAAAGCAAGGCTAGATGGCAATCTAATCTAGTGTGAACTTGGTTTTGGCCCGCAACTTCCTTTGTTGTAGGCCGTCCACCACATCACTCTGGCCCGGCACCTGCTGGTGGAAGATGGATGTTTGATTTCTGTTCCTCTCAGGGTGTGAAGTTGCTTGTCCAAGCTAGAAAGGTCCGCCCTCCTCTCCATGCAGGCGGGGACTCAGGAGCCTGAGCTTATTTTTTGACGACAAGAAAATGTGTGTGAATCATAGGGCCTCAAGTCCCATTTATTCAGGCTATGCTACAACCGGGGACTGGTGTCTCTTTCCATAAGATGGCATGGCCCCTCTGAGGTCGGGTTACTTCGTCCACGCTTGTGGAATTCAAGAGTTTGGTGTTGATAGCTTCCTTCTTAAGCTAAATAGCCTCCTGCTCCTGTTCTTACATTGGACACCCTCTCTGCGCACAGTAGGCATATTTGTTCTCTTGGAGTGCGGCGTATCAACCAAGCCTTCTAGGGCATTTAGATTCTCCTGACTGCATGGACAGTGTGCGATGAGAAATTGTAACTAGCGTTGGTGGCATTGATGAGCGGGAACATGGACAATTTAGACCACCTATTCTCCAGATGAGGGAGGGCCCCAGCTCACGTACTCTGAGCCCCTGGATCTTGGGCTAGTTAGTAGTTGAGTATCACGCCGGGGATTGTATAATTTTACTGGTTTTGTACCTGCTTTCATCCTACCTCTTGGACATGATAAGCGCGAGAACTGCATGGACGATATTACATAGAAATCGTAGGTTACACCCATTCATCTCCTAGAATTTTCATGCATATGGTATTCCTAAGAAGCGAAATCAAGAGCTTGGTTGCTTTCCGAAGTGCCGTCGGTTTCGCCTGGGATAGATTTTATGAGGTGTCCATTGAAACACTCGGGCGTGATAATCATGGTCGTTCTTGCACACCCCGCCCGTGATTATCAGAAGAGCAAGCCATTACCCACTGATCCGCGCTTCCTTGGAAAGCGCTAGCTTCGCCATGAGATGTCAAGACCCACCAGGAGTCGCGTGCCTGCTTGCTAGAAAGGTCGGGCGTGCTCTGTTCTTCTCCGGTAAGTAAGGGTGGCCCTCTAGAAACTTGGTGGTGCGATGATCCGATTAATCTGATTGAATAATCTCTCCTTCGGTTTGCGTCTCTCCCTATTGCACTTTTTCTTGCGCTTGCCTTTGTACTTGTTCTTCTTAGTAGCTCAGAAAATGCCTGCGATGGCGATGACCTCACCACATTGTCGTGCTCTTCTCTTTCTCTTCGAGAATTCGGTGAACGCCCATCATAAACTGTTGACCTAGATAAACCCACCCGTGCACCTGCATGCCGCGTAGATCGCTCTTCTAGTCTTCTTCTGTTCTTGGCTGGCCTGGTCTCTTCTCCCGTCCCTCAGCATGCCCATTGCTCTGTTTCTTTGTTGCAATCCTTGCAGGTGCACGGTGTGCCTCTCGGAGTACAAGGAGAAGGACGTCCTGCGAGTGCTGCCGCACTGCGGGCACGCCTTCCACGTCTCCTGCATTGACTTGTGGCTGCAGCACCACTCGACCTGCCCCGTCTGCCGCTTCTCCCTGCGCGACTCGCCGGAGAGGCGCCGCCTGATGCTGCCGCTGTACAGCGCGCCCGTGCGAGCCGGCGGGCACCCGCCCCCGCCGCCACCCTTCGAGCTACGCCCCCACCGCTGCTTCCTCGGCAGCGGGGGGCGGGCCCGCTCGCTCGAGGACGACCGCCAGACAGTGGCGGAGCCGCCCGTGCGGGGGACCCAGCTCTGAAAACCGCGCGGCGTGCTCAGCTCCGCTCGGATCGGCGAAGTGACTCCCAACTGTTTGAACGAACCTGTTGATGCCACCTTCTGTCCCTTGTGCTACTAGCGTGATCCCGTGCACCCATATGTCATGCATGCCGTCAAAGCCCATAAAAGTAAACGGAGACTCCCGCTCACCTTCTCCCTTCCCCGTCCCTTTCTTTCTCTCTGTCCCTGTGTCAAGACGGGGAGCCTATCCAGTCTGCGCAGGGAGGGACTCGATCGGTGTTTGGATAAAGAAGACGTCAACTGGCGCAGCCTTGCCGGTTCACGCTGACGAGGAGGCGGAGCGGCGGGAGGGATTCAGGCCATTTTCGCCATCGCAACGAGACGTCTGCTCGACCGGTCGGATGGCAAGCATCTGAGCTCGTCGTGCCCTCCTGTCGGCGCCAGCTGGTGTGACAGAAGATGCCTCCGGAAAAAGGAAGTCAGCGATGGCTTGCCGTCGCCAACCCGTCACGACTGTCATCATCGCCTCGGGGACTACCCATGGCCTCCTCCCAGATTTCATCCACAGAATTGCTCCACCAGACGTCTACTCCGAGCTACAATACAATGCCTGTCGGCGCTTCCAAAGTAAATTTAAGCGAAGATGAATCCCTTTCAGAGCCTACTGAAGGCGAAGTGCCGATTATAACCTGGACAAGAGAGAGAAAGAGTAGGACGGCTTCTCTCTGTCTCTCTCCCTCTCTCCCTCTCCGTCCATCTGTCTACATATCTATATATATCCAGATTCTATCTACCGTGAGAGAAAACGGCGGCGGGGGTGAACGATGATTCCCCACAGGGGACGCAAAGACCTGGACGAGCAAACTGATGCACGATTCGGGGGGGGGGGAGACAAAATTTCCCTCCGTTATTCCGCACGGAATCTGCCGGACTGATTAGTGAACACAGTCGACGCGCGCGAGCTCTGAAAAGAGAAAAGAACCAGCCGACATCGAAGGGGCGACCCCCTCTCGAGCCAGAGCTCGCTGCCGCGGGGGGAGGGGGGCGAAAAAAAGTCGAGATATCGAGAGATCCAAATATACATCGAGCGATCTCGAGATCATCATGAGGGGGCCCTGAAAGCGTGGATCAAGAGGGCGAAACCCTGGTCCCCTTGCAGAGTCTCCTCCTCGAGCCACAGCCGGGTCTCCGGCGCGCTCCTCGTCCGGAACATGAACGCCGCCCGGCCCGACGCGCCTCCGAACCACCAGTCGTGGACATCCCACATCAGGTCCACCGGGATCCCGTCCACGAAGATGGTCTGGTTCCCTCGGAAGTTCCACTTGAGCCTCCTCACCAGCGCCACCCGCTTCCTGTCCATGTATACGCTCAGCTCCGACTCCTTGGGCCCGCCCTCCGCCCTGCACCGGATCAGGATCTCATGGTCTCTCCCTCCCTCGCCGAACCGCGCCTTGGTCGAGTACTGGCTGCTGCTCCCCATCACCACCTGCTCCCTCCGACTTATTACCGTGGTTGACGCGCCACCCACGACCGGGACGGGCCTCGCCTCTAGCCGGCTTCTCTGTTCTCTGCTCCGATCGCCGAGCACGACGACCAGATCTGAGTCCACTATCACGACCAGATAGAAGCCCTCGACTGGCTCCGGCCCGGAGGCGTACTTGGCCGAGGAGACGTCCCAGTAGAGCGCGACCTCCGAGTCCCCGCAGAGCCACGACTGGCTACCCTTCTTCCTCCTCAGGAACAGCGAACTTGCAGCGGCGGCGGCCTTCTTTCGGTTCTGCGGCTGAACAGAGTTAGTAGACCGTTCCTCGACGCCCACGGAGAGGCCCTGTCCGAGGAGGCTCTTAGTCCACGTCACCCGGATCAGGAGCACCTTCCCAGTCGACAACTTGGTCTTGTAGAGACTGGTGGTGACAGCGCTGCGGGTCGACGGGTCGCCGCCGAAGGCGGCGCTGCCGCTTCCAGAGCAGGAGGAATCAGAAACTTTGACAGCGTGATCGCTGTAGCAGGCAGCCAAGTCCCTCATTTCTGGGGAGATGGGGAAAGGTCGCCGGCCTAGGTGAGCACTATGAATGAACCCTGGCTGGCTCTATATCCGACCGATCGATTCACTATTTTGGGGGGGAATCGACGGGCAGATAGGAGCAGCAAGCCACTCCAAAGCGGGAGGGCGACACCATCACAATGGAATGGGAATCGGATGCTTCTCTGGGCCGCCGAGGATCGATCGATGAAGGAGGGCGGAAGGAGGGGAGGACGAGGACCTGAAGTCTTCGCTAGTGGCGCCCGGCCCGTCTACTGTTCTCTCCTCGCCGTCGCGCCAGAGAAAAGAAAGTTCCGAATCGCCGTGGCGGCCCCCGTCTGAGTTGAACTGGATTTTATATCCCCGCGTGCCTCAGGGGTTGAGAGAGGCAGAGGAAGAAGAACTAAGGTGGCCAGCTAGGCGGCCGGGTGGTGTTCCATTTATCTTATTTCGCGTGGAGTAAGGCCTGCCCTTTCTTTTTCTTCCCTCCGGCTTCTAACGTATACATCTTTAAGGCTCTTCTTCCCATGGGTTGTGTCTCTCTGTCTCTCTCTGTCTCTCTCTCTCTCTCTCTCTGTATATCTCTAGGTCGCTCTCTCTTTCTTTCCTCTCTCTGTTCGGACGTATATAATCAAGGGCGCCCTGCCACGGGTTCGGGGACATATATAATCGACGGGCTCTGGGAGGGGAGGGCACCGCTTCATGGAGAGGGGTCCACTTCTCGCCGGGTCCTCTCATTGAACCCGATATGAAAGCGTGAGGAGACACGGTGGCCTCGCCATTGAATGCAACGGAGAATCTCGCGTCCGATACTTATTCATGGAAAAAAGAAGTAGCCTTCAAGTCCCTTCCGCTCCCTTCTTCATGGTGATGAGAGAGAGAGAGAGAGAGATTGGAACTACAACCTCGCAGTGGAGGGCGTGACATGATCATCGTCATCATCATAAGGCCCCCCAGAGGTAGAAGGTAGTGGGAGGTCTGTCCCCGACCACGTGAGACGCCGGCTCATCTGCATCTCTCTCTCTCTCTCTCTTACTTGCGGCCGCGGTGCCTTCCTCACCCCATCTGGATTTCTACTCTCCGCGAACGTCAGAGTGGGGCCGATCCCATCGGACAGACGGGAGGCCGACCGCCCGAAGCCCTCATTCAATAATCGAAGGCGTCAGTTCCTATTTAACAACCCTCCACGAGGCCTTGACCGACAACAGGGTTCATTGCCGCGGAAGATGGGGGATTAATGGCCCCTCCCGCCTCTTTTATATAGTCAGAATGAGAGCCAAAATGTCGGTGAACGCTAACATGGGATGCTTTCTTCTTGGGGGGCAATGTAGTCATCGACAAGACAGCTTGCACCACAAAAAATAACCGGGGTGGCTTCAAGCAGTTCACATATTCATCACTTACGGTGACGGTGGGAGCACCGAATGCAACACGGTAGCTGCTGTGTATGCTAGGGAGGCGGGCACTGCACTAGCCCGTTCACTCTTGCCGTAGAGGACCCCACCCCCCTGCGCCGAGGCCTTTCTTCAACAGAGCCCCCGGTATCTACAGACAGACCTCCGCCATTCAGTCCCATCTTTCCATGGCCAAGCGAGCCAAACAACCACAAGTGAATCCTCTAGCTAGAGAAAAGAAGAGCGAGGAAACGATGACACAGAGGCTTTCGTCAAAGCACTCAGAGCTGAACCTTACGGTCGTAGATCCAACTGAAGGGTACGGCCGGTCCCTGCTTGATCCTGGTCTGGGACCTCTCCTCGAGCCTCCTTATCCTCGGAGCGAGGCTGCAGACGAAGTCGCGAGCCTTCCTCCCCTCCCCGGAGAGGATGGACGTCAGGTTCTCCACTTTCCACCTCCCCACCAGGAACTCGAGGATGTCCGCATACTCCTTGGCCGTGTAGACCCCCAGCCGCTGGGCGACCGCCGAGAAGTGCTCAAACAGGTCGTCGTCGCGCCCATCGTACATCAGATGCGCGGGCATGGCGACCTTCTTCTTCATCATGTCCGCAAATGCGAGCACCGTGCCGTCGGGGTCCACCTCGAATAGCTTCTCCACTATCTTCGCGTACGCGGTCTCATGGCGTTTCTCGTCCGCCGCGATGGTGCCGCATATCTGCGCCAGCTTCAGGTCTCCGCGCTCCTTGGCCAGCCTCGCGGTGTTACCGTGGGAAATGAAGGTCGCTCGCTCCTGGAAAGAGGTGTAGATGAACCCCAGGTAGGGGCTATTCTCCGTGCGAGGATCCTGGAGAGCATATGATGGAGGGAGGAGACACGCACGCACATACGGCGGCAGCAGCAGGATATCAGCCATAAAATTGACAGGAGAAAGCAAGAAAGGGCAGGCAAGGAGACAACGATGAGGGTATGAACAGGTCGGATCATCCTGTCAATTTCAAGAGAGCAGTGAGAGGGGACCATATAATTTTCCATCTTGGTTACGACAAAGTAAAAGTAATTCCACCCAACCTCCACTTGAGGTGGGCACTTCAGCTAGACTTCTACCATCTTATTACGCCTGATATAGCTCTCTCTGTCTCTCCCTCTCTCTCTGTCTCTCTCTCTCTCTCTCCCGCCGCCCCGGTCTAGTTCACTGCATGGGCCTCAATATGCATGTGCCCTCAGAATCCCGTTAGTCGAGAACAGAGTATAGCTTCTGCTGGCCGACATTACCTCCATGCTCTTTCCCAGCCTCATCATCTCATTTCAATATCTAGGGAGAAAGTGGCTGATAATTTTGATTGAGAACCTATTTAAGCGCGGTGTGTGTCTGTGTGTGAGCGAGAGAGAGAGAGAGAGAGAGGCGTACCATTCCAGAGCCAATAAGGTATTGAATTGTCTTCTCGACCTGCCGCATGTCCACCCTCCCAGAAAGGTACAGGTATTTGTTCAGAAGGTCGCCGTGCCTGTTCTCTTCGGCCGTCCACGCCCTCGTCCAGACGGCCCACGAAGTGAGGCTCGCACCGGTCTCATCCCGAACGCCGTCGAGGGTGTTGAGCATCGTCTGATACGTCGGAAGAGCTTCCTCGGTTATCATGTCCCCCACCAGGCAGACGAAATAGTCGTCCGGGAGCTCCTTGGCCCGCTCCCTCAGCTCCGCCACCTGTTCGTGGAAGCCGTCGGAGGAGGATTCCGGCAGAAAATCCTGGGGCTGCCAGTTCTTCTCTACGGACTTGAGGTACGGAAGGATGTTGTCCTCCGCCCAGCCCTCCAACGATCTGAATATCTCCATCTTCTGGGGCGGCATGGAGTGGGTGACCTGCACATGCACCTCTTGAGGGGGGCTGAACCGCGTCGTCCTTGCACCCTCGGCCCTGATTTTGGCAATCAGGCATCAGAAACGCAGTCTTAGTCTGGGCTTTGATAAAATTAATAGGAAAAGATGATGATTGGTGGCAACAGTTGTAGTTCATTTATGATTGAATCCCGTCCGTCATATGTACTTCTCCATCGTCGCTCGCCATGATTCGCGTGGGAAGTATCCTCGCATCGCCCACCAAGGGCAATTCCTCACAGACACAGAGCTCGGGGCCCCCATATGCGCGTCGCCGGTGATGGAAGTGAGAGATTTACAAGAAAATGGTCGATCGGCTGATGGGCTCAAAATAAGCGGAACTGGTCGATTCGAAACAGGGCGACCGGCATCTTCCATCGGAAAAGTTTGGAGAAAATGGAATCAGACCACGCGGCGATCGACGGGCTAGCCTGTTCTGTTCGCAAAGAAAAGAATGGGCTAGAGGGGGACCAACAGGAATTGTGCCGGCCGTCACCCCATTAAAACTGGGAATGCCCAGATTACGGATTGGCACAGAAACCCCAAAATATAAATGGGGAAACCCTGGGAGCAAGGGTCTCTCGGCGGGAAAAAGACGCACTTCCAGGTGACTTGGAGGACCACCAGGAAAGAGCGGAGATGCGCCCAATGTTTACAAAAAGAAAAGAGTGGAGAAGGGCGGAGAGAAGCTCACTTGGTGGAGGCCTGAAGGGTGGAGGCCATGAGGACCCGGTAAGATCTGGCCCCGCCCGCAAGCGTAGACTGGCGGAGAACGCACTTCCGAGAAGCCGCCTGCCTCCTTGTGTGGAAATGCTTCTCATGGAACGTCGGGGGGCACGCCCTCAACGCCATTGCCTCCTCCGGCGGCTGCAACCCGCTGCGTCCCCTCGTCCCCTAGAAAAAAAAGGACGGATCCCCAACGAAGGATCGGAGGAGTGGGAGACGAACGGATTCCGCGGGGGGGGGGGGCAACAAGAGGTCAGAGAAGGCACGCCACCGCCGGGGCCGACGGTGGCCTTTGCGAATTTAGAGCGCAATCGGAAGCTGGACGTAGCTCGTGGATTTGACGGAAAGCTCCCCCCACCTCAAACAGTAGTGAGCCTGGTACGTGAGGGCGAACGTGCACCCCGCACCCCCATCTCTCTCTCTCCATCCTTCCTTCCTCTCTTTGTCGTCGAGCCCGGGTTGAAGGAGAGATGCTCCGGCCACGGCGTGCAAACCGTTTCTTCTCCTTCCCACGCTCGAGAACGTGACGATTCCTCGATGCCCACCCGCAGCTTAGATCAAGCAGATGACCGCGTGATAGCTACGCAGACTTTGGGCGTGCTGCCAGGCCGAGAATCTCCGGCAGGCCCACAGAATATTAAAATGAATCCCTTTCATCAGAGAGTTCGAGGACGTCCCGATTTGAAAAACAGGCCATTCTCACGGACCGATTTTTGCGAAAACAGACAGTCATCTGCTCTTATTAGGCGTGGACATTTTTGCTTACCCGTGGGACATCCGAGAGTCTCTTAGACCATGATAAATACACGACTCTCTCATTTGCAAAACACTGAGAACGAAAGACGACATAAATGAAACAGTGCTCATCGTGAAAGAAGATACCGTCTCGTCCTACTAGCTGACTTGAGAGCCACTAACTGCCTAACTTGCTCGAGCCGTCGACTGTCCTCTATGTTATAGGTGAGTCTCACTACGTATTCCTCTGAATTAGAGACGAATACGTTCGGAGGTGACAATATTACATAATCTTCTATATATCTAGTGAAGAAAAAGGGTAACATCCAAACCATGCAAATCTTTCTGTCCTTATTTTGGTGCGAGTGGATCTCTCTTTTCTTCTGTCATATGGATCAAAGTAGACATCAATGTATTATTGTAGTTATCATGTGTAATAATAATATGGTATTGGAGGTGTTGACAATCGTTGAAAGAGAAACAACTCGCAACCCTAATCTTTAGACCCTAGTATAAATACTAGGGTCCTAATGTACATAAGTGGGCTGCTTCAGCCCAAACTACTATATGGGCTGACCAAACCTATACTAGACAATAACATAACTCTAACAGTCTTCTTCAAATTGGAGTGTATATATCATAAGCTCTTAACTTGTTACAGATAAATTTCACCTTGTGATCATTCAGTGATGTAGTAAACATATCAACAAGATGATTATTGGAGTTACCATTCTAAGTAGTGATGAGTTGTACTTGAATTTTCTCTCTAATGAAGTGGCAATCAACTTTAATATATTTTGTCATCTTATAGAATACAAGATTAGAGGTAATATGAATCACTACTTAATTATCACAATTCAACTTCATAAGGCTTAGATGAGAGAAGCTAGTTATTTAAGATGTCTAACTTGTATAAACTAACATGTAGTATGTGTCATTGTCTTGTATTCTAATTCTATATTTAATCATGAGACACATTATTTTTTACTCTTCCAAGAAACAAGATTGCTATCAAAAAAGATACAATAGTTAGTTATAAATCATATATCCAGACTATAGCCATCCCAATTTGCTCTAAAAAATTTTGGATAATGAGATGGCCATTATTCCTATATAGTAATCATTTGTTTGAAATTCTTTTGAGACATCTTAGAATCCACATAAATTCCTATATAGTAATCCTTTGTTTGAAATTCTTTTGAGACATCTTA
Organism: Spirodela intermedia; assembly: GCA_902729315.2. Taxonomy (NCBI): domain Eukaryota; kingdom Viridiplantae; phylum Streptophyta; class Magnoliopsida; order Alismatales; family Araceae; genus Spirodela; species Spirodela intermedia. The sequence goes on along the minus strand of LR746274.1, from coordinate 6,665,319 downwards.
TAATCCACATAACTGCATCTAGCTGTTTTATGTGTGCCTATTTCATACATTGACTCATCACACTAGTAGCAAAAGAAATATATGACCAAGTAATGGTCAAATAATTCACTTTACCAATTAGATGTCTTTCTCTCCTTGGATCCTCTAACACTTCCCATTCATCAAAGGATAATTTCAAATTAATGTCGATGGGAGTAGTGCTTGGTCTTATAATTAACATACATATTTTTACAAGAAGATTGAGAACATACTTTTGCTGATTGATTACAATTTCTTTTTCAGATCACGCAATCCAGATCTCCATAAAATATTTAAGATTACCAAGATCTTTAGTTGCAAATTTTTCTTATGAGAATTGATTGAGTTTAGAAATACATTCACGATCATCTCTAGTGATAACAATGTCATCAACATAAATGATTAGCAAAATATAGCTAGTAGAAGAATGTTTATAAAAAATAGAATGATCAACTCCACATCTTTGAATATTAAAATTCAATATAGCACTATTGAATCAACTAAACTAAGCCCATAGAGATCACTTCATATCATAAAAAGATTTTCATAAGTGGTAGACTAAATTAGACTCTCCTTAAGCAACAAAACCAAATAGTTGTTCCCTATAAATCTGATCTTGTAAGTCATCATGATGAAATACATTCTTGATATCTAGTTGGTGTAGATGCCAAGATAATCATATAATTAATAGTAAGAAGATCCTTACTGAAGTAATTTTAACAACTATAGAGAATGTTTCAAAATAATCTTCACTATATATCTAAGTGAATCATATGACTATTGATAAGTCTTCATTATCATGAATTATTAATTAATTAATAATATAGTTTTAGCCTTAATTAATAATAAATAGACTTATATTTGTGTTAAATTATGAAAAATAATTTTTAGTTGCAAATAAACACTATTATTCTAAATATTTAGAAATCACATAAGATTATATTCAACTCAGTTGCCGAAATATTTTTGATGTGGGACTAAAATTTCTTGTGTGTTTCAAGGCAATCATCTAGAGTGCAATGTCATATAGCGATCTTCAACGAGCCACGTCATCAGATAAGCTAGATCTTGTGGTGGGCAAGCCGCCACGATACTAGATGCTTGAAACAATCCATCGGCGGTTCACAAATCCGACGCAACTCAACACGCACGTGGCCATAAATGATGATCTGATGGCTAAAGAGGTGCCACGGTAGTAGGGACTTAAGTTTTCGGTCGATACCAATTTGCAGGGGTTGATCCTACGTCGCTCAGCACACCACGTATCTAAGCACATCTGATTTAGTGGCTCGCAAAGTGCCACAATACCAAGAACTTAAGTTTTTGCACATATCACTATCAGGGAAAAATAATAATCAATCATTATCTGGTAAAATACATATTATCAATTATATTTAAAATCTCGACAGTAGTTGCAAATCTATTCCTCCCTCCTTTTGTGTGATCAACACCTCTAGCGATCGACGAGCTCATTTCTTCCTCTTCCAACTACACTCAAAGCCTCTCTTGAGTGGTTAGTTCTTCCCTTCTCCCCCCAGATGACGGTGACAATGTGGTCAACCCTTCTTTTGGTGGATCTCTCTGACAAGTGGTGCAGCACTTTTAGACAATACTTCTATAATTTTTGACATGGTGTGGTACGTCTAGATAAAACTAAGCTACCACACTAGTGTCTCTAGTTGCCTAAGAGTCAAACTAAACTAGACAACAACTTATTTCTTACTTTCTTAATTTATTTACTTATTTTTGTCATTTTTTTATATTTTACGGTAAGTTATTTTTGTTTCATACATATATTGATTGAAATGAGTAGAACTAATTCAAAACTTGATGAATGATCTTTATTTTTATTCTAAATCTTTCTGAACTCATATGAAATCAAGCTAAGATTATTTACAACTTATTTTCTATTGATTTTCACAATCGAATTTTGACGTATTCTTGTTTCCAGTGTTTCATGAATAACATGTACTTTTCTATTTTCGAACACAAAATCAGCAAGATTAAAGGTTGCTTCATGATCGTTGAATTATTAAAATAATGTAGAGACATTCACAATTGACTTCATGTCACGTGTGTGAATTCTCAAGCACACATTCATCCAAGAATAATGATATTGTGAAATGAGTTGATCGTATTTCTCTTTCTTTATTATCATTTTATTTTTCTCTCTCTCTCTCTCTCGATCTTCCTCTCTCTCCCTCTCTCTCATAAGATGTTTGTCTCTCTCCATCTCACGTAAGATTTCTCTCCTCCTCTCTCTTTCTCTCTCTTCATGAGAGCTCTCTCTTCTTTTTCTTTTTCTCTTTTCTTTCTTCGATTCCCTTCTTTTATTCTTCTCATTTCATCTTTCAATTTTATTATTTCTGTTAAATATTGATAAAATATTAAAATCACTATATTTATAAACTAAATAGTTTTCATAATAGATTAATCAATCTCCTTATGTTCAACTTGAGACATATCTATACTAATATCTTATTAAGTTTTAGTTATAAATATTATTAGATAATATATATTTAAACACAACGACAAGTGTACATCATGAGATTAAATCGGTGGTCACAACCTCCCGAAAGGTTTTAATAATTTGAATACCTAAAATATCCTTTATTTATAACAACAAGATACTTTTATTTATAAAAACAAGATTATCTCTCTCATGCAGACAAGTGACCAGTGAGAGTTTGAGTCGTACAAAAGCCAAAACTCATATTTTTATATAATTACATTATAATTTTTATAATGTACCGGTGAATGATTAAGTTGCCAGAATCACTTAATCATCATCAAAAATTTCATCAACATAATTCATAGAATATCGTTATTAAAATTACCAAATAATTCTAGATAAAAGAATTATGAATCTATCGAGTAAATCATCTTTGATTGATTGACAAACATGTCATTGTTGAGAAGAGGACGATCTACTAGGAGATGAGTCATTACCTTTTAAGAGCGTACCAAATGTGATAAATAGATTTCTCTTATTGTGTAGACTTGAGGATGATGCTTTTTAAGACATGCCTTACCTCCATCCAACTTATTCATGTCATGTGACAATCGTTGGAGATTTACAAAGTCGTTATTTTTTTTACTTTGAACTTAGTTTTAATTTTATTAAGTGATACTTTGTGTGATTTCAAATTTCGAAATTATTCTTCATTCAATTATGATTCTTCTTACTTTTATAAATCTTAATTTAATCAATTAAATCATTTATAATCGATTACGTAATAACTATCAGGTGAAACTCTATTTCTCCCTGATTCACATTCGTTGGGTGCTGACATCATCTTAATGTTCGCACCCTTATTTTATTTTTTGATAATTTTTTTAAATATATTTTATATTCCTTATTTAGTCTAAAAATTATAAAAAATCATATTCTTTTAGGAAAATTCTAAAATATTGCCTGATATTATCTTACATCCATGTGATCAACTTAGAAAATTTTCTCTATTTTTAGAATATTTTATCAAATTATAATTAATGTATTTTTATAAAATATTTCTAAAAATATAAAAATTTATAATTTATAAATTTATAAATTTTAAATTTACATGATTTATTATACATTGACTAAGTCATGTTAGCTACTAAATGTTCCTTCAATATATCCATAGAGCCATTTAGACCAACTTAGACATTAAAAATCCATTTGCATCTAACTATAGATTTATCAGGTGGCCATAGAACTAGACACCATGTATCATTCCATTTAAAAATACTTATCTCTTCTTCCATAACTCTAAACTATCTAAAATGACCAAGAGCTTTTGAAACATTTTGATGAATAAGTAAATCTAATAAGATCGAGATAAAAATAGAATAGGTTGGAGACAAATGAATATAAGAGACAAAATTAGATATAGGGTGTAAAATACAAGACCTTTTTGCTTTTCATAGGGCAATAAGTAGATCTAAGTTACTTTAAATAAATACATTTTTGGATAAATCATCCAATGTAGAATTGATAGGTTGTGGATCAAGCACTTTAGTAGTTCTTAAACAAGTTTGAGGAACTCTTTGTCATATGTATACCTTTGTGATAAGAGGTTAACTAGTAGAGTCAACATGACTATCAACTATTAAATTGATATTAAGAATTGCTTAATAATAATTGGTAGAGTTAGAGATTTTTTCAGTGACACGAGAGGCATAGATTTATCGAAGAAACGTGTACCCTCAAATAATGTAACGTCAATAAATACATTATATTGATGAAGTGATGGACTATATGATAAGTCTTCATTATCATGATTTAATAATTAGTAAATAATATAGTTTTAGCCTTAACTCATGATAAATAGATTTATATTTGTGCTAAAGTGTGAAAAGTGGTTTTCAGTTGATTAAATGTGAATTTTTGGGTAATTATGTGATTTTATACGAATTTATATGATTTTTGCAGTCTTACTTTTGAGATAAATGAAGAAAAATAAATTAAAATTAAAATAAAACAAAATGGGGGGACCCACCAGCCAGCCGGGCCCGCAAGTGGGTTGGAAGCGCAGTCGGGGAGTAGCCGCGAGTAGGGGCTCAAGCGGCTTGGACTGATAGGGGCACGCGTGTGTCACTCCCCTTTCACGTCACCAGTGGCCAGCCGGCTATGGGGCAAAGAGTGGTTGTATGTGCGCAAGAAAGGGACTTGGTTGCAAATATAACATTACTATATATTCACCCGAAACTTTGGCGCACAAGCGATGTCGGACTAAACCCATGTCACACCTTTCCCAAAAAGGGCGGGCAATCAGTGTGGGTTCGAATCCTCCTAGAGCCAAAACTCATATTTTTTTATGTGATTATCGCAACTTTCTTGCAGATCGTCGATGAAGGATTAAGCAATCAAAGTCGTTGGATCATCGGCAAAAATCTCGTCAACGCGATTTGCAAAGCATTGTTATTAAAATTGCTGAACGATTTGTGATAAAAGGATCGTGAATCCATCAAGTAAAGCATCTCCGATTGATCGACGAACAAGCCGTCATTGAGAAGAGGATGATCCACCGGGAGACGAGTCACACCTCCTAAGAGCGTACCGGATGCGATGAAGAGCCTCCTCTTGCTGTGCAGACCTGAAGATGAAGCTCCCTGACACGTGCCCCACCTCCATCCAGCTCATCTCCGTCGGGTGACAACTATCGGAGAGATGCAAAGTCATCGTTTTTCTACTCCATCGGGTGACAGTCGTCGGAGATGATTCGACGACCCATTTCATTGATCTCTAGACTTCACAAGGAGATTTAGAGATTGCCCACGTCGTCCTTGTCCAAGAAGAGCCTTTGAGGCTGTAGACACAGCATGACGATCCTCCCGAACGCTCAAGATTCTGGTGCATCATTGACGCATCGCCGCCGCGACGCCAGAACTCTGTTTTCTTGCTTTCAACTTACTTTTCACTTCATTTAGTGATAATTTGTGTGATTTAAATTTACCAAGATATACTTCATTCCATTACGATTCTTCCAGCTTTTACAGATCTTAATTTGATCAATTAAATCATTTGTAATTGCTTACGTAAGAATTGCCAGGCAGAACTCTGTTTTTGCCCAATTCACATTCGTCGAGCACTGACGTCATCCTGACGTCCACACCCTTATTTTCTTTTTTTGTGAATTTTAAATATATTTTATTTTCATTTCTTAGTATAAAATTCATAGAAAATAATATTCTTTGAGGAAAATTCTAAATAATTACCAGATATTATATTACACCATGTGATTGACCTAAAAAATTACTGCTATTTTTGAAAGTATTATTGAATTATACTTGATATATTTGTTCATAAATACTTCTAAATATTTAAAAATTCGTATTTTCTTATTTTATAAATTTTAAATTTGCATGATTTATTATACAACGACTAAGTCACGTCACTATAACACTTACCCTTTTGAATACGAAAATATGTTAAAAAGATGTAGTTCATAAATTGGGGAAGAAGTTTATTTTGACCAACTTTGAATTTGTGCACAAAATAGACACCTAAATATTTTGGGTGAAATAATGTACAATGGCTCTTCAAATGAAGAATAGTGTAACTAATTTTGTTGTCTAACATAGAGGATGGCATGCAGTTGATCAAGTAGTTGTGAGTACACTATCTTCCTAGAATTTTGTGAGAACATATATACTAAAAATCTGAGAGCCATTTCAATGATATAATTATGCTTCCTTTCAATGACTTGATTTTGTTGAGGAGCATCACGTGATGAAGTATTTTATGATGGATTAAGTTTTGTATAAAAGAAGGGCTAAAATATTCTTTTACATTGTCATAATATAGTATATGGATGGTTTTCATAAATTTATTTTTATTTTCAACATAAAATAAATGAAAGATAGAAAATAACTCAAAATTTGTCTTTTATGAAATACAACCATATAACACAAGCAATCATCAATAAAGTTAAAAAAATACTTGAAGCCAAATTAAGATGTGACATGATGATGAGTTCATATATTTGAATGAATTAAATCAATCAATAATTTTGCTTGATTACAAGTTCATGACCCAAAACTAGAATGCTAGAGTTTTTTCACCTAATAAGCTCATACTCTAATATTTCCAAACTAATGAAATTATGAACTAATAGCTTGAGCTTATTAAGAGATACATGATCTAATTGACTATGAATTTTAAGTGGTAATACAGCAACACATGTGAAACACGAGGCTTTACCCAAATAATGTAGTCCTTTGTGCATATCCTTCTCCAATCGTCTTCCTTGTCTTTAGGTTCTAAATGAAATAAGAGTCAAGAAGAAATATTCTAACAGTTTGAGGTGCACGGGTGAGTTTACTAATAGAAACCAGGTTGAAATGGAACTTGGGTACATAAAGAATTGATTTGAAGGATAATTTAGATAAAGGTGACATCATTATTATACTTGTGACATGTATTATACGTCCATCATCTAAACTAATGTTGGAGAGATAAGGCGACTAGAATAAGATGTGAACCTTCTGAATATTCATGTTATATGATTAGTGACACCTAAGTCAAGGATCCAAGATGATGATTCATTTGTAGATGTATGAGATGCCTAAGAGAAACTTGTGAACTTAATTTGAACATGAGATACAACTACAAATGATATTGTAGTGGTGAGTGGTTCTAGTTTCCCCCTCATCTCTGAAAGTAGGTAGATTAACTACTCTAAAATGATATCCATGAAGGATGTAGCATGTATCTCTAGTATGATTCTTTCAACCAAAATGAATACATTCAAATCTGTAACAAGCTCCACTCTCTCTTCACCAGCACAAACACTACAACAATGACGATGAGATGAGGTATCCATAATAGTTTGAGTAGACATTAAGATAGTTGCCAATGAGATAGTATCCATAGTAGTGCCTACCCTTCTAGTCTAGAAAGGCACAAGAGATATGTTAATAGGTATCAACTCCAAACAAAATTTGACTATGAACTCCATATTCTACAAAAGACCATCAAGGAATTTAAGAAAAACTATTTGGTCATGCTGCTTCTACATTACCAGAACATTATTGAAGATTGGTAGTAGTACATGAAGATCATCACAAAGTCAAGTCATCTCATCAAAATATTAGCTCAAACTCTTATCTCTTTTCTTTCTCTATAATATTCAATGATCAAATCATACGTCCTTGAAATGTTATTTGAATACGTGTAAGATGGTCCTAAAAGTTTTTGCAAGTGCAAGATGATTATCAAATCAACAATGATTGAACCCATAGAGTTTTATAATACATTAAGAAAGTTGGCATCTTGTTGCTCCCATTACTCTAATCTAGTTGGATCAGACGGTGATTCATCTATGAGGTGCTTGATTTTGTCTTAACCTTTGAAGTAAATCTTGATAGATATGCTCCATTGAATATGACTCTGAATTATTATTGATAGTTGTGATAATATGACTTTGGTGTTATGGAAGAGCTAAGATATTTTTTTTCATCATTCTTTCTTTTTTCTTGAGTTAATCATTGACCATTGACAATGAGTTGACTATTGACTATTGGTCAACTCTAAACTCTTATGGAGAAGATGACTCTACATAGCTCCTATTGAGTGGCCCAACTGCATAAACCTTGGTGGTGGCAAATGTTGTTGGAGACTCTATCTCAGCTAGAGAGATACAAAGTGCACATTTAACAATATTGTGAAGGAGGTGATGCCAAGTAGAAGGCAACATTGATGGCAATATTGTGAAAGAGGTGACTCCAAGTAGAGGGTAACATTAGACAAGGGGCTACTTTGGACAAGGGGTTATACTGAACCAAATGGGGGGTGAAGCTGGATGGTGGGCTATGCCAAACAAGAGGTGAAGCCAAATAGAGGGACAATGCTAGATAAAGGGTGATGCTAGATCAGAAGAATCACTATGTTCTGCTGCTAGGGTTTTGAACATGATTGTTTTGATACCATGTTAACAATCATTGAAAGAGAAAAAACTCACAACCCTAATTGGTGGACCCCATTATTTATATTAAGGTCCTAATGTACATAAGTGGGCTGCTTCAGCCCAAATTACTATATGAGTTGACTCAGCTCATACAAGACAATATAACTCTAGCAAGAGGATTGTAGGATTTTGATCATTATTCATTGCTGCTGATAACAAAGTCAAGGTCAAAAATGAAGATTGACATTAAAGTGTTCAATAGAAAGATAAAGGTTTTTAACAATTGAAAATTAAAGATCAAATCATTATTTGTCCAACATGAGCAAATAAGACAATCAAGGGTAAAGAAGATCTGCTAATTTAGCAAAAAAATGAATAGAAAAAAGCGCATATGAAGTTCTTATTGTGATTTTTTTAAAACTTGACATATGATGTGTTATGAGATGTTATTGATGAAGATTCCTTAAGTAAGCTCTTGCTAAACTCAATAGACAATTTCTATGACAATCTCTCACAAAACATTTCAATATAAAGTAATAATTGTTCACTTTTTACATTAAAGAAGATATGTCCACATGGGATTATCTAAATTAGTTTACAATAATTTTCATAAATCTTAAAAAGTTTAAAGTAGATAATGAGAATCATGCCCTCAGTCTCTTACATGACTTAGTCATTGTATATTAAATCACGCAAATCTAAAATTTATAAAACTAGAAAATATGAATTTTCAGATATTTAGAAGTATTTCTAAATAAATATATCAATTATAATTCAATAAAACTTCCAAAAATAGCAGTAATTTCTCAGGTCGATCACAGGGATGTAATATAATATCTGGTAATTATTCAAAAAAAATCTCAATGAATACGATTTTCTATGAATTGGATACTAGGAAATGAAAAGGAAATATATTTAAAATTTACGAAAAAGAGAAATAAGAGTGCGGACGTCAGGATGACATCATTGCTCGGCGAACGCGAATCGGACGAAAACAGAGTTCCGCCCGGCGATTCTTACGTAAGCGATTACAAATGATTTAATTAATCAAATTAAGATCTGTAAAAGTCGGAAGAATCGTAATAGAACAAAGTATATTTTGGTAAATTAAAATCACAAAAACTATCACTAAATGAAGTGTAAAGTAAGTTGAAAGTAGGAAAACAGAGTTCTGGAGTCGCGATGGTGATGCGTCGGCGATGCACCGGAATCTTGAGCATTCGGGAGGATCGTCATGTAGTGTCCACGGCCTCGAAGGCTATCCTTGGACAAAGACGACGTGGGCAATCTCTAGATCTTTTCGCGAAGTCTAGATATTAATGGAATGGGTCGTTGAGTCGTCTCCGACGGCTGTCACCCGGCAGAGTGGAAAAACGGCGACTTTGTGGGTCTCCGGCGGCTGTCACCCGACAGAGAGGAGCTGGATGGAGGTGGGGCGCGTGTCAGGGAGCTTCATCCTCATGTCTGCACAACAAGAGGAGGCTCTTCATCGCATCTGGTACGCTCTCAGGAGGTGGCGACTCGTCTACCGGTGGATCGTCCTCTACCCGATGACAGCTTGTTCGTCGATCAATCGGAGATAATTTACTCAATGGATTCGCGATCCTTTTATCGCGAATCATTCAACAATTTTAGTAGCAATGCTCCGCGAATCGCGTTGACGATATTTTCGCCGATGATCTAGCGATTCTCGTTGCTTAATCCTTCACCGGCGATCTGCAGGAAAGTTGTGATAATCAGATAAAAATATATGACTTTTGACTCTAGGAGGATTCAAACCCGCGCCGATTGTCCGCCCCTTGTGAGGAAGGTGTGATGCGGGTTTAGTCCCACATCAGTTGTGCGCCGATTTTGCAAGCGAATATATAGTAATGTTACATTTCTAAGCAAAGTTCCTTCTCTCGCATGTACGACCACTCTTTGCCCCACAGCCGGCTGACCACTGGTGACGTGGAAGGGGAGTGGTGCACACGTGCCCCTATCAGTCCAAGCCGCTCGAGCCCCTGCTCGCGGCTACTCCCCGACTAAGCTTCCGACCCGCTTGTGGGCCCGACTGGCCGGCGGGTCCCCCTCATTTTGTCTTATTTTTATTTATTTTTCTTCATTTATCTCAAAAGCAAGACTGTAAAAATCATATAAATTCATGTAAAATCACATAATTACCTAAAAATTTACATTAATCAACTAAAGACCACTTTTCACACTTTAACACAAATATAAGTCTATTTATCATGAGTTAAGGCTAAAACTATATTATTTACTAATTATTAACTCATGATAATGAAGACTTATTAGTATCTTATATTCATTACCTTCTTTGCATGTATATTTCATCGATACTTTACAATATGGGAAATATTATATTTCTATGATCATCAAAAAACTTAAATCATCTATACATTAGTTGCAATGAAAATCAGTATTGGTCATAAAGTTTTTGTCAAAATTGTATTTGCCCAGTAATGCAAAGAGAAGTTTAATACAACAATTCCAAATGACTATATACAATATTGATTACATTCACTCTAACTTTGGTTATACTTAAATTGTCTTAAAAGCCAGTGAAGGTGAATTACTAACTTTTATTCATGATTTCTTAATAAAGTTGTAATACATTTTCTTTAAAAAAAAGAGTCAGTTATTTGTTATTTAGAATTGTCAAAGATATTGATTAAAAAATAAATTGATAAGAAAATAAAATATCCTTATATTAATAATAGTATAAAATTCTCATCTAAATAACTTACTAGTTCTACAACAAATGAGACCATTATTTTTTAATGAATTGTGTTAGAAATAATACAACATAATTGCATTGTAGAATGAATCAACATAAAACTTATAGAGAGAGTGAGAAGTATGTTATCTCAAATGGAACATAAAAAATACATTAGATATACATTCACAACATTGCTTGCTTGTTGATGAATAGTTTTTTGTTCACAAGTAAATGGTTGAAAATTTACAATAAGGTTTCACCTCTTAGGAGCCTTAATCATTTGCAAAAGTTTTGATGATGACAAATACACGTAAGACAATTACCTAGATCAAATTATATTTAATATTTTATTTTCATACATCACACAAGAGGGATCTTTTGGATACACACTTGAAGTTAAATAAATATAAATTTATGGAATGCACATCTTAATGGTGTCAAGTATCTTGATGATAATTCAAAAAAATATTTGATGCTTATATTTTTAAAATTTGAATTTTGAATGATTTTTCTGCTCAAAATCATTAATTTATTAACTAGTATTGAAATAAAAATACCACTTATGAAAAGTTAATGATTTAGATATCAAATTATCATAAATATTTAATATAAAATATTGATATGAAATTTTGATAAGGATACTAAATGTTCATGCTTTGAAAGTATTATTCTGAAGATTTCAATGGATAGTTAATTAATCCCATATGGACTAGACAAATGGCTTTTAAGGCATTTCTGAATAGTATTAAATATTAAATAAAAAATTGTTTTAAAATATCATATATTGATATTAAATATTGATATGGATGCTTAGTTTTACTTCTGGATAATTGCTTTCAAAATTATTATTTTAGTTTGAAATATATTTAAGGTTGCATTATTAATGATAACAAATTCTTGTTGGATACACCAAAATCAATAACTTTAGATCTATATGTTAAATCATAACATAATAGTTTTATTAATTTAATCTTACAAGATATCCATGCATTTAAAGGATATACTAAATTGATTATGGTGATCTAAATTTCTAAGTATTTTTAGGATTTTAAAATTAAAAAATGATGAAAAATATGGTAAGGGTATAACTCAAGTTTATTTTTATAAATTTAGGCCTATATAATGATTAACTAACTCTCAACAATCACCCTCAAGTTCTCTAACAATTTTCTCAAAGTTTTAAATGCAAATTTAAATGGAATTCAAACATCCTGCAACACTTTGAAGATGACATGCTAGGGAGAGATTCTTGCTTCAAAAGTCATTCTCCACAACTTTATTATAATATCAACATCTTTTGCAATCAAATAGCTTCAAAATGTGAAGAGAGATGAGAAAATTAAGTGAAGATCAACTACCTCTTCATCAAATTTGCATGAGATACAAGTCTTCATCAAATTCTAGGAAACATTGATAGTAATATTTTTTTTATTTTTCTTATTGCATAAACTTGTGGTTAAATTACGACTTTATCATCGAAGGGAGATAATCGTTATAATCATCTTAGGCTTATGTATAGTTGTTAACCTATACAATAATTTTAGGTGTAGAATTCTAAGGGGGTTGAGCTTTCTAATGATTCATTATCAATAAATTTTGCTTTTTTGGAATCCAAAAGTGAAATGTTCTTAGAGAAGGGATGTAGATATGGAGCTGAACTACTACAAAAATATTGGTGTTCCGAAGATAGAAAATATTAGAATTTAATATTAGAAAAATTATAAAAAATAATTATCATCGGAGATTGTCTATTAAGCCATGATAAATAGAGACCTTATCATTCATAAAACTTATTTTTCAGGTGAGAGCTAATGTAATAAAGATTTTCTGTAAACTTATTAATTTTTTCTTGACTTAAGAGGATAGAGCCTTATGTAAACTTCTATATATAATAAAGATCTCGTAGTCGTCGTTGGCCGTGAAAGTAGGAGCGTAACCTACAAACCACGTAAATTTGGTAAGTTGATTATTATTCCCTCTCTTTTATTCATGTGGTGGTCGTCAAGCTTAAGAATTGACATTGAAACGACTCATTTGGGAATGCGAACATGGAGAAAAATGGGAAATTTGGTAGATATGTATGATCAATGGGGAGGGTAATCAAGGAAATTTTCCAACTGGAGCCGCCATCGAGGCCTCAAAGTTTAGCGGGAGGCCACCTCCGTAAACCCGTTCCTTCGTTCAATACTCCCGTCCCTTTGGGAGGCTTCACCTGCCGTCAACCTGTCACTCTTGCCAACAGGGTATGGATGCGAAGACCAGGGGGCGACGAACTTCCTCTTTTTTGAGCCGAGCAAAGATCCCTTTCTTATATCTTAGAAAAATGGAACAGTGAATCCGTTCCCACTGCAGTAAGGGACGCCCGTAGTGCTTCCCTTGAGGTGAGACGATTCACTGGCTGAGCTTCCTCCGGCATCCGGGCTCGCCGACGCCGTCCATGGCGGCGGCCGTCTGTAGACGGGCGGGCTCGCCCGTGTGGCCGGCTTCCTACCCTCCGACCGTGGTCCGGCGTGGTCTCCGTCGATTCTTCCAAGGCCTCGCCGTCCTCCCCGTTCCCGAGTACAGCCCCAGTTGTGACCTCGCCGCCTCCAACTCCCACATTCAAGAGCTAGGTCGGCTCGGCCGCACCGAGGAGGCTCGCCACCTGTTCGATGGTATGGCTCAGCGGGACGTGGTGACTTGGAACTCCATGATCGCCGCATATTCGCACCGTGGCCTGGCCGACGAGGCGCGGGTGCTGTTCGACACATTTGCGGGTAGGAACATCCGAACGTGGACGATCCTCGTCTCCGGGTACGCCAAAGGCGGGCAGATTGACGAGGCGCGTCGGCTGTTCGATGCGATGCCGGAGCGCAACGTGGTCTCGTGGAACGCCATGATCAGCGGCTACGTGCAGAACGGCGACATCACGTCGGCGCGTCACCTTTTCGAGCAAATGCCCGAGAGGAACGTTGTTTCTTGGAATTCCATGATCACCGGATACTGCCATGCCCGCCTCATGTCCGAGGCGCGTGAGCTGTTCGAGATGATGCCCGAGAAGAATCTGGTGTCTTGGACAGTCATGATCTCTGGTTTCGTTCAGATCCAAAAATTCGGAGAAGCGTGGGACGTTTTTGTCCAAATGCTCAGCAGAGGGGTGAGGCCCGACCAATCCAATTTCGTGGCGGCGACATCGGCAGTCACGGGCCTCGGGAACCTGAAGCTGCTGGAGAGCCTGCGCACGCTTGCGATGAAGGCCAACTTTGAGGGGGATGTTGTCGTGGGCACAGCCATTCTAAACATGTACACGAGGTACGACACTCGTTTGGATCTGGCTTTCCGATTCTTCGAGGGGATGCTCGAGAAGAACGAGTACTCGTGGTCTACAATGATTTCTGCGTTGTCTCAGATCGGCCGGTTGGACGATGCCATCTCCGTGTACGACAAAGACCCCGAAAAGACCATTCCGTCTCGCTGTGCCATGTTGACAGGCTACGCTCAGAATGGAAGGGTACATGAGGCAAGGCAGTTGTTCGAGCAAACTCGTAACCCCACTGTCGTTTCCTGGAATGCCATGATCGCGGGATATGCTCAAAATGGGATGATCGAGGAGGCGATGGAGCTGTTCGACAGAATGCCCGTGCGTAATAGCATTACTTGGGCGGCGATGATTTCAGGGTGTGCTCAGAATGGGAAGAACGAGGATAGTCTGCAGCTTCTGGCCGAACTCCACAGGCGGGGGATGCTCCCCAGCCATTCATGCCTGACAACCTCTTTCTTTGCCTGTGGTAACATTGGCGCACTTGAAATGGGTAGGCAGGTGCATTCACTCGCGATAAAGGTGGGCTCACACTTCAATTCCTATGTGGGGAATGCTTTGATCACCATGTACTCTAAGTGCAAAAATTTGGGAGATGTGGCTCAGGTTTTCAGCCGGATGAAGGTCAGAGACACCGTGTCCTGGAACTCCCTGATCGCAGGGCTATCACAGAATTCGATGTTGGAGGACGCCCGTAACGCCTTCGAGCAGATGCCTCACCGTGATGCTGTTTCCTGGACGGCTATGATTTCTGCGTACGTGCAAGCTGGGCAGGGAAACGAAGCATTGGAGATTTTCTTGAGGATGCTACGCGAAGGAATAAAACCCAACTCGTCCACACTGGCTGGACTTCTCAGCACCTGTGCGGGCCTGGGTGCCACTAAGCTTGGCCGCCAGATCCATTGCCTGGCCTTTGAACTGGGTCTGGAGTTGGACATTTTTGTGTGCAATGCTTTGATTACAATGTACTTCAAGTGTGGCTGTGTTGATGCCTTTGGGGTCTTTGATGACATGCCTGAGCGGGACATAGTCTCTTGGAATTCAGTTCTTGCGGGCTGTGCACAGCACGGGTTTGGAAGAGAAGCCTTTAAGGTCTTTGAGCAGATGAAGGCTGAAGGTGTCCTGCCAAACCATGTAACCTTTGTAGCGGTTCTATGTGCTTGCAGTCATGCTGGCTTGGTTGACGAGGGCAGGCACTACTTCAATTCCATGAGTAGCGATTATGGGCTCATGCCATTGAACGGACACTATGCCTGCATGGTGGACCTTCTGGGTCGTGCTGGCCGTCTATGCGAAGCCGAGGATCTCATTAGTGACATGCCAATTGAGCCTGATTCAGTTGTATGGGGAGCTCTTCTTGGCGCTTGTAGAATCCATCAGAATGCCGAACTCGGTAGGAAGGTGGCAGAGAGGCTCTTTCAAATGGAACCTGGGAATTCTGGTAACTACATTTTACTCTCGAACATATATGCATCCCTTGGAATGTGGGATGAAGTTGGAAAGGTGAGGAAGTTGATGAGAGACCGAGGTGTCTCGAAAGAACCCGGATGTAGTTGGACACAAACAAAGAACCGGCTGCAATATTTCGTCACTGGGGACCGACAGCATGAGCAGATTGAAGAGATGCACGCGCTTCTGAAGGAGTTCTACGGAAAGCTGAAAGCTAATGGTTATCTGCCTGAGACCAACTGTGTCCTCCACGATATCGAAGAGGAGCAGAAAGAAAACGTACTTCTCTGTCATAGTGAGAAACTGGCTGTTGCATACAGCCTCTTGAATACACCTAGTGGCACACCAATTCAGATAATCAAGAATCTGAGAATCTGTGGTGATTGCCATACTTTTATCAAGTTTGTATCCAAGGAAACTGGGAGAGAGATTGATGTCAGGGATGGAAATAGATTCCACCATTTTATTGATGGAGCTTGCTCATGTGGAGATTACTGGTGAATAGGTACTTCTAGAAAGTTTTTAACCAGGCATTGGCTTTCTGTGTGCTACTGGACTGGAGATGTGCCTGGAGAAGATTAGTGAAGCGCTATGAAAAGCTGGACTTCCCATCCTCAAATGCTGGCCCCTTACTCCAACTCAGATACAGGTGGGACTATTTACTGCAAAGTCTTTGGCCTCGATTTTAAGCAGTTTTTTTCTTAATGGCAGTGATGACCTCGGTTCTTGTGCCTTTGATTGCATATATCACTGTCCCGCATCAAGTGGAAAAAACTGAGCGTAATGGAGTTATCGCTTGATTTAGGCTTGGTTTGGCAATCCGGTCGATTCTTACAGTAGAAAAATTCAGAGGTTTTCGTGCTGATTATCCATAGCATGCATAATTCTCGTCAACGGAAGAGATCTGCCTTGTAATATTCTGAATCTGTCATGTACGCATGCACGCACCAACACACCCACCAGAGATATATGATGCATGCATGCATGCATGTACAAATGCTACGAGTTTTTCTTCTAAATTTCCATGCTCTGATAAACAGTTGGTAATGAGGACGAAGTAGATTACGGCCAATAATCTACTGTGGACGTAATGCTACGAGATGTGTCTTCCGGTGATGCGGTTCTTCGGAGACGTATGCATGTTTTGCGTACACCGACCCACACAAGCACACGCATTCACGCACGCGCATGATTAACAGAGTTTTGCAGAAAGAAAACCAGTTATCTTTGACAAGGTCGCTGATAATTGATTTATCACATGCTAACCAGCGTGCTATTAGACAGGAATATGCGGAACGTCGTCTAATCCTGGGATCCAAGGACGCGAGAGGCCCATGCTGGCGGATGGTGTCTGGGTTCGCTGGCAAATCACTCTCATAATGGTCGGTTGCCCTATCGAATCTTTTCGAGGCTCACGGAATCGCATAGAAATGGATACTTGGCCTGGAGCGCGAGATGCATCTTCAAAGGAATGCGGTGGGAATGTCGGCTTGGCTCTGGCTTCTTCTGCGGAAAATGGGTTCATCTCAGGGAACCAAGGCTTGCGGGGCTTCTGGTTGCTAGCCGCTTCTGTTGCTTTTTTTCGCCGAGCGCATAACTCCGAATTCCCCAAAGTTACTCCGTGGGGATCGCATCTTTCCGGAGCGTAATCTTCTGGGTTCTTGTGCGACGCCGGTCCATTCCCCTCTTCTTCGCGAGCTATGGAAGGAAGATTCTGCCCTTCGCTGGTGCGCCGAGATTCCAGGAGATGGAATTGAGGGGCAAGTGTTCAGTCAACGACAGGCGATGTCCCTCTTGTGCGTTGGATCGTGTAGATCCGAGGCTTTGTATCCGAATGCATCAGTCTCGTTCAGTGACGACGAACAGCTGCCTGTTGTTCATTCGTTCAGCGATTTTCCTAGTTTTGCTGCTACCTACTCCATCGAGCTGGTTATTTGAATAGCATCCCGAGCAGGCCCCTGAGAGTCGAGGAGCTGCGAAGATAGGTGGGTACGTACGTGCATATCTCTATATACTGCCGAGTCGTGCGGCGGGGGCGCCGGGAAGGGAAAATGGGGCAACTGGTGCGTGCGTAGGGAGGAAATTCACACACATCAAGAAAGGGGGGACTGCTCGTTTCATTGAGCGTCCTACCGCCGATGGCCGGCGAACGAGGAAGCGGAGAGGAGGGCGAAGGCGGGGACGCCGTCCTCCCCAGCTTCGAGCGCCTTCATCCTGCGCGGTTCGTTGTATTATCCTTCCCCAACCCCACCTTTCCTTCAGATTCCGACGCCGAGCTGCTTAGGGTCGCCGTCCTCGACTCGCCAGGCCCGGCACCCGCGCAGACTACGGCCGCCATGCTCGTTCCCGGGGGCCGGGAGTCCGACTGGGTATTCTCCACCGCTGTCGGGCACCTCCAGCTCCTCCTGGCCTCCTCCGCCTCCCGCCTTGTCCTCATCGGCAACGTACCCATCGACGACTCCCCACCGCCCGTCTACACCCGCCGTCAGTCCCTCTCTCCTTCGCAGCTGGAGCAGATCCTGCATCCCCTCCTTCTCGCCCTCTCCCCGAGATTCGCCTTCGAGGGCGGGACCCTCCCCAGTGTGCCCTTCCTCTGCTACGAGGATGGGGTCATACGGAGCAACGTCGTCGAGATCGCCGCAGGCCCCGTGGCGGGGGAGATGGTGGTGGAAGACGTCGAGATCGAGGTGTCCGTCGAGTCCGCTAATCCTCTCGGCTCGTCTTCTCCTCCTCCTGTTCGCCGGGAGCGCCGGAGGAGGCTGAGGTTCAAGAGGATGCCCAACCTCGTGCAGACCCAGATGAGATTGCTGCCGGACACGGCCGCCGGGGGTTCTGGGGGATTTAGGCTTGAAACAGGCGACCTGGTTCAGCCTTACCTCGTCCAGATGGTGGCGGGGCTCCTGCTTGCAGGCCCGTTGATTGACAGGAAAACCCAGCTGGGTCTCAGGCCCCGGGCGCTATGCCTTGGGGTCGGCGGCGGGGCGCTGCTCACATTCCTGGAGTCGCGCCTGGGCTTTGATGTCTTCGGAGTGGAGGCCGATGAGGTGGTTCTGGGCGCTGCAAAGCGGCATTTCGGCCTAGTGGAGGGTGAGTTCCTCAGCGTTACGGTGGGGGACGGGATCGGACTGTTGTTGGAGGATGGCTTCTCTCGAGAGCTCTGCGCGGCTGAATCTGGTTCGGCGGACGCCCTCGCCCCGCAGGGCCGATGGCTTCATCGACGGCAGAGGTTCCTCAACGGCGGAGTGGACGTCATCATGGTGGATTTGGACGCTGAAGACCCAGCGAGTGGCGCCATGGCGCCCCCGCCAGAGTTTGTGAAGAAGGGCGTCATTTCGAGCGTCAGATCTGTTCTTCGCGAGCAGGGGGGACTCCTGGTCATAAACGTCATTCCTCCAAATGCCCCTCTCCGCGACGCGTTGGTCGGCTACCTACGGGAAGAGTTCTCGGAGCTGTACGAAATCGACGTCGGCAATGGCGAAAACCTTGTCCTCCTCGCCACACTGTCCACCCTTGCGTCGGTCGGGGGCAGGAGAGACGGGCCCTTCGCGGAGAATCTACGCCAAATCCTTGGGGATAGGTACGGGGATGCCATCAGGAGGGTCTGAAGGGAGGTGGCGCACTCGAGTCCTTCCCGCTGAGGTCAGAATTTACTGGAGGCAGCGCGCTGCGCGACCTCGGAGTACGCATGCTGCTGATCAGGTTGCAGCTCCCCTCCCCCTCTCCCCCGCCTCGTTTTTATTCTGCGCGCCTTCTCACTTCTGGGCGGAAGAGGATGCCCTAGCAGGGCGATGAGGTCATGTTTCCCTGGGGCCCGCGAAGCGGATTCACAGAGGGCAAACCGCGGGTGGCTCTCTCTCTCCCTTCCCCTCTTCACGGGGGGGTTGCCTTATGCGATTCAATCGAGAACTCTCCCCTGGGAAAAGAAAAGAAAGAGGGAGTACAGAAGACGACGCGAAATGTATAAGAGAAGAACAGAAGGCTCTAAGCGAGGGTCTACGCGCTCTAATTGATTTGCGAGGGTTTCGGTGGGTTGGCTGCCGACGACGACCTTTGCCACGTGGCACTGGCTGCCTAAAATATCAAGGCATCCTCCCGACGCCGCGACGCCTTAAAAAGGGACGCCATAAACCCTACAACCCTTGTTCTCGCAGTCACCGCCGTCCTCTCCGAGAATTCCTACCTGCCTGTTCTGCTCTCTCTAGCCGGCATCCCCTGGTCTCAGCCACCATCAGCCATGGAGTTCTGGGGTGCGTGCTCTCTCCATTTTGGATAGCCGTCGTTCGGGTCTCGTTGTCGTGGTTCCTTCTGGTTTCCATAGAGGTTCTGTTGGAAGGGGTGGGGTGTTGTCTCCTCAGTAAGAGTTAGGCCCCATGCCTGGTCGTTTCGGTTCTTTCGTTGATACATCGAATCGTGAACTGGCTCGTGCAGCTCCCACAGAAGGACTTCCATTGTTATTTTTTCCCCGGTGCTTCTTCTTCTCTTCTCCCCGTAGAAAAAGCCTACTCCCCATTCACTAGAACAATGGTCCCATGCCCTGCTGCGACTTTTCTCCGTCGTTGCGTCGCGTCTGTCTTTCGCTGTCTTAGATTCTTGTTCTGTTGATTACTGTTGATCTTTTGCTTACTTTTCTGGGCTTCCATCCTCGCGTGTTTCCATTAGTAGGATTCTTCTCCTGGTACGCAGGCCATTTTATTGAATCCCCAGTTTTGATTTCCTGCATTCTTTCGGTAATGCTTGTAGTTTTATTAGCTGGCGTATCGAACAGCAGCCTTTTCTGCCTTTCTGCTCTACACTTCGATTTAATTTCCAAGAGATGCCGTGGAATAAGTTTGAAATGTTCAGTATTGAATATGATATCGTCTCTTCCTTTTCGTGTTTCTCCACGGTATGCTTGCCTTCTTCTTATTTTTCAGGCGCGCGTGAAAAATGACCATCATTTAGCATGTCTGACCTAGGCAAGGTGACGCTGAATGATTATTATCTTTGTTTTGAACGTTTATAAGTAAGGGATTTCTGTGAAAGGTTGTTATTTGGTTTCGATGGATAAACTAATCCCCATTTACTCGCCGACATCTTCGCTATAAATAAAATTTAATAGTGACTTAATTGAATTGGCCTATATTAAAATTTACGATGGACGATTTGGTGGCCAAGGTGTTGCGATATACCTTATAGTTAAGGTCTTTTGAAGTATGATTTCTCGCGTTTTTGTATATTCAGATCTATTTGGCATGATGTGAAGTTGACTAAAATCTGTCCACTCTTCAGGTATTGAGGTCAAATCTGGGGAGACTGTCAAGTGTGAGCCTGGTGATGATAAGTTCTTGCACCTCTCGCAGGTTATTATATTCGATGAAATATAGTACTTGTGATAAAAAGGCCCTGTTAGAATTATTATATGGCCTTTTTGATCGTCTCTATGATGTGGATCTTCAGGCCTCACTTGGGGAAACCAAAAAGGACAAAGGGAACGAAAGCATAACAGTCTATGTGAAGTTTAATGATCAGAAGCTGGTGATTGGCAGTCTATCTGCTGAGAAATGCCCGCAGATTCAGTATGATTTGGTCTTTGAAAAGGAATTCGAGCTCTCCCACAACTGGAAGAAAGGGAGTGTCTTCTTTGTGGGCTACAAAACAGTTCTGGATGAGGGATATCCTTTTTATGATCCTGTCTTTTAGGTTGACTTATGTCATAATCATATCTTCTCCCTTATGGTGTTTCCTTGACTCCCCTTTGCTGTTTCTTTTTCCACGCCTAGTGAATTGACAGGTAGGCTTTTTTTCACTTTTTTTTTCTGGGAAAATCATTCGGTGTGAACTTATTAATGTGTTCTTCTCACACAGATGATTCTGAATCTGAGTCTGAAGAGGAGATTGCTGTCAAGAACGAAGCCAATGGTATGCTGCTTCTATAATCAGTAATTGAAATGTCCGATTTATACTGCTTCCAGACCGATATCTTTTCTTATTCTGTGGACAGATGTTTTGTCATTATCGTTTTCGGAACGACTAGCAGCTTTTTCTGTAACTTTAGAATATTTTGACATAACTGTGGTATTCGTGATGTGGTTTCAGAGTTTTCTGCCCATTCTTTCAACGTAAATGTGACTATAGCGCGTTTGGCAATAACACAGTTTGCAGATGATTGCTGGTAGATTATTGTAGACTTTTCCCGAGGTAATTGTTGTGTCATCTTTCTGGCATTTTGCTTGCGTAACCTGGTGATATTGTTTTAAGGTCGTCTGGCAGTTTCGGAGATAACAAAGTCATATTTGAGTCATGTATGGTTTTCAGAGTGCCTTGAATTTGCATGTATATTATTCCCTATTTTCTGACACCCCCAAGATCCAACCTGTGTGCCATGATACTCTATACAGTCCTCTGATTCATTTATCATCCTCGTTTTTGGTCATAGTTTTGTATCTTAATGTCCATATCTCGTGATCTTGTCTAATTTCTATTAATGTTTTTCGTGCTAAATGGACTTGTTTCTTGAAGCATTTTTTCTAACATGTGTCAGGGAAACCGGAATCTTCAAATTTATCGGCAAAACCAAAGGTGAACGCTCCTAAAACTGGTGTAGCCAAGCCAAGTATTAAGGCGGAAGAAGAGAAGAAGGTGAAGAAAGATGATGCGGATAAGGATTCTGGTTCCGATGATGATGAAGACGAATCAGATGAAGATGATTCTGATGATGCGGTATGAGTAACTGGGTCGTGTAGAGGATTTGAATATTTAATCGTATTAATATGAGTGTTTATTATAATTATTTAATTTGCCATCCTTTCTTAAAGCTTTGTCATCCTCGGGTCGGCCTTTTTTTCTCTGCGGGTTCAGACAGGACCTGGCTTTTCCACCCTTCTGATCTGATTTATATGGCCGTTTTTATTGCCAATACTATTGTTAAATGTAAATACAATACTCTGTCCTTCATTTGATTATCTTCGCCATCTTTTCATTTGGAGAGCGCATCTTCTTTAGCGGGTTCGAGTGTCTTTCCAAAATCGTGCGCGTAATATTTGAAAGATGTAAAACTGTTGTATTTTTTCCCACCATGTTTTGAGCCGCTGTAATTGTCGTACAACTAATCCGTAGTGCCCCAGCTTCAAAACCATTCTACACCGTCCAAAGACGTGATAGGGTTCCGGCAAACATGACGCCGCATGTTCCAAACCTCTTGCAGGACATGCTGGATGGTGAGGGTGACAGCAGCGATGATGAGAACGATGAAGACGATAGTTCAGATGAAGAGCTAGATGCTACCCCAAAAGTGAGTATCCTCTTGCCTTTTTTCCTTTCTGAAAGGCTCTTGTTCCTTTCTGATAATGTTTTCCGTGCTAAATGGACTACTTTTCGGGTTCTCTCGCTTGCATCTACGCATTTATTTAATTAGTACTTCTGCCAATTTTATGTCTGCTGTTAAGGGTCACCAATCAATCCACATTTGCAGGCCGAAGTAGGGAAGAAGAGGCCTGTAGAATCTGCTTCAAAGAATACTCCCGCCGCTGAGAAGAAGACCAAGCTGATGACGCCAGTGGGCAGTCAGAAAACTGGTCAGATATGGACGCCCCTCCTCTTTCCTCCAGTTCATCATCGCACAATCGCTCGCATGTGCTGGAAGCATCATCCGCGTTTACTGTGGTATTGCAGGAGGCGGCGACACCAAGAAAGGAGGCGGGCACACAGCGACCCCGCACCCTGCGAAACAGGGAGGGAGGACGCCTCCGACCAACGACAGAGCCAAGCAGCCACAGACCCCAAAGTCCGGCGGCGGATCGGCTCGTTTCAACAACAATAAATCTGGTGGCAAGTAAGAATCGACTGCTTTGAACGCCCCCCCGGCGTTTGGATTTTGCTCAAATCACAACGTTAGGCATGTTTCATTTAACTGGTCCATCCAATGCAGGAATTTCAAGAACAGCAACTCTAACAGGAACAAGCAGGGCGGCCGGTGAAAATGCTCGTGTCGTAGCGGACTGCGGGCCACTTCTGAAGATGCGACGGACGACGGTGAGCTGTAGCGACACATGAATGCCGCGGCAGGCTCTTCGCTTTTTTGGTGTTACTACTTTTATTTGTTTGGACTGTGTCGTGTCCGTCGGAGGAACGAATGAACTTCTACTACATATGCGGTAGGCCTGTTGCCACCAATTACGCGTTGCTACATTCCGTTAGTTGGATGAGTACAACTGCGT
Organism: Spirodela intermedia; assembly: GCA_902729315.2. Taxonomy (NCBI): domain Eukaryota; kingdom Viridiplantae; phylum Streptophyta; class Magnoliopsida; order Alismatales; family Araceae; genus Spirodela; species Spirodela intermedia. The sequence continues at coordinate 6,641,250 of LR746274.1, read as the reverse complement.
CATATTAGCTCTCTCATGGCGCGTCAGTGGCTCGGCCGGTCGTCGGCGTACTAGTGCGGTTCCAACGGGTTACAACACGGGAGTAGAAGTTCCAATCGCGGTGCGCCGTGGTGATGGGCTCCTGCCCAAGTGAATGAGAGGCGACGTAGGAGGGTACCTCCGCGTCTGCCGCTGCGAGGCCTTCCAGAAAGTTCCTGATTTCGCCTCCTGGCCCTACATCGATGACGACTAGAGTGGTCATGAGAAGAGTAGTGGTATGAATGAGTACAGACGTGACGGAGGGGAGAAGGAACTTGCTTAGGTCGGTGTCCTCGGTATGGCTCGCCTCGTAGGGCTTGGGAAAGATGGCGGTGTTGGGCTGGGGGGAGGGGAAATAGTGATGGGCGACCGAGTCAGCGTATCCCATAAGTCGGCCGGAAAAGAGACAAAGAGAGCGTGTAGCAGCCGGCGCTCACCGGGTTGAGCAGGGCCTTGTAGGGCGTGTCGTCCACTAACAGGGTGTTCTTCGGTGAGAAGCTCCGTCGCTCGTCCCAGAGCTTCCCCAGCTCCTTCATGAACAGGGGCTTGTTCTCGTTCTCTAATGTCTTGAACCCCGTGTCCGTGCACTTGCTCTGATCCTGTGGCACCAGGAAGAGAAAGAATACCGCAGAACCACCACGTCACTCAGCCTTCCGGTGTTACAGAAGAGTATGGGGTTTGTGGCTTGTCCGCAGGATCAGGAGGGCTCACCCAAATGAAGAGGAGGCGGTCTACGAGGGCCCCCAAGACGCACTCGATGGTGCCCAACACGTTCCTCCTGGAACAAAGAATCCCGTTGAATTCCCAGCGAGGAAGAGAATCGGCGGTCCCTCTATGTTTCGCATCAGAAGAACAGACAGCGCGCACGCACCTCGTTGCGCTCGACCAAACGGCCACATGGAAGCTCGCGAAGCAGAAGCGAAGGAACTCGTCGCAGAAAGGACGCTTGAAGACTGGCTCGGATATCGACAGGGAGGGGCGAGAACGAGCCGATGGAGACGCGACACAATAAAAAATTATATCATTACCAATCATCATCATATTTAAGAAACACATCACCCACCGTATTTTCGACCGACGATGAAGTCTGGTTCCCGGGAGCTGGGGACGCTGGTGATGTCTCCTCGGCTCTGGAAGATGGTGTGGACAAGCAACCCGTTGAGGTCAAGTATGAGTAGCTTCTTGCCGCCGGGGGGGGAAAGGCCCAACCTCTCGATGCGAATGGCCAGGTCATCATCTTCTTCGGATGCCGCTGGAGCCTTGCCACCCCCACGCGGAGGTCCTTCGGGGCGAACAGAAAGCGCCGACATGGTGTTGCTTTTCTACCTGTGAACCACCTCACCCCTTCCTCGCACGATGGCGCCCCCCTATTTGTAGAGGGCGACTCCCACCGAAAGTCTACGGGAAAGACGACGCCTACAGCGCACGACGCCTGCAGCGCACGACGCCTGCAGCGCACGTCTCTGCCGTAAAGATTGGAAAGGACGCGCGGGATCTTTGTTGACCGACCGACCAGCGCGGGATCTTTGTTGACCGACCGACCGACCGACCACGCTGCATTGTCTTGCCGCTTTTCGGAGGGCACTGAGGTGCTCCGCCGCCATGGTCCCGATAGGGCGGAGGGATAGATTGAGGTGGGTTGGACAAGCTCCTTAGGGAGTGAGAAAGCCTGTTTTGGCTTTCTCATATTTCTATTCAACTCGCTATGCATCCTCAACCTAATTCTTTGCGCAGCCTCATGGAATATGAGACCAGGGAAACAGAAAGGGGCAACTTGGTTCAACCCTCGGAGGTGGCTTCTGAGGGCAAGGCAGTTGCTGAAGAGGCGACCCCAGGGAGAAGAGGAGGGAGCAGCTGTGGTCGTGGCCCACCAGTGATAGGCAGTTACGTGACAAAGAATTTCCCCGATGGGGTGAGAACCCTCCTCGGGAAGGTCGTTTCCAGTGGAGGTCGATTCTTTGCGGCCGTCTATGAAGATGGTCGCCGGGAGGAGCTCGAACTCTGCGAGATTCGAAGGATGCTACTACCATCTCCTGTGGACGACGCTTTGGAAGAGGAGCTGGTGCTCAGGAAGAGGAAGCTTGAGGAGATATTGTCTGGGGGGGGGACGTGCGCCCGGTCGAGCAGGAGGAAGGTTGACCCATTGACAGCGCGGGCTTCAGCTGCGGCGGCGACCACTGCCGAGGGAACGGAGAGAAGAGGCAGACATCTTTCTGGTTTGCTCGTCGAGGAGGATGTCGATTCTTCTACCGATTCTTGTGAATCCATCAGTGCCCCGACTTGTAACCCGGCGTTACCGCAGTCCATGCCATTGCAAGCATTAGCCCTGCCCCCTTCTTCCGGTAACATTGGCATCCCAGAGGAATCTGTCGGATGCCTTCTCTCCGTGTACAGCTTCCTAAGGACGTTCAGTACGCAGCTGTTTCTTAGCCCCTTTGGACTCGACGATTTCGTTGGTTCACTCAACTGCATCAATCAGAACTCGCTTTTGGACTCCATCCACGTTTCACTGATGAGAGCTCTGTGGCGTCATCTTGAGGTTCTTTCCTCTGACGGTGATCAGGCTGCTTCGAGATGCTTGAGGTGTGTGCCGCAAATTTCGTCCCCTGCCTATCTTCATTACATCATTTCCATGGTTTGTCCTGCATTCTGTCCTTTTCTGCTAATAAATGTTAGAGTTCGGCAGGTATTTTGATTGGACAATGCTGGACACCCTGACTTGGCCAGTCTTCGCGCTGGAATATTTCTACTTGATGGGTTGCATTAAAGGCCCGGACTGGAAGGGATTCCGATACGGCATTACAGATAAAGAATACTGCAGTTTGCCTGCCACCATGAAGCTGAGGATTCTTCAGATCTTGTGTGACGCCGTTTTGGAGTCTCGTGAACTAAGAAGTGAACTTGAGACGCGGGAAGATATGGATGAGGAAGGGGAATACTTCACTGGCATCAGTCCCCCTCAAGCTAATTTGAGGATGGTGCATTCCAGATATTTCAGGACTCCCACTCGCAGGGACTTGCAGATGTTGGATGGTGCCATTGCACCTGAGGAGTCCACTTCGAGCTCTAATAATCTGTCCACTGACGCAGATATGCCTAATCCTTCTAATGATGGGAACTCTGACGAGTGCCGGCTTTGTGGAATGGATGGAACCCTAGTATGCTGTGATGGTTGTCCGTCAGCATACCACTCGAGGTGCATTGGATTGATGAAAGCTTCTCTACCTGATGGGCCGTGGTATTGCCCTGAATGTGTGGTCAACCAGATTGCACCCACTTATGCCAAGATTGGAACGGGGATTAGAGGAGCAGAAATGTTTGGCACTGATCCGTATGGGCGGGCATTTATGGGCACTTGCAATTACCTCCTTGTGTAAGTCACTCATGCTGCTGGTGCCTACTATCTTTTCTTTGATTATCCTTTACTTTTTTTATGCTCTACTCTGAGTTTCGTGGATAAAAAGGTGATTTTGTTTGGTCATGTGAGGGAACTCATAGCTTGCTTACCAAGGCTAAAGTTTAGTGCGGACTAAGGTTTAACTCATTCTGTACCTAGTTTCCATATGCATCCATCCTTTTAAGAAGAACATAATTTTTTTTGTTGTTGCTTGATTTAGGAAACTTGTGTGGCTGTCTTTCAGTTAGTAGCTGCCTAAGGGTCCTTTTCCTTGGTTCCATTTTACCGTGGCATTTCACCTTATCTTATGAAGTAACCCCACCAAGCTAATCAATTGCTCTTATCGCTGCTGTCTAAGGCTTCCTTGTTCTCATGATGGTGTGAAAAGACCTAATTGAAACATGAAAATCAGGCCAACTTCCTATTTAGATTAGCTGTGGCATTGTCTTGAATGCGGTTATTGCTGTATGTGTTGTAAATTACTTGTTAGATCATTAAACCCATTGTCTGTGTTCATACGCCAATAATGCTGAGTAGAATTTTCTCATGCATTGTTGATGCTCACCTATCATTGTCTTCTCTCACGAGTCATGAGATTCATCATCAATACGTTCGAACTGTTTCTGGAGACACTAAAACGCCTTTGTTTTTACCTCACTGCCTGTTATCTTTGAATATTCTAAAACTATGCTAATGCTTTGTTTCGATAGTTCTTATAAAAACAATGATAATGATCATTCTCACCTCTCAAGGTTTCCTCTCGAACTTTCCACTGGCTTACTTTATTTTTTAGGCATGGTGTCATTTTGACTCCTTTTTGTTTTGTCTTGTCATTTATGTATAATTTAATGGCAGCCTTGAAGCATCGTCAAATATTGAGCGAGTTTCTCGATATTATGATCAGAATGATGTTCCTAAGGTTCTTAGGTTGGTTTGCTCGGCAGAGGAGTATTCATCCCTGTATGCTGACATTTGCAAAGAAATCGCAAAACATTGGGCGGTTCCTATGGATGAAAATTGCTTACAACCTGAGCGAAATGGTTCTGCTGTTACCCTTCAGAAGCAAGATTCTAGAGGAGTGAAATTTTTGTGTGACTCAGCTGGAAAAACAGATATTAATATAAATGCTGACAGAGAAAATGTTAGTACTATAACTCGGAGTACTGTAGATAACAGGGCGCTGTCAAATCTTGATGGTGATTTAGTGCGAGTTGTGGTCAATGACTCAGATTCTGTAAACCAAGTGGATCTTTCAAAAACTAAGATGTTTTTCAAGGAAACTTTTGACAGCTATGTCAAAAAATTGACAGAAAGAGCAAATGATGCTGTGACCGTTGTGAGGCGCAACCAGTTTTGTTCTGCAATTGCAGATGATGTAGGACAAAAGGTTCAGGAATGTTCACATGAAAAGTCACCTCAGCGGATTGAAAATGAGTCTGGTTTATCTTTCAGGTCGTTTAGTCAGCCAACTGGTCTCACTGATTTGATCCACCAAAGATCTAATGACAAATCTTCAATGTTAAATTTTGGGTGCACTTCACGAAATGGAAATGTTGCCTTCAGGGATGATGCAGATAGTCAAGTTTTAGCTTCATATGGCGATCGAACCAGGATGTCTCATGGTAGCTTAGTGGACAATTGTGTTCATGGTGGGAAAAGTAGAGAAGAGACGAATGGGAACTTGATCTTGGGAATTGTGTTCAATCCTCAAGCTTATTCCAACCAGTATGTACTTGGTGATGTTGCTGCATCTGCAGCTGCAAGTCTGGCTTCTCTTGCTCTGGAAGAGAGTACGTCAGTGATTCATGCATCATACAGCCACCGGAAGGTTGTATCTGCTAACATAGCTATGCAATTGAAAGCCTTTTCTAGAGCAAGCATGCGTTTTATATGGACAAATTCTGAAAAGAAGCTTATGGAGAGTCCACGTGAAAGATGTGGTTGGTGCATTGCTTGCAAGGGAGCAACTATCAACAAAAAGGGCTGCTTGTTAAATCTAGCTTCTGCAAATGCTGCAAAAGGAGCTGTCAGAGGCCAGGCAAGTAACCGTCCAATAAGGAAGAGTGAGAGCCACATATCAGCCATTGCAACCCATATCTTGAATATGGAAGAGCATTTGTATGGTCTAATTCTTGGGCCATTCGCTGATGCCAAATATAATAAACGGTGGCGCATGTTGGTCAGAGAGGCTTCAACGTGTGGGGTCCTGAAGTTACTGCTACTTGAGGTGAGTTTACTCTTCTTAAATGGCCATAGCTGTATTTTTTGTTGGGTTGTTTGTCGTGCATGAATATACACATATAACCTGCAGTTTTGTGGTTTCTCTTTTAAAACCACAGCAAATTCATGAGCTACAATCAGTTTCAAAATGGAGTAGAAGCTTACAGATCACATCTTAGAAATCATCAAGATTCTTGTCATGAATAATCACGTACCATAGAGAATAAATCAAAATTTCAACTTGACCCAGTTTTAAAAATTTCCAGTGCGGCCTAATGAAATCTGATTCGAATTCGGTTTGACTTGTCACATTATGTGTAAACAATGTTTTTAGCAGCATTGGGTTTAATGCCCTCCCCTCCATTGAAATGCAATCTCTAAGGTTTACATTTTGTGAACCACGCATGAATTAGTTAGGGTAATTTTAATTTTGGTCTGCGTATGGTATCCAAGTGGCTTTGTTGGAAAAATAAAAGGCGTTTGAAGGGTTGTTTTCTCGTTTTCCACAGCTCTAATTCTTCTCCTTCTCTGGATCTTTGGCTAAGACCTGACATTGATTTATTTTCACTCGTTAATATCGTAAAGACATCAGATCTTGAAAATTTGCGCAACTTGAATATCTGAATTCGATGTTACAAGTAGGATTAAACTCCTTCAGCAACTTGATGTAAAAACTTTTACAATCTTTAAAAGCGTGTTTGCTAGGACATCAGTTCAACTGCTTGGTTTCTCAAACTTGGGGATTCGAGTTACCAAAACTTACTGAGATTGGTGAGAAGGCTTAGTGTTGACAACGAGGGTGAAAACTACCGAATAACAAGTTATCATTTCATATCTATTCCACATGGACGTGAACATTACCTTCCTATGACAATACACACAAGATATGTAAGATTCTGTTCTCTGAACGGTTGTGTACACATAAAAACAATGCGGGGCCTGGATCAAGTGGCGCCCAGACTTGTATGGAAGCTTAGTTCAACTGCATGTCGCAGTGGCAACAAGCTGCTGTTGTTCCTACTATTCTGGGTGGAAGAAAAATATGGTCTGCAGCAATGGCAGTGTTCCGAATACTATTATGATAAATCTGTTTCAATCAGATGATTGTATGGCTAAGATTATTTGTGCATTTGGTTCAATTTACCTGTAAAGAATCCTACCTTCTGTAATTCAATTTGCAGTCCTAATTGGGCTTAGGCTTAAGATTATTGTTCTTTTCTCTATCAACTGGCAAGATGGAAGACCAAACGATGGTTGATCGTAGGTCCATTGGTTTGCAAGGAAATGATGCAGTAGGTGTTGTACCTTAGTTATGTGCAAGAGAACCGTGTCCATTCTGTTCCAGGGGATCCTTCAGACCTTTATCCTATATTGCAAACAACTCGTTTGAAATTTACAATGGGATTTGTAATTTCAGCGTGGTCAACAAGTTAGTAAACAGGATGGTTCAGTTAGTATCTGACAGAAACTGAATTTGGAAACAAATCCGGATGTTGTTAGTTGATGTCAGACTAAATTGCATTGAGGGCACCTGTGAACAATACAGGTCCCTTTTCCCTGTGTGACTGGTTTCCCCCTAAATTTATGACATTTGACGCAGATTTATTCTTGACTGTTTTTTTCTGCTCTAGCCGACTTTATATTTATTTTTGGTTTGAATGTGCTGTTGCCTTTTCCCCATCTCTTCTTCTCCTTATGACTGTTTTTTCTGCTCTAGCTGATTTTTTATGTTCGTTTCGAATTATGAACGTACATAAACATAGCTCATCTGCCTCTGTATTTGTTCTCTTTTCGATCATTAACATTGTATTCTGTTTTCTGCAGCTTGAAAAGAACATTCGTGGTATTGCTTTTTCTGCGGACTGGTTTATGCTCTTTGATGATTGGCTCGTTGAGTTCCCAGCAGCTCATGCTAGAAGAGGTGTTGTTATGCCGATACAGAAGCGTGGACCTGGGAGACCGAGGAAGACACCTGCAGCATCTGAGACAACGCTTTTGCCTGAAGTGGAAAGCTCGAATGATATCTATTGGTGGCGGGGGGGGAGAGTTTCGAGGATACTCTTCCAGAGAGGGATATTGTATCGCTCACTAGCTAAAAAAGCTGCTCGTCAAGGTACAAATTATTGTTAGATCACAAAATTCTTTCCTAGTTAATAATCGTTCGCTTGATCAACCATGGCAATTTTCATTAATCTGGATTCATTAGGAGCTGTTTAAGCTTCGGAGGAGTTTTGAGCAAGGTGTATATATTTGGTTGGATTGCCTTGGAATCACCCAACATAAGTTAGCTTGTCTGGAAGTCCACTCTTTGTTCATCTTTTGTGATGTTTGAATGTTTTTGTGGCATATCTAGATCCCTGTCTGAAACATGACGAGTTGGACTTATGACAGCCATCCAAAGTGCTATAACAAAAAAATAATTATCTGAGTTTAGTGTCCGGTTTCGGTCAATCATGTTTTAAATAACGTCTTGACTTGATCGCCTCATATCAACCATTGCATGGCCCTCCCTTGATATCTTAGGCATTCCAATCTTGATGCCTGCTACCATCTCAAGTATGCATCGTACTGCTTCTTCCTCCACCTATTTCTCAGTCACTGTCACAGAAAATGGCCTAGGCAAGGGCCCTTCTTTGTCCCTGCATCTCTTCCTCTGTGCTGTTTGACCTGCTTATTTGCAATCTCTCTCTCTCTCTCTCTCTCTCTCTCTCTCTCTCTCTCTCTCACTCTACGCGCCCCCCCTCTCCCAATTGAGATGTTTATCATCTCTCCTCCTTTGCCTGTTTGACCTTGCATGATTATGGTCGGCCCCATGTGTCCTCCGTTCCCTCCTACTCGATTCTTCTTCCCCATTGCCTCTTTCCTTGAATCCCCCCCTTCCTTACAGAAGTATGTTGAGAAGTTGAAGCTTGCTTCCCTACTTTGCAACTTACTCAAGATGTTAGTGGTAGCGTGAAGAGGGGGTGGGTCAGCTAAGGCATAAGATACTTTTTCCACGTTTGCATCATGCGCAATGGTGGTTCTATATATGAATGTCTCCGTGGTGTTGCTTTTATTTTTCACATGTTGCATTGATAACCTGGATTATGCTTTGTTCTGAATATTTTCTGGCTGCTCTTAAAGGTGGTCTGAAATGTATCTGGGGAATCAACTACTCTTGGAACTTAAATAATCCTAGGACTAAGCAGTTTGCTTGGAGAGCTGCTGTGGAAATGAGCAGGAGTGCAGCTCAGCTTGCTCTCCAGGTCATTCCTTTGTCATGTCTTCGAGAAATGCTCATTCTTATTTGAAAAAATGATGATTTTTCCGTGGTTAACCTTTTTTCTGATTGCGACTGTATCAGGTCAGGCGTCTTGATGCTCACATAAGATGGAAGGATCTTGTTCGTCCGGATCTAATGCCTTCAGAGGGTAGAGCAACAGAAAGTGAAACTTCTGCTTTCAGAAATGCAGTCATCAGTGGGAAACAGGTGGTGGAGAACAAAATAAGATATGCACTGGCTTTTGGTGGACAAAGGCACCTTCCTTCATGCGTGATGAAAAATGTCTTGGAAGTTGAGACTGATCAGGATGGAAAGGAGAGGTTGTGGTTTTCTGAAAATAATGTTCCGCTGTATCTGATAAAGGAGAACGAAGAGAATGGAAAAGGTGTTACATTGGTCACCCATAAGAAAGTTACTCGAAGATATTTACCAGAATTTCAGAGACGGCAGCTAAAATCCTTTCGGAGGGATATTTTCTCGTATCTCTTTCATAAGGTGGAGAGGCCAATCAGGTGTTCCTGTGCTTCATGCCATCGTGATGTGCTAGTCGGGTATGCTTTCTTACTTCTTGATTCATGATAATAACTCTTTGGACATGCGAGTTTCTGACAGGTTCTCACTTCTTTTGTCTAATTTTCTGTCACCAGGGAGGCTGTCAGGTGCAGTGCTTGTCAAGGTGATCTTTCTCCAGCCCACAATTTTCTTCTGTATTTTTTGCTTTGGCCTGCTGAAGGCTAATGATAACTGTAAAAGAAGCTAAAACATTTTAACTTCCTAATTTTGCGTTATTAGGTTATTGCCACAAGACGTGCCTCGTACATTCCTCTGCTTACATGAAAGTTGATCCAGAAGGCGCTCCTCTGTGTAACCAATGCAACGTCGCCCTGTGCTCAGTAGTCGTCAAGAAGGGAGAGTGTGTAAATGGTCAGATGTCTTCTCTGAAAATAACCCAGTCCGACAGTACGGTGGAGAAATATTATGGCTGCCCCATCCCGTTTCCAGCCGTTCTCAGCCCGGGCGTGCAATCCAAGACGCGACCTCGTGCTTCGAAGTCGGAGCCAAGACATAGACGATCAGTGTTTCTCAACCATGGCCTTGTATGGAAGAGAAAGAATGATGTTGAAAGCGGTGAGCAGTTCAGGCTCAGGCACATCATCCCTAGAGGTGGTGGGGACAGTGATCCTCTGAGAAGGCCCATCTGTACCCTATGTTTTAAGGATTACAATCCGTCCGCAGTGTACATCCGCTGCGAGAAATGCTCACGTAAGGCTATCGTGCGAGATTCCACTTGTTGCCTGTACGTGGACTTTATATCATCCTCTCACCGGTGTGGTCTGTTATTTCATTTCTTCTGCAGATTGGGTACATGCGGATGCCGTGTTGCTGGAGGAAGACCAAATGTCGAACTTGATAGGTTATAAATGCTGCAAGTGTCGCAGGAAAAGCTCACCGAGGTGCCCTTATGAAGATCCCAACTACAAGAAGCCAGAAAGAAGCCAAAGCGGTGTGGCGCTGTCATGGTCTCAGGGCGAATTGCAGCTTCCGAAGCCTATTGGGGTCGGACAGGTGCATCACCTGTCCTCAGTCAATGGAGTCGGATCTGTTGCAGAAGTTATGCTGGTGGCCGCCGAGCAGGGACTGGATTTCAGGGTTTCTCCGGGGCGAACATGCCCAGAACGCGTTCATCCGGTGGCTGAGGATCAGATATCAGAGGCCTATGCCTTTTATCCGGCGCAGGAGGCCCCTAGACCGCCATTTTCACAGCAGAGGGGCTCAAGCACTCCCGGAATGGCCTTCTGCAGCGTCGAAGACGCCAGTGCTGCACATCTCGGAAACCAGCTGCTCAACTCGGCGGGAGTGAAATTGGAAGACATGGAATCGGAGCCTCCACAGACCTACTTCTCATTCACAGAGCTGTTGGCTTCTGAGGATGACCACCTGGACGAACTGCTGGATATGCCGATTGGTAACGTCTCAGGCAGCTGGGCGGAAGCCAATGCGGACGCCAGGATTGTACCCCAGGGCATGGCCATGGACACCGATGCTGGGAAAGGTATGGAGGAGCCGGTTGCCAGTCTTCCTGCCGTCGGTGATGTGCCTTGCCAGAGATGCGGCAGTAGCGACCCCCCTGGGGACCTCACTTGTGAAACCTGTGGACTTAGCGTGCATCGTGCTTGCGCGCCGTGGACCGCGGCGGCCGACACATCTGCCGGCGGTCAATGGAAATGCGTTGGCTGCCGGGACTGGGAATAGGTCTTGATCGGTCTTCATCCAGTCAGATGGTGAAGGCGCGGCATTGTCTGCAGGGAGACTGGCGGCGAGGTTGGGCGAGGCCCAGAGACTGCTAGGGTGTGTGGCGGCAGGCGTGCGTTTGTCAGCGCCAGCGCTGATCTGGATGGAGAGTGAAGGCCACTGGCTTCGATGGACAGTAATTTTTGCAAGGCCAATGCCAAATACCAAGTTTTACCAAGTTTTGGGTTAGAGAATCATCTTTTTGTTTTAATACATCCCTGATCATTTGTCTGGAGACCGGGGAGAGGGACAGGGACATTTTCTCACTCTCCTCTTGCGTTCTAACGCTCACATGTTGGTCAGTCGATCAACCTGATGGTGTATAGGGGTGACGGGGTGCTGGGGTCACCCTTGTGTTAATATGTGATGCTAGTCAGAATCTTACCCCGCCGCATTCGGACCGGGTTAGTTCCCCTGGACTCTCTCTGTCTGCCTCTGTCTGTCTCTCTCTCTCCTTTCAATCAATTTACCTCCTAGATGCATTATAAACAGGATAATTACAGCAGAAAAATCGTCTGAAAAATATAAATAACTAATCTAATGACACGCTCTCTCACGCCGCAGAAGCTGACGGGCCGTCGTGGCTCGTGGCGTTTTTGTGGATGTGGTCCACGGCGCCGCCATTGCCTTGGCAGGCGAGTTCGAACTCCTTCTGGCGGAGGAGGAGGAGCATCCTCTCGTTCTCGAGGCTGAGACGCTCGTTCTCAAGCTTCACCCGCTCCATCTCCCGCTCCTTGTTCCCGCTGAAGCGCAGCCACTTGAACCGCTGCTTCTCCAGCTCCAGGGCCCGGCGCCCGCAGTTCACCCGTCGCTCCTCCAGCTCCACTGCCCGCCAGCTGAGCCACTGCCGCTGTTGCTCGGGCGAACCCGTCAGGGAGGCCAGCTCGCCCTTCAACTGCTGCTGTGACGAGGAAAGGTGAAAGAAGGGCGACGATGAGGAAGACCTCCTCTGCCTCTTAACCCCCGCTCCCGTGGACCCATCCTCATCGTCTCCATGTGCACCTTTCCGATGCTGTCGCAATCCTCCACCCTCCGTCACTCCTCCGTTATGCTCCTCGTCCTCGTCGTCCTCGTCGTAGTCGTCGTCCTCATCCTCATCTTCTTCATCGTCGTCCTCGTCCGCCCCCATCCCATCATCCTCTCCTCGCTCTCCTGCCATCTTATCCGACGACGTAGTCATTATCTTGAGAGCAGTGCCAACCTCCTCCCCAACCGCCATAAATTCCGGTGCGCCGCTAATGTCCGTGAGGTGGGAACATTGTTGCTGATGCAGGCTGTACGGATCGGAACCCCCGAAAGCTTCGCACGACTGGTGATGAGGCTCCAAGGTTGAAGCGGAGGAAACAGCTTCGCCCGCCGAGCTCGCAGCGGCGCAGCTTCTATGGTAGGCGCACATCTCGCGGAAGAAGAGGTGCTTGGAATTAAGGAGCTTACGGACCTCCTCCTTCGCCTTGGGGGAGAGGTGGTCCATGGTGTCGAGGAGGGCCTGGTTCTCCACCACCCGGCATGCTGTGCCCCTACCGAGGATGTCGTTGACGCGCTTGTAACGCTTGTTCAGGTCATTGAACTTGTCCTCGCACTGCTGTGGTGACACGTAATGTCCCTTCTCCATCATCGCCCGCGACACCGACTTCCACTTGCCTTTCTTTTGCTGCTGCTGCAGCACCGCCGTGCAAGCCGTTGGTCCGCCCTTCTTCCCCAGCTTGTTGCCTTGATGGTGGCCACCGCCGCCGCCTCCGTCGGGCCCGCCCTCGTCCCCGACGCAGTAGACCACCATGATGAGAAGTCTCACCATGGCATCCGTCCACTTCATCCTCTGCCACGGGGAGGGCGTTGACGAAGCGGACACCCCAGGCTGCGACTGCTGTCTCACCGCCAAGTCCATGCCGACGTCCTCACCGAAGGCGGCGGAGGGCTCTTCGTCCGGGCTTGGCGCTGGCTTCACCTTGGCGCCACCCCCAAACGAGTAGGTGTGTTTGGATGCGGCGGCAGCATTATGATCGGCATCGGCGAGGTGGGCCTGATTCTGGTGAAGTTGGGAAGGGAACAGCAAAACCTGGCGGTGGTGGTGGTGCTGCTGCGTCGGGGGCGGTGCCGGAATCTGGTGGTGCGCCTGGTGCAGGGGCATCTCAAGACCCAGGATGCCTGGAATCATTCCCTCGGCTAAGCCATTTCCCTCCATCGCGCGCAGAACCTTTTGTTGCCCCGGTGTTGGCGGAACGGACCCCCTTTGTCTGATGCCTTAGCCTTAGCCTTCTTGTTCCTCGATCACAGTTGAAGTTGCTTCCTTGCTCTATCCATGTGCCGAAGAGAAGCAGAAAGATCGACGTTTCTACCGGAGCGGCTGGGTTATAATAGCGAAACGAAGCGAGGCTTCCGCCGGAGGGGAAGGTCAATCTCCGCCGGAGCCACTGGGTTAAGAGAAAACCGGGAGGAGCTCTACCAGGGGGCGGGTTTATGACAGATGAGTCGGCGGAATCGGCAACTTGTTTTGTTGTGGGGCCCGCCTCGCTGGTTGCGGCGCCGCTGTTCAAGATTTAGAATCGGTGGGTTTGACTCCGCCTTCCTGCTGGCACCTCGTCAGCTAAGCGTGGTCCGGGCTAGGTCAGCCGCGTGACCGGTTTCACAACACTTGAGGCGCCCAAGGTTTTGGTCACTTTACGACCACCAGGAGGCAGCAGATTTTTTATTTGTTTTTCAAACTTGGAGCCCAGTGGGCGTAAACTTGATGATCTTTTAGGATTGAGAGACAATTCCGACCGACAAAAGGTTGAAGCCAGATATGAAAAACTATGTTGTCCGACCGACAAAAGGTTGAAGCCAGATGAAAAACTGTCTCAACTACGGATGCGGGGTTCCATTTTTCGCGTCCCATGACCAGTCCATCCCTCTCTCTTCTCTCTCTCTTGCCCGCCCACCGGCCCCCAAACGATATATCGATGTGGACATGTATATGTTTGTGTGTTACTAATGGAGACAAGAGACCTCGATATCTTGATGTATATATATGTGTTAATGATGCCCGCATGTGTAAGTGTGTGTTTAGCGCGGGGGGAAAAAAATGAAAATCCCTCTCTCTCTCTCTCTCCATTTATAACATATTTTGCTTCATTCTACAACATGTGCATATGTGAGGGTGGAGTTCCGATCCACACTTCAATTTGTCTAGGGTGGGCGTATCTTAAGGTAATTTTTCAAGCGAATCACCAAATGATGATAACTTATAGCATCTACTTAAATCATGTAAAATCTGAAGCTATTAAAAAAACTACTCAGCATCAACCTAAATAAACTCTGAATCAACTTTAATAATGTTAAGTTCCTAAAATAATGTATTTACTCATATGTTGAGCCAATAATATTTTATCTATCTTTGAAATAATTATTGACAATGATTGACTAACATATGACATTAATCAACGAAATTGAGAATATCAATATCGAATTTAACATTACAATTCTATCTCATTATATTCTGAACTTTCAGAGTCACCTGATCTTCACAGGTAGAGGAAGATGGTTGAACGAAGAAGGATGGTTTTACAAGAGTCTCAGACGAACCCACACACGTCTTGTTGACTGGTTCCAATGTTTCCAGAAGGGGCATAAAAAGTGCTGATGACGTCGGAAGATGAGGAGAGGGTTGAAGGATTGGCATGCGGGAGAGAGCGGCAGTAGATGGATGGGCAGACAAAGGGATCGTCGAAGAGGATGGACGTGCTCGTCCAGAGATCAGAGCATATACCGCATTCCCAACGTTCTTGGCCGTCTGGAGTGCATCAAAAGTTTCAGCATTTATGCTTGATGAGCATTAAACCGGGAGAATGCAATCGGGACATAAATCAGGAAACGTAATCAGGCCAGTTAGATCTCAAGGTGGGAAAGTCTGGACACATCCGAGCAAATCTCATTAGTTTACCCAGAAGCCAAAAGTGTGGGCCTAAAATCTCACGTAAACACAGTCGAGCACAAAAGTTTCCAGAGTACTCCGTGAGCATAAAAGGCGCATATGCCCACAAATGAATCTTCAGGCACACTCATAGCAGCGGATGATGTTGATGGCTACAGAGCACCTTCCACCGATGAAAAACTTGGGACAGATTCTAGTTCTTCAAACTCACTGCAACGAACAACACAAAAAAAGTAAGGCTGAAACAAGCAATGATGAACTTCTCCATGTGAAATTGATACACGCCAGGAAAGTGTATTTGAGGAAGTCTAATTAAAAAAATGAATTAGTAACATTCTTCAAGGTGGAAGTGTTTGTAAAAAGTGATGTGCTACTTCAAACATCACATACCTTCTCACCACCGGGCATCTGCAGCAACTTGAAGCCGCATTCATGGTGGTTCTTGGGAAGCACGATCTAGGCTCACCGATATAAATCATCCAAGAAGGTATGAATAGGCGCCTTTTATTCCACTTTGGCCTTCCAATTCCTATGGGAGGGAACCCAGTATCCGCGATGTCCACGAATGCCAAATTATGGTGAGTAGAGTCTCGTCCAAATAGTTGATAGATGATGCCACAAATTAAGAGCCCATATAAGGTCACTAGGAAAAAGGTGCTTATTGCCACAGTTGCAAATCCTTTGGCACCCAAGCAGATTTCTTTTCAAACGAACAACGGAACAAATCAGATACATGAGCTTTAAGACATAACAACGCCTCCTGCTACTTGAAAGCATATGGATCATGACCTTTATCAGGGTTCAGATTTTACCCTTCAGGAAAGTCTTGGTATTGACAATTGGGGATCAATAACTGATTCAGAAAGAGAGTATACTAGAACACTCCCTGATGAGGGCATCAGCGTCAGTGATGCACCGGTCAAGGTCGACAATCAAAGGAAGAACGTGACTGGACTTGCTGACTAACGAAATAGGCTTTTTTTTTTTTTTTTTTTTACTGATCCTCGTAGATCACTATAGTCCAAGCTTATCTTTCACTATTTTGGGTACTTCTAGGGGTGTTTAACGTCTATTTAAGGCCCTAGGGTATCCCAACCTTTTCCCCTCGTTTTTAGGATGGCTTAAGGCCAAAATTCCATCCCCTTTCCAAGGCCTCATATTCTTCTTATAAATAGGAGGTTGGACATGATGTCAACGGTCTATCTTTTAAGCGAAAATTTCTCAAAAAGAGGGTTGTGAAGGTCCTCTGATGTGACGGGAACCCATGATATTATACCTAGGGTTGTCAATCCTATTCTAGACCTCTCACTTATCGTTCTATTGAAGACCTTTCATCAGTGCATATACTCGTCTCTAAGTTCCCACAGGCCCTAGCTCCATGCCCCCTATTCTAGCCCACCCTTAAGAATCATAACAAGTTTCAATGTTGTAAACCAAGGCTTCCAGCCAGTGAACATATCCACAAACTTTGCCCAACCGTGAATACTCAAATAGAATGCTTTGGTTGGTCAAGATTATTAAAATTGACGTTTGCTGATTTTTCTTAAAATCAGTCACATTCCTAGTATAGCTAAGCGCTCCCTCTCTTTAGCTTTCTTTCTTCTAGCTTTTTTACTGAATGACTAGAGATCCTTATCCTTCTTTGGAAGCTCGAAACCGCTATCGCAAGCGCTTGGGCTAGCCTCCCGTTCATGGGTTATCCTTCCCCCTACATCACTCCCACCTTTCATGAGAATGAAAAAAATGATCTTCAGTTGTGATGCCAAAGAAAATATGCCTCATCCGTCCCTCCACTTAGTCCCCCTCCTCTCTCTCTCTCTTTCTCCCTTACTCTCTCTTTCTCTTGAAGAAGAATAATTTGAAATTTTAGAACATTCTCATTCTTATAGATGTGGGGGTCATTTCATAGGCAATAAATAATAGTAAAAAAAATTCAATGTAGTTTCTATTGGTCATCTTTATTTAAAGATGCTTACACATTTTATATGTAATATACCAAATGCTAAGTTACTATACAAAAAAGATATATAGTACCTTTAAAATTTATACTTGCCACTGAAGTTTTTGATATTTGGGGTATTGATTTTATGGGACCCTTTTTTTCATCTTGAGGCTATGAATATATTTTGTTAGCTATTGATCATATGTCAAAATGTGTAGAACTATTCTAATAAGAACAAATGATCATAAAATGATTAGTCAATTTGTCCAAATTAATATATTTATATGATTTAGATGTTCTAAATTGATAATTAGTGATGAGAGAACTCATTTCATTAATCATTACGTTAAATATTACTTAGAAAATATGGTGTTGATCATAAGATAACCACCTCATATCATCCTCAAACAAATGGTCAAGTTGAATTAGTCAATAGAAAAATCAAAACTATTTTATAAAAAGTTCTCTCCCAATAGAAAATGTTGATCTGAAAAATGAAAAATGATGTATTATGGGCATATAAAACAACATATAAAACTCTTTTATATGCATCATCATATAGATTCTTTATAGAAAACCTTGTCACTTATAGGTGAAAATTCAACACCATGTATATAAGGCTATTAGGAAGCTTAATATGGATATAAAAAAAATAAGACAATTTTTTTTACAAATACATGAATTAGATGAAATTCATAATAAAGCTTATGACAATACATTGATTTATAATGCAAAAGTTGAGGATTTCTATGATATACATATCATTAGGCAACATCTGGCACTAGGCCCAAAAGTTTGATTATACAATTCTAGATTCAAATTATTTTCAAAAAAATTGAGATCTAGATGGGACGATCCATTCCTTCTTCAGACCATTGATGACTATGGAGAAGAAATGATAAAAGATCTAGAAATAGGTGTTATTTTTAAAGTTAATGGGTATCAGCTCAAAATATTTTTAGAACCTAAACAAGAAAAAGAAATTGATAAAGTAGATTTGTTAGAATTGATTTGAGCTTCCATATGTTTACATGATTTTTTTGTGTGTGCAGAATTTAGTTCTTCTTTAGACTCTTCTATGATAGTAATAACATGATCAAATTTAGAAGAAAGAGTTCTCAAAACTTTTTCAACAATTTATCTTTCTGAAATATCTTTTCCAAAAATTCTCATTTGATTTATAATAATTGAGATTCAAGAAAATAAATCATGAATGAACTCACCAGATTTCATGTTTATAGTCTCAAATTCTCTATGGAGTACTTGAAGTGTCTAAATGAAATTCAACTCTCGAAAAATTTTATGCTTTTAAAAAATTTGTGACATTAGTAGTAAATGAAAACTATAATTTTTGAAATAGAATATTATAAAATAGACAATAACTTGACATATTTTTTAAAAATTCATTCTTTTTTAGAACTCTCTCTCCTTAAATATTTTTATTCTCCACTAAATCCCATAAATCTTATGAAATAATAAGTATCTTCATCTTAAGATTCTAAAGATCATATTTATCTCAAGTGAAAAATGACACAAGAGTTTGAAATTAGTTGAGGAGTTTAGCATTCACCATTCTCAAGGTCAATGGCATTCTTCACAAAAACTTCACACAAAACTTTCACATTCATTGTTACAAAAGAAATCTTAGAAAATATCAAAAAAACTTTCACCTACATATAATCTCCATTGATAATACTACAGTCTCCATGGAAGAAAAAAATGTCAAACAGATGAATCTGGCACTCTCATAAAACTTGTAGGAAAAATTGATAAGTCTTCATTATCATGAGTTAATAATTAGTAAATAATATAGTTTTAGTCTTAACTCACGATAAATAGACTTATATTTATATTAAAGTATGAAAAGTAGTTTTTGGTTGATTAACGTGAATTTTTGGCTAATTATGTGATTTTCTACGAATTTATATGATTTTTATAGTTTTATTTTTGAGATAAATAAAGAAAAAGAAATAAAAATAAAAATATAGCAAAAAAGGGGAACCTGCCGACTAGTCGGGCCCACAAGTGTGTCGGAAGCATAGTTGGGGGGAGCCATGAGCAGGGGCTCAAGTGGCTATGACTGATAGGGGCACATGTGTGCCACTCCCCTTTCATGTCATCAGCAGTCAATCGGCTGTGGGGCAAGGAGTGATCGTACACACAAGAGAAAGGGACTAGATGTTTGCAAATGTGATATAATTATATATTCGCCTAAAACCTCAGTGCACAAATGATGTGAGACTAAACCTGCATCACACCTTCCCCCGAAAGGCTTCGAAGGTAAGTAATCGGCACAGGTTCGAATCTTCTCAGAGCCAAAACTCGTATTTTTATTTGATTATTGCAACTTTCCTACATATCGCTAGTGAAGGATTAAGTTGCCATAATCGCTAGATCATCGGTGAAAATCTCGTCAACGTAATTCGCAGAGTATTGTTACTAAAATTGCTGAACAATTTGTTATTAAAAGATCACGAATCCATCAAGTAAATCATCTCCAATTGATCGACGAATAAGTCATCGTCGAGAAGAGGATGATCCGTCGAGAGATGAGTCGCCACCTCCTGAGAGCATACCGGATGCGATGAAGAGCCTCCTCTTGTTGTGCGGACCTTAGGATGAAGCTCCCTGACACGCACCCCACCTCCATTCAGTTCCTCTCTGTCAGGTGACAATCACCGGAGAGCCGTAAAGTTACCGTTTTTTTACTGTGCTAGGTGACAATCATCGGAGATGATTCGACGACCTATTTTATTGATCTATAAACTTTACAAGGAGATCTAGAGATTGTCCACGTCATCCTTGTCTAAGGAGAGCCTTTGAGGCCGTAGACATTGCACGACAATCCTCTCGAACTCTCAAGATTTTAGTGCATCGTCGATGCATTACTGCCGCAATGTCGAAATTCTATTTTCCTACTTTCAACTTAATTTTTGCTTTATTTAATGATAATTTGTGTGATTTAAAATTTCCAAATTATACTTCATTCAATTACGATTCTTTCAACTTTTACAGATCTTAATTTGATCAATTAAATCGTCAGTAATCACTTACGTTAGAATCACCGGATGGAACTCTATTTTTGTCTGATTCGTTAGGTGTTGATGTCATCTTGATGTCCATATCCTTATTTTTCTTTTTTTGTGAATTTTAAATATGTTTATTTTCATTTCTTAATATAAAATTCATAAAAACTTGTATTCTTTGAGAAAAAAATTGAAAAATTATCTGATATTATATTATATCCTTGTGATTGAGCTGGAAAATTATCACTATTTTTTAAAGTTTTATTAAATTATAATTGATATATTTGTTCAAAAATACTTCTAAATATCTAAAAATTGATATTTTCTAGTTTTATAAATTTTAACTTTACATGATTTACTATACAACGACTAAGTCACGCCAAAAATCAATTTATATTTTTCCATTAACTACTAACAATTCAATCTCTTTAGATATCCCAGTACATTAATTGTCTACAGTAGGTCATCAGACTTAGATCAATGGGAGCATATACATGCTTCAAGCTCTCAAAATGAGCTTCTTATCTGACATAGTCATCGGCAGTGCGCTGGTTAGCATGTACAGAAAGTGTGGCAGTGTAGAGAAAGCATGCAAAACGTTTGTAGAAATGCCGAGAAGAACAATGATATCCTAGACTTCCATGGTCACCGCCTATTCTCAACAGGGGCTGACTGAAGAGGCATTGCAGCTGTTTGACGACATGAGGTTCGCTAGAGTAAGGCCAAACGAGATTACATTTGTGGCAGTTCTCTCGGCTTGCAGCCAGGCAAGTATGATCGAGGAGGTGAAGAGGTACTTTAAAATGATGTGCAAAGAGTACCGAATAAAACCCGTCATAGATCATTACGCGTGTATGGTCGATTTGTATGTGAGGTTAGGCCTGCTGGAAGATGCACTTGACTTTATCGAGCAAATGCCCTTCGAGCAAAACGAAGTGATCTGGTTCATGGTGATCGCCGGCCACAGGAGCCAAGGGAATACAGAGCTGGCTTTTGTGGCTGCTGGCCGATTGCTCGAATGCAAACATAAGATCAGCGAGACGTACATAATGTTGTTGAGGATGTACATCTCGGCAGAGAGGTGGCAGGATGTACGAGGGTGAGGAAACTGATGAAACAGGAGATGATAGGAGGCATCAAGGACTAGAGCTGGGTCAGTATAAAGGGAAAGGTTTATTCTTTTGGAGCAGACGACAGATCTCATGTACAGAGTGCCCAGATTATCGAGCTGCTGGACTCGTTACTTCAGAAAGCAGCAAGAGACATGGGATACGTTCCCTACGTAAGCCTAGATATGACAGAGGGCGAGTGTGACGAGAAGAAAACCCCCTTAGTTCGCCATCACAGCGAAAGACTGGCAATTATTTTCAGTCTGGTCAACACAGATGAAGGCACGCCAGTGAGGGTTGTCAAGAACGTTAGTATGTGCAGGGATTCTCACAGCGCTATAAAGTTCTCTTGGTATTGACCCAGAGAGAGATCATTGTGAGGGACAGCAAGCGACTCGACAGGTTCAGAGAGGATAAGTGTTGGATCAGTCTGACTGCGATTTCCCTTGATTTCATTTTTTTTCTCCACCCTGACAAACTCCTTTGACTCTGTTCGCGTTTTAAACTTGGTCGTCCATCTCGCACGTTCTAACGGCTGAGATGAAAGCCAGCGTGGCGACGGTGATAAGACGAATCGGGCCCTTCTGTTTGGTAAAGTTACAATTGGGCGAGTATAAAAAGGAACTCGCTAACTGCAGGCGTGTTGTAGATTTTTACTTGTTTTCAATTCCATTCTGTGCGATTTCTCTCCACGATTCTTCTACAGTAAGTGTTCCTGCGGTGACTTCGGTGCATTCTTGTGAATGCTCTTTCAATGGAACGCCTTCATTGGCGAAGTCCAGATTGCTCACAGTGCTGGTCGTGCTTGCTTCTGGATGCCACGTCTGCTTCCTACATGAAGAAGGGGCTTGAACATTTTTTCTGGCGGGTTCACGGTACTACCGATACCCTGGCCGGGTTGACAATCTGCCAGGCGTGGCTTGCGGTGGCGCGTTTAGATTTGAGACAGGCCCGGCCCGGCGTAGACCATCTGCAGCCGGCAGACCCGGTCTCCAATTCTATTCATTTTCCTTTTCCCATTCTGGTTTCCTGAAGGAAAGCGGTGGATGAGGCGGTAAGATATACGGGCGGCCATTGCTGCCACCTGCAAGCTCCCGAGGGTCATGTGTAGCGTCCTCCCCAAATACAAGACACATTTCTCACGTACCATGGTCACTCGTCTCTAATAACAATGTTGGGCTTATCGGCTGCTCCTACCCTCCGTCCTTGTTGTCTCGTAACGGCGTATAAATTGGAAGAAGTGGAATTTCCGGTAAAAAAGCTGGATTTTCCAACGAGAGTGAGGCCTACGACGTACGGTCAACGCCGGTGGAGGTCTACGACTTGCTCGTAAAATATGTTACTCACTTGGTACGAATGTGTAAAAAACATCAAGACATGTTTTGGAGATGACAAATCATGAATAAATAAGAAAGCACAAAAAAGTGATGCAGCGTACGTCTAACTCCGTCTCTTTGTCGAGCATGACGTTCTCACTCTCATACTAAGTAGCTCTCTTCTTGATTCACGTCCCTGTCTCCAATCTTGAAGCAGCTAGATGGGAGGGCCTACTGCTGGAATGGACAATCCTTTCCCCCACAAGCCTCTCACTTTTGACCAAGTTTGCGAGAGGGGGTCTCCCCGCCGACTTCGAGCCATCCGAACGAGGGACGTTGCGGCAAAGGAAGTAAATTCCCACGAAATAGACGGCACAACGCGGCTACGTTACCATCGATCTCTTCCCCAAGATGACGTCCTTTCCGATTCACATACAGGCGGCAAATGTGTCCACCGGTGCACAGACAAGTCCAGGCCAGAGGGCGGGCTGTTTCTAACAATGGATCCGGCCACGTGTTAGGCAACTACTCCGTCTCGGTTCTCTTAAACCCACGTGGTCTGAGGGTAACCCTGGCACGGCTGCGCGTCTCCGGCAAGAGTCGCGCATCTCTCATGTCAACCCGAGTGCTGCGAAGCAAACCAAGGACACAGAACACCGATACAAACAACACACAAGTCACCATCCTCCGCTCTTCTCCTCTTCCATTCCCAACTTGGCAACAGCGGCCCCAGCCCAGAGTTCAGAATCGGGCATTCTCGAACCCATGCAGGTCGCTCACCCGGTTCCCCGACTTCCTCATTATGGCCAGCTTCGCCAGCCTCTCCGCGGCACGCCACGCGGACATCGGTGTCAGAGCCTCCGCGGCAGCAGTCTCCAAGGCCGAGGCCGTCGGTCACTCTGTCATCCCGTTCCTCTGCTGCCGCCACCGGAGTTCTTCAAGCTCTGCCTCAACGGACCGGAGGTTCTCGCCGGGGCAGATCGAGCTGCACTGGAGCAGCAGCCGGCGGGCTGAAACGAGGAGGTGAAGCCCCGTGGCGAAGTCACCGTTGTCCGCTAGGCGCTGAGCCTCCGCAATGGCCCGGGCCGTGATGAAGACGTTCCGAAGATGCTCGACGTTGGGCGCGGCGGCTGGACGTTGGCGGCGGGTGAGGAACACCGGGAGGGTATGCTCCCCTCCGTGGACCAGCTCCTGAGTGACGGGATTTCTGTATGAGTAACTCACCAGAAGGGGCTGGAAGGCACCAGCGCGTAGGACGGCGGAGTTCATTCTCAGCTCCATAAGCAGTTCTCTCTCCTCGCCCCCCATTCTCAAATTACCCGCACTGCCGAGGGCGACGGGCCGACTGCCACTGGAGTAGACGGAGCAAACCTCGCCGGAGGGGAAGGAGAGCTCAAGGCGTACGTCATGGCACACAACACTGAGAAGACCTCCCACACACCGGGCGAACGAATCCTCAGCGTGTTCTTGGTGCTCCTCGGCGCCGAAACCTGACTCGTGGACGGGTACCTCGAAGTGAGCAAATCGCGTTATTGCAGAATAAGACGTGTGAGACGAATGGCATTCCCGCCGCCGCCTGCCACAGTCATCCTTGTGCTGCTGACTGTCGGTGAGCAGCACGATGGCAGCCACCGGGTTGCTCTCCCTCCGTTGTTCGAGCACCTTGACTGCCTTCCTGATCCCCTCCCTGGCGGATGAGCCCTCTCCACAGACGAGCCTCTCCACGATCCGCCGGGCCGAGCGCTGCCCGTCCGGTGACATCCTCCGCAGGGGGAGCAACCTCTTTGCGGAGGACGCGGAGATGGGTACTATGGATAGCCTGTCACAAGGCCCAAGGGAGAAGATAACGAGGCGCATTGCCCGCTTCAGCATTTGGAGTTTCGCGCCGGTCATGGTCGTCCCCACGTCAAGCACTGTCACCAGGTCGATGGAGGCGCGGCGGGAGGGGTCAAGGAGAGGCGCAGCCGCCGCCGTTGCCGCCGTATTTGACACCGGCGTCAGAGACTTGACCTTGAGGGTGACGACGTGGTTATCGTGGACACGGCCGACGGACAGCAAGGCAACATTGGAACTGGCCGTGACGCACACCGCAATTGGCAGCGTGCTGACGGCGAGGCGGAGATGTGCAACTGGGAGAGAGCGCAACGGGTACCCCATCCCCTATTTCTCCCTCCGCATGTTCGTCCTCTGCTTCGGGTATCGGATGGAAGCAGGCAGTGGCGTTGTTCAGGAAAGGCTCATCGTCATCGTACACTTTAGCGCCGAAGACAGAGATTGCCGTGTCGGCTTTCCGCGGAACCGCAGCCGAAAGCTTCCCCTGTTCCGGAGCAGGGTCCTGCTGCTTTTGGTTTTCCTCCGCGTGGACGGAGGAGAGGAAGGGTACCTGGCGCCAGGCAGAAGAGCAGATTGGGCAGGACGTCTGGTTGCGCACGTCGCTGGCTATGAAGGCGTGAGAGCACTCGGCAGTGAAAATAGCGGTGCCCTTCCCCGTCCTCACGCTTTGCAGACAGATATCATACCTGCTCTGGAAGCCCGAAGAAGCCAGTCGATGGCAAGAAGCGATCAAATCGTACTGCAATGACGGCTGCTACTCTACAGAATTCCGCGATTCCAATGAAGAAGTTGGAGCAAAAGACCAAAACTCCGGCCCAGGGGTGACACCGCAGTAAGGTCCGATGGGATGGTTCCCACGCCCGAAGTAGAAACCCTCCTTTTTTTAGTAGGGACGAACTAAAAAGGCTGACAGGATTTAGTCGCAATGAGCTTGTGCTGAATCCGCGAAGACAGAACACAAGACGGAGATGAGCCCATGGAACGGTTTGAGAGAAAAAGGCTGCTGGAATAGTGAGAATCGGTCTCCATCGAAGCAAAGAAGCCCATCAAAGCTTTCACCGGGACGAACCCAAGGCGCGCACCCAGCAATAGCGCAAACGCGGGATTCGACGGGATAGGGGAAGGACGAGAAGCGTAGGACACGAGGAAAGGAAATCGACGGTGACGGGGGAGAGAACGACGCCTTGTCTCTATGGAATGGGGAATGAACAGGGGGGGGGGGGGACTAAATCACCGTCGAAAGAATTGCTTACCCCGGTGAAACGGAGGTTGTCCCTGAGTAGCAGGGCGAGGCGGGAGGGCGGACGTGGGGAGGACGGATTCGACGATACAAACGGCGGCCTCCGGCTTTGGCGGTAGCTTCTCGGCGTGGCTGGTTCGGCCAGGAGTGCTGTGGCCGAGCTCTGGCTCTGCAGAGTGGCCCTTTCGGTCGCGTCGCTGTCATTGAAACCTGTCGGCAACTGGGTCCGGCAGCGGAGGGCGGACGTTGAGGGCCGTGACTGCGTCTGATGCTGGAGGTGTGGCGTGGAGGGGCTGCTGCGGCTCCTGCGGAGGAAACCGAGCTTGGCACCGGTCTTCGGGATAGGGCTTGATTGTGGCTCTACTTGTGGGGATGAGTCGGCGTCCCGATGGATGGTCGTGCAGAATGTCCTCCTCCACCCGGTTCCCATGGCGCACACCAGCGACGGATCTCTAGTAGTATCTCTCGCCACTCCCTTTCAAAGCGTCTATGAACCTCTCGCTTCCTCTGCGTGTTGCCTTCCGGATCGGCGTCTATGTATTCTCTAGGCCGCCTCTCTATCTCTATCTCGGAGACAGTCCCTGCTATCTCGTCCGATGGGAACCTCACGTCTCCGGTGTAGCAATCTCTCCCACTCTGTCCGACCTCCGTATTTGATATGATAGACTGAGAGAGGGAGGAGGAGCGGTTCGTCCGATGCATAGGCCTGGACCTAGAATTGAGGTGGGGATAAAACGAACGCAGAAGAAACAAGTTCGGGGTTCGTATCGGTCGCCTTCTATCGTCACACACTGCAGACGACCAAACAGGAAACAAGGGTCATTTAGGCCAGGAGCATTCAGACGGGCGGAGGATAAAAAGCGGTTCTCTTTTCTCTTCCCTTCGGACTTTTGATGGACAGAGTAGCGGAGGTGGCCTGCCAGACTGAGAAGAGAGCCTGAACGGCGCCGAGAGAAGTTAATGAGCCTCCCATGGATAGATGGATAGTACTGGCAGAATACATGGCTCGACGTCCGCGCTGGATGACGGCCGTCACCCCAGCGACGGTGGTCTGTCCGCCTCAGTGTGATCGTCCAGGGAGAGTAATGGCAGGTGCATAAAGACCGAGGGGAGTGGGCGGTTCACTGCTTAATCACATGGGGGATTATTATACGTTCATTTTCGCGAATAAGGTAGACGGGAGCTTCATATATGTTAGTAGTCTCGGCCGCCCTCCCCCCTCGTCCCTATGCCTCACCTATGAGGTGTATTTTTACCGAGCGGCGCGTGTTAGCAATTAACATAAGTTGCGGCTGCACGGCGCCAAGTACTCCGCACGTCCTCATGCATACAAAATACTTAATTTAATGTGAAAATTAGTTTTTAGTTAGTTAATGTGAATTTTTAATTAATTATGTGATTTTATGTAAATTTTTATAATTTTTATAATCTTATTTTTGAGATAAATAAAAATAAATAAAATAAAATAAAATAAAAATATAGATAAAGGGAGGGGACTCTTAAATCAATCGAGCCTGCAAGTGGGTGGAAAGTACAATCAGGTAGAACGGTGAGCAAGGGGCTCAAGTGGCTAAAGATTGGTAGGCGTCACATGTGTGTCATTCTCTTTCCACATCACCAATGACCAATCGGGTGGTGTGGGGCAAAGAATGGTCATATACACACGTGAAAGAGATAAATTGACGACATAATGTTCTATTAATATATAGATTCATCTTGAAACTCAAAAAATAACTAATGTGAGACTAAATCTGTCGCAACTTCTTGTAAGGCTTTTAACAATTTTAATAGCTACAATATCTCTAGTTTGTGAGAAATAGATACCCTTATGACATCACTTTATAAAGGTATTTGTGCATGTATTTTACTTTTTTCGTGTAGTTAAGGAACCTATGAGAGTTCGAATCTCATAAGACTTAAAACTCATATTTTTATCTAATTAAATCATAATTTTTCTATAGAGTCGTCAAAGATCTACAAACTGTTAGAATCATTGAATTTTTTTGTCATTACAATTCATAGAGCATTGTTACTAAATTGTCAAATGATTCTAGATAAAAAAGATCACGAATTCATTGAGTAAATTATCTCTACTTGATTGATGAACAAGTTGTTGTCGAAAAGAAGACAATCCGTCGAGAGATGAGTTGCCACCTCTTGAGAGTGTATCAGATATAATGAAGAACCTCCTATTATTATACGGACCTGAGGATGAAGTTCTTTAAAATACACACCACCTTCATTCAATTTATCTTCGTCAGGTGATAGAAGATATGTAAAGTCACTATTTTTCTTCTACATCAAGTGATAGTGGCTGAAAATAATTTGTCGACTTACTTCATTGATTTTTAAACTTCACAAGAAGATCTAAAGATTGTCTACATCGTCTTTATACAAAGAGAGCCTCTGAGACTATAGACATTATACAATAATCTTCCAAACACACAAAATTCTAACGATTATTATTGCAAAGCCATAATTCTATTTTTACTACTTTCAACTTAATTTAGTGATAATTTGTGTGATTTTAAATTTCAAAATACTTCTTCATTAAATTATGATTATTTTGACTTTTATAGATCTTAATTTGACTAATTAATTTTTCTATAATCACTTATGTAAGAATAATCAGGTGGATCTAATTTGTGTTCGTTGGGTTGCTGACATCATCATGATGTCTACATCATTATTTTCTTTTTTGTGAATTTATTTTATATTCATCATTTAGTTTAAAATTTATAAAAAAACATATTCATTTTGAAAAAATTTAAATACTACAATATTATCTTACATTGCTATGAGTGACTTGAAAATTTCTCACTATTTTTGGAACCTTTTATAAAATTAGAATTTATTTATTTATTCTGAAATATTTCTAAAAAATGTCAAATTAGAATTTTATAGTTTTATAAATTTTAAATTTATGAAATTTATTATACAACAATTAAGTCACGTCTACAAGGAATGATTGTGTTAAGCTAAGCTGGAGAGCATGTCTCAATAAGAAGCTTTAGTTTGTCAAAAGAAAGACACCCTATAAAGTAGAAGGATCTCACAAACAAGTCAGTAGGAAGAGTCTATGTGAGGGGGGGGAGGGGAGAGAGAGGAAGAATCGAGAGAATTAAAGGGGGAAAGGATTGTGTTTTGACATGACTTACTCATTGACATGACTTAATTGTTGTATAGTAAAACACAAATTTAAAATCTATAAAACTAGAAAATACTAATTTTTAGATATTTAGAAGTGTTTCTGAACAGATATATCAATTATACTTCAATAAAACTTTCAAAAATAATGGTAATTTTCCAAGTCCATCATAGAGATGTAATATAATATCAAATAATTTTTCAGAATTTTCCTCAAAAAAGATAATTTTTAATAAATTTTATACTAAGAAATGAAAATAAAATATATTTAAAATTCGTGAAAAATAAAAATAAGGGTGACGTCAGGATGATGTCAGCACCTAAAGAATGTGAATCGGGTGGAAATAGAGTTCTGCCCGACAATTCATACGTAAGTAATTACAAACGATTTAATTGATCAAATTAAGATTTGTAAAAGCTAGAAGAATCGTAATTGAATGAAGTATTGTTTGGTAAATTTAAATCACACAAATTATCACTAAATAAAATAAAATTAAGTTAAAAGTAGGAAAACAAAATTCTAGTGATACGTCGACGATGTACTGAAATCTTGAGCGTTCAGGAGGATCGTTGTGTAGTGCCCACAACCTCGAAGGGTTTTCTTGGATAAGGATGACATGGGTAATTTTTAGATCTCCTTGTGAAGTCTAGAGATGAAGGAAATGAGTTGTCGAATCATCTCCGATGGCTGTCACTTAGAGGAGTGGAAAAATGACGACTTTGCGGCTCTTCAATGGCTGCCACCCGATAGAGAGGAGTTGGATGGAGGTGGGGTGCATGTCATGGAGCTTCATCCTCAGGTTTGCGCAATAAGAGGAAGCTGTTCATCGTATCTGGTACACTTTCAAGAGGTGACGACTCGTCTCTCGGCAGATCATCCTCTTCCTGACAACAACTTGTTCATCGATCAATCGGAGATGATTTACTTGATGAATTCATGATCCTTTTATCATGAATCATTCAATAATTTTAGTGACGATGCTCCGCAAATCATGTTGACGAGATTTTTGCCGATAATCTAGCAATTCTGGCAGCTTAATCCTTCACCGGCAATCTACAGAAAAATTACGATAATCAAATAAAAATACGAGTTTTGTCTCTAAGAGTATTTGAACTCACGCTAGTCGCCCGCCTACATGAGAGAGATTGAAATAAGTACTCTAATGCCCTTATCAAGTGACGTCATCATGATATATCTATGTTATAACTAAGGGGTAGTTTAGGTATTAAAATCTTTGAAGTTTTTCGAGGGAAGGTGTGACACGAGTTTGGTTCCACATTACTTGTGTGCCGAAGTTTTGGAGGAATATATGATAATATCACATTTGCAAGTAATGAGTCTTTTTCTCCCGTGTGTAGGACCACTCCTTGCCCCACAAATGGTTGACCACTAGTGACATGGAAAGGGAGTGGCACACATGTGCCCCCATCGGTTCTAGCCATTCGAGCCCCTGCTAGCGGCTCCCCTTGACTACGCTTTCAACTTGCTTGCGGGCCCGGCTAGCCGATAGGTC
This sequence comes from Spirodela intermedia, assembly GCA_902729315.2. Lineage (NCBI taxonomy): Eukaryota > Viridiplantae > Streptophyta > Magnoliopsida > Alismatales > Araceae > Spirodela > Spirodela intermedia. The sequence continues at coordinate 6,611,024 of LR746274.1, read as the reverse complement.
TTCCCCTTTTGCTATATTTTTATTTTTATTTCTTTTTCTTCATTTATCTCAAAAATAGGACTATAAAAATTATATAAACACGTAGAAAATCACATAATTAACCAAAAATTTATGTTAATCAATTGAAAATCACTTTTCATAATTTAACATAAATATAAATCTATTTACCATGAGTTAAGCAAAACTATATTATTTACTAATTATTAACTTATGATAATAAAACCTTATCACTCGTTGTATACTAAATCATAAAAATTTAAAATTTATGAACTAAAAAATATAAAATTTTAGATTTTAAAAAATATTTTAGAATAAATAAATTAATTATAATTTGATAAAAAGTTTAAAAAATAGTAAATAATTTTTAGGTCAATCATAAGGATCTAAGGTAATATCAGATAATATTTTAAAATTTCCTTAAAAGAATACAATTTTTTATAATTTTAGACTAAATCATGAATATTAAATATATTTAAAATTCATGAAAAAGGAAAATAAGAGTGTGGACGTCATGATGATGTTAACACCTTGACAAATGCAAATCAGTCAGAAATAAAGTTTAGCTTGGTAATTTTTACGTAAGTAATTACACATGATTTAATTAGTCAAAATAAATGAATGAAGAAGGTTTTCAAAACTTTAAGTCACATGAACCATAACTAAATTAAACAAAAATTAAGTTTAAAGTAAGAAAGTCAAAGTTCCAGCCTTGCGACATCAATTGCCAAAATTTTATGTATTCATAAGGATTATCAAATGATGTCCATGGTCTCAAAGGCTCTCTTTGGACATATATGAGTTGGATATTTGTTAGATCTTCTTTCGAAGTTCAGAAAATAATAGTAGAAGATAAATTAGTTAAAAAATAATAAAATAAAATTCTTGTGTTGTGATGGTGACGCATCAGAATCTTGAGTGTTTGGGAGAACTATCATGTAATGTCCATGACCTTAAAGACTCTCTTTGGACAAAGACAATGTGAACAATCTTTACATCTTCTTGCAAAGACTATAAATTATTGAAGTAGGTCGACAAATCATCTCTTATGGTTGCTGCTCGGTAGAATGGAAAAATGACAACTTTATGAATTCTCAGTGACTATCACCCAACAGAGTAAACTAGATAGAGCTAAGGTATGTCTTAGGGAGCTTCATCATCAAGTCTACGTAGCAAGAGGAAACTTTTCATCGCATCTAGTACGCTCTTAAGAGGTGATAATTTGTCCCTCGATAATTTGTTCTCTTCCCAATGATGGCTTATTCATCAATCAATCAAAGATCTTTTACTCGATAGATTTGCGATCCTTTTATGTAGAATTATTTGATAATTTTAGTTATGATGCTCTATGAATTACATTGATGAGATTTTCATTGATGATTGAGAGATTATGATGGCTTAATTATTCACTAGTAATAAGAAAATCCTGATTTACTTAGATAAAAATATAAATTTTTATTTTAGTATGATTTGAACTCTTGTCAATTGCTTGCCTATATAAGAGAAAGTGAAACAAGTATGTGAATACCCTTATAAAGTGATGTCATAAGGGTATCTATTTCTCATAAATAAGGGGTATTTTAAGTAGTAAAATAATTTAAAACTTTTCGAAGTTGTGACCATTGGTTTAGTCCTACATTAATTATTTTTCGAGGTTTGAGACATATATATAGTAATATGAGATGTGGTGATCAATGTGTCCTTTTCTCACATGTGTATGACCACTCTTTATCCCACACTTGATATGCCACTAGTGATGTAGAAGGGAAATAACGTACACTTGTCCCCCACATGTCCTTAGCCATTGGAGCCCTCTACTCACAGTTCTACTGAATTAATAAATCTAATCATAATTTTGCAGCCATGAATGTTGATAGTGAGGATGATGATGTATATCATATACTGAAATTAGAAGATAGCTCTTGAGAAGATGAAGAATTTGATGAGTTGAGAAACGAAAAGTTAGAAAAAGAGTTGATTCAACTAATGGAGAGAAACAAAAATAATGAATATGAATATAGAGATAATTTTACAAGAGAAAATTTAAATTTTACTGAATTCATTAGGTCTTAGATTAAAGAAGACAATCCTTCCATCCTTCAAAACCCACAGCCCATTAGAATTATTTCTAAGTTTGAAATATTTCACTCACAAATTGAATAAATATGTATGGAAGATAAAATTGAGCAAAAGAAAATTATGTAAATAAAAGAACATATTAAGAAATGGGTGAGTGGAAGAATTAGAGATATCAATTTAGATGAAAAAATTCTAGATTAGGTAAGAGCTAATTTGAAAATTATATGGCCTGATCACATTGTATGGTCTATTAATAGAAAGTATTTATTAATGAATGAGAGCCTTACAAAACAAGATAGAAATGAGGAAAGATTCTTTTCAAAATGGGAATATTATTTTTAAGAAAATTTTGTTAATTTCCATTTTGTTTTGGTTGAAAGTATGTCAAGGTATATATATGAAGTATATGAATTTATGCTAAATCTGAAAAAGAATATCATGAAACTTACCTTGGGATAAAAATATATTTTGATGGTCATAGATCATCTTATATGATCTAAGAGCTGTCTAGCTGAAGATATTAAATTCAGCACTGCATGGGAGGCAACCCATGGTATTTATTTCATTCTGTTTGATCTTTTTTTAAGCTCTATTTTTCTTAGAATTTTGCAGTACTTATTTCTATATTTGTTTTTTTGAAAAAGTGTAGGAGGAGAAGTGTAAGATGAAGTGGAAAATTAAAAACGAGGTTGAGGTGATGTCTTTCTGAGCTTTATCATTTATGACAATATTTTTAATGCTTAACTTTGCACATATATATGCTTCACTTGAAAATTAAATTTTCTATATATTTTTTTTCGATTTTTCTATGTCATTTTTAAGTTGGGGGGTGAAAGTATTAATTATTAATTTATGCTGTAGGACGATTAAGAACATGTGTTTGCATTTTGTTCAACTTAGAACAGGAACTAAAAAAATAAAAATAAAATAAAATTCAGAAAAACTACAACATCTATTTTCTAGTTTTCTGTAAGGAACAACAGACTGTCAAAAATAGCAGACAAAAAACAGCCCAAAATATGAAATTCTAGAGACCCTTTTCTCACATTTCAATCCCCTAGACATATATTACTGAAATTCGAAATTACAGCTATAAAGAGGATAGTTTTGATTTATTTTTGACAAATTTATTGTTGCTAAAAATAGAACTGAAAACAAAAACTAGAATTGTCAGAACTATCTAATTTACAAATTTCTTACATCATATTGCATGTATGAAAAATTAAATCAATTAGATTGATTGATACCAAAAGATACTAGGAAGATTATTATTGAGTCAAAAGAATGATCTAGTAGCATGAAATGTTGGAATACTCCTTGGATACATGATAGATAACATGGATTTAATTTTACAGATTTTCACTTCATGATCTTGATGGATAGTATTTACTTGATGTGAAAATCTGATTGATCATTTGAGTTTAATAGAGATTTTTGCACCCAAATCTATAGGACTTGTGAGGAGAAATCACTTATTTTGAAAAAAAAAAGAGAGCAATATGAAAAATCTAGAAACGAAGAGTACACATGAAGGGTGTGAGACATCATTCTCTATATTGAAAATTATGTATAGAAAAACACTTGCTGTAAAATAAGTGGATAAAATAAAAGTCTTAAAAATGAAGAGTACACATGAAGGGTGTGAGACATCATTCTTATTGTCGAAATTTGTCTACATGAAAAGCTACTTATCCACTATATATATATAAAAAAAGAAGGAAGAAATATAGTGCAAACTTCAAAAATCAAGTCATGGAAGAAGGGAAATGTAGGATCAATATTATTATTGGATGATTATTAATAATTAGAACATCTTGTAAATATATCTATGAGTGAAGAAGTGATAAAGATGTGAATAGAAGAAGTAAAGTCTAGATTGTTATGCCAATGAGTGCTTAAATATTCAAGTTGATGCAGGACAGGGCGAGAACCCTTGTACTTAATCAATGAAACTCAAGACCCGGGATGGGACAATCAGATCGATCCGATAAGAATGTATGGACCTTAGACTCTAGGTCTGACCACCTAACCTAAGTACAGGTAGGCGTACCAATATGCACTATCAACCTAGGACAACTCGAGGAAACACTCGACGATGGTAAGTGTGAGACACTCTCGGTTCATGTCCGGACAGATGGCGGAACGGTCGTCGTGAAGTAGCCTAGGGCTGCAGTTCACGAATGGTGACGAGTCTGACATAGCGTCAGAAGTCATGATCCTATAACCCGTCCTATCCTGTCTACATTCTCCTGATGGCGGTGGAAATGAGCCGAGAAAACCCTTCGAAAGATAATTAAACTTAAGAAAGAAGGGGTACGGAGCTAACCTTTAGGGCTGCATAGCCCGGTGGGTCGTGACAGAGCGGAGACTCAACGTAAGCAGAGATGTTCGATGAAGAGTGATGCTCAGTCTCGACGGTCGGTTCTAGTCGAGAGTTGCAGTAGTCATCGTCGTAAGGCGTAACGCGGTCGGCGCGGGCGTGGGCCTGCTGGTGGGCCAAAGGGCATGCTAGCAGGCGCACGCGGCGTGCCTTGGGGCACATGGGCGGCGGCGCCGGGTGGGCGCGCCGACCGCAAGAGCCAGCGTGTGGGCACGTGCGGCGGCAGCGCTTCGGCGGGAATGCCGAGCGTTGGCGGTTGGGCGGAAGCCCAACCGTCGCCAGAAGGATCGACCTTCTCTGGCGGCGCCGAGAAGCAGAGTAGAGGAAGGAGACGATCCCGGCCGACGATACCAGGGAGGGTTGAGCCCTCCTAGTCTAGGTGGTGCCAGAAACGGCACGACGGTGGCGGATTGTCGGGAAACTTCGGCAGGGGCCTGTGAGGAGCTTGGACTGGATCTGGCTCGTCGGCACGGCTGCAGGGTCTCTCCCGACGTCGGCGGCAGGTAGCCGTTCGTCGGCGAACGGCCAGCGACTGGGCAGAGTGGCGGATGGCAGCTCCGGCAAGTTTATGGTGGAGTTCCGAAGGAAGAGGTGGCAGTCGAACTAGGAGTCAAGAGACTCCGGCAGAGTGCTCGGCGACGGCTCGTAGGGAGGCGAAGCAAGCCCCTTTTGTCACGACGGCGTGACGGGGTTCCAACAGAGGTGGCGGCGGTTGCAGTGGCAACCGCGACCGTTTTGTCCGATGATGGCGGCAATCTCACGGGCGGCAATGAAGATGTCTGGCGGCGGCGGGACTGCTCAGGCAGCAGCGTCACAATGAACGAAGTCTTCAAAGGGTATTGATAAGTCTTGATTATCATGAGTTAATAATTAGTAAATAATATAGTTTTAGCCTTAACTCATGATAAATAGACTTATATTTGTGTTAAAATATGAAAAGTGGTTTTCAATTGATTAACGTGAATTTTTAGGTAATTATGTGATTTTATACGATTTTTACAGTCTTACTTTTGAGATAAATGAAGAACAAGAAATAAAAATAAAAATATTGCAAAATGGGGGGACCCACCGGCCAGCCGGGCCCGCAAGCGGATCGGAAGCTCAGTCAGGGAGTAGCCCCGAGCAGGGGCTCGAGCGGCTTGGACCGATAGGGGCACGTGTGCGCCACCCCCCTTCCACGTCACCGGTGGCCAGCCGACTGTGGGGCAAGGAGTGGTCGTACACGCGAGAGAAGGAACTTTGCTTTGAAATGTAACATTACTATATATTCGCCCGAAAAATCGGCGCACAACTGATGTGGGACTAAACCCGCGTCACACCTTCCTCAGAAGGGGCGGACAACCCACACGGGTTCGAATCCTCTTAGAGCCAAAACTCATATTTTTATCTGATTATCATGACTTTCCTGCAGATCGCCAGTGAAGGATTAAGCAACTAGAATCGCTGGATCATTGGCGAAAATCTCATCAACACGATTCGCGGAGCATTGTTACTCAAATTGCTGAAGGATTCGCGATAAAAGGATCGCGAATCCATCGAGTAAATCATCTCCGATTGATCAACGAACAAGTTGTCGTCGAGAAGAGGACGATCCGCCGGGAGACGAGTCGCCACCTCCTGAGAGCATACCAGATGCGATGAAGAGCCTCCTCTTGCTGTGCGGACCTGAGGATGAAGCTCCCTAACACGCGCCCCACCTCCATCCAGCTCCTCTCCGTCAGGTGACAGCCGCTGGAGAGCCGCAAAGTCGCCATTCTTTCACTCCGCCGGGTGACAGCCGCCGGAGACGAGTCGACGACCCATTTCATTAATCTCTAGACTTCGCGAGAAGATCTAGATATTGCCCACGTCGTTGTTGTCCAAGGACAGCCTTCGAGGCCGTAGACACTGCACGACGATCCTCCCGAACGTTCAGGATTCCGGTGCATCGCAGACGTATCGCCGTCACGACGCCGGAACTCTGTTTTCCTACTTTCAAATTAATTTTCGTTTCATTTAGTGATAATTTGTTGATTTTCAATTTACCAACATATACTTCATTTCATTACGATTCTTCCGTCTTTTACAAATCTTAATTTGATCAATTAAATCGTCTGTACTCGCTTACGTAAGAATCATCGGGCGGAACTCTATTTCTACCCGATTGGCGTTCGTCGGGTGCTGACGTCATCCTAACACCCGCACCTGTATTTCCTTTTTTTCATGAATTTCAAATATATTTCCTTTTCATTTCTTAGTATAAAATTCATATAAAATAGTATTCTCTGAGGAAAATTCTGAATAATTACCAGATATTATATTACATCCTTATGATCGACCTGGAAAATTACCACTATTTTTGGAAGTTTTATTGAATTATAAATCATAAATTTGTTTAGAAATACTTCTAAATATCTGAAAATTTATATTTTCTAGTTTTATAAATTTTATATTTGCATAATTTAATATACAATGACTAAGTCACGTCAGGTATCGACGGCCTTCCTCTCCCTCCTTCCCTCCCTACCCTAGGTCACAAAGAAGGTAACTCACAAACGATAATCTCTCACAAAATTCAGTGCTTTTTTTTTTTTTGAGGGGGGGTCCTACCTCCCCTTATATAGGGCCCACAAGTGGGCTAAGGGGAGGTGGGCCCACTTGAGGCCCTCAAGCCCATAAGCCACAAAAAGGCTATAAAAGGGGCTTATTAGGCCTCTAAAAGAGAGACCCAATAAGCTCCCCTAAAAGGAGAAAGAAGAGGGCCCTCGTACGGTGCTTAAGTGGGCCTCAAATGAAGACCCAAATAAGCCCCAAAAGAGGCCCAAAAGGAAAGAAATATAGGTCCCCCCCCTTAGGGTTTTAATTGGGCCTCAAGAGAGAGACCCAATAAAATCCTAAAGAAAGGGAGACACAAACAACAACACACACACATAGAATTGGACCCGCTAACACACAAATGCGAGGGCCAAAAGTCAACGTGAAAATACAAAGAAGGATAAGGGTGAGCTCGAGCTCGTCGTCGTCGCGGAGGTGGAATGTCATCGTCTCGAAGGGCTAGGCCATGTAGCGAAAGCCAGGCTCCTTCGTCTTCGCGCGTCGATCAGGCTGAACTCGGACTGCCGGTGTCTCCTGAGCTGATGGAGACAGGTCCCGCTCGCCATCATAAGTGCTTGACATTATTCTTAAATACTTGATATAAGAATCCAAAGTGTCTAAAGGTACATCATTTTTAATTATTATTATTTTTATTAAAATATGATGTTTGAGATTTGTAAATTTTTATTTTCGTAATTCTATTACTAAGGGACTATACAACGACTAAGTCACGTCAATGACGTCACTTGATAAGGGCATTAGAGTACTTATTTCAATCTCTCTCATGTAAACAGACAACTAGCGTGGGTTCAAATCCTCCTAGAGCCAAAACTCGTATTTTTATATGATTATCACGACTTTCTTGTAGATCACTAGTGAAGGATTAAGCCGCCAAAATCGTAGGACCATCGGCAAAAATCTCATCAACGCAATTTGCAGAATATTGTTACTAAAATTGCTAAATGATTCGCGATAAAAAGATCACGAATCCATCGAGTAAATCATCTCCGATTGATCAATGAACAAGCCCTTGTCGAGAAGAGGACGATCCACGAGGAGACGAGTCACCACCTCTTGAGAGCGTACTGAGTGTGATGAAAAGCCTCCTCTTCTTATGCGAACTTGAGGATGAAGCTCCGTGACACACGCCCCAACTTCATCTAGTTCCTCTGCATTAGATGACAGCCATCAGAGAGCCGCAAAGTTGTCACTTTTTTGCTATATCAAGTGATAGCCGCCGGAGATGATTCGACGACCCATTTTATTAATCTCTAGACTTCACAAGGAGATCTAGAGATTGCCTACATTATCCTTATCCAAGGAGAGCCTTTCAGGCCGTAGACACTACACAACGATTCTCTTAAACACTCAGGATTCTGGTGCATCGCCGACGTATTGCCGCCGCAATGTTAGAACTCTGTTTTTTTGTTTTCAGCTTAATTTTCACTTCATTTAGTGATAATTTGTGTGATTTAAATTTACCAAGCTATACTTCATTCAATTATAATTTTTCTAGCTTTTACATATCTTAATTTGACCAATTAAATCATCTATAATCACGTACGTAAGAAACACTATTTCTGTCCAATTCGCATTCGTTAGGCGTTTTCCTTATTTTCCTGACTCCGCACCCTTATTTTCCTTTTTCGTGAATTTTAAATATATTTCATTTTTATTTATTAGTATAAAATTCATAAAAAATTATATTTTATGAGAAAAATTCTGAACAATTATATATTATATTACATCTCTGTTTTTAAAAGTTATATTTTTAAAAGTTTTATTGAATTATAATTGATATATTTGTTTAGAACTACTTCTAAATATCTAAAAATTAGTATTTTCTAGTGTTATAAATTTTAAATTTGCGTGATTGACTATACAACAACTAAGTCATGTCACCCATATTGTCATTGTCTAAGCAAAGCATTTGAGGTTGTAGACATTGCACGAAAATCCTCCCAAATACTTAAGATTCTAACACATCGCCGACGCATTACCATCACGATGCCATAACTATGTTTTACTATTTTTTAACTAGTTTAACTTCTACCATCATTTTATGTACTTTGAAAGCAAATCCAGTGAATACCTATGTCGTCCATGTTTAAGGAAAGTTATTGAGGTTGTGGATATCGCAAACATACAAAATTCTAACGATCGTTGTCACGAGGCCAAAATCTATCTTTCTTGCTTTCACCTTAATTTTCACTTCATTTAGTGATCTTTTGTGTGATGTCAAGTTTTTAAATTATTTTTCATTCATTTATGATTCTTCTAGCTTTTATAAATTTAAATTTGACCAATTAAATTGTCTCTAATCACTTACGTAATAATCATCAAGTAAAATTCTATTTTAGCCCGATTCACGTTTGTCGGGTGCTGATATCATCCTAACATCCTTGTGATTCTTATTTATTTTTTTTATAAATTTTAAATATACTATATTTTTATTTCTTAGTATAAAATTTATAAAAAAATCTTATTCTTTGAGAAAAAATCTGAAATATTACCTGATATTATATACAACCTTGTGATCGTCCAAAAAAAATTCAATATTTCTAGAACTTTTATTGAATTATAATTGATATTTTTTTCTGAAATACTTCTAAATATCTAAAAATTGATATTTTCTGGTGTGATAAATTTTAAATTTACGTGGTTTATTATACAATGACTACGTCATGTCACTACCCCATATTGATCAATATTCTCAAGAAGATATGGACCAACCCACCTAGATGTTAACTTTCCAATAAATAATTTTAATCTGGAACTATATAACCAAACTTTTTGTTGTGGTTCTATATTTTTTTTAGTGATGTCTATTATAGAAATCCTTAACTTTAGCCTTATAAATCAGAGAATTCTCATAAGCTTCATTACGAATTTCATTTAATTCCTGAAATTGTAAAAATCTCTTATGGCTTGAATTTTTTGTATCCATATTAAGCTTCATAATAGCCCTAATATACAAGGTGTTGAATTTCTACTAGTGAATGACACGATTTTCCATAAACTAATATTTAAGGTGATGTACTTAAAGGAGCTTTGTATGCTGTCTTATATGCTCATAATGCATCATTTAATTTTTCAAATCAATCTTTTCTATTGGCTAAATATTTTTCAAGAAAGAACTTTCTGCAAAATATTTTTTATTTCTCTATTAGCTAATTCTGTTTGACCATTTTTCAAGAGACAACTTTCTATAAAATATTTTTCATATCTCTATTGGCTAATTCTATTTGACCATTTTTTTAAGGATGATATAGGGTACTATCCTATGATTAACACCATATTTTCTAAGTAACATTCTAAAGTAATGATTAGTGAAATGAGTTATCCCATCACTAATTATTACTTTAAGACATCCAACTCATGTAAAGATATTACTTTAGACAAATTAGATAACTACTTTATGATCATTTGTCCTTGTTTTAATAACTTCTACCTATTTTGACACATAATCAATAGCTAACAAAATATATGCATAGCCTCAAGTTGAAGGAAAGGGTCCTGTAAAGTCAATGCCCCAAATAACAAAAATTTCAACAATATTTATTGATTTTCAAGTCATTGTATTTCCTTTTTGAATATTTATGGCAGCCTGACATTTGATACATTGCCTATAAAATGTGTGAGCATCTTTAAATAAAGATGGCCAATAGAAACCACATTGCAAGAATGACAATGTTCTAAAATTAGAAATTATTCTTCTTCAAGAATACATCTTTGTAAAATTTGATCTGAACATAGATAAACTAAATTGAGATCATCCCAAATATAATATTTAACGCGAACAAAGAATCATTCCCATTCATCCTTTTGCCAATGTGATAGTATTTTACCAATTGCTAAATAATTGACTATATGTACATACCATGGTGTGAGTTTACTATGTAACGTAAAAATATGTTCATCAAGAAATAAATCATTTAATTCAACCTTTTCATGTCCTTTAATTATAGACAAATAGTCAGCTACTATATTTTTTACACCTTTCTTATCTCAGATCTCTAAGTTAAATTCTTGCAATAATAAAATCTATCTATGTGAATGTGATTTTGTTTCTTTCTTGGTCAACAAATATCTTAGGGCTGTGTGATTTGAATATACAATAACTTTAGATGCTAAGATGTACAATCTATAATCCTTTTTCCTTAGTGATATAATTTATTTGTGCATCAGAAGTAGTTCTTACTTACATAATAAATTACCATTAGTTTCTTGTCAATTAGTTGACCTAAAATAGCACTCAACGCATGATTTGAAGCATCAGACATAATTTCAAAAGGAATTGACCAAGTGGATGATTGTAAAATAGGTGTCTTGGTTAATGCATTCTTAAGTATAGAAAAAGTTTTTAAATATGTTTCATCAAAATCAAAAGTGATATCTTTAGCAAATAAGGTTGTAAGAGGTTTAGTAATTTTCAAAAAATCCTTGATAAATCTTCTATAGAAACCAACATGTCCTAGAAATGATCTCATTTGACAAACAAAATTAGGTGGTGGTAAATTAATAATAGAATCAATTTGTGCTCTATCTATCTTTATTCTTATTTCACTCACAATGTACCCTTAAATAATACATTCTCTAACCATGAAATGACTTTTCTCCCAACTAAAAACTAAATTGATTTATTCACATCTCTTGAGTACTTTCTTAAGATTATTTAGACATATATCAAATGAATCACCAAATACTGAAAAATCGTCCATGAAAACTTCTAAAAAGTCACTAATCATTTTAGTAAATATAAACATCATGCATCTCTAAAATGTGACAGGTGCATTGCATAAACCAAAGGGCATGTGTTTAATACATATGTTCCAAATAGGCATGTAAATGTTGTTTTCTATTAGTTTTCTGGAAATATTACTATCTAATTATATCCTGAAAATTCATCTAAGAAACAAAAATATTTTTGCCCTACTAGACTTTTTAAATTTTGATCAATAAATAGCAAAGAGAAATAATCTTTCTTTGTCACCACATTAGCTTGCAATAATCAATACATTCCTCCATCTCATGGTGACTCTTCTTTGTAATTCTTCCCCTTTTTCATTTTTTATCACTGCCAATCCAGCTTTTTTTGGAACTACTTGTGTTGGATTGACCCACTGTGATAATTTGAGCAATCATCATACTAAAGGGGACAACAAGATTATTATTTAAAGCCTAAGTAATATAGGAATATGATGAATATACATTCAATACTTTACTTATGCATTTTCACATGATGGTTTATGAATTGTATTAGTTTCTTATTTTTTACTAGGATGAGAGCATCAAATAAATGAGAGGAGAAATATATGATTAATAATTATTGGAGGAAAGAGGATTAATAGATAATCATGATCCATGAGCATGAGCATACATATATTCCTAGTTTCATCATAGACTATTGAAAAATTAGTGAACATAAAAAGGTAAAATTGTAAAATTGATTGACTTGTTATTTTTGCAAATTGAGAGGGGCATAAGGGATATGCCTACAATAGGGCATACGATTCCAAAAAAGGACCGGCTGCCGGCTGGGACCTCATTCACGATCAGCCCTCTCATTCCTCCCCTTCTTCTTTTGATGCATGCCTCTCTCACCGTGGGGATGGCCTGCTCCTCCTCTCTCCCTTGGCGCCACCTACAGCACACCATAGATGGGCCAACTCATCCCTTCCCCCCTCCTTCTGGTGGTGAGAGGACCAACAATGATCGTGGGTCTCCTCCCTTGTATGAGGCTACCATTCTCTCCCCACGTACATCAAAATAATAGGGAGAAATCATTTTCGTTTTTTTCCTTTGACTTTTATGTAATCAAACCTCTTTTATCCTAGTTAATTCAATCTAAATTTCATGAAACTCTCTTTCCCTTCATCTCATTGATTTTGAATAGTCGAAGTCATTGAGGGCAAGAATCATCCCCATTGGCCATCCGTAATTTATCTACAAGGTAACATGTTGAACCTTGAGAGAAATTGGCATGACTCAGTCGTTGTATATTAAATCACGCAAATATAAGATTTGTAAAACTAGAAAATACGAATTTTCGGATATTTAGAAGTATTTCTGAACAAATATATCAATTCTAATTCAATAAAACTTCCAAAAAATAGCGGTAATTTTTCAGTCGATCACAAGGATGTAATATAATATTTTGTAATTATTCAGATTTTTTCTCAATGAATACGATTTTTTATGAATTTTATACTAAGAAATGAAAAGGAAATATATTTAAAATTCACGAAAAAAAGAAATAAGGGTGCAGACGTCAGGATGACGTCAGCACCTGGCGAACGCCCGGTGATTCTGCCCGGTGATTCTTACGTAAGTGATTACGGACGATTTAATTAATCAAATTAAGATCTGTAAAAGCCGGAAGAATCGTAATTGAATGAAGTACATTTTGGTAAATTAAAATCACACAAAGTATCACTAAATGAAGCGTAAATTAAGTTGAAAGCAGGAAAACAGAGTTCCGGCATCGCGACGGCGATGCACCGGAATCCTGAACGTTCAGGAGGATTGTCGTGCAGTGTCCACAGCCTTAAAGGCTCTCTTTGGACAAAGACGACATGGGCAATATCTATATCTTCTCGCGAAGTCTAGAGATTAATGAAATGGGTCGTCGACTTGTCTCCGGCGGCTGTCACCCGGCGGAGCGGAAAAACAACGACTTTGCGGGTCTCCGACGGCTGTCACCCGACGGAGAGGAGCTGGATGGAGGTGGGGCGCATGTCAGGGAGCTTCATCCTCAGGTCCGCGCAGCAAGAGGAGGCTCTTCATCGCATCTGGTAAGCTCACAGGAGGTGGCGACTCGTCTCCCGGCGGATCGTCCTCTTGCTGACGATGGCTTGTTCGTCGATCAATCGAGATGATTTACTCGATGGATTCGCGAGCCTTTTATCGCGAATCGTTCAGCAATTTTAGTAGCAATGCTCGGTGAATCGCGTTGACGAGATTTTCGCCGATGATCCAGCGATTCTCGTTGCTTAATCCTTCACCAGCGATCTGCAGGAAAGTCGCGATAATCAGATAAAAATATATAGTAATATTGTCCGCCCCTTCTGAGGAAGGTGTGACGCCGGTTTAGTCCCACATCGGTTGTGTGCTGATTTTTCGAGCGAATATATAGTAATGTTACATTTCTAAGCAAAGTTCCTTCTCTGTGTACGACCACTCTTTGCCCCACAACCAGCTGGCCACCGGTGATGTGGAAGGGGAGTGGCGCACGTGCCCCTATTGGTCCAAGCCGCTCAAGCCTCTGCTCGCGGCTACTCCCTGACTGAGCTTCCGACCTGCTTGTGGGCCCGGCTGGCCGGCGGGTCCCCCTCATTTTTTATTTCTTTTTCTTCATTTATCTCAAAAGCAAGACTATAAAAATCATATAAATTCATGTAAAATCACATAATTACCTAAAAATTCACATTAATCAACTAAAAACCACTTTTCACACTTTAACACAAATATAAGTCTATTTCTCATGATTTAAGGCTAAAATTATATTATTTACTAATTATTAACTCATGATAATGAAGACTTATCAGAAATCTTCCTCTCAACGTGCACTAAATGTTTCTATTTATGGCTATTAGATTTAAGAGAGTAAAAAAATCAAAATATGATTATTAATTAATATACATCAACTAATTCAAAACACTCCTCTTATTCGACCTGATTTTCCACTAATTCATCAAGAAACTATTCCTACGAAAATCAGTTTATAAATTTAAAATTGATGACCTTAATAACAACGACTTAAGAGTGATCACACTAACTATCAAAAATAGGGTAAATAATATCAGGATCTAATCATTTAATGATTTCTTTTTTTACCACTTCTTTCATCTTTGGGTTCAGCCTTTATTGCATTTTCGTAGATGGTTTTGAATTATCTTATTGATAGAACAAAATTGATGGTCGTTCAAAAGCCCCAAAATCTGTCAGTCAATAATATTTATACTCTCGAATTTACTCCTTTTGATTATATTAGGAAATAACTCAGTACAATAGTAAACTCGGGAATCAATCCTCATGGAATGATGGGTAAAGTTCATTTTTATTTGTTGATTAAAATTGATAGGAATGATTGAGATCACGAAGAAGAAGAAAAAATGAGAAGCGATAGGAAAAAAAGGGGCTGAGGCATGAAACAGATTTGTCGAAGTATGGATGATATCACACAATCAAAGGGATCATGTGATCAACTCTAATGCTAATCAAAATCTATTTCTTAACTAAGAACATCTGACTTAGGTTCTTCAAAACCAACCTGATTATCACCATGTCTCCTTCCTTATTTCTACTAGAAGAAGGTGATAGTTACTAGCCATGGGATGGAATCTCATTAAGGGCGAATAACTTGATGATGAACAAACAACACACCTTCGATCGTGAGGTATGGAGCTTGGGATCCTTCAAACCCTCTTGGGATGGCAACCGCCTAAAGTTCCACTAAGATAAGCTAAATTTGAATTGTTTGATACATCATGTATATATGACGGTACCATCCATTCTTTCTCACTCTCATGAGTTTAGCCCTTAATTTGACAGTTGTGATGCTCCATTCTTGTGTGATTAGCCTTAGAACTCTTCACCATCATGTTGAATTCTCACCCTTTGGACTACAATGAGATCTTCATGTAATCATTTCCTCCATCGGATCTTCCTTCATGACTTCTCGTGTGCCTCTTGATAAGTAAGTATCTCAACCACTAGATCCATACTATTTTTTTGTTGAATTGACGGTGGATCCTTCTTCATGCCTTCTTGATAAGTCTTCATTATCATGAGTTAATAATTAGTAAATAATATAGTTTTAGCCTTAACTCATGATAAATTGACTTATATTTGTGTTAAAGCATGAAAAGTGGTTTTCAGGTCATTAACGTGAATTTTTGGGTAATTATGTGATTTTATACGATTTTTACAGTCTTAGTTTTGAGATAAATGAAGAACAAGTAATAAAAATAAAAATATTGCAAAATGGAGGGACCCGCCGGCCAGCCGGGTCGGAAGCGCACTCGGGGAGTAGCCGCGAGCAGGGGCTCGAGCGGCTTGCTTGGATCGATAGGGGCACGTGTGCGCTACTCCCCTTCCACGTCACCGGTGGCCAGCCGGCTATGGGGCAAGATGTGGTCGTACACGCGAGAGGACTTTGCCTAGAAAGCTAACTTTACTATATATTCGCCCGAATAATCCGCGCACAACCGATGTGGGACTAAACCCGCGTCACACCTTGCTCAGGGGCGGGCGACCGCCGCGGGTTCAAATCCTCCCAGAGTCAAAATTCATATATTTTTAACTGATTATCGCGACTTTCCTGCAGATCGCCGGTGAAGGATTAAGCAACCGGAATCGCTGGATCATCGGCGAAAATCTCGTCAACGTGATTCGCGGAGCATTGCTACTAAAATTGCTGAACGATTCACGATAAAAGGATCGCAATCCATCGAGTAAATCATCTCCGATTGATCGACAAACAAGCCGTCGTCGGGAAGAGGACGATCCGCCGGGAGACGAGTCGCCACCTCCTGAGAGCGTACCAGATGCGATTAAGAGCCTCCCCTTGCTGCGCGGACCTGAGGATGAAGCTCCCTGACACGCGCCCCACCTCCATCCAGCTCCTCTCCGACGGGTGAAAGCCGCTGGAGAGCCGCAAAGTCGCCGTTTTTCCGCTCCGCTGGGTGACAGCCGCCGGAGACGACTCGACGACCCACTTCATTGATCTCTAGACTTCGCGAGAAGATCTAGAGATTGCCCACGTCGTCTTTGTCCAAGGAGAGCCTTCGAGGCCGTGGACACTGCACGACGATCCTCCCGAACGCTCAGGATTCCGGTGCATCGCCGACGCATCGCCGTCGCGACGCCGGAACTGTGGTTTCCTGCTTTCAGTTTAATTTACGCTTTATTTAGTGATACTTTGTGTGATTTTAATTTACCAAACTATACTTTGTTCAACTACGATTCTTCCGGCCGTCAAATTAAACGACTGAGTCACGTCAAATTTTGCCGCCGTTGCCGGAGATGTATTGCATAATATTTAGTATTTTTCTATTTTTCTCTTAGAGTACACAAAAAAAAAGGGAACGAAAAGGGAACGAAAAGAAGCACGGCAAGGACTGGAGCATCCTGAAGGAGGGTAACAGTTACTAACTTTTTCCCTCGAATTTATTGATTTTTATGCATGGTGGAAGATCCTTGCATCCAAGGCTAGAAAATCCTTTCATTATTTCATTCAAAAAGAAAAATCAGAAAGAAAAATTAATTTTGATGGATCTTGAAGGAAGTACAGGTCAAACTGAGAACAATCCTATGGCCATGAAAAATCATTATATCCCTGATTCATTTCAAAGAGCATCCAATATTAGAGTCCCATTAGCACCCACTGTTAAATTCGAAATAAATCCAGGAATTTTTCAAATGCTCCCTAATTTTCATGGATTGCTTTTAGAGGAACCTCATCAGCACTTGGAAAATTTTCATATGGTCTGTGATTTAGTTAATCTCCCTCAAGTTACACCGGAAATTATTAAGATGAAATTATTCACTCATACACTTAGGGACAAAGCTAGTCATTGGCTATCCACATTAGATAGAGAATTAACTAGCTGGAAAGATATAGAACAGGCCTTTCTTCGAAAATTTTATCCCTTAGGAAAAACTCAAAATATGAGAAAACATATATAGAGTTTTTCTCAAAGACCAGGAGAAACTTTGCATGAGACATGGGAAAAATTTAAAGATTTACTTAGAAAGTGTCCTCATCATGCTATACCTAAGTGGCAGCTCAATAGAATTTTTTATGATGGATTATTAGAACAACATAGAAATATGGTTGATTCTATATGTGGAAGAGCTTTTATAAAGAAAACTCCTGATGAGATTTACAGTCTTTATGAGAATTTAAGTGAAAATTCTAGAGATCAAGCCTCTTTTGAATTATATGACAGGGATAAGAAGAGAGGAATTTATGAATTGCATCATGATGATGATTCTAAACTTAGAAATGAGGTTAATCAGATTAATCAAAGATTAGAAAACATTGATTCGAATAGTACATGTCCTATGTATGGTGAAAACGATTATTCTGAATTTCAATGTTATAATTTAGATCAATCATTTCACCCTATGCAAGAACAAGTGCAAGTAGCTCACGGTTTTAATAGAAACAGGGAACCTTTTTCAAATTCTTATAATCCTAATTGGAGGAATAGTTTTTCATGGAGAGACCAAAATAATATTCAAAATCCAGAAGCACTTAGACCTAATTCAAACTCTGAATTTCGTCCAAAACAAGAAAACAGATTTCAGGAAAATCAGTCCTCTCAAATCCAACCTGATGCTATGGAAATGATGCAGCAAATGAGCCAAATGATGCAACAAACTATGAACCAAATGATGCTGCACCAGAAACAAATTATAGAGGCTCTTGGGAATAAGAGAGAAGAGGGACAGCTACCTAGTCAGCCCATAGAAAATCCAGGGAACCGCCCAACAATAGGATTTCAGCATGAATCTAGGAAAAAACCCACGAAATGAAAATGTTAGGACAGTGAATGCATTAAGGAGTGGTAAGATCTTAGCTGATCCTTATCCCCAAACATTAGAAGAAAAAGAAAACGTGGACAACCCAAAACAAAATCAAATAGGAGTAGAAGAGGATTTTATAAATTCTACCAAGGAAATTTCGAAAGAGAGGACAACCATTCCATTTCCTAAAGCTCTAGAGCCTAGACAAAGAAAGAAAAAGGAACACAATGAAGAAATAAAGAAAATTTTACAAGATGTGCAAATTAGTCTTCTTTTACTTACTGCCATTGAACATATTCCTGAATATGCTAGAGTTTTGAAAGAAATGTGTACACCAAAAAGGGCACCTAGAGTAGAAAAATTATCTATGCATGCTAGTGCATTATTATTAAATCAATTACCATATAAATTGAGAGATACAGGTGCCCCTTTGATTTCGTGTGATATTGGTGGATTCATTTTTCAGAATGCATTACTTGACACCGGTGCTAGCATTAATTTATTACCTGCAAGTATTTGTGATAAATTTAATATTTCTGATCTTAAACCTTCTACTGTTACCTTACAATTTGCTGATAGATCCATAAAACATCCTAAAGGTATTTTAGAAAATGAGATAGTGATAGTTAAAGGGTGTAAATTTCCAGCTGATTTCGTAGTACTGGAAATGGATTTTAATGGACAGTTTTATGATACACCAATCATCTTAGGGAGACCATTTTTGCATACAGCAAAGATGAATATTGATTTTCCCACAGGTATTGCGAAAATTTCATGTGGAGATCAATCAGTAGAAATTAAAATTTTTGAGATATCAAATGATATTAAGAAATCCCAAGTATATGATTGTCATACCATAGATCTTCTAGATGATTTTGATGATCCAGATGTTATTGATGACTGTGTGTTGAAAGAATTAGAGGAAATAGAGAATATAAATTTAGAAGAAAAGAAAGAGGAAGATCATTTGAATTTAGAGTTGAAACCTCTTCCCTCTAGTTTAAAATAATTATTAGATGTACTTCGAAAAAATAAGAAAGCTATGTACTTCGAATTTGATCAGTAAATGGTAGGGGAAAATGATCTTTTCTAGTAACTGAATTTAATTTTCTATAATCAATGCAAACTCTCCAACCGGTAGTTAGTCTTGTTTGTATTTCATCCCCATTTTCGTTTTTTATAACCGTAATCCCTGATTTTTGTGGCACTACTTGCCCATTTGCTATCTCAAATAGGATAAATAATATCAGCAGCCAGCCACTTTAAAATTTCCTTTTTTACAATTTCCATCATGTTAGGATTTAATCTTCGTTGTGGTTCCCTACTAGTTCTAGCCCCCTCCTCTAAATATATACTATGCATGCATACACTCATATCAATGCCCCTTAGATCGTCACTTTTCCAGCCCATAGCTTTCTTATTTTTTCGAAGTACATCTAATAATTATTTTAAACTAGAGGGAAGAGGTTTCAACTCTAAATTCAAATGATCTTCCTCTTTCTTTTCTTCTAAATGTATATTCTCTATTTCCTCTAATTCTTTCAACACACAGTCATCAATAACATCTGGATCATCAAAATCATCTAGAAGATCTATGGTATGACAATCATATACTTGGGATTTCTTAATATCATTTGATATCTCAAAAATTTTAATTTCTACTGATTGATCTCCACATGAAATTTTCGCAATACCTGTGGGAAAATCAATATTCATCTTTGCTGTATGCAAAAATGGTCTCCCTAAGATGATTGGTGTATCATAAAACTGTCCATTAAAATCTATTTCCAGTACTACGAAATCAGCTGGAAATTTACACCCTTTAACTGTCACTATCACATTTTCTAAAATACCTTTAGGATGTTTTATGGATCTATCAGCAAATTGTAAGGTAACAGTAGAAGGTTTAAGATCAGAAATATTAAATTTATCACAAATACTTGCAGGTAATAAATTAATGCTAGCACCGGTGTCAAGTAATGCATTCTGAAAAATGAATCCACCAATATCACACGAAATCAAAGGGGCACCTATATCTCTCAATTTATATGGTAATTGATTTAATAATAATGCACTAGCATGCATAGATAATTTTTCTACTCTAGGTGCCCTTTTTGGTGTACACATTTCTTTCAAAACTCTAGCATATTCAGGAATATGTTCAATGGCAGTGAGTAAAAGAAGACTAATTTGCACATCTTGTAAAATTTTCTTTATTTCTTCATTGTGTTCCTTTTTCTTTCTTTGTCTAGGCTCTAGAGCTTTAGGAAATGGAATGGTTGTCCTCTCTTTCGAAATTTCCTTGTTAGAATCTATAAAATCCTCTTCTACTCCTATTTGATTTTGTTTTGGGTTGTCCACGTTTTCTTTTTCTTCTAATGTTTGGGGATAAGGATCAGCTAAGATCTTACCACTCCTTAATGCATTCACTGTCTTAACATTTTCATTTCGTGGGTTTTTTCCTAGATTCATGCTACTAGACTCCCCTTGTTGAAATCCTATTGTTGGGCGGTTCCCTGGATTTTCTATGGGCTGACTAGGTAGCTGTCCCTCTTCTCTCTTATTCCCAAGAGCCTCTATAATTTGTTTCTGGTGCAGCATCATTTGGTTCATAGTTTGTTGCATCATTTGGCTCATTTGCTGCATCATTTCCATAGCATCAGGTTAGATTTAAGAGGACTGATTTTTCTGAACTCTGTTTTCTTGTTTTGGACGAAATTCAGAGTTTGAATTGGGTTTAAGTGCTTCTGGATTTTGAATATTATTTGGGTCTATTAAAACCGTGAGCTACTTGCACTTGTTCTTGCATAGGGTGAAATGATTGATCTAAATTATAACATTGAAATTCAGAATAATCGTTTTCATCATACATAGGACATGTACTATTCAAATTAAGTTGAGGGTTAAAAGGCTTTCTAATATTGTCAATAAGTAAATCAATTTTTTCTAATCTTTGATTAATCTGATTAACCTCATTTCTAAGTTTAGAATCATCATCATGATGCAATTCATAAATTCCTCTCTTCTTATCCCTGTCATATAATTCAAAAGAGGCTTGATCTCTAGAATTTTCACTTAAATTCTCATAAAGACTGTAAATCTCATCAGGAGTTTTCTTCATAAAAGCTCCTCCACATATAGAATCAACCATATTTCTATGTTGTTCTAATAATCCATCATAAAAAATTCTATTGAGCTGCCACTTGGGTATAGCATGATGAGGACACTTTCTAAGTAAATCTTTAAATTTTTCCCATGTCTCATGCAAAGTTTCTCCTGGTCTTTGAGAAAAACTCTATATATGTTTTCTCATATTTTGAGTTTTTCCTAAGGGATAAAATTTTCGAAGAAAGGCCTGTTCTATATCTTTCCAGCTAGTTAATTCTCTATCTAATGTGGATAGCCAATGACTAGCTTTGTCCCTAAGTGTATGACTAGCTTTTTTCTTTTTTTTGTGTACTCTAAGAGAAAAATAGAAAAATACTAAATATTATGCAATACATCCCCGGCAACGGTGCCAAAATGTGACGTGACACAGTAGTTGTATATTAAATCACGCAAATCTAAAATTTATAAAACTAGAAAATACGAATTTCCAGATATTTAGAAGTATTTATAAATAAATATATCAATTATAATTCAATAAAACTTCCAAAAAATAGCGGTAATTTCCCAAGTCGATCACAGGGATGTAATATAATATTTTTTAATTATTCAGATTTTTTCTCAATGAATACGATTTTCTATGAATTTTATACTAGGAAATGAAAAGGAAATATATTTAAAATTCACGAAAAAAAAGAGGAAATAAGGGTGCGGACGACAGGATGACATCAGCGCCCGGCGAATGCGAATCGGGCAGAAACAGAGTTCCGCCCGACGATTCTTACGTAAGCGATTACAGACGATTTAATTGATCAAATTAAGATCTGTAAAAGCCGGAAGAATCGTAATTGAACGAAGTATAGTTTGGTAAATTAAAATCACACAAAGTATCACTAAATAAAGCGTAAATTAAATTGAAAGCAGGAAACCAGAGTTCCGGCGTCGCGACGGCGATGCGTCGGTGATGCACTGGAATCCTGAGCGTTCGGGAGGATCGTCGTGCAGTGTCCACGGCCTCGAAGGCTCTCCTTGGACAAAGACGACGTGGGCAATCTCTAGATCTTCTCGCGAAGTCTAGAGATCAATGAAGTGGGTCGTCGAGTCGTCTCTGGAGGCTGTCACCCAGCGGAGCAGAAAAACGGCGACTTTGCGGCTCTCCGGCGGCTTTCACCCGTCGGAGAGGAGCTGGATGGAGGTGGGACGCGTGTCAGGGAGCTTCATCCTCAGGTCCGCGCAGCAAGGGGAGGCTCTTAGGAGGTGGCGACTCGTCTCCTGGCGGATCGTCCTCTTCCCGACGACGGCTTGTTCGTCGATCAATCGGAGATGATTTACTCAATGGATTGCGATCCTTTTATCGCGAATCGTTCAGCAATTTTAGTAGCAATGCTCCGCGAATCGCGTTGACGAGATTTTCGCCAATGATCCAGTGATTCCGGTTGCTTAATCCTTCACCGGCGATCTGCAAGAAAGTCGCGATAATCAGTTAAAAATATTTGAATTTTCACTCTAGGAGGATTCGAACCCGCGGCGGTCGCCCGCCCCTGAGCAAGGTGTGACGCGGGTTTAGTCCCACATCGGCGGGTCCCCCCTTTTTTATATGTTTTTTATTTTATTTTATTTTTCTTCATTTATCTCAAAACTAAGATTATAAAAATAATATAAATTCATAGAAAATCACATAATTAGCCAAAAACTCATGCTAACTAACTGAAAACTACTTTTCATAATTTAACATAAATATAAGTCTATTTATTATGAGTTAAGGCTAAAATTATATTATTTACTAATTATTAACTCATGATAATGAAGACTTATCACGTGGCTTTCATTCTCTAAGTTTGTGTGTGAGTCTTGTCAACTTAACAAACATCATTATACTTCTTATTCTAGTCGTGATGTCATCCTCTCTTCCGCTCCTTTTACAATGAATGGGGTCCATCTCGTACTTCCTCCATCTTACGCCATCACTATTATCTCATTTTTATTGATAACTATACTGGTGTGAGCTGGATCTACTTTCTCTGCGACCATTTTGAGGTTGTCACTATGGTTACTCACTCCATCACCAAAGTTATCACCTAATATACCACTACGCTTAAGATTCTTCGTATTGATAACACTCTTAAGTTTGCCCAAACATCTTTTCGCACCTTTTACGTTGATCGTAACATTTACCTCTAGACCACCTGTCCCTACACTTCACAGCACAATAGTGTTGCCGAGCACAAACATCATCAACTCATTGACATCACTCGTACACTTCTTCTTGAGATGAATGTCCCCCATTGTCTCTAAGCTGATGCCCTTCTCACTACCACTTACCTCTAAAATTAGTTTACTTCAGCTCTTCATTGGGAGGGGGGGAGGGGGGGAGGGGGGGGGACATTACTTCCCATCACTTAATTCTTAATTATCCTCTTTTTTCTCTTTTCCTTCTGGTACTTGGATGCACTATCTTCATCTAGGATTCTTCTTCTTGTCTTTCTAAACTCATCCTTTGTGCTATTAAAAGAGTCTTTGTTGACTACTCTCGCATGCAAAAGGACTATCGGGTCTATTTTCTTGATACCCGTCATTATGTGACCTCGGCCGACGTCACTTTCCATTAGGAGTCTTCTTTCTTCTCCTCTATTTTGACTCCTCCTCTTCCTCAAGTCACTATGTCTTTTCCACTTGGGTTCCCTCCCTTGGTGGTTCTTGTAGATCGTCTTCCTTCTCTTCTCTCTTGTCCACTCTCTTTGGGGTCATTACTCACGCCCGTCTTTCTTTGGCTCATGTCTCCTGCAGCTCTTCTTACTCTAGATGCAGTCTCCTCTTCATCGTCTCCTACAATCCTCTCTATGCCTTTAGTCGTTGCTCCATGACGTGACTTAGTCGTTGTATATTAAATCACGCAAATATAAAATTTATAAAACTAGAAAATCTGAATTTTCGGATATTTAGAAATATTTTTAAATAAATATATCAATTATAATTCAATAAAACTTCCAAAAAATAGCGGTAATTTCCCAAGTCGATCACAGGGATGTAATATAATATTTTTTAATTATTCAGATTTTTTCTCAATGAATACAATTTTCTATGAATTTTATACTAGGAAATGAAAAGGAAATATATTTAAAATTCACGAAAAAAAAAGAAAATAAGGGTGCGGACGTCAGGATGACGTCAGCGCCCGGCGAACGCGAATCGGGCGGAAACAGAGTTCCGCCCGACGATTCTTACGTAAGCGATTACAGACAATTTAATTGATCAAATTAAGATCTGTAAAAGCCGGAAGAATCGTAATTGAACGAAGTATAGTTTGGTAAATTAAAATCACACAAAGTATCACTAAATAAAGCGTAAATTAAATTGAAAGCAGGAAACCAGAGTTCCGGCGTCGCGACGGCGATGCGTCGGCGATGCACCGGAATCCTGAGCATTCGGGAGGATCGTCGTGCAGTGTCCACGGCCTCGAAGGCTCTCCTTGGACAAAGACGACTAAGCAATCTCTACATCTTCTCGCGAAGTCTAGAGATGAATGAAATGGGTCGTCGAGTCGTCTCCGGCAGCTGTCACCCGGCGGAGCGGAAAAACGGCGACTTTGCAGCTCTTCGGCGGCTGTCACCTGACGGAGAGGAGTTGGATGGAGGTGGGGCGCGTGTCAGGGAGCTTCATCCTCAGGTCCGCACAGCAAGAGGAGGCTCTTGATCGCATCTGGTATGCTCTCAGGAGGCGGCGACTCGTCTCTTGGCGGATCATTCTCTTCCCGACGACGGCTTGTTCGTCGATCAATCGGAGATGATTTACTCGATGGATTCGCGATCCTTTTATCGCGAATCGTTCAGCAATTTTAGTAGTAATGCTCCGCGAATCGCGTTGACGAGATTTTCGCCGATGATCCAACGATTCTCGTTGCTTAATCTATCACCGACGATCTGTAGGAAAGTCGCGATAATCAGATAAAAGTATATGAATTTTGACTCTGGGAGGATTCGAACCCGCGCCGGTTGTCCGCCCTTTCTGAGGAAGGTGTGACGCGGGTTTAGTCCCACATTAGTTGTGCGCCGATTTTTCGGGCAAATATATAGTAATGTTAGCTTTCTAAACAAAGTTCCTTCTCTCGCGTGTACGACAACTCCTTGCCCCACAGCCGGCTGGCCACTGGTGACGTGGAAGGGGAGTGGCGCACATGTGCCCCCATTGGTCCAAGCCGCTCGAGCCCCTCCTCGCGACTACTCCCCGACTGAGCTTCCGACCCACTTGCAGGCCCGGCTGGCCGACGGGTCCCCCATTTTGCAATATTTTTATTTTTATTTCTTGTTCTTTATTTATCTCAAAAGTAAGACTATAAAAATCGTATAAAATCACATAATTACCCAAAAATTCACGTTAATCAACTGAAAACAACTTTTCACACTTTAACACAAATATAAGTCTATTTATCATGAGTTAAGGTCAAAACTATATTATTTACGAATTATTAACTCATGATAATCAAGACTTATCAGTGGTTGATGAGTACTTTGCTGAAAATTATGAATATTTTTCTGATAAGAAGGCTTAGTATTATATTGTGATTGATGAGGTCTAAATGCATGATTAGATCTAGAAAATGATTGAAAATTCATGACATGATTTTGAGAATTCAAAAATTATTCTGATTTTTTTAAGGAGCATTTGACTGTTTCCTATGTTCATGAATTGCATATGTATGTCATTGATCTAAATTTAGACATTGAGATTCATAATGATCAATCTTATCATATGATGAACATCTAGAATATGAATGTTGTGCAGGTTGTGTAGGTTTCTTTTTATGCAGCAAATGATCATATAAAATATTTAACTTTTGATAAATCTCACTAACTTCATTTCTAATGTCTAATGTATCATGATTTCAAACCTCAAACATTCTTCTTTTATTTTCATTATTGTTGTGATCATATATAGAAAAAGATTCACATTCAACATAATTTTCATTTAAATCTTTATATAATCTATAAATGTTATCCTTATCCTTGCTCATGAATGTGCCTCCACATGCTACATCTATAGTGTTCTTGTGTTGTTTTGATACACCATCATAAAATACATGATTTAATTGTCATTTGGTAATTTCGTGATGTGGGCATCTCTTTTCAAACTTCTTGAAACAGATTTTGTATCTAC
Source organism: Spirodela intermedia (assembly GCA_902729315.2). Taxonomy (NCBI): domain Eukaryota; kingdom Viridiplantae; phylum Streptophyta; class Magnoliopsida; order Alismatales; family Araceae; genus Spirodela; species Spirodela intermedia. The sequence continues at coordinate 6,584,203 of LR746274.1, read as the reverse complement.
TCATATCGTGACAATGATTCACCTCAAGTTTTCTCTCTCAAAATCAGATTTTATTACATTTCAAGATCAAATAGATCAAAAATTTGATCATTTTAATAAACTTTGAAACATTTTTTGACTAGAATGAATACATTAGAGAGCCATTCACGCCCCCCTAGAGATCATGAAATTAGACATCCTCAAAAAGTTACTCATGTTGAATCTTCATCACATACTCACTATACTTGTTCTACAAGTTTTAAATCAAGATTTGAAGAAGATAATTTTTGAGATTTTTGTATGAAGATTGACTTACCATATTTTAATGGCTATTTGAAGATGAAATAGTTCTTAGATTTGTTAGTTATAGTAGAACGATTTTTGAGTATATGAAAATTTCAGACAAAAAATAAGTGAAGTTCTAACTTATAAATAGAAGGGTGGAGCCTTTGCCTAGTGGGACCAATTACAAACCACATGTATGAGGTCAAGTAAAGAACATGTACGATCATAGGAGAAATGAAGAAACTCTTGAAATCCTATTTTCTTTCCCCAAATTATGAACAAATTTTATATCAACAATATCAAAACTACAAATAAGGAAATATATTAGTTTCTGATTATGCTGAATAATTTTATCATTTATCTTCTCAAATTAACTTGACAAAATTTTAGTCATATATGATTTCAAGATTTAAAGGTAATTTTAGATGAAAAATTTACAGTTATTTTTCAAGCTTAATGATATCATAATGGTTGTAGAGCATATTGAAGTCTTATTAGAAAAAAGAAAAACCAGATTTAAAATTTTGGAAGCCAAAATTCAACTCTTCAACTAGATAGAGGAAGATTCACTATTGTTTCTTCTACACCACATAATGGCGACTAAATCAAAGTTCTGTCAAATCAAGTGGAGCAAATCCTTACACTCTTTATGCTAACAAATTCTTCTACCCAAGGTGAGGTAAAAAAAAAATTATTAAATTTGATACTAGAGATATATTATCACATTCACTTATAATTAGAAGATTAATGTATTTACCAAAAAGAGAAGAAGACCTAAAGTGCCATAATATCTTCAGAACAAAGTGCACTGTGAATTCTAAGGTATGTAATATAATTATTAATAGTGGCAGTAGTGAGAATATTCTCTTCTATTATGGTTAAAAAATTAGATTTGTAGACAAGCTCGCACCCTCATCCATACCGAATTGGTTGGATTAAGAGAAAAATAAAAAATAAAGTTTCAAAGACATGTTTGATCAAAGTTTCAATGGATAAGACTTATTCTGATGAAGTGCAATGTGACATTGTTGAGATGAATGATTGTCACATGATATTAGGCAGATTGTGGTAGTCTGATGTTGATGCTACACACTGTGGCAAGGAAAATATTATATTTTCTATAGAAATGATAAAAAAATTCTTCTGACTCTAATGCAAAATAGTGATTTTAACAAAGAAGAAAACAAGGAAAGAAAAGTAATGCTCATCAACCAAAGATAATTTCTTAAAGAGTTTGATATCATTTGTTATTGTTCAAAAACCTTATTCAAATACCAAAATAGCTGATGTGATACCAAACATTGTTGAAAGTCTCTTATCTAAATTTACTGTAATTCAAGAATTATCTACTCATCTTCCACCAATGTGAGATGTACAATATTATATTGATCTTATATCATGAGTAAGCTTGTCTAACCTTCTAGATTATAAGATGAGTTGGGAAGAAAATCAAATTCTTCAAGAATAGTCAAAGAATTATTAAGTAAAGGATTAATAAGAGAAAGTATCAACCCATACTTTATGCCTACTCTACTTGTTCTAAATGTGTATCAACAGTAGATGTGTGTCAACAGTAGAGTTATCAACAAGATAACAATTAAGTATAAATTCTCAATTTGGCACCTAGATGACATGTTGGATATGCTTTGTGGTTCTAAAATTTTCTCAAAAGTTGATTTAAAGAATAGATATCATCGTATTGGAATTCGATCAAGAGATGAATGAAAAACTGCATTTAAAAATAAGGCAGGTCTTTCGAATAGTTGGTCATAGATTTTGGCTTATCCAACACCCCTAGTACCTTTATGAGAGTGATGAATTAACTTCTAAAACCTTTTATTGGTATTTTTCTATTTTTTATTTTGATGACATTAATATTTACAATACTACAGAAAAAGAACATATTAAACATTTCAAATTAGTGTTTTAAATGTTACAATATAATGAATTATATATTAACTAGAAGAAATGTGACTTCACGATTACTAATTTATTATTCATGAAATATGTTGTAAGTTGAAAAGGTCAAAGTTATTAAAGATTGGTCAACACCAACCACAATTCATTAGGTTCAAAGCTTTCATGAGTTTACATCATTTTATAGAAGATTCATTCAAAATTTTAACTCAATAATGTTTCCAGTTATTGAATCTATGAAAAAAGATAATTTTAAACAAACTGATGAAACTAATAAAAGTTTTACCATGATAAAAGAGAAATTATGTTATGTTTCTATTTTAGTCCTACCAAATTTTGATAAACTGTTTGAAGTATAATGTGATACATCTATAGTTGGCATTAAAGGTATATTATCGTAAGAAGGTCGACCAATAGTATTTTTTAGTGAAAAACTTTCTGAGGCAAGAAAAAAATAAACAACATATAAACTAAAATTTTATGTCATGATCTGTGCTTTATAAATATGAGAACACTACTTGATTTAATAAGAGTTTATTTTGTATATTGATCATCAGGCTCTTAAATCAGTCAATAGTTAGACTTCTATCAATATAATACATGTCAGATGAATCTCTTTCATTCAATGTTTTACTTTCATTATTAAACACAAGTCAAGGAAACTGAATCAAGTTGCTAATAGTCTTAGTAAAAAAATAGCATGTTTGGTGAACCTATGTGCTGAAGTCACAAGATTTGACATATCTCAATGAATTATACCCAAACAATTATGATTTTTCTCAACAATATATGATCTTATGTTAGGAATATCAACTAAAGGTTTTCATATACAAGATGGTTTATTATTTCAAGGAACACAATTGTGAATTCCTTGTAGCTCTTTAAGGGAGAAACTATGACAAAAATTACATTCTTAAGGTTTAGCATGACACCTTAGTCAAGATAAGACCTTACAATCAATTGAAGAGTGATATTCTTGACTCAAACTAAACAAAGATAAGACCTTAGTAAATGTTAGGTTTGTCAAACTTACTAGGGACAAAATAAAAAAACTAGATTATATGCTTCATTACCGATTCCACAACGTTTATAAGTTAATATTTCTATAAACTTTATATTAGGTCTACCTGCAAACATAGAGAGGAGCTGACTTAGTTTTTGTGTTCCTTGATAAATTTTCAAAAATGACACATTTGATTGCATGTAAAAAGATAAATGATGCAAGTCAAGTAGTAAATCACTTCTTTACAGAAATTATTCGTCTACATAGAATTTCTAAGTCAATTACCTCTAACAAAGATTTTAAGTTTATATCCTACTTCTAGCTAACTCTTTGGTAAAGGTTTGACATATTTTTGAAATTCAATATTACTAATCACCAACCCACAAATTGACGGCCAAATTGAAGTTGTGAACACAACTCTTAATAATTTGATTCGTTGTACTTCAAGAGAAAGTCAAAATAATTAGATTATGATTTGGCTCAAGTAAAGTTTAGTTATAATTTGATGATTAATCGTTCAACTAACTAATCTCTATTTTTATTAGTATATTACAAGTACCAAGACTAGTTAGAAATAGTATTACTACAAACAATATGGTAGATCATATCAAAATATTTCATGAAGGTGTGATACACAATTTCACAACAAATTATAAGAAATATAAAGAAGCAGTAGAGAAGAAAAGAAGAAATAAGATATTTAAAGTTAGAGACAAACTAATGGTGTAGCTTCACAAAGAACGATTTTCAATAAATAGTTACAACAAATTAAAGTCAAAACAATATGAACCATATCAAGTTCTACTGAAAATCAATGATAATGCATACCTCATTGAGCTCCCAATTAATATGACTTTCACCCACATTCAATGTTCGTGACATATATGAGTATTACGACAATTTAAATGAAGACTCAAGGGTGAGTTTTCTTTAAGAAGGAGAAACTAATGTAATTCAAGACAAAAGTTGAAGTCTCAATTTCAAATTTAGGCCCACTTATCCTAAATTTGGGTCATAAAGTAAAAAGTGCTAAAAAGGGAGCTCACATATGTCACTAGTGGACTGAAGGTCTGAAAAGTAATCTTTGTTTCCTACTTTATGTCCTTTCACTTTTATAAGGCACTTTATGTCTATTTCTTTCTAAAAGTGACTTTAATATGATTTAGTTTATACCAAAGATCTATTCAGAATCTCTGACTATTAGAGTGTGTACTTAAGATCTGCTCAATATCTCTAAATGTCAGAGTTTGTACCTAAGTTGTTCAATATATTTACTTGTTAGAGTTTGTTTCAGGTCATTTCAAAGTTAGTCAAAGTATTTTCAAAAGTCTATTTTAAGTCATTTCAGAGCTAGTTAGATTATGTCCCTAGAATCTATTAGGATCTTTTTGAAAGCGCCCCACCTCCTTTCTAGGCCTGTATAAAGTCTCTCATTTTAACCTGAGGTTCTCACCTTTTAGTTGAATTAATTTTTTCTATTGTGATAATCTTTCCTTCTTACTTGTGAATTCAAACGCCCCCTTGTGGATTCAAGAGTTGAAGACTCTAAATCTATGGATTCAAAGGTTGATTTTTTCCCTAATATTAGAACTTTGTGGATTCAACCCCAAATATTATTTATCTTCCGCGTTATTATTGCATCACAGGCTAGAGAGTGATGTAGCAACTAAAGCATACACATCTAGTATGGGTGGCGTAACATAGTTAACCATACATTCAGGATTTCAAATTTAGATGTTCCTGAAACATAGTTGTGCAGGTTTTTAAAACATTCCGACGAGAAAATCATATTCCGATTTCTGACGGTAGTGGCATCTAATATGTGTGCGTCAAAGATTTTTGTTAGCTCTGTTGTTTGAAAAGATAGCCGTACAGGTTTGTACCCCAAAAATATAATTACAGGTAAAATAATGTAGTCGTGAAAGCATTTTCTGGTATTGGTAAATTTTCTGCAATTGAGACAGAAAATCATCATTTCTGTGCCTACCCAAGTCGTCGGATCATTTTCTTGGGAACAAACAATTACATCTTGTCTCGCATTCGTTTTCCTCGTATTGTCCAATTTAGGGTACGATAGCAATGCTAATTCAGTCTCCTTTCTCATCTATCCCCTCTCTTAGTTCTCTAATTAATGCATTTGATATGATACGAGTCTATATTGCTTTATAGGTATCTATATTGCTTTAATTGCGAGAACCTCTATAAAAATCGATGAATTCCAGTCGGGCTAAATAAAGGTCGAGGATGAAACCCATGAAAGTCGGCAATCAAGTGTCACACGACAAAAAAAATAGAAATCAGGAGTTTGACGTTTTCTAACATAAAGATTAACTGGGGCAATCCACCGGCAATCAAACGGTTCACACATCGGTCACTGAACAGAGCCCACCGGCAAGGCCTCCTAGTCGTCGCCGAAGGTGGTCTTCTTCCCTGCGAGGAGGGAGATTTACGCACAGATGAAATTTCGGTAAATGATTGACAAGGCGGCAAAGAAACGAAGAACGGTATGACCGCCCTCTGGGAGGGGGCCTTTTCTTACCAGTGCCGGGGGTGGCCATGCTCGGCCTGCCAGGAGTCCGACCGCCGCCACGGCCCCTGCCACCACCGCCGCCTCGACCACCACCAAACCCACCGCGGCCCCTGCCGCCAAACCTGCCCCCATCTCGGCCACCGCTGCGACCGCCACTTCCAAAGCTGCCCCCATCCCGGCCACTCCTGCTACCGCTCCTGCCGCCGCCACTGAAGCCGCCACTTCCAAAGCTGCCGCTGTCACCCCTTGGCTTGGCTTCGTCCACCGTCAGGTAGTAGTCACCGAGGGCCGAGCCATTGAGCTCCAAGGCACCATTGAAGGCGTCCTTGTCCTTGAAGTCAATGTAGGCAATCCTGCAAGAGGCACACACCACCGCCAACCACCCATGAGAGCCACCAACAACTGGGCGAAGAACATTCATTCCTTTGCGAATTTTCATACCCCTTAGGGCCACCGGTCTCGTAGTCCTTGGGAACGGAGATTCGGGTGATCTCACCACAAGAACCAAAATGCTGCTCCAAGGAGCTTCGGACCTGCAGTAGATTTAGCGAGAAAAATGAGAAACTTCGATGATGATCAGAAATGGGAGATATTAACAAAATTTAAATAGGGGAAGAGAGAGAGAGGGGACGAGGATCAGGTTCAGGGCGATATTCAACACGATTAGTCAGACAAAGAAGAGAGTACAAGAAGAGACCAAGGGTTGAGGAAGATATTCAATAAGTAACGAAATTTTGAAAACACAAACGATTCACCTGATCCTCGTCCAGGGACCGGTCGAAACCCTTGATGAACACAGTCTGGCTCTCGCTACCTCTACCACCCTTCTGGTAGCTATTGTTATCCCTCCTGCAGACATAACATGGCCCAATAAACTGGTAAGCTTCTTCATGTCAATCGTATTTATTTTAAACCTTCATTAAAAAGACATCTCGAAGAAAAAAATTCAAGACAAAGAACAATACCCGCTCTGCGGAGTGAAAGCACCTCTCTCACGGGCCAAATCGAGCCTCACCTGGCGGCCAAACAGCTCCTGCCCGTTAAGCTCAAGCGCCTATTCGTCAAAAAAATCAGTGAACAAATCAGAGATATACCAAAGCTTATGCCTGCAAAAAAAATAATTATTAAACAATCAATATTCATTAGGTGTCCTTACCTTCTCGGCGTCCACATCAGTGGCAAACTCCACATGGCCAAATCCCCTGAAGCTCCCGTCCTCGGAGCATGCCAGTCGGACGTCAACAACCTCTGCCACGTCTTGGAAAAACCCCTTTCTGATACAGAAAAGAACAAATAAATAACAAATGGGGGAGGGGGAGAGGACAGTGGTTGATAAATAGAAAGCGTCGTCAATTGGTGTACACATACACATCATCCTGCCCGGCATCAAATGATAAATTTCCAACAAATAAAGTCTTGGTTCCCCCTGTGCTTGCTTTTGGTGCAGGGGTTTTGACCTACAAAAATCAATTAGTAGCTGAGCTTCATACCCAATCACAATACAAATATATAAAGCGATAATAGAAAATAGAAATATACCTCTTTCTTTTCGGATTTGGCCGCTTGTGTATCTTTCATTTCCACGTCAGTGTCCTGATACAATTAAAAGAATTCAGCTCAGCTATTGGAGGCGCTAAATTAAATATGATGATATTTCTAATAAAATTTTAAATAGGGGAATAATATCAGCCACCTTCTTTGGGGTTTTGGCAGGAGGCTTTTCATCCTCACTTTCTTCATCTGATGATAAGTCTTCTGAGGAATCTTCTTCCGAACTGCTATTTTTAGTAGCTGCCTTGGCAGGCTAATAAGACCAAAGCGAGAGATTATCAAAGCCAATATAAATGTAAAGTACAGCGAAGGCATACAAAACCATAATCATCAACATTATCATATATATGCATATATATAATGTGCGTCTCACAAGACTTTTAGTTGGGCTTCAAACCTGTTTGATCTGTTGCACTTTAGAAGGTTCTTCATCTGAGCTTTCATCAGAACTATCATCATCCTCTTCATCACTACTTGAGTCTTTCTTAGCAACCTTGGCGGCAGCCTTTAGATAATAAACATTAAAGAGTAACAAAATAAGATTAGATTACGGATACTAAATAATGCAAACAATAATTTCAACAAATAACTTGATTGGCAATGAAAGAAAATCCTCGTTAAATCTGAAAACAATTTTTCAAATAAGGGTGATTTTTCTACGACCTAGAAACCTTATATCACCAGGAATACCTATCGTAGATAAATTTTGCACCACTAAAAATAGCTACTGTCAAAGCAGCGGGAGAAGATAAAGAGAAATTTCTCATTAATGAACTTATCCCCTGGAGTAACTGCAAAGAAAACACGAGATAACATAATTGAATACCTGCTTGGTATCTTTTCCTTTTGCGAGTGCAGGCTTTGCAGCCGGTTTGGCAGCAGGAACCTGAAAACAAGTGTAATCATACGGGACCTTAAAAAATAAGAAGACAACGTGGAGACATAACGTGCTGACATACTAGCCGGGGAGAAGAAACTAACACTATCCTCGTCTGTGCCAGAATCACTATCTGAGGAATCACTAGACTCTTCCTTAGATGCAGCAGCTTTCAAGGCTGCTGGAGCAGCCTTTGGGACGGAAGTAGGCTTCTGTATTAAATAAATGAAGCAACACCCTACTAAATATCAGCATAATAACGTTCACATGAATTTTCTTCAAGTAAATGGATAAGAAGCAGATGAGGCATGACCTCATCTTCAGAATCACTTTCAGAACTGTCACTAGAATCTTCCTTCTTCTTTGAGATGGACACGGGAGCTTTCGATGGTTGCTTAGACTGCACAGGAACTGCAACAACTTTCCCCTGAAAATTTTCGTATTTACAACTTAATCAATTAAGTGTTAAAAGGTACTACTACATCCACACACGTATATCATGCTCAGCTGTAAGCTGATAATTACTAAGATGGGAAGATTAAAAGAATATTTAAACTTACAGTGTCATCTTCTGAGCTGCTATCTTCTGAGCTGTTATCGCTTGATTCAGCTTTCTTAGCAACCACTGCGGTCCCATTCTTCACTGCTGCGGTCGGAAGCTTTTTGACTGGTAGAGTTGTCTTGGTAGTCTTTGCCTGCGAGTAAATGGTCTAATGTAAAGAGAAGATCTTAGACTTAAGGGAAAGTGAGAATAAACACGTTCTCAGACAACCATAAAGGATATACCCTCATAAAAACAAACAGACAGTTGGCATAAAACGGATCCTCAAACACCCAAAAAAAACATAAAAGCAGATAAAAAGGCAGAGGGATAAACTGATAGAGAACTTATTCACAAACTGCGAACTCTATGAATTAATAGATATCATATGATTCCCAGTACGTCAAATATCTTGAACAAAATACACAGTTAGCATGAATCAAAAGGAACAGAAGCGGGAATTTTGAACAAAAAGAAACCAACAAGATCTGACTACATAACTCACCTTCTCTTCCTCAGAATCACTATCACTCTCACTTTCAGATGAACTACTTTCCTTCTTTCTCTTTACTGAGCCGTTTTTAGAAGCTGAAGCAGGCAGCTTGCTAACAACTTTAGAAACAGGCTCCTGAAACATCATGCAATAAATAAGGAGGTGGCATGTATTTTCACAGGCATATATGGGCAGAAATTCTATACAGACAACAGGCCACCAGTCCTTCAAACTCACCTCATCCGAAGACTCTGAAGATGTGGTCTCCTCTGAGCTAGTGCTTTCCACCTTCGGAGGAACAACAGGAAGTGTCTTCTTTGTCCTCTTTGTCTTCTTATCCTCTTGTTTAGGCACTTCCTTGACAACTTCCTTCTTCTGCTTCTTTAAACTAACGGGGTTCTCTATGGACTCCTCAGCATCCCTCTTCCCTACACGAGATAAACACGGTTTCATGAGCATGTGCAACAAACCAAAACAAGATCAACACATGACATTTTCAGCACAAACTGAACAACGAAGTAAGAGATATCTATTAACCTTTCTTGGCAGACTTAGCAGGAGAGAGTGTAACCGGAGCAGCAGCGATCTGCGGCGAAACAATAATATTAACTCGTACAAAGGAAGAGGTAGGGATTATAACGTAATAAAGAAAGAATGACAGAAGCGGTAATGAATACCTCCATGCTGGACTTCTTGCTCGACTTGCCCATCTTGGTATAAATGGGACTACGCAAGGAACTGAAGGAGAAACAAAAATACTTAAATTTCATAAGTTTGCTAACATTTCAAAAAATAAGCTCTACACAGGAAAGATAAACATAGGACATGGTATGATTGTTGCTCCAAGTCATTTAGACAACAACAGATAAGCATTATTCTGTGGGAATAGAATACCTGAAATGAAAAAAGGCACCTAAACGCGAAAAAGGAGGGAGGAAGAAAGAGACTATATTAATCATGCAAGCCCTACGCTCAAATCAAGTCCTGGGTCTGCTTTAACACAAGTCAGGTACACATGAACCAAAACCCACGGAAAACCAGGAATAAACGTACTTTGAGACGAAACGAGGAGCTACCGCAGTGCATCAGATACATATCATCACGAGAATCCGAGAAGACGATAAAAAAAACAGATTGATGAATGGAGATGGAGCTAGAGAGAGAGAAAGACCGACTTCCATATCCCTACGAAACATGAAGAACGGAGGACAAACCCCAGAAGCTGATACATCAACAGATGGATTTACCAGGAAAAGAAGTCGGCAGAAGAGATTGGACGGGAGAGGAGGCGCCCGCTCTGCAGCCGCAAGAACAGTAGAAAGTTAGGGTTTAAGCAGGGACGGAGGGAAGGTGGTATCTGCAGGGGCGCTAAGAGGCGCCGATTCTGCTGGTGCTAAAAACCCTAACCGTGGCCTAGGGTTTAAGAAGAGGGCGAGAATTTCCTGACACCTCGGGCCACCGAGTTGTGCCGTCCGATCTATCGGCGATAATCAAGACGAACGGACGACCCACGATCTACCCCACCGCCAGCGTGCCTTCTTGTCTCTCTCTCTCTCTCTCTCTCTCTCTCTCTCTCCACCCCCCGGTGGGGAGTCAAATAAAGCCGCAAGCAGAAACTAAATCTTAAAAAGGTATAAAAAAAATCGGCTTCAAGTTTTGGGAACATTTTTATCATTTCTAGTTTTGTTTCTACTTCTACATATATATAATCGGTGGTACAAAAAATAACTTACTACGTAAATTCTCCCCCTTTCCCTCATGCGAATCTAAATAACTACGAGCATAGAGACATTGCTGGGTATAAAATAATTCAAGCCGGGAACAGAATACATTTATGGCGACTTGCACTGTTCGGAAAGATACAACAACAAATACTCAGAATTGGAAATATCGCCTAACATTTAGCCACCACATAAAGAGCGTCAAAGTCAACGCCTCCCGCGACCCCTGCCGCCGCCTCCACGACCCCTGCCGCCGCCACCGCGACCCCTGCCGCCAAACCTGCCGCCGCCACCCCGGCCTCTACCGCCGCGGCCCCCACGACCCCTATCAGCACCGCCGTCCACCCTAGGCTTTGCTCCATCCACGGTCAGGGGGTGGTCCCCAAGAGAAGAACCGTTGAGATCCAGGGCCAGGTCAAAGCCGTCCTTGTCCTTGAAGTCAATGTAAGCAATCCTGCGACCACGAATTCGCCCATCGAAGTCAACGCAAAGACTCAATTCTCGAAGGAATTGTATCCAGAAATCAACTAAACGCAATTAACCCACCCTCTCGGGGCCCCGGTCTCATACTCCTTCGGGACAGAAATCCGAGTAATCTCACCGCAGGAACCAAAATGCTCCTCTAGGGAAGTCCGGATCTGCAAGAAAGTAGATATGGTTTGAGAACTAGGGTTCTTGGCCGACGATCGATTTAATCTTACCGCGGGAGGGAATAATTACTTGATCTTCGTCAAGGGACCGGTCAAACCCCTTGACAAAGACTGTCTGGCTCTCGCCTCCCCTTCCAACCTTTTGGTCAGAGTTGTTCTTCCTAAAGGTTAGGAGAAAACTGTCAACTGGATTTACATTCGATCTAACTGCCGATTATCGAAAAAAGAATGTTTTGCAGATTTAAACCGATAATTTTATTTACCCAGAATCAACACCTTATCAGGAAAAATAGAGTCGAATAATATCATAAACAATATAATTGTTATGAAAATAGAATCTAGTTCCAATTTGGTCTGAAGATCTTCTTAGCAATGAATATGAGAGAAACCGTTTATTTAAAAAATGTGCAGTTTTCTCCACTCCAGATTGCTAGTAATAACGTTATCAAGAAAATGAGAGCCGGCAAAGAATGTTACGTACTTGTAAAGCCATCAACTTCCTAAGAAAAAAGGCCATCGGTTTATCATCAGCATGCCTTAAACCGGACAATTCTACTCATGACTGTAAGAGAAATCTTATATTTTTATCAAAAAACTGAAAAACTGCCGATCCATTCCAAAACAGTAAAAAGTATTATTAGGATAAAAAAAGTGTTGGATAAGCACTTTCATTGTTAAAAACCAGAGACTTCCTTAGGGAATTGGACCATAGGCTTATCATAAACATACAGTTATCCCGACAATAGTTCTTCTACACATGATCATAAGAGAAACCATTCACTAATACAAAAAAGGAAAAACTGGGCATGCAAAATTATAACTATTACTGCTATCATTGTAAAATCATAGTTTTCCTACGAAAACAAATCCTAGAAAATCGATCCTACTAGAAATGAAAAAGGAAAGGCAGGTCGATCATAGGACAGTACCCGCTCTGTGGAGTGGATGCACCCTTCTCGCGGGCTAAATCGAGCTTCACTTGGCGCCCAAGCATCTCCTCCCCGTTAAGTGCAAGAGCCTCCCATATGATTACACGAAAAAAAATTGATAAGACAACACCCATGAATAGAAGACATCAGAAGATCGATTATAGACGGATTATCGCATTCACAACAGCTCAAAGTAGAAGAGTTCATGAACTATATAGAGCTGAACGCAGATTTGATGTTCGTACCTTTCGGGCTTCTCCCTCTGTGGCGAATTCAACATGACCAAACCCTCTAGATTTTCCGTTCTCAGATTTCGCCAGTCGAATGCTGACGATCTCACCAACATCTTTGAAGAAATCCGTCCTGAAATAATAAACCACAGTGAATCAAAGATATTAGGAGATTATAACGTGCAGGCATTGAAGCTGTTGGTTTCTACATACACGTCATCTTCACCAGCATCAAAGGATAAGTTCCCGAGAAACAAGGTCTTTGTTTTCTCACCCGACTGTGACACCGGGGTTTTAGCCTACAAGAAAACCATTCAAGCCTCAATTCATATCATCAGGAAGGTAGGATGTCAAGACGAAAAAAAACTTCGAAGATTTATTTCTGATTTCACGAGAGTTACTCAAGTCAGCTGAGCAATGAGATTAAAAAGACTGATGCGTGTGTTTCAGAGGTTCACACACAAATACCAATCGTTGCAGGACATTATGATAGGATTTTTAAGATAAACGATTTTTAACCCGATTAATTGATTGGCTGGCGCAGAAATGAGCCCTTAATTTACTGCTCCATCAAATTCACCATGGATCTGGTAAACATCGAATTTAAAGAATCATTTTCATAGCAGCTCAAGACAGAGTATTCCTCAATATCTTGCCATGATACACCGGCGTATCTTTGACTTCAAATCAGTAGGCCATTAGGATACATCTATGGAAAGCGACTGCAGCGTGGGCAAGAACAAGCACGCCGATTCTGACTACAATTGTCAAAATCTGCGGAAAACTTGTATAAACAACAAAGTGAAAAAAAAATCGTTTGTTCTCAGGACGTAATTCACCTTCTTCAGGGACTTGGTAGGTTTCTCATCTTCGCTTTCTTCATCTGATGAGTCCTCATCAGGGGAATCCTCTTCAGAATCATCTGCCGACTGGAATTCGATTATAGATGCAACAAACGAATAAGACAAGACCAAGAAATAGAAGAGACCACACAAACACAAAGATGTGCATGATCTCTCCGTGCAGAGCAGACGCACCTCAATGAAATCTTATTTGAGGTTTTACCTGCTTCGACTCTTGCACTTCGGAGGGCTCACCATCGGACCCTTCCTCAGCACTGCCATCATCGACACCATCATCACTAAGACCTTCATCCATCTTAGAAACTTTGGCGTCGGCCTTCTTGATGTCAGACATTGCAGAGATGCAAAAAATTAAGCAGACACGAATCAAAGATAAGCACCCGAATGATTGTTGAACCCCATTCAATAGGATATAAACTTCAACGTAAATAATAACATTCTAATGACTCATATAATGGCAAAGCACTCGAATTCCAATAAATGCTTTGATTCATTTTCTTTTCTATTCTAGGGCTAATGAACAATGGTGAAATAGTAGTATTTGCGGGTTAAGAAGCATACTTTCTCCTCGTCTGCGTCTGAGTCACGATCGGAGGCGTCACTCAACTCCTCATCCTCCTCCCATTTAGGTGCAGCTCTTTTTTTAGCTGTTGGCGCCACTTTCTGCATCAAGGATTCTAATAATATGAAACTACATATCAGAGTGACGAGCTCACAACATTCAGTGTAGTTTGATAAATAACGAAGATGCATAATGACCTCGTCATCAGAATCAAAGTGAGAAATGAAATACCCAACTACCAAAGCTAGAAAGCGAAATCTATAAATCGAAGAGCACAAATAGCCTCGGAAAAATCTTGATATTTTAAAATTTTCTTAGATTTTTCTGTGGTAATCAATGCTGCTACATTAAAGCATTTTCAACTCTATTTCAGAGGCGTGCAGCGAAAGAAACATCATGAAAAAGACGCGGGAAATGATAGTCAGAGATGCTGTCGCTGATTAATGGGAACACAGAAGGAGACGATTTAAAGGTTGCAGCGTTATCGTCAAAAACTTTAAAAACTAGTTTTATAAGACACTCCGAAAAGCAAAGTGAAGTTCTATGGAATTATCGTGGAAAAGAATACCCACAACGATTTGACATCAGATCATACCACATCTTGATCATATTACTGAACTTTCGTATGAAATACCTTCATCTTCTTCACTGAACCATTCTTAGGAGCAACAGCAGACGACTTTGCAGAAAGTTTAGAACCAAGCTCCTGAATCAACATAAAACGAATTCAAAGCTGGCAAATATTTTCAAAAAACTGAAATAAAACAAGCATGGGTATTTTTTTTAATAAACAAAACCTCCATAACCGAGTAGTGAGCCCTCTGACACTTACTCCATCAGAAGATTCTGATGATATGGTCTCCTCAGAGGTACCATTGTCTTCCTTCGGTAGCGGATTATGTACGATCTTCTTCGTCTTTTTCTCCTCCTTCTTAAGTACACCCGTCTTCTTCTGCTTCTTCAAGTTCACTGGAATCTCGGTAGGCTCCTCGGCGCCTCTCTTACCTGGCAAACATCTTTGTTTAAGAGACAGTAAGCTAACTGGTCAAATGGATCCTATTATCACCAACCAACCTTTTTTGGCAAACTTAGGAGGAGGCATGGCAGCAGGAGCCGCAACAACCTACAGCGTTAATGCCTTTCATCAATTTCAACCAAAGAAAATACTTTCTTCATCAAACATGAAAACCCCGAAACCTCAGTCGATACCTGAACACCGGACTTCTTCTTTGACTTGCCCATCTTCAGATAACTGGGAAAATATCACTGTAGTAATAACCATAAAAAAAAGAGCATACAAGCTTTAGTGGGTTGACTAATCTGAAATAAAGCAGCAATAGTCTATAGTGGGAAATTTTTCTTCATGTGAACAGAAAAAAGAGAAGCGAACGTCCATAAGCTTAAACTCGAATTACAATAGCATCTGATAGTTGAACACCGAGACGTAAAGAACGTCATCAAAGAGGCCATGATGATTCAAAAGGCAAAAAAACGCTAACAAAGAGGGTCCCCTGCTCTCCATCGATATCTAGCTCTAATCGAACACACGGCATCGAAGAAAAATGCAGTAGACTAGAGAGGGCATCAACTATCGGAGCTAAAGGGAGGACACCGAGAGTAAGAGAGAGAAACCGACTGCGACTACCCAGTCGAATGGCGGAAGCCAAGAGAAAAACCCTACTGAAGGACTGAGATCCCCATGGTTCTCACCAGGTGTAGAAGACGGGTGTAGAGAGAGGAGAGGCGCCGCTTCCGCTGTTGTTTCAACCTCCGAATGTTGGCTTTAAAGGAGGAAGGAAGGGCACTCGCAAGCTAGGAGCGGGCGGCGTTGAGAGACGCCACCACTGCAAAACCCTAGAAAGGTAGGGTTTAGCGGGGGAGCCCGCTAGCTCCGAGCCGGGGGAAAACACAGCTCCCGCCCTGCTCGCCGTCCGATCCGCGGCTAAATATCTTCAAACGGACGGTTGAGGATCCCAATATTCCACCGCACTCAGGCACATTACAGCCTCAAAATCCCCGCCCCAGTCAGGCCCAACCTTCGGTAGCACCCTAGACTTGGTCCTCAAAATGGGGTCCGAAAAAGAAAAGGGCCTCAAAATGAGCCCAAACAGATCTCAATATGGCCCAAATCGTCCATGACTCTCAATTAGCTTTTCTCCCTCGCCCTCATCCCCCCCCCCTCTTGTTGAAGAAGCTCAGTTAAGGACCTCCAGTGGGGGTGGGGGGGAAGAGGGGTTCCTCATCTAAATCTGAACTTGATGATGCCTTCTCATTCGTATGATGATTCGGAAGACCTAAACACAATAGGGATATCTAGAATCGGACCATAGGTAGGCCTCACGATATCATATTTGTGGCCTTTCTTCGCTCGAGAGTGGTGGGCATTAAGAGGTAAATAAGGGTGTTTGATCACTGCTCTGACCCAACAAAGCTGTCTGCTTGAATCGTGTGCGAGCCTCCTCCATTCCTTGCACGGTCTCGTCCACGCAGTGATGTTATGCTCCTAAAATCTCATGCCTTCAAGCGAGTGTCACAAAAAGCTCGCAGGGCCTTTGGGAAAGGGGGATGTCTGCATCATAGCTTATCGAGCTGGTAATCAGTCCAATAGGGTTGAGTTATGGTAGCTAATGGGGACCAAATTCGGGCATAAAGCAGAAGGGGGGCACCCCTAGAAATGGTACTTGAGAAGCCCTCCCAGATAAGAAGGAATGTCGAGTTAGGTGAGGAAATCATGAAATAATCTGAGGTCCGATTAACTCCAATTCATCGAATGCCACGGTTGGGCCGTAGTAACCCAGTAGAAAAGTTCTCAAGAGGCGTTAAAATTGTGGATGGATTGGCCAGTAGGCCTACTGGGAACACTGCTGATGTGGGCGGTAATATTGGAATTTGATGAGGTTTCTACATCTTATTCTGACTTCTTTCCGGTCCGGTCAGGCCCGGCCCGTTGCGGCGTGGCGCACGATAGAAGCGAGAAACCGTTTACAATTGGCCCTCGGTGACTGGCCTTTGGCCGTCCGCCGTCTCCTTCACTCGACTTCGCTGGGCTCTCGCACCCCCCTCTCCCCTTTCTTATTGGGACGAAGAAGAGAGTGGAGGGCTGGAGAGAGAGAGAGAGAGAGAGATAGAGAGAGAGGAGTGAGGGAGAGAGCTGGAGGGACGGAGGGATGAGGGAGGAGGTAATAAGTTCGGGGGGCACGGTGGATCCATTTCCGATCGCGCGATCGGCCTCCCCAGCCCCGACTACGGCAGCCAGGTGAAATTAACCTAATTCGTCCTTGCACTCGTCGTTTCTTGCTCTGAAGTTGCGATAGTAAATTCCTATTTTTCGAGGCGGAGCTGTTTGGAATTGGCCTAGGTGGGATTGTGGCTTCCATTTTTTCGTCTCGGGTGGTTCCCTGGGGTTTGGGATTTTGGAGATTCTAGTTGTATTAGTCGTTCTTTTATCGTTCGGAGTATGCTTTTGCCTTTTTTTGAGGGCTTTAATGGGGAGGGTGTGGGACAGGGATATGATAAGTTTTCTTTCAGTTCCCCATCGTAGGACACCAGCTCTTCAGCTGGATCGAAAGATCTCCGTAGGGCATCAAAGTTTCTGGGCTTTGGGAGTTAGTTGCTTGCGGTTATCGTTTTATGTTGGTTTCTGGTTGCAGTGGAGAGTCGAAGTTCTATCGGATTTCTGTGTAATTGATGCATGTTTGATGACTCATGATGCACACTTTTAGAAAATTTATTATCTGGGTGTGTACCGAAGTGCCCATCTCCTTTAGACACCCTTTTAGGGGCGTTGGTGAAGAATACTTGTTACTTACATTGGTGCACTGCATAACAACTTCGAAAGCTTGCACACCACTCACCGGCAGTAGGAGCTGCTCTGGACAGTACTTGGCGCCCATATACATGTCTCCAACTCTTCGTTTTTATGGAATTTTTTCAACGCATTTGCTTTCTTTTTGTCTTAGAGTGAAATGAATTATACATTCTCCAAACGCCATTAGCTTTCCTGATTATCAGAATGTTTTTTTTTTGTAATCAAACTCATGCGCTTGATTTATTCTGTTTGAATTTTTTCATAGCCAATTTATGCATGAAAATCATCTTTTAAATAACTTGAATGTTAGTCTTTGTGTAGGTGACACTTGTCTTGCCACCATGGCATAGAGGCTCTGGCCTATCCCCTCGTTATCATCAAATTTATTGTGTTGGTTGAACAATATATTTATATCTTTTTTGTATTCCCGTGTTACTTTCTATTTACGTTACTCCTGTTGAAGGTGGACTTCGCAGAATTTGGAAGCAAGGTTTAACTTAATGTCAATATGAAAATTGCTCTGTTGCCTGTGTTTTTACTGAAAGACTGCAGTTATTTCATGCAGAGGGTAATGCATCTTGATGATTGGGTGTCGCCTGTTCAGTATACTTTATTTAAACTGTTTCTTGGTATATTTTAAACTTCACATTGCATATGATTCTTGATTAAATTTTTCTAGCTGGTTTACAGGGAACAACTTTTTGGCTACGCTTGACATAGTCACTCAGCATTTATCATTATTTTTCTCTATTCCGATAACCCGGGGAAGCTTCCATCCGTCTGATATTCATCTTCGCTACCCCATATGCTTCCAGTTTTAATGTTATCTTCCCATGCAAGTATGTGGTTTTGCTAATATGGGTTATTTGCAGTTCTGCTGGAGCATCCTCACCAGCAGTTCAAGCAAATGTTGGCAGCGTAGATTATCTTGGAAGCACCCATGGCTCAAAAACATGCTCACTGTCATATCTGGGCTCTCAATGTCCGCGGACTTCTTTGAGTACAAATGCTCGTGGTTCTGCTCTGGGATATTCACAGCCATCATGTAGACCATGGGAAAGAGGAGATTTATTGTGTCGTCTTGCTACATTTAAGCCATCGAATTGGTCTGGAAAACCAAAGGTTTTAATCCATGCCAGTCATCCTTAAAGCTGATAAAAAACCTCTTTGTGACATCTTCTGCTCGCTGCTTTCTTGCCATGTACAGGCCTTAAATACTGTTACTCTGTCTCCCTTATTACAAGTATATTGCATGGCCTTCCTTGTTTGTGGTGTCCATACTCTGAGTCCTGCCTCAACCTTAACATCCAGAGGCATAATCACATGAAAGTTCAAGTGCGTTTTATTGGTGGCAACAAAATATGCTTTTACCTGATCCGATATGAACCTATTTCTGGCAATCTAGCTATGGACCGAATCTAGCTTTGACATCATGTGAGCATAGGTTTAGACATGCCCTGAATCTGGCTACTTATTGTGAGTACAATGAGCTGCCTTTTGTGTCACTTGTGTGTTGGGCCTTGCACTATCGGAAAACACATCATTTGCATTTTCTTCTCAAGTGGCATGTTTGGGCTTTGCCACTGCTTCATGTGTGTACCCGTTTACAACTCAGTGCCAGATTACCTTAAGACACCTTTTTTGCTAATGCTAAGAACTTATTGAAGCACCTTTTGACTTTCAGGGTGCTGGTTCCCTTGACTGTGCTAGAAGAGGTTGGATGAATGTTGATATCAACAAAATAGAATGTGAAACATGCAGTGTGCAGCTTAGTTTTACAGCATCGGCCTCTTGGACGACAGTGGAAGGTATCATCCAGTGATCCGCGCATTTTGCTATCATTTTGATCTCATATGTCTGTGATACTATAAATTCATTAATCAGATAGTCATCTCAAGCCTGAACTAATAGTTTGTTTTTCTTATATGTGTCTCTTTTAGCTGATAATTATGGTGGAGTCTTTGTGGCACAACTTGATTCAGGCCACAAAGTTGCTTGTCCATGGAGAGGTAACTGCTGTGCTGATAGTTTGGTGCAGTTCCCGCCAACTCCTCCTGCTGCTCTCATTGGTGGTTATAAGGATCGTTATGACGGGCTCTTGCAATTTCATTCTCTTCCTGTTGTTGCTTTATCCGTACTTGATAAAATGAGACAATCTAGGGGCACTCAGATTGACCGTTTTCTATCTCAGTCCTATGCCTTCTTAGTTGGGGAATTAAGTTTAAGGATGGATAACATAAATGGAACAGAATTCTCTCATGAGGAGGCATTGTCTGCTTATAATCAGGTAAATTTATCTGTTTCTCTATTCTCAAATTCGCATAATGCTCGTCACTCAGCAGCATAATTGCAGATGAATATAGCCCTCATATGAATTTTCTTAGATTTTATTCTTATTTGTTTGATGAGTAGGCTCAGAAGCTGATAAGCTTATGTGGATGGGAGCCTCGATGGCTTCCAAATGTGCAAGACTTTGAGGAGCATTCTGCTCAATCTGCCAGGTATGGATGTTCGTTTGATCCGACAGTGGATAAGTTTCGTCCTTCACAAGATTGTGGGTTCAGCAAGAACGCCGTTTCTGCTTCTGCCATGAAAGAGACTGGGAAGAAAAAAATCTCAGTGCCTGCATCCAGGTTGAGTTCAAGGTCACCCCTGCTTGACTGCAGCTTGTGTGGTGTTACAGTGAGAATTTGGGACTTTTCAACAGTTTTTCGTCCTGCTCGATTTGGTTCTAACAACGTGGACACACCTGAAACAAGCAAAAAACTAGTTTTGACACGTGGAATTAGTGCTGCTAGTGGAATCAGCGGATGGGTTCCCACTGATGGAGTTGGTAAAGATCAAACTGAAGACCGTGATGAGGCTGCAACAACAGATGTAGTTAAGTCATTGTCAAATGCTGGTGTGGATTTAAATCTCACCATGGCAGGAGGGTTACCACCTAACCAGTTCAACGAACCAGCAACAGCTGAACGATTTGATGACGGTGGTATGGGAAGAGATCTAGTGATTGGGCAGCCATCCGGAAGTGAGGTTGGTGATCGTGCAGCTTCATTTGAATCAAGAGGTCCAAGCACTAGGAAGCGTAGTCTGGAAGAAGGTGGGAGTACAGTTGACAGGCCACTTGACAAGATCCAGCAGGCTGATAGCATTGAAGCAACTGTAATTGATCGTGATGGTGACGAAGTTGATGACAGTAGACAATACTCAGATGGCCCTTTCAAGCGTGCCCGTGGCTTGGACATCTTTTCCACCTACCAATCATCCAGAAGGATAGATTCTTCTGGTGCTGGACCAAGCCATGGGATGATTTTTGACATCGATATAGATGTCAACAGAGCTGATCCTTTCAGGGAAGAGAGTGACCTGGTTGCTGGTCCTGTGTTCACTAGAGATTCAGCTCGGGCATCTTCTGTCATTGCAATGGATACAATATGTCATAGTGCTATGGAGGACTCAATGGAAAGTGTTGAGAACTATCCTGGAGATGCTACTGATGATGCTCATTTTTCTTCTCCTAAGAACCTTGACATGCAGGATGCATTCGGATACAACTACGGTCATCAAGCCCAGCAGAGCGCATGTGTGCAACCAGCAGCTGGAAGTGTGGCTAGAGAAATGGGAGTCAGCAGCACAAATGCAGAGGAACTATTGAATGCGGAAACCGGTACAGTTCATGGTAGGGATACGTTTAGCATTGGAATCAGTGGTGGGAGTGTTGGAATGGGGGCAAGCCATGAAGCCGAAATCCGTGGTGCTGAGTTTTCTGTCCACAGGGCAGACAGTGTTGCCAGATATGCAGACCAAGTAGCAGATGTTACTGAGCATCATGGTCAGACTGGAGAGTCTACTCCAGATCCTGGACTAATGGGCGAGTTCGTCCCAGAGGAGATGGACAGAGAAGATCCTCATGGTGACAGTCAGGATGTGATTTCTAGATCAGCTGTAAGGGCCGACAGTGGTTCAAAAGTCTATGGCTTGACCAAAGCCGAATCTGTTGAAAGTGGGCAGAAGATCAGCCGTGCTTTTTTCAATGACAGTGGTGCGCATCCTTCCCTCTCTTGCAATGCTGTGATATACTCTGGTTACGAGGTATCCAAGGAAGAAGTGACACAGGCTGGCAAGGCTTCCATCACTGATGACTGTGTCTTGGCAGAGTCGGATTATGCGGCAAATGGGATAGGTAATCAGCTTGACTATCTGTTCCCTTTCCATTGCTGTGTTTAAGCCATCTTATAGAAAGGGAGCCACTTTTCTGACGACTTCATGAATTTTATGTGTCTCTTTAAGGTTTTACTTGTCACTGTTGAATCCATAAATAAATATGGTTCATGTGTCCCAAGATAATGTGGTAATTGAATTAGATCTTATTCAAACAAGATAACCCTGAATACCCATTGGACTACAGTTTCATCTTCATGTCACCCCAAATTCCGTGCCAAGTTTAGCTGATCAGAAACTTCAGTTTTTTTTTCTGAAATAACATTTTTGCCGAACTATCACCTGGGGTCTGTGTTTATGTAGGAAAATGCTGTTCTTTCATTTCATTCGTCTATGGTGTACATAGACGACTGTGATGACGGTGATGTGACTTCCCTGTTAAATGGCATATCAATTTAAAAATAGTCTAACATGAAAGACTAACAAAGGTGTTTATGTATCGTTTCTGCTTCACTGTAATTTTTCTTCTCCTTCCCTAGTGCCCGTGAACGGAGAGAATGATTTTGAAGGGGGGGCTGGAGAATTTGATCCGATCCAGTATCACCATTATTTTTGCCCCTGGGTCAACGGCAATGTTGCGGCCGCTGGCTGTGCCAGCAGCAGCAGCTCGACCTCCAGCTCTTCTGCGGCTGCACTGTGTGGCTGGCAGCTGACATTGGATGCTTTGGATGCTTACCAGTCCCTTGGGCACATTCCAAACCAAACTCTGGAGTCTGAGTCCGCAGCTTCTCTCTACAAGGTAACCCGTTCTGCTGCTGTTTCCTCCCGACCTCTGTAGTGATTCTGTAAACCAGTGAATTTCGAAGGTCACTAATTGGCCTATTATTGTGATGAATGTTCTTTTCCCTGATCAATTCCTTCGAAAGCATCCCCTTCACTCTGCCACTCCTTCAGTTCATTCCAGCTCAATTTTGCTCGTCTCTGACCAATTCCTGTTGTCCCAAATCCAACCCACTTTCTGATAATGTCTAAGCCTCTACTGCATTGTCTATCTCTTCAATAATCGGTCGTTGCTTTCCATTACCTCTGTCTGTTGTTCTTTTTTGCTCGCAGGACGAGCACCTCACTCCAAGCACCAAGCTGTTGAGACGCAGCTCGACAACCAAGAGCCATGGACAACTGTGATCGATTGCCTCGGCAAATTTGTTGTTTTTCTTTTTAGGAATAGAGAGCAAAACCATGTGCATCGGGATTTCGAGGATCTTTCAGTAAGTCGGTCGAATTGCTTTTTGTTTCCATCAGATCGCCAATTCAATGGAACTGCTGGATGCTTCCATGGGCTCGGACTCTCATCTTTGTTGATCAGATGCCTTGAATCAGTGCTCTCTCTCTCTCTCATGATGCGTAACGAGGAATCTATGCAGAAGGGAAAGACTATTTTTGCCTGGACTGTAGCCCTTATCTTCATTTTCCCATTCTTTTCCATTTACTCTCCCGAATAGAAATATCCTCATCCACCTGTGAGAGAGATTCTCAAATAGAGCCAGAATGCATTGGTGTAGATCCAAGGAGTTCAATTCACCCAATGATCTCATCAACTTTATTCTCGTTGATGTATTGAACATTTTTTTTTATCATCTTCTAGTCTGTTCGTCTCACGGCTCGTCCTGGCCAGGCCCCCTTAGGCTCCTCCCCGCGGTCGAAGAGAAAGGGTCACATCCCCCCCCCTCCTCACGGATCTTCGTGGGCCGGAGTTATGAGCCCATTTAAGGGTACCACCGCAAACCCTTTAGATAGATCTTTTCCTCGCAACGATTCGAATTTTTCCCTTGGTCAAAGTGGCGCCCACAAAAAGATGGAAAGATGGCAAATCAACGCCTCACTTCCTGGCCTTGCTTGCTTGGGCTTGAGAAATATTAGTCGGGCCGAGCTCCTTAAAATCTATTTTATGCATTATTTGAAGCTATCTTATATTCACGATTTTTTTTGTCGAGGATTATGACTGAGACAAGCAAAGCAAATAAAGAACAATGCGTGGACCAAATTTATCCAGTAAATGTTAAATATAGCCTTGCTATCTTTCTTTCTTCTATTTCAGCCACTATGAGAGAGACAGAGAGTCTTTCTTTACGTCTTTCTCGCAGTGTGTCAATGGATAATGCAAATTGCACCTGATTCCACGATTCTATGGATGTATTATTTCTTAATGTTGGATCCCATCGATGGCAAACTCCTTGTTATTATTATTATTTAAATCTCCCACAAATACTCATAGAATTTTTTATTTTTTTACTGGTTTAAACTAGACTTGCCATAGTGTATGATGGAAGAAGTATTTATATTTATCTATAATCGTTACTTTTTAAAATCTAATAAAGTTAATGTTTCTGATGTGGTGCCATGAACCGGGCCCCACTGAAAGGTGTATTTCCTTTCCATGTGGTCTCTCTCTCTCTCTCTCTCTCCGTTCCGGTTGGCCTCGGCGGGGGGGAGTGAGAGCGCGATTAGGTGTCAACATGGAGAATGGAGGGGATGCCGACGAGCACGGCGGTGTCTCCCGGGGGTCGTCTCCGTCGTCGCTGGTGTTCCTGGGTACGGGCTGTTCCAGCGCCATCCCATATCCCATGTGTTTGATCCAGCCCTCCGCCTCTCCATGCGGTGTCTGCATCCAGGCGCTCTCAGTTCCCCCCGAGCTTAACCCGAATTACAGGTCAGATCTCGATCGCTAGAACACTGATTTCCTCGGTGGTGTAGGATGGAGTGGGGCCGTGGGGGGAGAGAGGACGGGATCAGGGTGACCACCGCTATATTCTGTCGGTGGTGATTGCTCCTATTCGTTACCATGGAAATTATTATAATTTTTTTACTTGAAAGTGCTTCCGGGAAATCAATTGCGTGGAAGTTTTTTCATCGTCTCAGATTTCAGTTAATTGCATAAAAGTCTCTTTTCGTGATGAGCCCGAGCGTACCATACGGATCTGTAACGGACCGGTTGGCGGAAAGTTGATCCCCATAAAGCTTGTCGCCCCAAGAAGCTTGTCGTAGTTTGGTATTTTTTAGTTTACTTAGACCTTGATTCTGTTCGTATTGGTAAACTACTGACGGGCAATTCTCCCAGACGAATTCAGCCATACTTTCTTTGGAAATCAAAAATATAAAAAGTCAAGGGATGCGTGTCATCGTGAGTTCTCGTTGTTTAGATATATCAACTAAATTCTCAACCCCAACCAAATCATTTACCCTTAGGATACATTTGCGTCACAATTTTCTGTCCGTTCTGATCTTGATTGGATTTCTTAAAACAGATGGATCACCATAAAGTTCCCAAAGATGCCCACTTTTGGAGTCAAAATTATTGAATAGGCCCAATTCTACCACAGAAATATCTTCTTGTGCCTTATGTGCTTCATATTGGCAACACTTTTTTGAACTCTTTATTTTGTTTGTTTTTGTAATCATAACTTTGTCCTCATTTTCATTTACAGGTGCAATACTTCTTTGCTGATTGATTATTTTTCTGGTGACGACAAACACAAGTATATAATTATCGATGTTGGGAAGACCTTTAGGGAGCAAGTTCTCCGCTGGTTCACTTGGCATAAGATTCCGCGAATTGATTCTGTCTGTTCCAATCTTTATGAAGCTTACGTTTTATGTTCTTGACGTGGACCTTTTTTTCAAGCACGATGCATTGGAAGAAATAGTATCATTCTTATGATCTCTAATGACCAAATGTAATGAGATAAATCCTAGCATTATCTAATTTTTTTGGTTGGCATTTAGATTTCATTTATTATTCTTTACTTCAGATTCCTTCCCCTTTTTATTGTGGGTATGGTGACTCGTCCTCCTATCTTCTTGGGCATAACATCTTATTAGTATCTGCTCATTATATTCTTACAGTGGTTTTTCAGATATGCCTTGGTGTTATCTGAAGTTTCTTCATACTCAAATGCAGATTATATTGACCCACGAACATGCAGATGCAATTCTTGGGTTGGATGACATACGAACAGTCCAGCCATTTAGTCCTACAAATGACATTGATCCCATGCCGATCTACCTCACACAATTCGCAATGGACAGGTACTCATCGTCACATCTCCATTTCTGTTGTTTTAGGCAACTTGCAGGGCTTAAAAAAAAATTCAGGATAATTTCAGTGTCTTTGAAGTTTATTTTTGACGTACAATTTTGCAAGATTGACTTTTCCTCCTACGGCCGCTCTTCATTTTCAGTAGGGGACGTATTTTTTTAAAATTGTAACTGCACATTGGTTTCCTCCTTAGTTGTATTCATTTTTTGTTCACAAGTTGAAATGCCTTCTTTATATTGTTTCTAAACCGTACTTCAGTGATGCCCTTTTGTCTCTTTTAAAGTTTTCTATTTGTTACAATTTTTCGTGCATCCATGAAAACTCAAACATGTGATTTTCAATTCTCCCCCTTTTATGAAATGATATTTTTTGCTTCTCTTTCTATGCCGATTGTGGCAGTTTTGGTTCACCTTCTTCCTTTTATACTTTTTTCTTTTATTTTCCTATTCTTCTTCTCTGTCCTTACCAGAGATCAACGTTGTCATTCTTATGAAATTCATGAGATGTGGCATGAATCACATGGAAGACATGATGATCCACGGAGCACTGAAGCTTGGATCGGTCTGATCTGCTGATGCTGAGCATATATGGCTTTTTCTGATTTTTCCTCCATGTGATTCAAACATCAGGATTCCTGGTTCAAGTGATTCAATTTCCTATTGCATGTTCTCAAGTAAAAAAGCCCTTAGACCTGAAATTATATGTCGACATTTCATAGTGTTTAAAATAAATATTAAAGCACTTTTAAAATCCATTTAATCTGGCTACTTTGCCGTCAATACCAAAATTACATAAGATGTTGAGAATGGATATCATAGATGAAGCTGGGACACTTTCAGGATATCATTGATCTGGTCTTCTGAAGAAGAATTAATGTCATCAATTTTGCTGTATTCCCTCACCTATATGGATAGCAGGCACATATGCAGGTTGTGTCTCCACTGAGAGCCATGTGTCATAAGGAAACTCAATATAAAACATACAATCGAATGGGGCATTCCATATACTGCAAGCACGTATGCTTACATGCACGGATGCATATTTTCACTACCAAAAAAAATTTCTGTTGATTTACGTTGCATGTATGGAAATGAAAGAAATTATTTGCTTCAGAGTCGTTTTGCGATTTGAATTGTTATTTTGTGCATCATGTGCCAGAATGTACATGCAAGTATAGTACCTGGCCACGAATCTGAATCCATAACGCCTGAAGTAAGACATGTTCGTAAACTTTTAGTGAACATGAATAAAACCTTTGCATACCATGGAGAATGATAAAGACAGAAAATCTTCTTGTCAGCATGAAATACTATCTTCTTGAAAATAATAAATTTTGCTGAGTTTTTGTCCTTTTTGTATGTTTTTTTACTTTGTTGATCACTTTCCCGAATTGACTATCATTTTGGTCTACTTTTGTGCTACTCTACCCACACGTACATCATCTGGATGTGCATAACAGAGATATTTGCATGCACTGTTTGATAACCAGGAAGAATGGTCAATTGTGCTCTTTCTTTTTAAAAAACCAAAATAAGATATTTTGATGCCCCTTATCTTCACATGAGTTTTGCCTCAAGTATCTAGCTTTGCTGTTCCTTTTTGTTGATAAATTGTGCAACCTATCTCAGCTCATCATTTGATGTCTATACTTTGTGGTGTGTTAACAGTATTGCAGTAAAGTTCCCATACCTCGTTCCAAGAAAGTTGAAGGAAGGGGAGGAAGTGAGACGTGTTGCTCAGCTTGATTACAGAATAATAGAGAGCGATTGTGAGAAGCCATTTACAGCATCTGACTTGCAGTTTGTTCCCTTGCCAGTAAGTTTCTTCTCCCTGTTCCTCCGAAATGCCATTCTTTTATCCTCCTCCTTATGTTCCTCCTCTTTGAACCACTGTTTCTCATGCAGGTGGTGCATGGGGAGGACTACATATCACTAGGTTTTCTTTTTGGGAAAAAATCAAGAATAGCATACATATCTGATGTTTCACGTTTTCCTGAGAGCACTGAATATGGTAACTGTGCTTTCTTCTTTCCCATTGCCTATGGACATATATTTTGCAACATATGCTAGCATTGTCTGAATAAATCCTTTCTGAACATCTGGTTTTTGTCTGTAGTCCAATATAGCACCTGTTTTTTTTTTGGGAAAAATGAATTATTTTTTGGTATTCATATGCCAAATTTATTTGTCGTCCTACCTCAAACAAGATGGGGTGCATATTGGGGTGCATATACACGTAGCTTCTCTATGCTGAATTCTGAGGATGCATATTGAGGGTTGTAGTTGGCATGTATATTGGAGTCAAGAAATGAGCCCTTATCCTTTATTTGTGATACAAAGTATGGGGTTGGATACGTAGAATGGTATAGTCCTCTATTCGGTGTGTTGGTAGATCCTGAAGCACCTTGGAGAGGAAGAAGATTTTTTATTCAATGAAAAATAATAATCTGTTTTACAAGAGGGACGGGGTCTAGTATTTATACCAGACCCTCAAGAGTTCTAGACATGGATGTAGATGCAAACAACATATCTGCCAACATGAAAAATACAGGGTTTATTTGTTATGTCCTCTCAACAACACTCTCCCTCAAGCTGGTGAATGGATATCATCCATTCCCAGCTTGGGAAGAATCTTTTGTAGCTGTATGCCCAAGATTGTGTGCCCGAGATGTCTTTGGTGAGTATATCTGCTAACTGATTTTTGGTTGAAATGCATGGTATACAAATCACATCTGCCTCAAGCTTTTCTTTGAAAAATATCAATCAATCTCCACATGTTTGGTATGATCATGTTGTACTGGATTATGTACCAAATTAATTGTTGACTTATTATCACAATAAATCTTCATAGGACCCGATAGAGGAATATGTAGTTCATCAAGTAAATTTCTCACCTAGAGAAGTTCACAAACCCCTTGAGCAAGTGCTCTTGAGTTATGCTTCAGCACTTGACGAGGTTACCATGTTCTATTTTTTACTTCTCCAAGTAACAAGATTACCATCAATAAATGTGAGATGAACAAAAGTTGATTTCCGGTCAATCATTGACCCTGCATAATCAGCATCTATAAACATTTCGACATTTACCTCCCCTCTACGTTTAAAGATAACTTCTTTGTTGGGTCTGCCCTTTAAGTAATTTAGCACTCTATATGCTGCATATAGTCTCTTTCAGCTAATTCATAAATTGACTCAAGATACTCATTGCATATGAGATATCTAGTCAAGTATGTGTTAAATAGAGTAAATGACCAATAAATATTTGATACATTTCACAATCAACCTGAACTTCTCCCTCCGTCATACACAATTTGTGATTCGGATTAATCGATGTTGTAGCTGATTTACATGCAGATTTTCCTATTTCAACCAACAAATCTATTATGTATTTTCTTTGAGAGAGAAAAATTCCTCTAATAGAGTGAGCCACTTTGATGCCTAAAAATATATTAGGCATCCTAATGTCTTGACATAAAATGCTGAAACCAAACTATTGCTTAAGTTTTATGTTTCTACATCATCAGTCCCTGTGATGATAATATCATCAACATAGAGCAAGATTACTGTGACTCCCCCTGAAGCAGAGTGTTTAAATAATAATGTATGATCAGCATTACTTTAGCTATATTACGATGTTTTCATGGTGGTTGTAAACTGTCCAAATTAGTCTTCTGGGGACTGTTTTAGTCTATCAAGAGAGACTTTTTTAATTGGAAAATAATTTTAGAAGAGGGATTACCCTCTTATTTCGGTGGTAGTGTCATATACACCTCTTCCATAAGATCACTATGCAAAAATACATTTTTAACATCATATTGGTGAATATTTCAATTGAAAATTACAACTAGAGACAATAAAAAATAGACAATATTATTTTCTGTCACCAGGGAAAAAGTCTCTTGATAATCAGTGCCATAGACTTGTGTGTAACCTTTAGCCATTAACTAGCTTTGTACTGCCCAATTGAACCATCAAAATAGTATTTCACGATTTACACTCGCTTATAACCAACCATTTTCTTATTCAGTGGTAATGCTACTAAATCTCAAGTGTCATTTTTCTCAAGAGCCTCATTTCATTGTCCATGGCTTGCTTCCACTTCGAATTGGATAGAGCGTCAGAGATATTCTTAGGAATAGTAGTAGAATCTAAGGATGTAAGGAATGACTGATAAGGAGAAGAAAAACGATGGCAGGATAGAAAATTGGCTGCTGAATATAAGGGATTTCTAATATATTATCTTATGGGTTTTCGCAAGGCAATTGAAAGTGAGTCACATTGCAGGTTTGGCTGATCATCTGAGACAGAGAAGTAGATATTTGGACATTTTCTAAGGCCTCGTCAGAATCTTGGTTATTTTGTAAATCATGAATGTCACCTCTCTTAGTATACTTTGTCAAACCTCAGATTTTCAGGAAGCAGATCTAGGGTGTGAGATATTTCAGGAGCTGGAATAAGAATAAACAATTGACCTGCAGATGGTGAAGCAGATTCATGTATAACAGTATGATCTGTAGACAATAAGAATAAATAGTTGACTTGCAGATAATGAAGTCGACTTATTGAAGTAAGGCACTGATTCATGAAATGTCACATCTATAGAAGTAAAAAAAAATCTAGATGGAGGGTAGTAACATTTATAACCTTTTTGATTAGTAGCATAACCAAGAAAGATACATGTAAGTGATCTTGGTGCGAATTTTTCTTTATTTTGAGTGTGATCATGATCAAAAGAAACATACCCAAATATTTTTGGTTTTATTTTAGTATTAATTTGGTGGTGTGAGAAAAAATGGGCTGAGGAATCTATAGGACTGTGGAAGTGTAAGATTCGAGAAGGCATACAGTTAATGAGATATGTGGTTGTGAGGATACCCTCTCCCCAAAAAATATTTGACACATGATGTTAAAATAAGATAGATCTAGTTACTTCTAAAATATGCCATTTTTTCCTTTAATCTAGACCATTTTGCTGCAGAGTATAATTTCCTCTGCTTTGAAGAATACATTTAAACTTCGACTAAATTATTCTTCAATATTGTTGGATCTAATTTTTGTGATACTTGACCAAATTAATTTTTTATCATGGTACAAAAGAATTTAAGAACATCAAACTTATGTGTTAGAAGAAATACCCACATACATCTTGTGCAATCATCAATGAAAGTTACAAATCATTTATTACCACAAATATCATTGATTGGACATTGCCCCCAAATGTCACTATGAATTCGGAAGAAAGGAATTTCTCTCCCCTCTGCTTGAGAGTGAAAAGATGCACATGTGTGTTTAGAAAATTCACACACATTAAATTAGAGAGTGTCTTTATTCACACATATTACATTTGATAGTGTCTAAAGACAGCCTTTGAAACAGAAAAAATAATCTTTAAGGTACCAAAGGAGGGATGACCCATCCTTTGATGAAGTAGACAGATCTTATTGACAGCTTCTAGAGGTTCTATGAATTGATCTACTTCCATGATATACGTTTGGCTCAGTCCTTCTAGAAGATAGAGTCCATCATGTTTGCAAACAACTCCAATCCTCCAATGATATTTCTTATCAAATATTACACAAACATCTTCGTCAAAGAAGGCACAGTAAAGGAAATCTCTCACAAGTTTTTTAACAGAAATTAGATTTGTAAATCGTTTGGGAACATGAAGAATATTAGAAAGAATGTCAAGGGGTTCAAGTTGAAGGTCTCTTATACCTGCAACAATTAGAAAAGATCCATCTGCAGTTGTGACTTTTCTATCACTAGGACAAGGATTGTAATTAGTGAAATGGTGAGAAGAATTAGTCATGTGGTCCATTGCCCTTGAGTTCCATACCCAAGAATTAGAAACAAATCTAGAAGAAGCTCTAATTCTGAAA
Source organism: Spirodela intermedia (assembly GCA_902729315.2). Lineage (NCBI taxonomy): Eukaryota > Viridiplantae > Streptophyta > Magnoliopsida > Alismatales > Araceae > Spirodela > Spirodela intermedia. Next base: position 6,552,129 of record LR746274.1, on the reverse strand, counting down.
GAGTGATGAAGCTTATCATGCTGGACTGATGACTGATGTGTTACTGTCGACTTCAATTGTTTCAATTCAACTTGAAGTCGTTCTATATCATTTATATGAGATGGGTGTTAACTTTGTTTGAAATCTGACCGTTGATTAACAGGTAAATTTGCTGTAAAATGTGCTTGGCTGTCATATTTTTCATTGTTGAAATGTGGTGGCTTACCATGTAACTTATAGCATCTACTTCTAGTGTGATGCGTTTTTCTGTAATATGTATGCCATAAATTGTCTCTAAAGTCAGTTTTCTGGTTCTTCCCTTGACCATGTTGTGGTGGTTTGGCCTAACCATTAGTCTTCTTCATAGTTTCACCTTCTTTAACCACAAATGCAGAATTATCAGTTTCTGAAATTGACTTCATCAATTTTCAGCGACTTTCCTCATTTAGGATAATCGAAATAGCTTCATCTAAATCAATTTTCTTCTCACAGCTCAATATCTGTTGTCTGACCTGATCAAACACAGATTTAAGTCTAGCCAAGAATTTAAACACTTTTTTAATCTATAAAATTTCGTAATGCAGTAATTTCAGTAGGTTTTTCAATGTTAAGACTTAGGTAATAGTCAAGTTCCTGTCATAAATTCTTTAGCTTTCTTACATACTCCATCACTGATTTGCTCTCTTGCATCATGGACATTGATTTTGTCTCAAGTTCATATACATGGACCTCATTATTTTTCTGTGAGAATTTGGTGTGAACCATATCCCATAAATCTTTGACTGTGGCTAAGAAGAAAAAATACGACTAATTTGGGGAATCATTGTTCCCCACAACCAAGTTTTAATCAAGGAGTCCTCTTCTCCCCATCTTCGAAATTCTCATGACATTGAGTCTGGTTTCCCCTCTATCAAGTGGTGTACCATGTCTCTTCAAGTCAATACTTTATGAATATGTTTTGACCATTGTATCATATTACATTCAGTTAGTTTTAACTTTGAAAGCATTCCAAGTAGTTCTATCAATAATCTTGTGCCTCCAAGAATAAGATTGACCTCTCTCGTGGAGACTGAATCTCCCCCAGAAGATGAAGCAACTTTCCTATAGTTTCTATTTTAAGGAAATAGCAATTGACTTCACGAAAAACTGATTTCGTGAACAAATCTCAAACAGAGATATTCAAAGAACGGTACAAAGACCATAATAGTAGAATTAATAAGTGCGGAAGCGAATGAGAGCGATCACACCTAGATTCGCTCTATGGAGACACTACAAAGATGATGCATCCCTTGTCAGATGGGTGCGATACCAACAGCTCCAACAGAAGTGCAACGTCCCTTGTGGATGAACACAGAATGTCAAGAGAAATGGATTCAAAATCCTAACCTTGCTCTGATACCATGTAGAATGGTATAGTCCTCTATTCAGTGTGCTGGTAGATCTTGGAGCACCTTGGAGAGGATGAAAAAAAATTATTCAATGAAAAACAAGAATCTGTTTTACAAGAGGGACGGGTCCAGTATTTATACCAGACCCTTGAGACTTCTGAACATAGATGCAAACACTTAAGGGCATATATGCTAATATGAAAAATACATGTTTTTTTGTTAAGTCCTCTCGAAAACAGCATACAAGCAAAGAACATGTATGTTGAGATACAAAAGGATTGGGGCGTTTGTCTTTCGCCACAGTTTTTTTATTATATTGTGAAGTTTATTTTTACAAAAGGGATTCGATTATTATTATATTGTGAATTTCTGACAGTAACTAAAATCCTGGGAATTCATGTACAGCATGTTTCACAGATGGATGCTTGAACCCACAGACCTAGATGATGCTTTTACAAATATTATTATTATTTAATTGTGACTTTTATATTTTCTTATTTTAATGAAATTTTATTTAGGGGTGAGAATATTGTATTAAACCTTAGTTTTATAATTTGTATGAGACTAGAATCCCATTAGAATTTCAGTCATTATATGAATAGGTTTCAGAATTTTTATCTGGAAAAACACCAAGGCTTTAGTGCAGAGAGATCCCTTCCATGGGACACTGAACTCACTGATGAGTTTCAATGATGGGCATGAAATTCTCTCTCTCTCTCTCTCTCTCTCTCTCTCTCTCTCTCTCTCTCTCTCTCTCTCTCGTTTTTCACACATTCCTTACGAACTTGAACTCGTGCCAGAAGAAAGAAAGTGGGAGTGCTACTCCCCTGATGATCTCTAATAAATGGAAATATTCAGCATCAACTCCTAAAGAACAGGCTTGAGATCAAGTCACAACTCCTTGCTGGCAGTATTTTGTCTCGTGTTGTCCTCAGACTGTTATCTTTCTCTGAATTTGAATGACCGAGCTTCCTGATTTAAAATTGGCTGAGAAATATTTCAGAGAATCTCTTTCCATTTAATGTGGCTGTCTGTTCTGATGATCTGTATCTCCTTCTCTCTGCAGTCATTTCCAAAACTGGTGCCGGGCAGGTGGATCTTCTCATCTTGGACTCCCTGTACAAGGTTGGCAATGTTATCCCTCCAGAAACCGTATTTCATTAATCTATCTATAATATTTTCGCTCTTCAGTTCATAATCACCATGAAATATAAATATACATATGCATAAGTATATATATATCTGGGCACATTGATGATTATTATTATTGTTTAGATTGATCCAAAGCTGACCCAGATCGGGTGATGAATCTGAGTGCTTTCTGCTTGAATTTCTTTGGGAGATGATCCTCTCTAAATTTGATGAATTTAACGCAGGTGAGGCCTCACAACACGCATTTGTGCCTTCCCCAGGTTGGCTCTTCTCCTTCTCTGGACTCTTGGGCCCTCAAACCTCTGCTCGACTGCGTTGTTCATCGTCTCTTAAATCTATTTCCTCTACAGACTCTGGAAGCGATCAAGAAGATTTGCCCAAAGAGGGCGCTCCTCGTGGGGATGACCCACGAGTTTGATCACCATAGGGACAACTTGGAGTTGGCAGAGTGGTCTCAGAGGTGAGGGGGATCTCCCACTTTGTAGAATGGTTGTGGAAGAGTCGGTGGGGGGAGTCGACAGACGAAAACTGGGTGTGTTTTTTGGGGCATCAGGCCTGTGTCTTTTGAGTAATCTGACTTGAATTGCCCTGTGCAGGGAAGGAATTCCAGTGCAGCTTGCCTATGATGGTTTGAAAATCTCGGTCGACTTATGATGAGGTATCTCTCAGTCTCTATCCCGTTTACTCTAGCTTCACTTAATTCATTCATCTCTCTACTCCATTGGAATTAGCACCATTTGATTCACCCTTCTCTCTCTCGCTCTACCAACCCCGTCAACAGTAGCTTTGCTTGATTCATCATTTTCTCTCTTGTACTCTCTTGTAACAGTAGCATGCTAGAGAGAGGGGATTTATTCTCTCTCTCTCTCTCTCTCTCTCTCTCTCTAGCACAGTCGTCCTCAACAGAATAAATCCCCTCTCTTCATTGGTCTGTAAGCCTCGTTCGCCACCCCCGAGACGAGCACACCAGACCCGGCGACGACTGATCAGGTACCCGCGAGAAACCCAGACTAGGGGAATGATATCCTTAAATCGTACGGTTTACTTTAAAATTTTTATTTATGTAACATACATTTTTACTTATTTGGAGCAAGCAAGTAAGCGTATACATACACTGTAATAATAATAAAAAATTAAAAACATTGGAGTTAACCAACGGTTACTTTATAATAGATGGCAAATTGAAGAAAAAAACAAAGTCTATTATCGACCGAATGGCGTCGCCCGGACTTGAACCGGAGTATAGCCAACTACACCACGACACCTTTTATTTGCGATTTAGAACAAGTATAGCCAATACCTTTTCGCAACATATCACCACTTTCACTGGATCCTGCATCGGAGCCAAACGCATTTATATATATATAAACGCATTTATATATATATAGGGGATGGAGCTCACCTTGCGCAGTCCACGGCGAGATTGATGGGAAAGGGGAGGGGGGCCCTGCAGATGCCGGGGAGCGAGCTGACGGCGTTCCCCTTGATGTCCCGGAAGTGTGCCGCCGCCTGCTTCATGCAGTTGCACGCCACCCGCCGATCGGCGATGGCCGGCAGCATCGCCCTCAGGCGGCGCACGCCGTCGCAGCAGCCCACCGCCGGTGTCCCCACCTGCCCCCGCAGGAACGGTAAGCACTGGCCCAGGCTCGATGTCACATCCCCACAGGTCACGGCGGCGGCTGGCCCCGCGGCCATGAAGCCCGCAGCAGCCACCAGCACGCAGCAGACCACTGTGAAACCCTTCATGCTAGCTCTCTCTCTCTCTCTCTCTCTCTACACAACTCTATATGTCTCTCTCTGACGCTCTCTCTCCCTCCCCCTCTTCCCTTCTCTTTGGCCGTCGAGACTTCCGATGGTGTTGTGCTTGGGGGGTTTGTGGGTTCTCGGGGGTGCAATTTATATTGGTCGAGCCGTCATTAATGGCAGCTTTAAGATGCTTGGCAGCTTTCAGGAATGCAACAAATAAGCCGTTCCTCTAGCGTTTGGTGGGGAGGCGAGCTTTGATGGGGGTTTGGGGAAGGCTCTCTTGCTTCTCGTCGTCTCCATCTCTCTCTCTCTCATGCTCGTCGTATATCACCTGCACGGTCCGTCTTGAGAAGGCAGTTGAGCTGCCAGCAGCGGTATTCCTCTTCCTCATTAACTGACACGAGATCGAGAACCCTACGTCCCTTCCCCTCCGACCCGACTGTCCCACTGGCCCGTTTTACCGTTTTGAGCAGTCAACTCAACTCAACGGGCCTTAAACCTGCACCCATCCGGGCTCCGTTTTCAGAATCTTTGTCGTTTCTTATGGCCCGAGCTCAAGCATCCACGTGTTTATGTCTCCTGACCCTCCTCTCGGGCTTTTCAGCCCTTTTTCTCCGGCCCAGAGCATGTCGCTTTGGGCGGAGTTCAACGAACTGTATGAGCCTAATAAAAAGGCGGGCCCAAGCTTAGTTACATGGATATGCATCTACTCACGGTTGCCGATTCCGGATAATGGCAGCGATCTTGTCCCTAGATTAGAGTATAAAATACAACGACATTGGAAAATAGACCAAAAATCAGTGATTTGGACATGTAAACATGTTCCCAAAATTTATGGTTGATATAACGAATTACATTAGTAAGGCCTAGAAAAAATTGAGAAAATTCAGGTGAGTTAGGTCCTAAAAATAAATGAATAAATAACGTTAAATATGCGAAATTTCAGGGGTGTCATATCCTACAGACGTTAAATATGGTTAAAAAGCGCATTTACTGATTAAGATGCTCCCACTTTTTAGTGACGTGGAATTTTGAAGGAATAAACTCAAAGGTGTGGAAAATTTATACGTGAGCCAGAGATTAACCTGACAAGAGCGCACTCCTCTCTTAACAGTATCGGATTGCCCAAGTATAACCGATAGGGATCCGATTCAGAATATTCCCCCGTAACAGAGAGGTGTTTTCAGATGGCGGGGAAGAGGGAAAACGGAGCGCGCGGATGTTTTTAAATTGGTAGCCGCCGCCGAGAGAAGAATACCTTCGCCGGCCCAGCATCCCACTCTGCTCCCTCTCTCTCTCTCTCTCTCTCTCTCTCTCTCTCTCTCTCTCTCTCTCTCTCTCTCTCTCTCTCTCTCTCTCTCTCGCTCGCTCGCTCGCTCTCTGCCGTGACGGAGTGGCCTGGCGGAGGAAATATGTGGGGGATGGAACATCTGGAGAGGATGGGCCGAGAGCTCAAGTGCCCCATCTGGTAACGGAATCGGCAAGCCGCCGTTTCGATTTCGATCCACGTCCATGCTTCATTGTTTCTCTCCGGGTTAGATCCCGCAGCCGATGGGAATCGGAGAGAGGAAGGGAGAGGCGGATAAGTGGAAGAGGCATCCATGGTAGTTGCGTCGCTGATTTCTAACTGGTTTTCTTTTTTTCTTGTGCAGCTTGAGCCTTCTACATTCGGCAGCTTCTCTTTCATGCAATCACGTATTCTGCAAGTAAGGCACCGTCCTTCCTCTCCCCCTTCATCCTTACACATTCCCCATGATCCTCTCTAGATTTTACTCCATTTACGAGATACGATATTGGGTTCTTCTCCAGTTCATGCATCTCAAAGTCGATGAAGTCAACGTCTACTTGCCCAGTCTGCAAAGTTCCTTTCCACCGGAGAGGTTGGTACCCCCCGTTGTCTTTCTCTGGAAGCAACGGACCGGGTCGAAATCAGGCGGAATTCATATATCCTTTTGACCACTATTTAAATAGTTTCGAATTATTTGGCTGATTTTCGCGGTTTAACAATCTTTTTGGTTCATTCCATGAAATGAGATTGTTTCACTGCAGATATTCGCCCTTCTCCGCACATGGACAGCCTGGTGGCCATATACAAGGGCATGGAAACGGACGCCGGAGTAGACATTTTTGTCTCGCAGGGAGAGGCTGGACGCATTACCTCCGACGGTAAATCACCATAAGACCCGCTATATATTGTACTCAGGTTTAATTTGACTTTTACGCCTCCTCAAAATATAGTTTTCCCTGGCATGAATGCAGAAAGTTGATGATTTTGGCTTTAAATAACAACCCGTAAGAAAAATAAAGCGATAAGGGATTTATTATTTATTTTTCCCCAACATTAGTGACATCTACCAAACTCTACGCATGCCTCATCAAGTGATCATGCGGAATGAATACGCTGTGGCATCCGAAAACCTTCTGCCAGTGAATTACTCCTGATTGAACGGAATATCTCACTGGGATCGCCAGAACTCGCTGTCTATGTTAGCTATTATATCTTAAGCTTAGATATGATCTTTATATGAATGACGCGATACCTCATGATTCAAAACAGCTCAGTAATCTACTCCTTACATTGCCCAAATTTCATGTTTATTGTTGTTCATCATTTGAGGCCAGATCCTTTGCTTATTAATTATGATGAGATAAGTCAAACCTATGATGCACTGTGCAGATCAGGAGAGCCCCGTTTCTAAAGGGACAGTGGGTAATGAGAAGAAGAGGAAGGCATCAGAAAATAAATCGAAGAATGAGAGCCTCGCAGGAACGGAGCCGATGGATCTCCGCTCAAGTGTGCCGTCCTTCCCCTCCAAGAAGCGCGTGCATGTGACGCCATACTCCATCTCCGAGACCCCACCCAAGCCCGAAGGGCCTTCAAAACTAGAGTACCAGCAGGCATCCATGGACACCGCAGCCGCCTGGAAGAAGGCCCCCGTTGACCAAAGGGGAGAGCCGCTTTTCTGTCCCTTCTTCTGGATGAGAGAAGACGTTGAGGATGATGAGGACCGGGTATCAGGGAGGTCAAGCCCCCAGCAGACTGGTGACACGCCGCCACAGGTGGCTCCTTGCTTCAGCGACATCAAGGATGAGGACGATGGCGATCTCACTGGGAAGACTCCCACGGTGAATCTCTGATTCTTGGCTATGGAGGGCACATCTCCTCTTCTTTGCCTGGTTGACGACTCCTTTAACCTCTCGGAACGGTAAATGAACTGCAGAGTAAGTCACGCGTCGGAGAGATCCTCGATAGTGAGATGTTTGAATGGACGCAGAGACCTTGCTCCCCTGAGCTATGGCTTACGCCCGTCAAGGACCAAGTAAGAAATGCTCGTCTGGTTTATCTTATTGTCTACTGCCTAACTCCTGAATGATTTCTCCTTTTGAATCGTCCTGCTATTGTTCGCCGAACTTCGAGCTCGCTCAACAGATCAGAGAGGCGAGTCGATCGGATGGATCTTGCGAGGAAGAACATCGCGCGCCGGCGAGTGGGTCTCTGGACGGCCGCAGGACGGCTGATCGAACAGATCAAAACCCAGATAAGTCTCGACCCAGCGGTCGTCGAGAGTCAGCTGCGAGAGGAAAGCAAGGACCATCCGGGAAGAGGGTTCGAAGGAGTCGCGCGGGAAGATCCGCAGAGTCGAGGAAGAAGAACACGAGTCTTCAGAAAAGGGCAGTCTCATCGCCATTGAAGGACCCGAAGATCTGGGCGGCTCTAGGCAGGCCGTCGAGGTCTTGTGCGAGAAAACTGGCCAGCCGATTTCAGGATAATCTCGAGATGGACGGCAAGCAGGTTCCCTTTAAGAAGGCAGAGGAGGATTGCCCTCGCGGGGGAGGCATGGAGACGAGGGAGAAGCAGAAGAGAACGTCGCCGTCTTCCGACGAGGCTATCGCAGAGAAGCTCCATGTGATTCCTCAGGATGCGGTGGTCGCCTCTTCTGATTCCTCAGTTGGGGCTCCTCACCCCAGTGACGACAAATGCTCCTTCTGCCATTCGAGCGAGGAAACGGAGGTAGTACGACAAGACCTTGTTCGTTCTTGTTCTTGTCCTCGCCGGAGAGTATCATGCTGTGGAGCCATATTTGCAGGTTAGCGGGGAGATGATACACTATCTCGACGGCAGACCAGTCGCTTCGGACTTCAATGGAGGCGCGAGGATTATACACTCTCACAGGCTTTGTGCGGAATGGTCGCAGCCCTCGGCTTGGACGCTCCTCTCATCGTCTTCTTCCCCACCCGGCAGCGGTCGTTTGTGGCTGACAGGGTTGACTTTAATGCGTGCAGGGCGCCAAATGTATTCTTCGACGGTGATGGGGTCGTCAATCTTGCGGCCGAGGTGGCGAGGAGCAGGAGGATTAGGTGCAGCCACTGCGGGGTCAAAGGGGCTGCTCTGGGTTGTCTCAAGAGGAGCTGCCGCAAGAGCTTCCATTACACCTGCGCTAAGCTCATCTCAGGATGCCACTGGGACGAGGTAAGAATCTTCTGACGTTGATCGGGAAAAAAGGTCAACTGCATTGACCCGCTGAAATCTTTGTTATAGGAAAATTTCGTGATGCTGTGCCCTATTCATGTGTCGTCGCGGTTACTTCTTGATGCTCCTGGCTCTCAACGCCAGGGACTGCTAAAGTCAACTCACAGACGGTAGGTTTTCAATGACGAAACATACTTTCTATGCGCATTTGGTTTAATTGAAACCTCATCTCTACAGAGCATCTCGATCCCAAGCAAGCACACGGCAGCCTTGGCGATGGTCAGCCGTGTCATCTCCAAAGTGGGTTCTTTGTTGTTCTTCTCTCTCCCCAGTGGAGAAGGTGGGCTCGAAGTTCTCTGTCTGTCTGTTTCTCTCTCTCTCTCTCTCTCTCCTTCTGTATAGAGACCTTAATTCGGCGTCTCCAATTGACAGGAGGCCGTCTCTGAGCTGGCAAAGCTCGCTGGCGTTCTCCTCTCAAAGGGCTGGAGCTCCGCGGTCACCCACGTCATCGCGTCGGTCGACGAGGAGGGTGCTTGCAGGAGGACGCTCAAATACCTGATGGCCATCGCGGAAGGAAAATGGATACTAAACATGGGCTGTAAGGGCTCTTCATGTCGGTTTCAGACCACCTCCAAGGGGACAACGAGGACAAATCGTGATAATGCGTTGACCTAATGATGTGGCAGGGGTCAACGCGTGCTTAAAGGGCGGGAAGCCATTTGAAGAGGATCCTTACGAGATCAGAAAGGACGTCCATGGAATGAGCGACGGCCCCCGGCTTGGAAGGCTAAGGGCCCTCAGACAGGTTCTCTCTGGCCACGAAGAAGGCCTTTTTGATGGGCTTCTTTTTATTTAATGTCCAAAAATTGGTCAACCTACTCTTTGACTTTCTGTTTTCTATTACTAATTTTTTTATGTACAGGAGCCGAAGTTATTCGATGGTTTTAAGTTCTACTTCACGGGGAACTTCCCTGCAGTCTACAGGGGTTACCTGCAGGATCTGGTCACCGTAGCGGGGGGTGCGGTTCTACAGAGGAAGCCCGTCGCCAAGCAGGGGGAAGGCTTGTCTCCGGCGCCGGTCTTCATCGTCTACAGCCTCGAGCCCGCTGACGGCAGCGCCGCCCGGGTGGCCGCGGATGCGGTCCTGGAACGCCGGCGGGCTGAGGCGGCGGCAGTCGCGGAGGCTACCGGCGGCAGGGCAGCGACCAACCGGTGGGTCCTCGACTCCATCGCTGGCTGCCGGATTCAAAGCCTTGCAGTTCCCGCCGCCGAGGAATCGGTGTGTCGGACATAGATGAAGATGGTTTTCCTTTGAATTACAAATTAAATTTGGACCAATTCTGAATATGCCCACGTTCTGCCCTTTCTATTAATTTACTTTAAAATTATTAGGAAATTGTCCTAGACAGTAGCATTAGGAGCGACGATTAATTTATGTTAAAAAAAATGTGACCCTACGACCTTCAAGCTGACGAATTCATCTGTGTATGAGTTTTGGTCACTGATTTCATTGATCTTCATTGCTCTGCTGAGGATCGTCCGTCTCACAAACCTGTTACGACTGTCCTGGTGTTTCCCTCTACAATGCCCGCAACGTTTTTAATAACAACGATCTGGACCATTCAAGTCACGCTGACAATGGGGATATCTTAAAGTTCTTTGGGCTTCTTTCTTCGTCTTGGAGAAGGGTTGACTTCTTACATTTTGCTCCCAAGAAGGCTCCCACAATAGTCAACCAAGAAAGCAGGCTTGGGGTCACCAAGATCACGGACATCTCCGCCTTGTCTGAATGTCAATCTTATCACAGCGCGAAGCGAGGGCCTGACTCTACTCCACTTCCACAAGACACGGGGTCAAGAGGATGGGTCAGGACCACCGAGAGATTACACCAAGCTCCCCACCGCCACCACATGTAGGGTAACAAATGAGGCACAAGACACGGGGGTTGACTTTTCCCTCTTCTCCCCCCGAGATGAACACAACTAGAAATTGGGCCGGGGACACCGAGTTTGAACACAACTCTCCCCACTGCCACCATCTCCTTGTCGACAGGCTGCGCAGTGAATGAGAAAGAACAAAGGGCATATACTAGACTTTCTACAAGGGGCGAGGTCAACAGGACCGGTGGCTGCAATCAACGGAGAGGGATATTGACAGGAGGGAAAAAATGGCAGCCAAAACTGGCAAAGGCAGGCCCCATGTGGGAGGGAGGGGGATCATCTGAAGTTACAGCAGTGGGCCCGGCCGCGGGCGAGCTGGTCCCACAGGCAGATCATCTGCCTGGGGGACTGGTAGTGGGCAGTGAAGTAGTTCTCCATGCAGCCGTACTGGCAGAACTTCCAGCTGTGGGAATACTGCACCGCCGAGCTCGTGTTGAACTGCTCCACCCAAAGCCCCATGCTCACGTCCTCCATCTTGAACAGCTGCCACGTCATCCACATCGCTAATTAGATCACATAAACTCAACTAATGAATGAAAATGGATCAGTTATTTATTCAAGCGGTGGATAATCCACCCTGAGGCTCTGATTCTGGTGCTGGGAGGTGACGAAGGCCGCAATATCGCTGGAGATCACGTAGCCAGGTCCATTGGCATAGGGCGGGTATATCGCCTCCGGCCATTCCTGTTGTTCCAGAGAATTAGAGACACTAAAAGTCAACTTCTCCCGAGAAGTGTGCAACAGTTGACTTCTTAAAAATCTACCAAACAAGGTCCACAGTATGGACAGCTCAGCGCCGTGACCTTACCTGAAATGTCACAGCCCACTTTCCACTCCTCAAAGGCCTGTGCAAGAGGTTGAGGTTCCCCATGTATAGCGACCTACGGGGATTCTTCTGGATCTCCCCCAGTATCGTGTCCACACGAACGAACGTGTCGTCGTCGCACTTCATGATATACTCGGCAGTCAGATTGTGGACCTGAATGGGAATTGGACAGCTCAAGGACTCCCCACAGGGACACAAAAAATATAAAATAAAAACTGAAACACTCAACAAGCAGGCAGGGAGTTAATCTGACTCACCCCGAATTCACATATTGAGATGGTCTTCAGGACCACGAGCTCATAGCGGTCTATGAATGGCAAGATCACGATGTCACCAAAATAGTCAGCTTCTTTCTTCAGCACCGCATTGACCTCTTTTCTTGGGTTCTGACATCAGCTATGGAATAAGCAGACATCTCACCGAGAAAGCATAATCACATTACTAAAAGCATGATAAACATGAGTACATGAAAGTCCACTGTGAAGTCAGTTAGCCATTGGCCATCTCAGAGAAACATCACTGGACAACAAGTCAACAGAAACAACCTGCTAGTCCCCCTAGATTCTGGTCCTCTGAAAGATTAGCGGAGGGAGAGGGGGGGTGGGGGGTGGGGGGCAATGGAACCCACCATCACACAATGGACAGTTACGAAGGAAGCTTCTGCCGCTCAACTAAGAAAAGGGAAGAAACCTGCCACCAGACGCTGGAAGCTCTGTTGACTAATGCACACAAAGGAGGCTTAGATTCTTGACGTAGAAAAGGATGACTTGTGGGCAGGGAAAAATGGGTTCAAGAAGTGGGGAAAGATGCCAAAGGAAAAGGGGTTGGCAGAAGAACCCAAAAGACCACCAACAAGAACAAGCGAAATAAAAAGTGGAGGGAGTAAAGGGTCCCAGAGAAAAAAAGAAAAAGAAAAAAAGGAAAACAATGGCGAAGCTGAATTGGCTAAAACCAATGAGTAGGCACATTATTTTGGGAAATCCACCTAATGAGCCCACACAATCAAGAAGTGCAGGTCTGATATGCCAAGTGTGTGTTAGAAGATCCTTTGCAAGATAATAAAAAAATAAAAAAAATAAAAAAGGATCCATGGCAAATAAAGGGCCCCTAGGACTCAATAAGCTCGAAGAAAAGTTTTTTTTCCCCCCAAAATTGGTCAAAGCTGCCTACGGGGACCCAGTTGGGATTCAGGCCCACTATACAACAAGGCCAATAACAAGAAGATGGGACCTGGTATGTTCGGTGGGATAGCAAACAAATCGGTTCAACTGAAAAAACCCCAAGCCTGCAGCACTACATGCATTAAGATCTATTAGGTTAGGGGGACAAAGTCCCATAATAGGCCCAAGAACCTTAGGCCCGTTACGTTAGGTGGAAATAGCCTTTTGAGACTGAAAATTTGGGTACCTATTGTGAAGTGTGAGGAAAACCGACTTATCAGACCAATAGATTTCGGCTCCGTTACCAAACAGGCCCAAGGAGTTCAGACTCATTAGGTCACTCAAGCTGCACCACCCAATGGGCTCAAGAAGTTCAGGCCCATTAAATCAAGTGGGCAAAGCCACCTAAGGGGACCAAGTAGTTTAGTCACAAACTATTAACATTAGTTGAGCGCCTTTGAATGGCTACTCCATTACGAATCAAGCGCCTGCTCATGGAAGAAAATGACCTACAGACATAAAATTGAAGGGGATCTGACCCATAAACAATTAGGTTCCAACCTAGAAAATAGCCAGCCATTATCATTGTTGAACTCAAACCATCTCTAGAGGGCTCCAAGCCTAAATCAAATAGGGTTAAAACAGCCACCAAATGGGTTCTGTCCCAACGGTATGTGATTCAGTAAAAAATGGGATTATCAAAAAATAATTAAACAAAAAATGAAAATCGCATTAATTTGTTTAATATTTAGAATTTTCTTAAAGTTTTTTAAAATACCCAAAGTGAATGTTTATTATCCTATTTCCAAAAATCAAACAGAAGGTGATAAACCCTCAGCTCATTAATATTGTATCAACCATTTTATTGAAGCGATCATTTACATGCAACTAATTAAGGAGATTAATTTGTTAGAGTAGTGCAATTAATGTTGGATGTAATCAACAGGGATGATCCAACCAATGAAAAAAAAAAAACTTTTAAACAACATTTCTCTTTTAACAAACCTTATAAACCCGCAAGGAATACATAAATGCATCAAGTCCAAAATCAAGACGAAGGGAAAAAGTCAAATCAGAATGACAGATAATTGTGTACGGTTTAAAGATGTTTACATTTGCTCCTATTAGAATTAGTCTAGGCATCATAGAAGCCTTGATGCCGGGATCTCAAATAGCCCAGAGCATTTATTCAAAAGATAAACTTTAAGAGAAAAAAAGCTAACATATATATTGAGAAAACGTTTCCATGGACGAATCCAGAGTATAATGACATTACCAATGCAACAAAGAAACGTGCAGCAACTTTTGAGGATCTGATTGCTGAAGATTGGAACCAGGTCTTCCTTATAGCCATCCGCTCAGCAAAATGATTGGTTGCTGAAAGAATGCCAATAAAGAGATCTAGTGGACGACCAGATAAAGGAACAGACTTCCATTTCTCAGACATTTCCAAGACTCGCTGAAGTGAAAAGCTTGGGTGAGACATAGGAAGTGACGTAGCATATACAGAGTGAACATCAATATTTCCTTTAATTGATAATCCTGTTGCATCTTCAAGTGTGAAGCCCTGAAAAAAGGACCTCATTAATCATAATACCGCATATCACAGAATAAATGAGCTATATAAACACCTAGACTATAGAATGCTTTGAAAACATCGCATAATCCAGTGAATGCTACACGATATCATAAATACAGTTTCCATGATATACACAGGTATGGTAATTATTAGAAAAATAAAAAAGCACAAACTTACAGTTCGATAAGGGAAAGAAGTTATATGCCGACCACCAACATTAATATGGAAGCCTTCTACACCAGCTCGTAACGTGAGTATGAACAATTTGCCTTCCACAAAAGGAAAAGGCCAGGTCATTTCTGGCTTCTTTGCACGGCCTATGAATCTTCGTAACCATGAGGTTGTTTTAGATTCCTTGGAATTAACCACATCACTGCGTATCCACTTCTCACATTTGATGAATCCGTCCACTGTTGACATAAAAAATTAAAGAAGGTTGAAAGGTTCAGGGAAAACATGCTGACGTAAACAAAACAACCAAAACACCAGCATTCATTATGTAATTCATTATAAAATTTTCAGAAAACGTCACTCCACAAATTCGACGAAAAAAAATAAAGACACAGAATGCTGATGCACTTAGGTGCCTCAATTTAAAATCATGACTTTGATGTCTTTCTTCTATAATTCGCAAAGGAAAGTTGGATGATGAGTACCCAGTCCACGGCATCACTTTGAAGTCATAGTTTCTGAATTGTGCCATCGTCTTTTTCTAGAAAGAGGACACCAAAGTATCTTTCAAGGCAAAGAAAGCTTTTTTCCACAAAGGACGTAAGCTACAAAGAAAGCTGTCTATAAGCACCTACTATTTCCTAGAGGCGAAATAATCTTTGGCAGAAAACTATAGTCTTCAATGTGATCAATTGGAAGATGGAAAATGTACAGAAGAAAGGGCCATCTAAAATTATCTGAGATTGAAGAAGGCCAATTCTCCATGGTGATGTAACCGGAGTTGCATGGAGAAATTTCCTCCTTTATTCCATAAGAAACAAATTTCCATGAAGAGTCATGCCCTGAATTCTCTAAACTTTGACCCTTGAATCCACAAGGTGGTGAGCCTGAATCCACAATACCAAATGGAGCCTTTGAATTCACAAGGGAAGCGTTTGAATCCACAAGCAAATAGTTAGAATCTCAAAAAAGGAGAAATTTCCTGATATTTGAATAATACTTCTGAGGATACAATGTGGGGTCTTTAAATAGGATGAGTTTCTATTAGAGAACCCCTAAAAAGGTGGTTCCATTTTAATGGCGCCTTAAAACAAATTTAAGGTGTGTTTACATGAACTCAAAATAAACTAAAAGGAGGAAAATAAGCTAAAAGTGGGACAACTAATCTATGATGCATTTAAGATGTTTTATTCTTGGCTAAATCTGATCTGAGCCTTTTATGGTCTTCTGATCTTTCTAGCCATCTTTTAAGCTTCTTGGACACCTGGCCCACCATTTTTGGGCCTATTGGGCCAAAAACCTTTAGTCCTTATTTTGAATGGAAGTGATGGCCTACATTAATGGGTTCCTTCTAGTGAAAAAAGTAGAATTAATGGCCTAGTAATAACTCCATCCATCCTTCATTCATGATCAACTGTGGATATCACAAAGAAAGATAAGAACAATCTCGTACCAGTATCATCATCGCCTTTAGAGGTCAATCCATCACATCTCTGGGCATTGCCCCATTGCATGCGATAACATGTATTGTGCTCAATGACTGGTCTTTGGTTCCAATCTCCTCTAAGCCGTGGATTTAAATGCAGGATCCTTGGGGGGTCCTCCCCATCCACAGCCTTAAGACCCTGCAATTCCACCATGAACTGGGAGACCATTACATTCCCATTCCCTCTTCTCAGCCTCGCAAGCTGAGGAACATACTCCGGGTGGGCAACATGGGGTGTTCCTATCACTGTTATGGATGACCCAGCTGAGAGCCCACAGGGGAGGAACATGAGTTGTTCCCCACCACCACCTGCAGCTGCCATATCCTCCGAGTTCAGAGATAGTGAGGTTGGGCAAGTCTCAGGCTTCGCAGAAACAGGTACATCAGTTGTCTCCTGATCGCTGCCGCCAGCTGCCTCATAGCTCTCCAATTCCTCCCATGCCTTCGTCCCCAGCGTCCATGCCTCATCCGCCATCTGTTCCAACTCCGAAAGGTCATCACCATTTGTTCCATTTCGCCGCCGTTTCATGATCTGCCAGGTAATCCTTCCATACTGGTGCTCGTGCCCCCGGACGACCATCCGTGAGTCCGCGTTACTCCATCGTGGCAAGTTCTCTTGCCTGTGGGGGGCATTCTGGTTGCGGCTATCCTCTAGCTTACGATGAAATGAATCGCTGTAGGTAGAACGTAATAGGGCCTTGCTGAGGTCGTCCCCTGCGACCGAGCGGTCGAGGCCGACGAAGCTGTCCTCGCCACTCAGCATGGACGCCATCTCTAGGAAACGGGGAAATTTAACGGAGATAAAGAGAAGGTAGAGCGCCGCCGCGCCGAGGAGCATGTGCAGCGGTCTCCACCTCCTCACCCCGACGGCAACTCGCACTTCGCCGCTGCTCTTCGGCCGCTTCATGGCGACCAAAATCAGACACCTAGGGGGGGTGGGGGGCCGACGAAGTGCGAAGGATAAGCAGAAATTGAAGGGGTAAACCCTAATCCTACATGGAAATGGTGACCTCCTCGCGCATCTGGTCCCCCTCGACGTCCATTTCCTCCCCAGATCCTCGGACAAGGCAAGAATAGGAGATCTCCGGCACTAGGATAGCATTTAACCCTATTCTTCCCCACACACTTCCTCTCCTCTATCTTCCTGCAAGACAAAATGATAGGATGCTTCGCGCTCTGGCATGCTCCGTCTCCGATCCCGAAGAATCGATCTGCGTAGCAAACCCTAGTTTCCAAGAGAATGTGAGCCGATCGGAAGAGGAGGCGAATCTGAAAATCTGGAGAGAGAGAGAGGACTGTGGCCGGGGTACGACACAGATTGTTACGCCATTAATTATATTATTAAATCGTGACATATCATTTTCCTCATGATAGTTAAAAAACAACATACTTTCAACTAAAATAATAACAGAAGGCGCGGCTCTCAGTAGGCCCAGGGGAGGTTCATTCACGGGCTCCACATCAGGGCCCACTTCCATCCATTGGCCGAGTGGTTGACGTGGGCCCACAAAGTTCCTTTTAGTCCCACTATGAGGTAGTTTGACTTTAATCACCTACATACATTCCGCTCTTCTACAATGAGGTCTTCATCTCCACATTCCCCATGTTAACTGATCAAGTTTTAGCTCGTCAAACATCATCAAAAGGGGTGGCGGGTGGAAAATGAAAGGGGGGGGGGGGTGAGGAGGGAGGGGGGTTGGAAATTAGTCAACTATTTGACCCAATAGGTTTTATTCTGTACAGCTCATCGACCTATGAATGATTAGCATTAAGAATCAGCTATGTTCTTACTAGTGGGATCAAGTGACCTTTCTCAAGAGCACCACCACAAGGTAAGGGTTTGACCTTCTATAGTAGACTAAATTTTTAGAACAATTAGCTTAAGATTTGGCCCTCATGTCTTATTGAGCTCAGCCTTCTTTGGGCTCAAGCAACTACATCTAACCTTCCTTCAATTTTCATAATTTTTCATCCAACTAGTGTGGTTTAATGCCATGTGGCTGGGAAAAAACATGGAGAAATAAATGAAGTTGAAGTCCTTTAAGTTTGGGGTAGAATGGGGCCTTTAAATATAACTTTACTAGTGTGGATAACTGATAAGTTTTCATTATCATGACTTAATAATTAGTAAATAATATAGTTTTAGTCTTAACTCGTGATAAATAGACTTATATTTATGTTAAAGTGTGAAAAGTGGTTTTCAGTTAATTAATGTGAATTTTTGGGTAATTATGTGATTTTATACGATTTTATATGATTGTTATAGTCTTACTTTTGAGATAAATAAAGAAAAAGAAATACAAATAAAAATAAAACAAAATGAGAGGGACCCGCTGGCTAGTCGGGCTCGCAAGCAGGTCGAAAGCGTAGTCGGGGAGTAGCCGCGAGTAGGGGCTCGAGCAGCTTGGACCGATGGGGCACGTGTGCGCCACTCCCCTTCCACGTCACCAGTGGCCAGCTGGTTGTGGGACAAAGAGTAGTCGTACATGCGTGAAAAAGGGACTTGATCGGAAATATAATATTACTATATATTCGCCAGAAACTTCGACGCACAACCGATGTGAGATTAAACCTACATCACACCTTCCCCAAAAAGGGGCAGGCAACCGGCTCAGGTTCGAATTCTTCTAGAGCCAAAATTCATATTTTTTATCTGATTATCATGACTTTCCTGCAAATCGCCGATGAAGGATTAAGCCACCAGAATTGCTGAATCATCAGCAAAAATCTCGTCAACGCGATTTGCAGAGCATTGTTACTAAAATTGCTGAACGATTCATGACAAAAGGATCGTGAATCTATCGAGTAAAGCATCTCCGATTGATCGACGAACAAATCGTCGTCGAGAAGAGGACAATTTGCCAGGAGACAAGTTGCCACCTCCTGAGAGTGTACTGAATGCAATGAAGAGCCTCCTCTTACTGCGTAGACCTGAGGATGAAGCTCCTTGACACACGCCCCACCTCTATCTAGCTCCTCTCCGTCGGGTGACAGCCGCCAGAGAGCCACAAAGTCGTCGTTTTTCCACTCTGTCGGGTGACAGCTGCCGGAGACGATTCGACGACCTATTTCATTGATCTCTAGACTTCGCAAAGAGATCTAGAGATTGCCTACGTCGTCCTTGTCTAAAGAGAGCCTTCGAGGCCGTAAACACTGCACGATGATCCTCCCAAACACTGAAGATTCTGGTGCATCACCGACGCATTGTCGCCGTGACGTCGGAATTCTATTTTTCTACATTCAACTTAATTTCTACTTCATTTAGTGATAATTTGTGTGATTTAAATTTACCAAGATATACTTCATTCAATTATGATTCTTTCTACTTTTACAGATTTTAATTTGATCAATTAAATCGTCTGAAACCGCTTATGTAAGAATTGTCGAGTGAAACTCTATTTCCGCCCAATTCGTATTTGCCGGGCGCTAACGTCATCTTGACATCCGCAACCTTATTCCTTTTTTTGTGAATTTTAAATATATTTCATTTTTATTTTCTAGTGTAAAATTCATAGAAAATAGTATTATTCGAGGAAAATTCTGAATAATTACCTGATATTATATTACATTTCTGTGATCGATCTGGAAAATTACCACTATTTTTGGAAGTTTTATTGAATTATAATTGATATATTTATTCAAAAATACTTCTAAATATCTGAAATTTCATATTTTCTAGTTTTATAAATTTTAAATTTGCGTGATTTACTATATAATGATTAAGTCACGTCAACCATCTCCCGCACTCTTTCTATTAACTATTTCCCTATAGAAAAATCATAGAGTCAAATAAAAGAAATTCTTTAATGTTAGTGTTCTTCAAAGGTCTAGCGATCACATGGGAGCATATGATTTGTTGCATAAAATAAATTAAATTCTTTTCCACTATACCCTTAAAATCATGAAAACATAAAAGTTTTACCTTCTCTTTATGTATGGGTATTTTTGGAATTATTTAGATTGACAAAGTTGACAATTTAATTCAACTTCAGTTATTTTGGGGAACTTTAGACCTATATAAGTTTGGGTTTTCTTATGAATATGACTTTTTTCCCCCATAAGCAAAAAATGACTAAGTAATGTGGTTTAATCATTGTATAATAAATAACCAAAGTTTAAAATTTATAAAACTAGAAAATATTATTTTTAAAATTTATAAAAATATTTCAGAATGAATATATTAACTATAATTTAAATAAACAGCTCACGAAATAGTCAGAATTTTTCAACTTAATACAAGGTGAAATTTCAGATTTTTTGTCAAGGAATATATTTTTAATGATTTTTAGAGCAAATTATCAAAACAAAATCTATTTGAAATTTCATAAAAAAGAGAAATTTGGGTGTTGACATCAATGTATGATGAACAATTATTTGGGTAAAAAATAAAGTTTTGCCCAACAATTATTACTTAAATGATTACATAAAATTTAATTGATCAAATTGAGATTTATAAATTGTAAATTGGTCAACAAAATTGTAATTAATTAAAGAAGAATTTATAAATTTTAAATCATAGAAAATCTCATTAATATAAATATTAATCAAATTTAAAACATGTAAAATAGAGTTCTAACATCACGGCAGTGATCATCAAAATTCTAGATGTTTGAGAAGATTTTCTTATGATGTCCATGGCCCCAAAGGCTCTCATTGTACATGCTTGATTTGAACAATTTTTAGATTCATGTTCAAATTCTAGGAAATTACATTGAAAGTTGATGAAGCATCTCCAATGGTTGTCACTCGATGGAGTTAGGTTAAATGAAAGTGGATTGCATCTCAAGGAGCTTCATCCCCATGTACAAGTAGCAAAAAAAGACTCTTTATTACATTTGGAACACTATAAAAAGATCCTAACAAATCTCTTAATGGATCACCTTATTTTTTATAATAGTTCATTTGTCAATCAACTAGAGATGATTTTCTCAATGAATTCATGATTTTTTATCCATAATCCTTCATCAATAGGTAACGATGATCCACAAATATCTTTGATGAAATTTATATGGATGATCAAATGATTCCAACAGCTTGATCATTGATTGGTGCTCTACAGAAAAATCAAACTAAAATAAATAAAAACTATAATTTTGACTTTTGTGGGATTCAAATCTTCGTAGATCGCTTGGCTGCATGAGATAGTGTTAACAAAAGACCAAAATACTCTTGAAATAGTGAGCTCATAATTATGTTTCTTTCTAATATCTTACGAGTATTTTCAGTATTATTTATTTTATTTTATTTTCCTTCATTTAATTTGCAAATATGAATATAAAAATCATATAAAGTCATAATTAACTAAAAATTTACATTAATTACATAACAATCATTTTTCTCGATTTAGTATTAACATAAAAATATTTATCATGAGTTAAGATATAAAAATAGATTATTTATTAATTATTAACTCATGATAATGATACTATTACTAGGACCACCTGAGGAGAAGAGATAATAAGTGATTCACCCCCATAGAACACATGTGACGAGATCATACCTTATCTCATGTGTTGACTCCCCTTCGGTGACGTAGAAGATGAGTGATAAACACATGTTCTATATGAGTACTCAAATCACTTGTCTAGCTTGTGGTTCCTCATGATCTGAGTCCACCCACTCAAGTAGTCTCCCTCTAACTAAGGGGTTGCCTACCAAATATTACTTGGCTAGCAAGTTCCCTCCTTTTTACTATTTTTATTTTAATTTATTTTTAACTTAAAAACATGAATATAAAATTCATTTAAAATCACATAATTAACCAAAAATTAACATCACTTATGTAAAATTCATTTTTTCTCAATTTAAGACAAATGTGAAATTATTTTCAATAAAAATCTATTTTGATTGTACTAATGTTGTCCTTGAAAGAAACTCCACTAATTTTAACACATTTTTTAGATCAATCAAGATCATAGAATAATTAATCACCCTTATTTTTTTACCATCATTGTGGAAACAACCTAATTTCACTAGATATCCTATGTAATTCTCTTGGAATTTAGTTTCCAATTTTTATTTTTATTTTTATTTTTTAAAAAACTCATTTAATAGACAACAATTTGAGCACAACAAGAGGTTTTGTTGTGAAACATAATTTCCAATAAAAGTACCCACAAATTATAATATTATCTATACTATTTTCATTAAGCTTCTATTGATGTGAAAGTTGTAGAAACAAAGCAGTGGTGTTTCAAAATGTAATTTAACATAAAAGTCCCCATAAATTATAACATTGTATACGATGTACTCATTAAACATCTATTAATGTGGAAGTTGTAGAAATAGAGAGGTAGTGTTTTGAAATATAATTTTATATAAAATTATCTATAAATTATAATATTTTATGTGTCATCCTCATTAAGCATCTATAAATGTGGAAGTTGTGGAAATAGAGAGACAAGTCTCCATAAATTATAATAAGGGAAAATAAAGTCCACCAAGAGGAGAAAATCATAGTCTAGATCAAAATCTATGGATAACTTGCTTAAAAATCAAGAATATCTTAATTGACCTGACAATGACACTTGGCGAGAAAATTGTCCTAAAAGAAACCAATGGAAAAATAGTAATAATGACTCTATATATTTGGGAAATGTTGCGAAGGAAGAAATGAGAACAATGGTGGTGAAATGCTTTATGTTTTCACTAAAATAATGGATTAAAAGATTCTTAGATTTGACACTTAGCAAATGATACATGCTATGTTATGAGTATTGATTCTTCATATAAGGTCATTGAATTGGCACCATAAAAATGAAAATATTTGATGGAATGATGAGAACTTGAGGAAATGTGAGACATATATATATCTAATCTCAAAAATAATATAATTTCTATTGGAACATTAGATTCAAATAGTTTTACTTACAAAGGTGATAATGAAATTTTAAAAGTTCGTAATGGGGTGTTATTATAAGAAAAGGTGAAAAACTACAAGGCAATGTACACAAACTTGATGGAATCAATATTGTAGGTGAATCATCACCAGTAACACCTAACGGTCTCATGGAAGATACCACACTTTTATGGCACAAGAGATTAATTCATATTAGTGAGAATGATAGTAAAAAAATTAATATTCGTAGATTGCTTAAGAAAGTCAAAACTTGCAAATTAAAATTTTACAAATATTATGTGATAAGAAAATAGTGTAAGGTAAAATTCAAAGTAATCAGTTATAACAACAAAAGAGTGCTGGATTATATTCATTTTGATGTATAGAGTCTTGTTGATATAATGTCAAAAAGAAGATCTTATTATTTTTGAACTCTATTAATGACTACAAGAAAGTCTGAATTTACTTCATGATAGATAAGTCTTGTGGACTCAAGGGAATAATCTTGATCTTGGATTCAAGGTTGTTCAACAATTCAAGTTGTCAGTTCTATAGGTTTAGAACCTAGATTTCTTTATCAAGATCAGATTCGTCAACAATTCAAATAGTTGTCGAATTTTGTTAATTTCTCAAATATATTATGTGCCTAATAAAAATAAAATAAAGATATATGAATTTTCAAATAGAGGAAGGTGGGGATCCCCCAATTTGGGCATTCAACAATGTGGTCTACTTACAAATGTGGGTGGAATAAGAGGTATTTAAAGTAACCACGAATCCATGAAGATATTAGTCGTTTACTTGAGAACTTGAATTTCTCAATTATTTAGTTATATGTTTCCCAGTTTAGAAGACAGCTATCTAGAGGACTGATCGAATTTTTTTCTACTTTGTTGTCCCCCAACCTCTGTCACACCCCTCTACACACGAGTACAGGTATGTTGGCCTGCTAATTTATTATGTTGCCTGAGTATGCGAGAGGGTCAGGCTATGGTGCTAGAGGGTCAATCTAGTGCACGAACAAATGGGCTACAGAGGTCGACCCACTTAAACTCGCAAGCGCCACCCTTTTGAAAACTTGGCTAAACTGTTATCTCGAGATGACAACTTAACCACCAAAATTAGATGGTGTTTATGGGACGTGTATGGGGTCCCACTCCATTGAAGATGATGTATCTTCTATGAGGATGACGTAACAAAGTTAGTTTTGGGGATTTGTCACAGGTGACTCTCCCGCATAAATGGAGGGTTCTCACTGCCCTAACAGCCCATATAAATGGAGTGTGTATGGTGTGTGTTCCCTCTTATCCGGCCAATGTGTGTATTTCTTAGTCAAATATAAATTATGTTCCTTTGATTTAAAGCTTCAGCAACTCTGGCCGAGAGGGTGGTGTGGGTCCGCCCAAGGGCCATCGCACGTGATTTTCATTCCAAAACTGCATTAGAAAGTGACTGGCGTCCGCTGGAGCCTGTCCCCACACCTTTTTGGCGGGAAGCCAATAAAACTGGAAATATATATATATATAATATAGGCTATTGGATTCCGAGCTTTTCTCTCACAGAAAGAATGCCCATCTAATAAGACCGTGCTCCCCTTCACCCTTCGGATCTCTCTCTCTCGCGCGCGCGCAACAGAGATGGGCTCGAGGAGTGTGACCAGTGGCATGTGTACGGCAAGAAGCTCCACCCTCTAGGGTTAGGGTTCTCCCTTGTTCTCCTCCCTCCACATCCCCAGCTCTTGTTATTCCCGTCGGGGTCCCGTGGTGAGGAAGGGCCCTGCTTTCTGAAGCGGAGGGGGATAGAGAAGAGCGGAGGGCGTCGGCCTCTCAGCTCCACCTGCGGGCCAGCAGGTGGCCTGCCCTTCCCGGGTTTCTCCAGCTACTGGCGGCGGCGAGTGAGGGAGGTACAGGAAAAGATGGTGGTGCTCTGAAGATTTCTGTAAATGTTTGTTCTCTGATAGTTAATGGCGATGTCCGGTGGCTTCCGAGGGTTTCTCCTGATCTGCAGGGATGGGAATGGTGTGGGTCTCCGGGGGATGAATTCCCATCTCCAGGGGACTTGTTAAGATCCGCGTGGAACTCTTCTTCCTCATTGTCGCTAGTAATTGCCCAGGAGGAGGCGCCGAGCCACATTGGCAGGTTCTTGTGCCACTTTATCATCCTTCCCTCTTCCTTTCGCAAAGTTTCCACCGAGTTGCAGAGCAATGGTGGCCGCCGTGGTGATATCCCTGTGCTTCTTCGCTGCGGTGACTATGGCGCAACTGCCGTCGCCGGAAATCCTCGCCCTCCTTGAGTTCAAGAAGGGGATCAACCACGATCCAACCGGCTACATCCTCGAATCGTGGAACGAGGAGGCCATTGATTTCAATGGCTGTCCATCGTCCTGGAACGGCATCGTCTGCAATGGCGCCGAAGTGGCCGGCGTGGTTCTGGACAATCTCGGCCTCGTCGGCGACGGTAACCTGAACGCCTTCGCGAAACTTTCCATGCTGATGAAGCTTTCCATGGCCAACAATTCCATCTCGGGCAAGTTACCGAGGGAGTTGGGAGACTTCAAGAGTCTCGAGTACCTTGACATCTCCAACAATCTCTTCTCTGGTGGTATCCCGGAAGAGGTCGGCAAGCTGAGAAGTTTGCAGAACCTCTCCTTAGCCGGGAACAGCTTTTCCGGTCGACTGCCGATCTCCATCGGGGAGCTTATCTCTCTCCGGTCGCTCGATCTCAGCAGGAACAATCTCTCTGGCCCGCTAACCTCCAGGCTGACGGATCTGAAGAGCCTTGTGAGCTTGAATCTCTCCTCCAACAGCTTCTCCCGCAGGATAATCACCGGGTTAGAGGAGATTCGGACGCTGGAAGAGCTCGATTTGAGCTGGAACCATCTCGAGGGGGGCATCGAGTGGACCTTCCTCATAGAATCGAACGCTGTCCACGTCGACCTCAGCGGGAATTCTCTGATCAGCCTGGGTCCCAAGGAAATGAAATTCCTGTCGGACGTCGCCGGCAGCCTGAGGTACCTGAATCTGAGCTATAACCAGTTGACGGGGTCTCTGATCAATGGCGAAGGGGGAATATCCACCTTTGGGAGTTTGAGGGTGCTGGATTTGAGCCACAACAGGCTCTCCGGCGAGCTGCCAGGCTTCGACTACGTCTACAATCTCGAGGTCCTCAGGCTCGGAAATAATGGATTCTCTGGCTTCGTACCCGGCGGGCTATTGGAAGAGGACTCTCTCGTGCTCTCGGAATTGGACCTGAGCTCGAATAATCTCTCAGGTAATCAAATAATCTGGTTTCTGAAGATAAATCCTGAGTGATGATACCCAGTTTCCTGTGAAGTCTCTCTGGTCTCTCTAGGATTTGGAGAACTGATGGGATTGGGATTGGGTAGTGTTCTTGTCTGAATCTGACTCTTTCTTGCGGATTTCCAATTCCTCTGAGATATGTTTCAAGCTGCTTGCCGGCGTGGAATTCGTCTGCCGTCTTCTTTCAGCTCGTCCTGCTCATCAGGAAGAGAGACTAATAATCTGCAGATGATGCCATGGTTACGGTGCAGGACACATTGGGATGATCACCTCGACGACCCTCCAGTACCTCAACCTCTCCTCCAACTCCATCACCGGCGAGCTCCCTCTGCTCACCGGGGGCTGCACGGTGCTGGATCTCTCCGGCAACAGCTTCACGGGGAACCTGTCCGCCATGGCCAAGTGGGGGAACGGCCTCGAGTTCATCGACCTCAGCCGGAACCAACTGGCGGGCTCCTTCCCCCCGGTGACATCCCAGTTCCTCCGGTTAAACCATCTCAACATCTCCCACAACGCTCTCTCCGGAGCTCTGCCCCCATATCTCGCCGCGCTGTACAGCAAGCTCACCGTCCTCGACCTCAGCTTCAACAGGTTCGTCGGTGCCGTGACGGTGGAGCTGCTGCTCTCCGCGACCCTCGAGGAGCTCCGCCTGCAGGAGAACCTCCTCGAGGGGGGCATCTCCTTCTCTCAGTCCGGCTCGTCGGAGAAGAGGAGGTCGGGTCTCCTGGTTCTTGACCTGTCCGGGAACAGGCTCAACGGAAGCCTCGGAGTCGGTGGTTTCAGGAGCTTTGCCGGACTCCAGGTGCTTGACGTCGCCAGAAACAGATTCTCCGGCCGTCTGCCGGCGGCACTGTCGGAGCTCATCTCTCTCACCACCCTGGATATCTCCGGGAACCAGTTCACTGGGCGTCTGCCTGAAACCCTACCGGACATGCTGGTGAGCTTCAATGCATCGTACAATGACCTCTCCGGGGTCGTCCCTGAGAACCTGCGCAAGTTCCCTGAATCGTCTTTCCGCCCGGGGAACGCCAGACTGCTGTTCCCCGGCGTTCCGGCCGGGCACGGCGGCGCTTCTCCCGGCGGAAGCTCCTCCTCCCACCGGCCCGTTAGGGCGGTCGTCAAGCTGGCGGCGATCCTGGCCTCAGTTGCCGTGGTCCTGATTCTAATCCTTGCGGTCGTCGTCGTAAGTTGCAGGAGGATCTCCCGGAGCTCCCCGTCGGAAGAGGAGGCCTCCGGCAAGGCCTTCAAGGGCGCGGCAGCAGCCGGCAGCGGAGCGAAGAAAGGGGGCGGCGCTTCCTCCGAGGCCCTCAGCGTGGACGAGAAGGCAGTCACTGTCGCCGCCGCCGCCGGCACCGCCACCTCCGCCGGCACTGGCGGCTTCTCCCCGACGAAGCCCAGCCGGTTCTCCTGGTCGCCGGAGTCTGGTGAGTCGTACCTGGCGGAGCACCGGGGGAAGATGGACAACATGCACTCGCCCGGGCGGCTCGCCGGTGACCTGCACTTTTTGGACGACGCCATCGCGCTGACAGCGGAGCAGCTGTCGCGGGCGCCGGCGGAGGTGCTGGGGCGGAGCAGCCATGGCACCTCCTACAAGGCCACCCTCGACAACGGCATCCTCCTGACAGTGAAGTGGCTGCGGGAAGGCGTGGCCAAGCCCAAAAGGGACTTCGCCCGGGAGGCGAAGAAGTTCGCCAACATCCGCCACCCTAACGTCGTCCCTCTCCGGGGCTACTACTGGGGCCCCACCCAGCACGAGAAACTCATCCTCTCCGACTTCGTCGCCCCCGGCAGCCTCGCCGCCTTCCTCTACGGTGTGCCACCTCCACCACCGTCGCCGCCGACGCTTCTGTTCGCCAAGTTCGGATTCCTTGCTAACTTTTTTCTTCCTTTCTTTCTTTCCTGCTTTTTCTGTGGGTGATGCCGCGTGCAGATCGGCCGGGGAGGAGGGGCCCGCCGCTGACGTGGGTGCAACGTCTGAGAATCGCCGTGGACGTGGCGAGGGGGATGAACTACCTACACTTCGACCGCACCGCCCCCCACGGGAACCTGAAGGCGACCAACATCCTGCTGGACGGGTTGGAGCTGAACGCGAGGGTGGCGGACTACTGCCTCCACCGGCTGATGACGGCGGCGGGGACGGTGGAGCAGGTGCTCGACTCCGGGGTGCTGGGATACCGTGCGCCGGAGCTGGCGGCTGCCCGGAAGCCGTCCCCATCGTTCAAGTCCGACGTGTACGCCTTCGGGGTCGTCCTGCTGGAGCTTCTCACCGGGCGGTGCGCCGGGGACGTCGTCTCGGGAGAGGAGGGAGGGGTCGACCTCACTGACTGGGTCCGGCTCCGTGTCGCCGGCGGCCGTGGCTCCGACTGCTTCGACCCCTTCGCCGTCGCCTCTGACACGCAGGCTGCAAAGGGCATGAAGGAGGTCCTCGGCCTCGCCCTCCGCTGCCTTCGCCCCCCGTCCGAGCGCCCGGGCATCAAGTCCGTCTACGAGGATCTCTCCTCCATCTGACTGACAGACGGGCCCGTTCCCGTCGTCTTCTCAACCTGACAGACGGCCTTTCTCTCACTCTTAAGTTCTCTGATATCTGATGCTTACTTAGAAGCTCCGATCCATCTCCGCCTCTCTCTCTCTCTCTCTCTCTCGCTCTCTTTCTCTCTCTCTAGAAACCCTTCTCATCCTTGCCGGAGTAATGGTGGCGGAAGACGCAGGAAAAGTCCTCGGCCTCGTGCCCGCCCTCGCACAGCTCCGCGTATCTGTAGGGCTGAGGCCGATCGGTCAATCGATCCATCAGTCGAAAGCGAAAGGACTACCTGGCGGAGCACGGGGGGCTTACATCTCCAGAGCCTTGGCGGCTAGCGGGCAACCAAGCCGGACGCCGTTTGCGGAGGCGAATGCGAGGGCCAGGTCCTTGAGCTGCGGCAAAATCAAGGATCAAAATGTTGACCACCCCCCCCCCCAAAAAAAAAGAAACCAGAATGAGGGGGGGTGGTGATGCCGGTCTGACATTTGTCAACCATCGGATGATCCACCCTCTGCTTCATTCGAGGCCAAAAGTCTTCGTTGACCAAGAAAGAGCCCGTCAACGAGTTCTCCCGTATATGCAGAGGTCAGGGGATGCATACCATCAGCTTCGATGAGAACCCGCCGGAGTAGCCCTTCGAGGAAGGAGCCGAGGCAAGCACCCCGGGAACGGGGTTATAGGTGTCGCTGTCATGGATCAGAGAACCGTTAAGAAATCGACCGAGCTTCTCACCAGATTCAATGATGCTTAGCAATGGCTCTCTCCGTATTGCGTGGGTGGTCAATTGTCTGTTGTCAGTGCACCTCTCTCTCTCTCTCTCTATTGGAATTAGCATTGCCGATCAGGCCACCTGCCATTAGCTCCTGTTTTCATCAACAGAGTAGGGTGAAATGAAGGTACCTGCTCCAACAACGAGCACTCGACGAGTTGAAGATATCCGTCAACACAGTCGCAGAGACACCCAAGCGCTGACCAAGAGCAAAGGCTTCGGAAACCCCAACCATGCTCACCGCCATAGCCAGATTATTGCAGATTTTCGCCGCCTACAGAGCACAAATCAGGTAAACCTCATCAACCAGGCTGGTGATTACATCAGATCAGAGATACCGATATAAGTCATAAACATTCCATTTTCCATCAGGAGCATAATGGTTTGATATTCAGGCACCTTCACATGATTTGGGGTGAGAAAACTATGGTTTATGTTTAATTATGAAGAAATGTGCCTAAGAATGCAGCCTGGGGAATATGAAACCTACAGCACCATTCCCTGCTGCACCACAGTAGACAGTTTGTCTCCCCATGGACTGAAACACAGGTCTTGCTGCCTTGAAAGCTTCTTTAGAGCCACCAACCTTGATCCACAAAAAAAGGGACCCAATCATAATATATATATATAGTATTGGTAAAAGCTAATTCAGATTGTCAGGAAATTTTTTACCAGAAGGAATTTGATGATTACGACGGGTGAGAAAGTACATTAGAAGCTTTTAGTGCCACTTAAGAGAGGAAATGATATCCTAAAAGTACCATGAAGGTCAGGGTCCCGGATTCAGCACCGGGAACACCTCCGGAAACTGGAGCATCCAACATGACTGGACTACTTGAGTCACCTGCATGTAAAAAATTCTGGGTTTACACAGAAATGGGAAGATAACTAATCTGCTTAAGAGAATAACAGATTTTGATACCAAATTCTAGCAGAAAAATATTGACTTTCAAGGCCTTTCCGGCAAAAGGTCTGTTCTGGAGATTTATTACCCCTTATTATTTGGTAGAATAATTCCGACATAAATTTTTAAAAATTAACAAATATCAATGATGAAGAAACATTCTCTTAAATATCCAAAGAGGAATGGCTGACCTCTGCATTCTTTCAGGAGGCGATTTGATATTTCCTCTGAAATGGTTCTTGAAGTTAGAGGATCCACTGTCGAAGAGTCAATGAACAACCAAGGTCGTAAAGGATTGTTCCCATGCAGCAAGCCGTTTCTCCCAGTGTACACCTCCAAAACCTACGATGCAGGCGATTAAAAAAAACTTACTGTACCACCATAGCACTTAGAAAAAACAATTATATTAATAATCTCAATTATTTTCTGGAAAAAACTAAGGTAACAACCACCCTCTTGATTTTTCTTTAAGAAATGAAACTTGGTGCCCGTGATTTTTATAATTTAATTTAATGTAAATTAAAATGGAAGTAGAAAATCAATGGATGCCATTATTGCAAGCCCTTCCTCCAAGAAGGAAGGGCAACAAAAATTATCATGAACCAAGACACTGTCATAAATTATGCTATCAACCACCGGCTAAAGAAGGGAAAATTTAAGGTTTAGAAGCTGAAAAAAGAATATAGTCAAACTAAATATTGTCAAACCA
Source organism: Spirodela intermedia (assembly GCA_902729315.2). Taxonomy (NCBI): domain Eukaryota; kingdom Viridiplantae; phylum Streptophyta; class Magnoliopsida; order Alismatales; family Araceae; genus Spirodela; species Spirodela intermedia. The sequence continues at coordinate 6,521,192 of LR746274.1, read as the reverse complement.
GGATCAACATAACTCACATTGGCTGACGAAGGTAGCATTGTAATGACAATGTCACTCGACTCTGCAATATCAAAGGGTGTCTCTTTTGTAGCAATCCCCATTTCTTTGAATTTGTTCACGGCATTATGGTTGCTAAATTCAAAAGAAAAAATTGCTTAGTTATTAATCAGCTTCAATAGAAAGATAAAAAAATATAAATACTTGAACTATCCTCTAAACGATCATGAGCACAACCTATACAAAATATACTACACTAATTTACTCAAAAAACATCAACAGCATAAAACATTAATTTATTGATTATCATCAATATAGAACAAATAGAACGATACAGAGCATCTAGAAGGAGAGATGGACAGATAGGCGCGGTTAAGGGAAAGATATGGAGAGACTCGATATATATATATATACATACTTAAATATTCGTATATGTATATATAAACAGCAAGAGAGAGAGTAAGGCCACACTGCTTGGTGAGTTCCATCGTGCCTGAGAGAACAAGGTAAAAGCTACTAATGAAAAAATATAAATCATAAATTCTAAAAAGTTACTAAATTGCATACTTTAACATTGGTTGAATCTTGAATCAATGTTGGCCAAGGCAAGGTTTGGAAATGCTGTGCTGATCACATCCTTCAGAGAAAATTCATTCACGTGGCATCCATTCGTCCTAATCTAACTACAGGACTAAAATATTAGTCGCAGCAAGAATTTGGAACTTGCTTGCCACGGGAAAATCGGCAAGAATTGATTACGGGCCATTATTTCATGGCATAATTTGAGGGAAGAGCTCCAGTTCCTGATTGGCAGCCAGTTGACTGGTAGGTAGTGCCATTCATATACCGGATCATTTAACCCCACTCTAGACCTTAGGGCAAACCATATCGATCCAATTTAGCCTAGAACTGGTCAATCTGAATTGGATGATCCACTTTTGAGTCTATTTATCATTATTTGGTTCTAAGTACGATGAGCTTAGGCCAAATCTAGTTCAAATTCACCTGACCCTCACTGTTTTGTATATAGTATACATCTATATTCTGGGGGGAGCAGAATCCTCCCCCATAAAGGAATCGGCTACCACAGGGTATAAGCGTGGCAAGGGAATGAGCAAAGCCCCATTAACGAACTAAATTTGGACTTGAACCTGAAATGAAGCCTTATCAAATACCAAACACTAGATAAAATATTCATGGACAATGCTGATGCCCAACCTAGCACATACACAAATAGGTATTGGATAGCTCGTCCACATTAAAAATCTAAGGCCGTGACATTGAGAAATTTCGGAGGAATTGCATGAAACTTACATGTCATGAACAGTGAGCTTGTAGCCGGCATTAATGAGATTCTTAGCCATGTGAAATCCCATATTTCCGAGGCCTATGAATCCCATATTCTGCATATTCGACGAAAATGTTACAAATAGAAAAATTCAAACTCCCCAACATCAAGAGGCTATCCTTAAAAATAAACTAATAAAGTAGGTTAGAACGCACCAGAATCCGACGAACTTGCTTGTCAGACGAATCAAAAATATGACGAAAATGAGCACAGACATTTTTTTTTAAATGTGATGAAAATTTCTAAACACCATCATTTAGACAGGAGGATTTACGGTCATCACAAAATTGCCAAGAAAGTGAAGCCATAGATAATTAAAAACCAGAGAAAGTTCACAGTCAGTCAGAAAGTCTGCCCACTGCACGGCAAGGAACTCTCCGAACCAAATTTGGCATATCACGGTTTCAATAAACTGACAAAGAAGATGCAAAACCCTTTCACAGACGATTGAGCGTCACAAAGTAATGCATTGAAACTTAGCTCCTACCTCCGAGTGGAATTGAACAGACCCTGAGGAAAAGTGTCGACTAGTAACAGAGGGCGTCGATCGTGCCGATCGCAGAGAAGAACGGAAGAACGAAATCCATCGAGCTCGGGCCCCCCTCATCACCGTCCTCCGTTCTCTCTCTCTGTCTCTCTCTCCCCCAAACTGTTCAAATCGTCCGAGGTACGGTTATCTGTAGTCAACTGTACTTATCCTACGCGTTAATGGGCTAAGTGGGCCTAACACATGGGCCCATTTAAACGAACTTGGGCCTTAACATGGCTCAGAAAATGAAAATAAAATTGGGTTCTCACCAATGGCGATAATGCCCTTTTTGGACCAAGGCTGGGCATCGAAGAGTTTTTAGGCCATAAGCTTTGATTGCCACGTGGAAGCAATTACTTCTGCCACGTCTCTTTATGGCAATCCCTTATCTTTTGGGAACCTTCCCCTCTTTCTCCACCACAACATGTAATGATAAAAACTACTCCTTAGTTGTCCACTCCCGGACATTTCGTCTACTAATTATCTTAAATATCGTCATTACTTTATAAATAAAAATATGAAAAATACATTCTTGAATAATTATTTTACAAATGTTTTATTTTTTATTCATTCCCTGTTGATATAAGTTTCTCTCTCTCTCTCTCTCTCTCTTTCTCTCTCCCCCCCCCTACCTTGATGATGGTGACCCATCGGCAGTGGACGGAGAGTGGGGCGGTGTGAAGTTACAAGGATCCGCCCAGTAGTTAGAGGGAGAACCCACGTTGACCCACCGGAGGGGGGGACTCTTTTCTACTGAGGAGAGGGTGGAGCACGGAGAGTAGCCACGCCGCAAAAGAGGACGGGGAAAAGCCCGACTGCATCTCTTCTCCTTTCTCTCTCCACTCTCTAAAAGCTCCTCCCCAACCCTTCATGTGCACTTACTTACCCTAGCTAGAGAGAGAGAGAGAGAGGGAGGGTGACACGCGTCTGATCGAGGAACGCTAAGAGTTCTTTAAAAATGATTTAATTATATCTATCATGAATATATTTGAAAAAGAGAAAGTGGTGGAGCTAAAGTAGGAACTTTAACTTCCCTTGGGAAATTAATCATATGGGTCTTATTTACGTAATTCCAACGATTATAGCTCTGGATGATGGGGGTTAGAAAGTCTTGAAAAGGTTATGTTCACAAGAAAGGAGAATTTGTAGTCTTTTTCTGGGGGGAGGGGAGATTAAGATTAGAGATTTGCAGGCGATTAAAATGCAAAATTTGGGAGGAAGATGCGAATCTCGATTCTGCTGGTGGTGGTCACCCACACTTGAACGTTGACATCGACTGTACATCATCGGACCACGCTCAATATGGACCGTCAGGATTGTGCCGCCTAGGAGCCTAAAAGGGTATAAAAAAACGATGGGAGCTACACACTGCAGAGGACGGTGGAAGGTGGCAGAGGAAGGAAGACAAAGGGATGCCCCGCACCGCCCCCCCCCCTCCCCCCCCCGGGCGGCGCCACAATAGTTGCCGCTCATGGCCGACACCGGTTCTGCAAAAGATCCGCAAGGGGGGGTGGGGAAGGCAGTCTCTCATGGGTTACCCGCAGATGTAACTTGTCTGCTAAACCACGGGTTCATTTTCTTCTTCCCCGAGTTTCTTTCTCACGAGGGGGGAAGGGCCGCCGGAGGAGGAGAGGGTGGCGGATGGGGATATGTTAGGAGGAGGGGGGGGCTACCTGGGTGACGCGGCCGCGGGGATCGGAGAATGAGAGCAGGAGCTCGAGAGAGAGCAGGAGGAGCTTCGGGGGCTGCCCTGCTTGAGGACGACGACGGGAATGGGGCACCTCTTCCGGCCCTCGTGCTCCTTCACCAGCTCCGCCGCCACCCACTCCAGCTTCTCCCCGTTGGAGCTCTCCGACACCCTCCTCCCCCTGAATAGGACAGACTCCACGCTCTTCTGCGCCAGCAGCTCCTCGGTCGCGGCCTGCAGCTCGGCGCCGCCGCTGCCGGCGCGGAATCTGCCGGAGTCGAAGACGCTGGCCTGGATCAAGAAATTGAGGAAACGGAAATGATAATTCGACTCCCCGCTGTAATACGAAGGATTTTTCTTTGCGAGATTATCGAATGGTGGGAGATCGGGGAGTGTGCCTGAATCCTGACGTAGTTGCTCGTCTTGTTCTGACCGAACGCCATGGACGCCGCCTGGTCCACCTACCATATTAGGAAAAGAATTAATAATATGAAAAAGTTTCAGCGAATCATAACCGCGCATCGTGAGGATCTGAAACGTGGATGTCCTCCTCGACTGGACTGATGCGGTTAATGGTTCGAGGACCCCTGAAGGGGCGGGCGAGGAGGTTCTATACCATATCGGAGGCGCCCTCGCCGGCGATCCTCAGGATCTCTGACGCCGACGCCGGAGAGCGCTTCTTTTTCCGTCGGCCGCCGCACACCGGCACGGACTCCCCGTTGCCGAGGGACAACACCAGAAGATCCTCGACGCTGGTGACAAAAGGGAACTCCATCCTGTTGTTGAGAACGTGCGTGATGGCAGCTGCGGCGGGATTCCCCACTGCAACGCCACCATCTACAGCATCAATAGCCGTCTTCCCGTCGACGGACCGCATCCTCGCTGCGTCGACCGTGGCGGCACACACCTCACGGATCAGGAAGTCATAGCCCACCGTCTCGATGGCATCTGCACGAGAGAAGAGGAATGGCGCGCCCGTGGAGAGATCGTAGCAGGGGATCAGGACAGGCTTCAACGTGTCCCGCAGTGTCGATTCGCCGAAAATCCTCCTGAGGATCCGATCCATAGGCTCCGCCGCCCCCTTCCTCCGGAAGATCCCGGCGAATGGCCCCTTCTTCTTCCCCGCCGACTGTAGCGCGCGGCGATTGCGGGCGATGAACTCGAGAGCCTCGGCGGCGGACAACAGCGGACGGCCGCCGTGGCCGCGGGTGAAGAGGAGGGCGACGAGGACTCCTCCAACGCCAGATCCTGCGGCGACGTCGAAAAAATCGGCTATTCGAGCGGCAGCCACCCCCGATAGGTTCTCCAGGGAGGACTCGAGCTGAGCCAGGGAGGCCGCGGCAAGGAGGCCGTCGGTGGCCCCTGCGGCGTCCACCGAGAGGATTCGGATCCTCCCGGTGGAAGACGATGCGGCAGAGACCGTCTGCGGAAGCGCGGCGTGGAGCTGGAGATTCGGCTCGTCGTATCCAAAGAGGAACTTCGACTCCAGGATGGAGAAGATCTCGTAGCTGAGCTTGTCCATGTTGAAGGTCGGCTCCTTCAGAGCAATCTCCGCCGGCGCCGACATTCCCTCTCCACCGGTTCCTAGAGACAGACCAGACAGGGAGAGCCTAGCGAGCGAGCGCGAGTGACAGAGAGAGAGAGAGAGAGGCGGAAGTGGAAGGACGAAGAATACCACCTGGCCCAAATCCCATATATGTAGTGGGGCGGCAAATCGGCGTAGGATAAATGAGGCTGCCCGAGACCCGGACGAACCGGCGCACGATAGTACTCGAAAGGAGGGAGGGTTTACGCGTATTATCTTTTCCCAAATCTTCGGACAAAGCACTGTCCTAAGCAGCGGCTTGGATAAATATAAATGTATATCTACAAACTTGTACAAAGTTATTTAATTAATAGATATTTTTTGTTATATTTTTTCATAAATATAGCGTCATTATTAAATATTTTAACGTCCAGACAATATTATTAATCCACGTGGGCTCCTCCGACTGATTAAAACCTCACCCATCCGATACGATCGGCAGCTTAATCCAAATTTACGGTTTAAGATAAATTAAAACATTTTATTATAATATTTTATCATGTGAAAAAGTCCGGAAATGGTAGCATGAGAGCAAGGAAAACCTTTGTCGGCTGCCAGTCGGCCGCCCGACAGTGAAAACTGGTCGGTCAAAGGCTTCGGATTCGGACAGCACGGCACTTGAAGGTCCCCAACGTGCCGGTCGCACGTGTGTTTGACCGCCCCCTCTCCCACCTACCAACGACCTTATTCCCTCCCTCTCTACTTACCTTCCCCCCCCCCTCCCCTCACCCCTCGTCTCCGCATACAAATATAGAAATGTAAGTAGCTTATCTACCTCTATCTCTCTATCTCAATTTCTATCTTTACGCACTGTCCCTCTGCTACGTGGCTCCATATGACGCATAAACCTGTGAACTATGCACTTGTCGTCGAATCCTCTCTCTATCAGCGTGTATTCAAACTCTCTCTCCCCCTACATCTCTGTACGCGACTGGTCTAATCCTCTCTCTCTCTCTCGCTCGCTCTCTACTTAGGTTTTAAATCCTCTCTCTCCATCTCTCTATATTATCCTTTTGTCTTAAAATACACGCTCTCTGTCTCTCTCTATCGCGACCACTTTGTCTTAAAATACACGATATTCCTCCCTTTTTATCTTTTAATTATTCCGTCCTCTCTGTCTCTCTCTCTTTGGTAGGTTCAACTAGAGGCCCCAGCTCCACGCTTCATCAGGGTCTCAGTCACCCTCGGTCCGTTGACTTCCTCATATTTTTATTATTATTTAACAAAATGAGACATCTTGGATGAGAAGGCCCCCGCTCTAGGGCCATGCTGCTCGCACGTGCCGTCAATTTCCTACTATCTTGACAAGATCCGGTTTTGGGCAGGGGAATGGCCAATTAAATAGTGTCTAAATACGGGAATCCTAAGATGATTAGCAGGTGCGGGCAGAGCATCCACGTGGCACACCTGTACTTTTATTTGAAATTATTTCATCTTATCATATCCACTCGTACTTGTACTAAATTTCCCAGTAGGGGAATATACATATTACCATCTTTAAAAAAAAATGACACTCAAATGATGGACGATGCAGTTGGCCACCCATTCCCTCTCTCATGCTTTGTGGTTACCATTTTTTCCTTCCAAGGGTTTTCACTTAAACCCAGAACATGGTCATAATAGAGAGATGAAGCTTTCCATTACTTAGTCATTTAGTGAGAAAAAAAATTAAGGGTCATAATATTTATGATAATAAATAACTTTGTAATATAAATATTATGCCATTAGTGTGATTTTTCCTTGATAAATGATACATATAGGAAATTATTCGATTAGTTTGCATTATATTCAATTTTTATGAAATTTTAAATTATTTCTCTTACTAAAAATAATTATACATAGAAATATGAACTTCTAATACTAGCCATAGCCATAGATCTCAGCAAAATAAAAGAAATCATGGGGCGTCAGCCATTGAATGATATTTGGCCACGTGGAACGGGGGGGGGGGCGTAGGCGGAGGTGGCCATTCATAATCTTCTCATTACTATTTTTGGTAAGTTGTGGCGCGCCTCTGGTTTGATTGGGTTTAGGCCTTAGAGTGGGGCCGATACTGACTTGGGCCCGGGCCGTCTCTAGAGGAACATCCTTTCCCTCGCCACCCTCGCTCCCTCGCTCCCTCGCTTTCTCTCTCTCGGGTATTTTTTTGTCTGTGAATCGATACTTGAAGAGCTTAATTAAAAAATGGATAATATATCAGAAATGAATAATAAATTATTTTAAACCTAGAGCCTTGAATTTTTATGATTAAACCTCCAATTAAGCCTACCGCTCAACCTGGCACCCGATTCTCCAACCTTGTCTTAAAGTCGGGTCCAACCCGAAAGCCCATTCCCTTCCCTCTCCTATCTCTCTCTCTCGTTGTCTATAAATATCTTTGACATGACCAGAGATGGGCCCTCCACGCTCGTCGGGTGCATTCACTTTGACCTGAGACGGGGCTCAAGGTCTCTCTCTCTCTCTACACGGCACGTCGGTAACCGTAGTATATTCATCTTTCTCTCTCTCTCTCTCTCACACACACAAACACGCCAAGACACACCCCAGAGATCTGCTAGTCGGCAATTGGATCCTCTCTGTCTCTCTATATCTGCATAGCCCGTCGGTGGTTCAGAATATACCTTCCTCTCTCTCCCCATGATCCTGGTCCCTCGGCCAGCGAGTCTCTCCCTATCTCTCTCTTCACAAGACTTGTCCGTTACTGGACATCTATCTCTCTTTATCTCTGTCTCTATCTGTCTGTCTCTCTCCGGCCTTTCGGTCTCCGGGTATCTCACTCTTCACTTGACTGCACAGTTTATTCATCCCGCGGCCGACAAGCGAGAGAGAGGGACGATTTATCCCAGTGGCGGCGGGTTTCTTGATGATACATTTATTTTATTTCGAGAGCTTCTAAATGTGTTGAATTGCAGAAAACCTTCAATCATTGAATATTTACAGGCACATCAAAATCTCTCTCCATCTCACTCCTAAAGGGCTTTCCCAAGAAGAATACCAAGAACAAAGAGATGGTCTTGAGTGATGAGAGGAAGCGATCGCATAAGCTATTACATAAGCCCAAGGTCATGGGGTTTTAGAAGCTCACAGGCTATTCTGGCAGGTCAAGGCTCCTCTTTTAATGACCTCATAGACTACTTCGGCTGGCCCATGGCAGCTTCCACATATGTCACATCCACATATCTCATAAGTAGCCTCATGGAATATTGTGGCGGGCCGAGGTCCATGAGCCAGCTTCCTAATTGGGCTATCAAAAGCCCAGTAAAAGCTTTCGTCCTGGGCCATCACGTATCTACCCCAGTTGGCCCAGTTCATGGGATTTGGGCAAAATCAGGGGAGGCAATGGCCTACTAACAGCCCACTCGAACAAAATGGGTTACGCCTGGTCTCTATCAAAGCTGGATTCAGGCTTCATGGTTTTCTCAGGCTAGTCCTTTCCAGTCAGAAAGCCCGAAGCACATTTTCTCTCCCATCCTATCAGCAAGGAATGTTGATATGATGAGAGAGAGAGCCCATCATCAGGAGGGGCTAACGCTTTTTTCTTAAACTTGTGTGCCTAATATTTCCTCCTCATTATTCTTCGAAGATTCGGTATTTTCCATATAAAGGCTGATTTTGACTTCGCCCGGGTCCGGGTAGGAGTTTTCCCCCCGGAGGTTAGATCAGTGTGGAGAGGCGAAACGAACGGAGGAGATCCGTTGTGTATACCTCGTGGGGAGGTGGGAAGGCCGCTTCCACCAGTCTCACTACCTCTCCCCCCACCGCCGGCAACACAAATCCTTTGTCTTGCAAGCCGAGGATAGGCTTCGTGTTCCCATGCTACCGGCACCCGATCGTCGCTGAGAGATTCCCAGAAGGCTGGCGGTTCTAATCGTTGTCTAGGGTTTCTGGGATCCAGGCGCTGCCGAGATTTTAGTGGGCGGCGGCGTGGCGTGGCGTGGCTTCGGGGTTGTGGAGATGGACGAACTCGGGTTCTGTGGGGAGGCTCCCGGAGACGGTCCGGGGAAACTGGGTGGGGATTGCCCAGGTCTGTTTTAGGGTTTCTCATATTTTTGCTCATGGTTTCAGGTTTCCCCGATTTGCGGGGGAATCCCCCCGGAACTGATCTGGTTTTCCAGAATTTATAATTTATTATCCCCTGCATCTGTCATTGATATTTAATCGTTTGGTTTTATGATAGAAATCTGCCCGTAATCGCGTCGGGGATGCTAGGACCAGTCCCCCAGTATTTTTTTCATTTTGGGAAGAAATATATGGACTTGCTTCAACCAGTTGCGGCGTCCGTTCGCTGTATTTTGTTCTCTCCCGTTAATTTATCGAACTCTCTCAATCGGCCGGAGAATACTGCATTTCTTACATATTGGGAAGGAACATTAGGCTGTTTCAGCCATTCGCTTCATAAATTCTTTGGATTTTGCATTATTTTTATGTTTTCTTTAATTTTCCGAACGCCTCCCTTTCATATCCAGAATATTGGTTCGATCGAATTGCCGCGTCTTCAACCTGACGTGGGTATTGGGTCTTTCCGCAGTTGATACAAGATTTGATGCTTCCCAGTATGCCTTCTTTGGGAAGGATGCGGTAGAAGAGGTTGAATTGGGGGGACTTGAGGATGACGAGGATGAAGATGTTGTATTCCTTGGGGCGGACGACATTAATAACCGCTATTCCTCACTTGGGGACAGGGATGAGGTAGCTTCTTCATTTCACGTCGAAATATGTTTCCATAACTTTCTTCCACGCTTTATTAGGCCTCAGAATTCGGTGGTGGTAAATGAAGACTTCCCTTTTTGGTCTCCTTGTATTCCTCTTCACTGAAATAGTTTCTGATGAAAGCTTCCCTAAAAATTCTTTTTGTATGTCCTCCCGAGTGCCTTACTGAGGTTAAAGAATGTTCAGGTTTTTTTCACGTATTTTCCTTGAAATCGTATTAGAGACGAAATTCTTTGAGATTCTATATGAGCTCGTGATCATTGTATGCATGAAAATTTGTACCACTAATTTTTACCAAAATTTGGGGATGTTAAGGCGTGCCTGTTCATGTTAAGGAGAAAAAAATAATTCTAACTCATTTTCATTTCATTGAACACCGAGTTTCATACTACGTGTATAAACTTCAGTTAGTACGAAATCGGAATTTGTTGTCTGGATTTGTGCTAGTTAATGTGTTTTCCTGTCGTATTTTTTTCTGACTTAATGTCTTCTACCAGATTCCTTTTAATTTTTTCATTGCAATAAAAATAGTTGGGAGCTTGTTGATTTCTGACCGCATTTTAATGGCTGAGAGAATGTCTTAAGTACCTAGCTACTATTTGTATCGATAAGAGATTGCACATCTAGCGGAAACTGATGTACTTCTGGTTAATTGATCAATTGATAGACGTTACCTGTATCTTTTTCCAATGCCACGTTCTGCTCAAATTTTCTTTTTATTGCTTGGAAATGGTGAATGGTTAAAAGAAACCTTCTTGTAGAGTCAGGAAGTGTTGAATTGAAGTATTGTAATTTTTTTTCTGTTGTTGTCAACGTGTTGTGCTTGCTACTTTTATTGGTTGTTATTCTATGTTGTCGAAGTTGGTATTCCCCATGTCTTTATGAATTTAATGATTTTTTCATTTTTCGTATTTATGCTCATTTTTTATTTTATGACCATTTTATTATTTTTTCCTTTTTTTCTCTACTCTTCTTTCTTGTCATCTTCATCCCCCCACACCTTCGTTTCTTCTTCATTTTCGCTTTTCTATGCTTATGATATTCTTTCGTTACTGCGAATGTGGGTTTTCTCCATGCTGAATAGTCCCTCATCGTTTGACTTGAGATTGTGTTGGAAAATTGAACACCCAGATCATTGCATGGTGGCTGATCCACAAGGATAAGCCAATTTTAGGTCTGTCTTGAAACCTTTTGATTTCTTAGCCCATCCTCCTGGTCTGATCCTGTGGATGTGTTTCATAAAGAGACCAATAAGACCTTTGCCATTTTCATGAATAACTTTCTTTGACGAACAACAGAGAAACAAATAATATGAAAGTCCACCTAGAGAGGTAATGAAACGAGACTCAGTCAAACTTCAGGCTGTTGTAGTTTTCTTTAAATTTTTTAATGTGTGTAGAACTATATTTTGATTTCAACTGACAATCTCTTTGCTGGAAATATTGGATCATTTTTTATTATCTCGTTCGATTTTCACTAATTATTCATGCATATGACATTGATTGTAGTGACTAATATTAATGAAGTGTGCTAGTCATGTGCTGAAATTTTCAAATTGTATAAAGTATCGGCTAATATTTGATCATCGTGATCAATGAGCAGTTATTATTCATAGGTATGGCGTACACTTTTTGTTTCATCAATGGCTGTACCTATTGCACATCTTTTCTCAATTTGTCAAAGAGAATGTGGCCGCTGGTATATTATGATATCTGTGCTCTGTATGAACTTTTCAATAGCTGTTGAGGAACGAAGATGCCAGTGGCACTGTTTTCCATTGATGTTGACACCATTATTGTGCTCTTTGCAGGGTGAAGAATTAGGATCTTTATCATCTTTAGATGATCTTACAAACACATTGTCAAAGGTTAGTCACATGGACGTCTTGTTTTCTTGATAAAATTATATTTCAGGGAGAATGTTATACATATGATGACATGGTGGATAGAATGCACTTGGTATACTGTGGACGATCATTGATTATCTTATTGTAAACATATTTTTGGTGGTAACGTTTGATTTTCAAATGGATACTTCACATATCTTCCCTATAGTTTTATGTATGAGGAGCAGCATCCATGATCCATCATCAAATGACTTGTTTCTCCGTTCAAATGTTGTGTATATTCCCTTTTCCAACACTGTAGTGTCATATTTTTACTCATACTGATTTTGACCAAAATTTCAAATTTATTCACTTGTTTGGTTATCTTGATAACTCTAGTAGCCCAAAGAACTTCTGAAACAATTAAGCTGCTCATCAGAATACTTCTGCTTGGTTTGGGTTCCTGCCCGATCTTTTTCTTCATCTTATTATCCTTCCTTTGGTGTAATTTTTATTTTGAGGGAAAAAAATCGTTTTATCGATCAGGGGAAGTAGATATTAAATCATGATATCAGGCTACACTGCACATTCTATGATATATTGGGCAGAGGGTCGCTCTGAAGTAGAGCATATTGATAAGGCTTCTGTGATTGCCAAAAGAAAAAGATCCTAAAGCTGTAAGAAAAGTTTTTTGTATTGGTTGATATACAGTATCAATCGATGTAAGATATTTTGGCTGTTGCATATTTTTGGAATTTTTTTTCTTCATACATATTTACGGACAAAGATGCTTTGCCTAATCTTCAAACCAATCAATCATGGCTGCAATATCTTATTTGAACATGCTGCAAGTCTCACATTCTTGTTATGTTCGCATATAAGTCATGCCTCATTCATGCTCAGGTTCGATTTTACTCTTTGTTGTCGAATTCTACTTTCCTTGTACAATAATGTTGCTTTTGTTTCTTCTCAGTTGAACAAGGATGTTAATGAACTGAGGAGCGTGGGAGTCATTGGTGAGAGAGGATTGTTTCCAAGAGAAAGTGAGTAGTTATGTTGTTACTTCAGTGGTTTTTTTTTATAATTTATTTGAAAATTTGAGTCTTGGTGGGTTATGTGATCACCACCATTGAAAACAGTTTGTTGCTCAAAATTGAGTCTGTTGTTACTTCAGTGGGTTATGTTCCCGCAGCTTCACTGTGATATAAATAACTTTTTTCCATAAATTTTCATAGAATAATCATTTGCCCATTGACTTTATACTTTTATCATCTTTAACCCACTTTTTGCTGATACATATTTTTTGGAAAGTTTTTTTTTCCTTCATGCATATTTATGGACAAGATGCTTTGTCTAATCTTAAAACCAACCAATCACGGTAGTCTGCTCCAAAAATCCATCCTTGTTGCGGGCCTAACATGGGTTCCATGAAATTACGTTCTGTTGCTCAAATAAATGGGTTCCATGGCATGATCCTAAGAGCATTCTCATTTTTTTATTCTTGGAGGGACAACGATTACTTCTTTGGTAATCGTTTACAATGAAAATTGATCTGGAGTTCATGAGACCCTTTTATAAGTTTGGTTATATTTTTTCTACGTTGATTTTATGTGAATTCTTCACGAACATTATTGGATGAAACTGAATTCAGATAAAATCGTTGGTCTATGTGATTTGCTGATGCTTACATTTTGCAGTGGAACTCGCTCTGGGTTCACCTCTTCGTGGGGCCCTTGTCGGTGCAACCAGCAAGATCTTCTCCTTACCTAATTAATATGATCAGCATAGTTTTATATATACAATTATTTCTCTTTGATCCACAGTTTTTTAATTTAATATTTGTTCATCCTTTGACTTGAGTTGTCTGCTGCCGCTTGATTGAAGTTTTTTGTTTTCAATGAACTTTCTTGACCCGGTCTCCTTGATCAATCATCTCCTCAGGCTCGTCTGCTGCGGATTGGTCTCAGGAGATGGACTTGAACTGGCTCGAGCAGCCATTATTAGATGCTGATGGCATTCAGGAAGGCAAGCAGCGGTTTTTGGATGCATATTCTCCAGCCCAAATCGAAGAACCCGGACGAATTTACAGAACATCATCATACCCCGAGCCGCAGCAGGAACAGAAGCAGCAACACATCATTCCCAGCAAGCCCATCCCCGTGCCCAACTCCTCCTTCACATCTTACCCTCCACCCGGCCATCGATCCCAGGGTTCTCCCAACCAGTCACACCACACAGTCGTTCCCTCTCTCCCCCCACCCGGTGCCCAGATGCCCTTTTCCTCGCCGAATCTCTCTCCTCTCTCTGCTTCCCAGATTCATCTGGCGGCTGGGCTGTCTCATGGGCTCCCCTATGGTGGGGGCATGCCCCACCAGTTCACCCCTCCAGGCCTCCACAGCCGGCCTCAGAACTGGATGAACCTGGTTAACATGCCCCCAGGGGATCACCCAAGTATTCTGCCTAACCTCCTGCAGCAGCGGTTGCCTCACTCCAATGGCCTTATGTCCCCGCAGCTGCTGCTCCAGAAGCAGCAAGAGAGGATGCATCAAAGTCAGTCTCTGCCACCTCATTTCTCACACCTCCAGCCCCAGCTGGTCGGCCAACACCTGGTTCCCCAGGTGATGAACAATTATGACTCGATACTTGGGATGGCCGATCTGAGGGAGCAGAGATTGCTGAGGCCGCCTCCAAGGGGGAGACCAGGTGGTCGGATCCCCAGGCAAGGTTATGATGGAGGAGGGCAGAAGAGTGACAATGGATGGCCGCAGTTCAGGTCAAGGTACATGTCGGCGGAGGAGATTGAGGGTATATTGAGGATTCAGCATGCTGCCACACACAGCAATGACCCCTACGTTGATGACTACTATCATCAAGCTTGCGTGGCAGCAAAGTCGAGAATGAGGCACCATTTCTGCCCGGCTTCCATCCGTGACCTTCCGCCTCAGGTCCGTGCCAACAGTGAGCCACATGCCTTTCTCCAGGTGGATGCACTTGGGAGGGTCCCCTTCTCTTCCATTCGCCGGCCACGGCCACTGCTGGAGGTTGATCCACCCACCTCTGGAGATGATGGCCAGAAGTCTGCTGCTACCGTTGCTGCTAAGCCTCTGGATCAGGAGCCCTTGCTGGCGGCCAGGATAGCCATTGAAGATGGGTTCTGCCTTCTCCTTGACGTGGATGATATAGATCGTCTTCTGCAGTTCAGCCAGCCCCAAGATGGTGGCTCTCAGATGAGGCGGCGGCGGCATGCGCTACTTGAAGGGTTGGCTACATCTCTACAGCTTGTCGATCCCCTTGGCCCGGGGAAGTCTGGCCACACTGTGAGCTTGGGCCCAAATGACGACCTGGTCTTCTTGCGGCTGGTCTCTCTCCCCAAGGGACGAAAGCTCCTCTCCTGCTATCTCCAGCTTCTCTTCCCCGGTAGCGAGCTCACACGGGTGGTCTGCATGGCCATCTTCCGCCACCTGAGGTTCCTCTTTGGCGGCCTGCCACCAGGTTCCACCATGGCTGAGACGACAGCCAATCTTTCCAGGACCGTCTCCTCATGCATCAGCGGCATGGATTTGAACTCGCTAAGTGCCTGCCTGGCAGCCATAGTCTGTTCTTCGGAGCAGCCGCCACTCCGGCCACTTGGGAGCTCTGCCGGCGACGGTGCCTCTGTAATCATAAAGTCCGTTCTGGAGAGGGCGACGGAGCTTCTGACCAGTCCGCATGCGTCCGGCAGCTACAACGTCTCTAACAGGTCTCTGTGGCAGGCCTCCTTTGACGCCTTCTTCAGGCTTCTGACCAAGTACTGTGTGAGCAAATATGACAGCATAATGCAGTCATTGGACATGCAGACACCACATGCTGTTGTCAATAAGTTTGAGGCGGTGAAAGCGATGAGCCGGGAGATGCCGGTGGAGCTGCTGCGAGCGAGTCTCCCCCACACAGATGAGCATCAGCGGAAGACATTGATGGACTTCGCACAGCGGTCTACCATGCCGGCTGCTGGGTTCAATGGTCATGGTGGCGGCGGCAGGGGGCAAATGAGCTCTGAGTCTATTCCGGGCTGAGGATTGATGGACGTCATTCAGAGGTGGATCACTATTTCTCTCTAACATGCTGCTCCCCGCTGCCTCCCGAGATATTTTGCATGTGGTTAGGCATTCTTCTGAGAGTCCAGTATACATGAATAGCAGGCCTCTCTCTCTCTCTCTGCACTCCTGGTTGGTGGATTGGAGGTGATCTTGGCCTCTGCATTTTCTGTTCTTTGAGGTTTTCTGGGAGTTGTGGCCAGACTGAGAGCTTGTTTTGCTGGCTCTTTCACATCAGTTCCCGACGGAGGGGGTAGGGGTTGTAGCAACTGTACAGGTTCTCTCTGTTACTGCAGGCGGGTGGTGAGTTTGTACTTGAAAGTGGAGGGCAGGAATTAAAGCCGCTCCACAGAGGCCCTGCTATGCTCTGCTCTTTGGATTTGGCTGTTTGATCTGGCTCCTGCAGGGAGTAACCGTCTTTATGTCGTTCTCGAATTCCTGGTAAGCGTAAGGTGTAGAAAGCGTCATCCGGGCCATGCCAGAGTGTTGTTACCTTTTACCGCAAATGTCCTGTTTTTTTTTCCCTTAATTTCTGCTACTTTCTGATTTTTGTGGTGGTTCTTGTGGCAATGCGCTGGAACTGTGTATCATTCTTTATCTGATATGAGGGCCTCTTGCTTTTTTTTATTTAGTTTATGCACTAGTTTTCATGCTCTCTATTTCTCTCTTTGCCCCTGGCTAATTCTCGGCTACATTTTTGAATGACCATGCGTTGAAACTTTCAAGTCCTCATCATCTGATATGCGAGCTCTCTCTAAATTTGCATCTTTCTCTCTGGAATGGAGTTAATATTTTTGGGTGGGCCTTCTATATATAGGCCTGGTTGAATTTGGATCTCTCTTAGCAGCAGAAATTGGTGCTCATACACACATTCCTCACAAAGGAGGAATTTTAATCAATTGCCCAAAAAGAATGGTACTGAAAAATGTCCATAGCAAGTGAAGTTACCAATTTAGGTGCTATTGAAAAATACAACTCATTTCGGAGAAGTCATTTCTGGGTCTGAATCAAACTCAGTCGTTGATGTTGTCTTCGGTTAATCTCCGCCTTTTTGATTTGGACATAATGATAGCTACTGCTCTTTGAAACCATCTTGGAGATGAAAGAATGACTCTGTCAAGGCAAAGGAAGGTTTTGAGAAGCTTCACATGAACCTCGTAGGCTGATGGCACGAGACATTACACCATGACACTACTACAACGACATAACATTGACACAAAATGGCTCGGCGAGTACACCATGGCAGGTGCACAGCAGGCATTCGCTAGCTCACCATGTGTGGAATTGTGGACATTTACAATTGAGCCTCTTAAGTTCAACACATGCTACCCACACTGATATGGGCAAGCGGGTGTTACTCCCAGGTGACAAGGTCCACCGAAAAAACTCCTTCCTTCATGTGGCTCAATGATGCCCGGTGTTGGCACGATGGGCGTCACCGTCTGATTCCTCTCTATTTCATCCATTGTTTCAGCCCCCATTAGACGGAGGCCATGGCCTCTGCTGGCCGGCACTGGTAGCAAATTTGTTCGAGTAGCCGTTCAAGAAGAGGCTAATCATGATGTCAGACCACATTCGTATAATAAATCTTTACTACTTTACTGCTCGATTTTTAATTTTTTAATTTTTTAATTTTTTAAAATCGAAATGTTAAATAAATAATAAATGATTAGATCAGGATGGAGCTTGGCATTCACAAAAGAGATCCCAGCCGTCCAATCTGAGCGTTCTCCTCATGATAATTTCATTTCCTGGGGCATAATTTTATGGAATCAGTATTTTCTTCACCTTTAACTCTTTTTCTTCCTCTTCTCTCTCTTATTCTCTCTTTCTCTCTCTCTCTCTCTCTCTCTCTCTCTCTCTCTCTCTCTCTCTCTCGCTGGCTTAGAGTGGAACAGCGGGCAGGGAAGAGGGAAGAACGCCTCTGACCCTCTGTTAGCAATGAGACAGACAGAAAGGTCGTCTAGATTCGGTTGCCACGTGACGGACAAGCTTGCAGAACCTTGGATGTGGGCCCAAAAATCTCGATTGACCACGGGGAACACAGCCGCCGCGGAGGGGGTGGCCAGAAAAGAGGACAGGGCCGACGCCTCTCTCTCTTCCTCACCTCATCTCCGCTGCTCTCTCTCTCCCCCCTGCCTCTGCATTTATATCTCCTCTGCACTGCTCTCTCTCTCTCTCTCCCTCCTCTCCACTGCTCTCCGTCTGGATCTCTCTCTCTGTATGTCTACATATATATCCGGTATGCAGCGGTAGACAATTAAGACAGCGTAAGCCTAATAGGAGAACATCAAGATGGCAATAACTGGAGTACACGCTGCGTCGTAACTCCTGTTTTAATTCCATAGCCAGGTGTCAATGCCGGAGGATCAGGAACGTGAACAGGGCGGCGGCGCCGCGTACGCGAGGAAGACGCCCAGCTGGAGCAGAGCGAGGCCCGCCGTGAGAACCACGTGCATGAACACGGCGGCGGCGCCGTCCGTCAGCACATGGGGGGCAAAGAAGGCCTTCTCGACTGTTGCGGAAGCGAACACCGGCTCTCCTTCCTCTCCATCGGCCTTGCTTGGGAGGATGCATTGCCGTTGTTTATATAGAGCATCCAAAGCCTTCTTGAAATGCATACTGGATAAATGCATGTCGGCCACTCAGCTGTAGTTAATAATAAGACAATATTCTCCTGTAATTTATTTTAAAATTAAAAAGAATAAAATAAAATAAGGGTACGGTGAAGTCTAACACTAGATAATCTCAGTTGCTTTATTCACTGGGATTAATAAATAAATATGGGAATGGTCTTTTTTTTTTGGTTCGGCCCAGAAGAAGGGCCTGGAGTGGGGCGGTCCATTCGGCGGCCCTGTTTAGATCTGTGGCCGGGGGCTTTGACCGTGCCTTCGTTGACGGCGTTGGCAGATAAAAGAGCGTGCAGTTTTCGGATGCAGAAGAGGGGCCAGACGGTGGAAGGGTGGACGCCTTGCGGAAGGATGGGGGGCGATAAGGGGCTGTGGATGAGGCGAAAGAATTCCCCTTTCACCACATCCCGTGGGCATTCAATAGAGGGAGCATAGATAGAGAGAGAGAGAGAGGAGAGTCGAGAGAGGAAGAAGAGATCAAGGGACGAGCTTGCAATGGGGCACCGCGGATAGCCACCGCGGCAGCTGGGGAGGGGCAAGCCCGGAGCCCGCCGCCCGCGATGGCGGCTCTCCTCCAGTCCTCTTCCTCCCCCGGCCTGCCCGCTAGGGTTTCCCACCGGCCCGAGGGACGGCGGGCCCCAATCTGCCTTCTCACGGCACCCCGCGGCGCTGCCAAAGCCCCCCCGGGGGCGGCGGCGGCGGCAGCGGCGGGGCAGTTCGCCCTCCCCAGCTGGAGGAACGGGAAGGGCGGGGGCGGCGGAGGCGACCAGCGGGCCAAGGAGCTGCGGCTGAACGACACCTTTCTGTACCTGGAGCACATGGTAGGGAGGGGGCTCTCCCCCAACCTGGAGCAGGCCACGCAGCTCCTGTACGAACTCTGCAAGGTGAACAAGATCCGCAAGGCCCTGCGGGTGATGGACCTGATGGTCTCCGCGGGGACGACCCCCGACTCCTCTACGTTCACCTTCCTGGTGAACCAACTCTGCAAGCGGGGCAACGTGGGCTACGCCATGCAGCTGGTGGACAAGATGGACGAGCTCGGCTGCGCGCCCACCACGGCCACCTACAACTCCCTGGTGCGCGGCCTCTGCATCCACGGCAATCTGCAGCAGAGCCTGCAGCTCCTGGACCGGCTGATGCAGCGGGGGCTCACCCCCAACGTCTTCACTTACTCCTTCCTCCTGGAAGCGGCCTACAAGGAGAGGGGCGTCGACGAGGCTGCCAAGCTCCTGGAGGAGATCGTCGTCAAGGGCGGGAAGCCCAACCTGGTCAGCTACAACGTCCTGCTCACGGGGCTCTGCAAGGAGGGCCGCTTCGAGGACGCCTTCCGCCTCTTCCGGGAACTCCCCGGCAAGGGCTTCCGCCCCAATGTGGTGAGCTACAACATCATGCTGCGGAGCCTCTGCTACGACGGGCGGTGGGCGGAGTCGGAAGAGCTGCTTTCGGAGATGGGCAGCCGCGGGTGCTCCCCCAGCATCATCACCTTCAACATCCTCATCGGCTCGCTGGCCGCCCACGGGCGCACGGGGCAGGCCCTGGAGGTGCTCGAGGAGATGACCCGGGGGGGGTTCAAGCCCAACGCTGCCAGCTACAACCCCATCATCGCCCGCTTCTGCCGGGAGAGAAACCTCGCGGCGGCGGAGCGCTGCCTCGAGATGATGGCGCAGAAGAGCTGCCCCTTCAACGAGGGCACCTACAACGCGGTGGCGGCGCTCTGCGGGGAGGGCATGGTGGCGGAAGCCTTCGCCGTGATCCAGGGCCTGGGGGGCAAGCAGGACTGCCCCATGCACGACTTCTACCGCACCGTCATCTCCGTCCTCTGCAAGAAGGGCAGCACCCTCGCGGCCTTCCAGCTTCTCGAGGCCATGACGGCCAAATCCGGATTCACCCCGGACTCCTACACCATCTCCTCCCTGATCCGCGGGCTCTGCCTGGAGGGCATGCTCGACGAGGCCCTGCAGATCTTCGAGGTCATGGAGGAGAACGGCTCCAGGCCGGACATCGACAACTACAACGCCCTCATCCTCGGCATGTGCAAGGCCCAGCGGACCGACCTCGCCGTCGACGTCTTCGCCATGATGATCCACAAGGGCTACCCGCCCAACGAGACCTCCTACATAATCTTCGTCGAGGGCCTCGCCCACGAGGACCAGCCGGAGCTCGCGGCGGCGGTCCTCGGGGAGCTCCACTCCAGGGAGGCTGTCAGCCGCACCACCGCCGAGAGGATCTCCATGCAGTACGACCTGGACTTGCTCCTCGACTGATCTCCTCCTCCTCCTCCTCCTCCTCCTCCTCCTCTGGGGTTCTCCTCCCCAAGACATGCAGCAGGAACAAGAACAGGATCAACAAGCTCGTTCCTCTTGCAGAGGCCAGGCCACCCATTGCCTCATTCAGGAAGAACAAGGTATATATATTTGATTCTAACCTCGACTGGGTTTCCGCCTCGTCTTGCATGATGGGTTATCTTCCACATTTGATTTTTGAATAAACTCGAGCTCTGTCGGCCCCATGAATTTATCGAGTTGGGATCTAGTGCAATTCGTATCTTTGAGATTCTTCCTGTGGAAGAAGGCTCACCCGTGTTCTTGCTCCTGTCCATACTTTGCTGTACAATTTAGATTGAATAATTGAAAGCAGAGATTAAAAATCTGCAGAACGTTCTTGCTTGCGTTCTCCCCAGATTTTCCCCATAGTCTCTTTCTTATTATCTCCTGTCCATACTTATTCGGGGACAAGTTGTTCAAGCCGTGGCTGATGATGACTGGGGGATTTTTGGTAAAAAAACAAAATAACCGTTTCTTCCCACGGGAAGGTGATAGATAATATGGAGAGTTGGCCAGCGGGTGAGTCACACAGATGGGATCGCTGATCGTTTGTGGGGCTGGAATGCCGTGAATTGGGATTGGATGGTGGATGATGGATAATTTCTTTTTGCCGATCTATTGGGTCTCCTCTTGACTTTTTATCCTATTTGATTTCCATTCTTAGCTAAAACTTAATAGTTTAGTTACTGTAGGTTGCCATCAAATAACCCAGAAGTTTCCAACTTGTTGGCCAAGTGGGCTCGTTCAGAGCAATTCATTATTCTTCTCAGAAGTAGGTGAGAAGAAATTATCATTCACGTTAATATTTAAATCAATGTAACATTCTCTGTTTAGTCACTTTATACAAGTTAATATTGCTTCTTAAGGGGATCTGAATGGCCCGGGACCTTACTCTGGCTGATCAAAGAAAAGCGAGAGAGAGAGAGAGAGCGAGAGAGAGAGAGGAGGCGCCACATGCTACATGAGCGGCTTAGTACAATTAGTCGACTTCAACTTTCTCTGAATTATTTAAAAAGTTTATATTCCCAAAGATATTATGGAGCTTACCTGGGCTTTCCTCATCCCTCACATGGGACTAGAATCGCTTAATATCTGTAAACTGATCTCAGCGATAACATTGGGAGGGATAAATTGGGCTCATATGCTCATGGACATTAACCGGAGAGCACACACCTGGTCGTTCTTACGCACCATTGAACCTCTAGAATACACACCTGATTTGGGTTTATCAACAACCATGACAAGAAATACCTAATGAATGAATTACCTTATTAGGTAATCTTGGTTTCTATGAATTGCCTTTTTGAGGAAATTAATCCATGTCATCGGAACAGCATGAAGATGGAACAGAGAAAAAAGATCATGCAATTGGAAAATGGCGGTTGTAATAATTTAAAATAATTCTCACCGCAGCAATAGTCATCTAAAGAGCTAGAATCAAACTGGCAAGTACTGGTTTCATAACCTAAATCAAACTGCAAGTTGAATCACACGATTAATGGGAGTTCTTCTATTAAGAACAACAGAACTTTGGAGGGTCAAAATGGCGCCCGGACCTTTGTCCTCCATCTACTTAGATCTCTGTCTCATCTTTCTGCGCTTCCTCTTCAACCTCCTCATGCGCTTCTTCTTCCACTGAAAAAAAAGGAAAAGGTAGGAAAAAAGAAACTTTAGGAAAGGGTTGATTCCATGCTAATGTTACTGGATTAACACAATTTTCAGAATCAGGCCAAAGAAAAGAAAATTTGGCCTTCTATTCATATTAAAGAGTAATGCTATTTTGGCCCAATGTTTGCTTTTTACTATATAAATTAAAACGCGCATTAACCAGCGGGACAAGAAATGCACTTATAGACTCTGATCTCGAAAAAATGGTACAAAGTTGTAGAAAATCTGCTACAAGCGTCAAAATAGATTCCAAACAAATGCCACAAAATTTCACTAAGATAGGTCTCTGATTTGTACGTAAATTCCAGCATGAAAAACTAGCCATTTAATGGAGAGTAATGAATAAATCCAAAACATTTATTAAAGGTGAGGTATTGTTAAGGTACTTGAGATATTGTTTGTCTTCAGGAATGAGGGCTATTGAGTAAATACTCTATCTATCCCTTATTTCTCCATGGAAACCAAAATTCAGCAGAAGAGTACGATAATAAGGATACCGATATCAAAGGAAGAAAAAAAGAAAAAAATGCAAACTGATTTCATTGCTTTTAGCTCTCGCACTCTCTTTCATTCGCTTTTCGTTGATATTTTAGATCAGAACTGAGATCAGCTTGTCGGACATTCAACTTATAGAGAACGAGGCGCTGGCGCATTCGTACTTCCTAGCGGGATAGCACAATGCAACACCACATATCGTAGAGGACGTGGCTCTAGAAATAAGTCATAGTGGTCTACATTGGAAAAGTGCTCCTGAAGAAACCTACATTACCAAAATTCCGAACACAACAGATAAGCTAAAGAAGACATTCCAGAGCCGACATGTAAAATATCTAGCGGAAGAGTAATGTTGCCCCATGTTCAGAGCATCGGAATCAGAAACATCAGCGACATGAAATAAATCATAA
Source organism: Spirodela intermedia (assembly GCA_902729315.2). NCBI lineage: Eukaryota > Viridiplantae > Streptophyta > Magnoliopsida > Alismatales > Araceae > Spirodela > Spirodela intermedia. The sequence continues at coordinate 6,497,911 of LR746274.1, read as the reverse complement.
AGCCGCCCTCAATAGGCAAAAGGATTCAGGTCAACAATTAGAAGCCAAATGAAAAGCTTACGCAAGTTTATAAACAACGAGAAAAAATCAATCTAATGGAAGTAGAAAGACGGGAATCACAAGGAAAACGAGTCAGTTTCTACCTAACAGACCATGGAGACAACCAGGAATCCTAGCTATTCACATTGAGAGCTACCCAGAGACATCGCACAACAAGTGATACCATGGATATTTGGATATCATATTCTTCGAGACAAAATGAATACTCAGTCAATGTCCAACCAAAGCAACCGCAATGCCGGAGTCGAAGCACGAAGACAGATCTACCAACTATGCCAGCCACCCGGATCAAATAAAGAATACGCATGGAACACACGGAAAACTACAGTCCCGACTGTTCACAAAAGCGAAACGGGAAATCCTCCGAAGAAAAATGAACATGGCAGATGACAGTTTATCACTGATTGTACCTTCGCCCTCATGATCGCCGGTAGCCCCCCGCCCCTATGCGCTCCCGCCCCCTTCTCGTCTGGAGGCTGCTGCGAAGAGAGAGAAGAGAGAGGGAGAGAGAGGTCTGCGATTTATAGGATATGTTTCCAAAACCCTAATACTCCTTCATGCACAGTAGGCTAGCCGTCGGTTGAGATTGATCCAACAATCGAACGGTTGGCGAACAATTGGAACTAATGGGCTTCCCCAAGAGAACCTATTAACTTGAGCTAATGGGCCATAATGCACCAGATGGGCTTTAAACATTATCACAAAAGAGAAAAGAGAATCATAGAACGTTTCCAGATGGGCTACGCCACTCAGCAAGTGAGCCGTCAAGCATTTCAGTTTTAGTTATACCACTTACATTTACAATATCGTGTGTATACTCTACCCGTGTGAGGTTCTCTGAAATATGGTCTGCCTCAGGAGAAAACGTCCGAACAAAGTGTTTTTTTACAAATTTCTGTTACTTTTTTTGCAAAGACGACCTTTTCCCAAGTTTACGACTCCTTCGACCGTTCCAAATATGCACTGTACTTGTAGGAAATGGAAAATTGATTAAGGTTTATTTTTTGAACAAAATTCTAAATGAGGGGTTTATATTAATCTCCAACAAAAAATGGGCCTCCATTTCTGTAGAGAATCATGGACTTAGTATTGTAAATGAATCATAAAAATATTAAATTTGTCTTGGGGCCCTATAAAGTTGGCTTGTTAATTTACTCCCGTGGTTTTAGTCCCAAGGAATTTCATGTCCAAAAGGCCAGTTAACTTTGGTAAGGGAAAAAACTAAATTTAATTAGAAACTAAAAATACTCATTACCCTTCTCCCGCTCACATCAATCTTCCTCTACCCAAGTAAACCTTGTAATCTCTCTCTCTCTCTCTCTCTCTCTCACACACACACACACACACACACACACACTCCCTGGTAAACCCTTAGCTCAGCTGGATTTTCCACTGCCCACCTGAAAGGTCACCCAAGTAGGAAACAGTGCATATATACAGGAGGGGAGAGAGAGAGAGAGAGAGAGGAGTCGATATTACTTTGAGGTACACATGAAGGTGGTGCGCTGTACACACACTCGTAGAGAGCAGAAGAGAGTCCATTCCATCTGGCATCGGGCTGAGGCCCTGCCTCAACTCTCACCCACGGGGGCAGCCCAGGGCGGAGCTGCTTCAGCTAGCCCCACCATCCTCCCCAGCCAGCTTCCATGGACGGCCTCAACGGATGTGGCCCAGAGATTAGAGAGAGAGCTCCAGAGATTTCCACCGTCCCCAGCCTTCAAGTAAGGGACCACATGCTCCCTCATGTCAGCCCGAGAGATCCCCAGATGATTCCCTGCCACGCTGACGAACTTGACCCGACCTGCCTCATTCAACACCTTCAAGCCTATCCAGTCTTCCTTGTAGAGGAGGGTCTGCAAAGAATTGCCAGACAAGGAAAATGACGCCGGCTGATCAGCGAATGCCGGGCTTGGGACCCCAGTTGACCCCATTGTGAAATCCAATTTTATCCGGCAATCCTTTTTCCATGGTTATGAAGGTGGGATCATTGATGGTTTTCTTACCTCTTCTGCTGGCAAAACAGGGCTGAAAGAGGCATCGGGATAGAACCCAAACCACGACGTTTCACGAGGAACAAGAACATTGTCATGGTCAAACTGACGGCAGAAAGCCAATGGAAAAAAAAAAGGTGGGCATTTGGTCAGCGGGTCCATTAAAATCGGGCACCATCATAGGAAGAGAAAAACAAAAAGGATGAGCAAAAGTCAGTTCACCATGATCAGAACCAGCGTCTGAAGGCTGCTAAACCGATCCTTGTAGGTAGAGTTCCTCTCGCTGGGCCGTTCATTGTTGAGCTTCGGCAGAAACCTGCACTTCTCCAAGTAATCGGGGATATCCTAGAGAGAAGAGACACTCGATTTTTAGGGAGAGAGGTATGGATCATAGCCCACCAGTCCTAATAGATGAAGCTAGAAACTTTCCTTGAAATCAACCAAAGGGTTTAAATCAGGAAGATTAATGCAGGCTTGGTTCCCCATTCTAATCAATGGAGAAGGAAAATACCTAGGAAAATTATTGGGCACTTGGCGGGTTAGGGGGGCCGGTAAGGTTGGATGCCAAGCCAAGGTTTTTCGGGCCTTTTCCCAGGGCCAATGGCCGACAAGAAATTTCAGTCCTAGAAGATACTGACGTGAATTTCATGATGAATGAAATTTCGAAGACACAAGGAAAATGCATGAAAAGATAAAAAATAAACACGTGGGAAAATTATTCATGAATTACTCACCGTCGGAATCTTGATATATCCGCTGGGAGCCAGGTGAGCCTGCAGATAAGATCAGATAGCCGTGATCATCAGTGGCTTGCCATAAACAACTCGAGTGGGAGGGGGGGGGGGGGGGTTGGGGCATCTCAAGTCTGATCCTGAAACTGTGTGATTTTCATTGTATCATAGAATTAATATAACTACTTATATAAATGGTGACCTGGACGTAGTCAGAGTAAACCTCTGATTTGATGAGGTTGTCCACAATAATGCACATGATACCTGTCTGAGGGAAAGAAAACCGTGGTGTAAGTATCTAGTTAAACCTAAAAGTAAGTAAATAATATTCAGAGGAAAGGAGCTAGTTTATATTTATCGTCTGATATCAAGTTCAACATTAAAATATAAATAATTTCAATAAATTTTAGTTTTTTGCAATAATCTCCATCTTAAATTAGTTCCCATTTTCCTTTTCCTAGTTAAAAAATTACAGCGTTTCCTTTGTATTTGTATACAGAAATACTTCAGAAAAAAATAATAAGGAGGATTGAAAGAGGGCTTACTCCACAAAGCGGCACAGAAGCAATGCCAGCATGTGGTCCCCCCAAAGAAATAAAATTTTTGACCTGGGAAAAAACATTCCCCGTATTAGGAAAAAATCAATAGGTGTCGGAAATTAGAAAATTAATCCAATGGTGAACTTTAACCACAGTTAAAGTGAAGAATCATTAGGAAAGAGAAAAGAAAACTCCTCAGGATTAGAATACAAGGCTGAGTTAATAACAGTAGCAACAACAACAACAACAGTAATAGTAACAATTTTAAAACGATCATAAATATCAAACTAGAAAAGTGGAAGAGGAATGGGAAATCTCACAGGAGGTCCTCCATCACAAAATTCGACTACCGCTCGACCTATTAAATTACCCTGAAAGCATAACAGAGGCATCAGAAATAGTTGATCCAATACTCAGACAAAATAGTTAGAAATAGGAAAAATGTTACGCAGAATGAAGAAAAACAATTTGGGAGCCATTACAGTAAATGGAACAAATTTCTATTTGCAACCTGATGAAAGTATATAGTTATAATCCAGCCAATGTTTTTAATATCGCAGCATAAAAATGGTACATCCGTACAATTTGGTATTAAAAGCTGGCCAATTATCACCACATAAAAACACCAGATTAGAATAAAAAATTAAAAAAAAGAAAACATTTACTGCCACTATTGATCAGGCTTAAACCGAAATCAAGTGAATAACTGTGGAGGGTGGGGATGTGAGGATCCCAATTACCTGGGAAAGACCAACAATGTGATAGCCCTCACTGAGTTCCTTCATCTTCTTCACCTGTTACATAAACTCAACACGCATTAAAGAGATCTAAAGTCAACCCCAAATATACGCACAGATCGGCTCTGGCAGCAGTGAGGGCTCATTCACCTTCTCACAGACAGCATTTGCCTGATTCATCAGAGGAAAATGCGTCAGAATCAAGAAGAAAAGCTACATATTTCCATGGGGAAGTAGGATAATTTCTAGTAAGTCAACCTGATCCGTGAGCGGCATGATCCAGGAATCCCAGGAACCATCTCCAATCTCTCTACAATATTTTATAAAAAGATCAAGAAAGATTGTTCCTCAACATGTAAGAAAACAAAGTGGAAAATTTATTGAGCAGGATCAAATATTTTGACTGAAAGGGGTACGAGAAACCATAGAGAGTTGTGATTTGAACGCATTTTCCGAATCCATATTCCATTCTGTACCGATTACAAGGCCATAACCATGAATTAATCTTTAAAAGTAAAAGATCATTCAAACCCAGGAGTCTCTGCATAATTGAGAGCTTGAGAACTAATAAATAATCAGGTCACTGATTGCCATCGTGAAGCGAGAGAGAGAGAGAGAGAGAGAGAGAGAGAGAGAGAGAGAGAGAGTTGCCGGTTGAAGGAAGAGATAAGCAGGAAAGGACGTGGTCAAGGGTGTTCATGAATTAATTTTCACTCTTCAATTAAATAGCATGCCGGTAGTTTAGGTTTAAAGGGAAAAGTCCACAGTAGAAGCAACAATGATCTTCATCATTCTCGCAATTTCTAGTGATTCTGATCAAACCAAGGACAAGCAATTCCAGACGTAATTGATGAAGAGGATGAAGGAATGAAAGTTTCAGCAAGCTTACATGCAGTGCCCGGTGGAGCCCGACCACTCGGTCAGCAGGTTGGTGAACTGAGTCAACCCTGCGTTGGTGCATCGGTCACCAATCCCTGTCGAAGGGCACCAAGTTATGTAAAGAGGCGAAGAAGTAGATCTACCGATTATACGTTCATCATTTATACAAAGGTCACCCAATTTTCGAAATTATCCATCCAAATTGCTAGTCTAGGAATTCATAAAGGAAATAGGCAAGGAGAGGCTCCTCTCTTGAGGAAGGATATGGATTCGGGAAGACAGGATCGTGGGTAAAATCATGTGTTCTTCATCTTTCCTGACGAGGAGGGAAGAAGGTAATCGTGGAAATACCAGGAATCGAGAGAGACAGAGATAGAGAGGTCAGAAAGAACGGGATAGAAGTACCGTGAAGGACGATGAATGGAAGAGAGTTCAGAGTGGGGAGGGACGCCGAGACGAGGAGCAGGAGGATCAGGCACAAGGCGGTGGCGAAGGCGGGGGGCTTTTGCCGTGATAGCCCGCGAACGGCAGCGCCCCCGGCACCCATCCCCTCTCTCCTTTAGTTCCCCTTCCCCAACATCCAGAGGGAATCTCTCTTCTAAGAGAGAGAGAGAGAGAGAGAGAGAGAGAATAAGCACAGACAGAAGGTATAGAGCGAAGACCCCAGAAGAGACTTGTTTAAGAGGAATTGCAAGTGAAAAACGGGAATCTGTGACAAGATCGATATGGTTTGACGTGGACCCATTTCAACCCCGCCGAGAAGCCCAAGCCACCACGACGCGTATGATCCTGGTCATCTACCAGTCATCTCCATCGTCCAACGCAGGCGGGTAGCCCCAACCCCTAAGGAAGGTAGTGCTGTGAAAGACGCAATTTTCGGGCAGGCGTCGACCAGATGAATCTCCAGCCCGGCCCAGGCTGGCCGATGTTCAAAGATTTAGGCCTCCAAATACATACCAAAACTATAAAAGTACTTTGCCCGGAGTCTCTCTCCCTCTCCCTCTCTCTCTCTCTCTCTCTCTCTCTCTCTCTCTCTCGCCATCTCTGTCTTTATCACTACATACGCATGACCCTCCAAGCCATCGTACCCATATGTAGAACGAAATACAGGCAAAGATGGAAAGTTTGGCGGAGAATCCTCGGGCTTTTTAAGCCTCTAAATTGGGCCCAATGGGAAGCCATACCAACCCTAGCCCGAAAACTCTCTCTAGTGTGTACCTCACGAATGCGCACAGACGAGAGAGAGAGAGAGAGAGAGAGAGAGAGAGAGAGAGAGAGAGAGAGAGAGATGTGGCCCTGTTGAGCTCGCCTGGTCCATAGAGCTCCCTAATGTTTCGACCTTGGTTTGACCGATTAGCTATTGATTTGAGCCCAAAATAACGGTTTGAGATTTGCCCTCAATATCAAAAAGACCAAATCTCAGGTTGTTGTTTTGGGCTCTAAGTTTTATGGATACTACCTAATTACTAGGCCCATTTGTGATCTAGTCCTATTAAATGGGCCATAAGACATGAAGGCATATAATGGGCCTATTTATATTAGGTCTATTTTGGGGGCCTATCTATAGAGTTTTCTTTTGACCCACGATGGATATAGAGAAATGTGGGATGAAGGTTGAGGGAGTAAGGGAGGTGATGTGACTTAGTCGTTGTATGATAAATCATGTAAATTTAAAAATTATAAAATTATAAAATAATATTTTTGTAGATTTTTAGAAATATTTTAATATAAATAAGTTAATTATACTTCTTTAAAATGTTTCAAACATAGTAATAAAATTTTAGTTGATCATAGGAATATAAGATAATATTTAGTAAGATTTTATAAATTTTCTCAAATAATATATATTTTAATAATTTTCAAATTAAATAATAAAGATAAAATATATTTAAAAATTCACAAAAAGAGAAATTCAGGTGCAGATGTCAAGATGATGTCAGCACCCCAACAAACATGATTTGAATAAAAATAGAGTTCCACCTAGTGATTCTTACATAAATGATTATAGATAATTTAATCAATCAAATTAAGATTTGTAAAAGTCAAAAGAATCATAGTTGAATGAAGAAGATTTTTAAAACTTGAAATTACACAAAATATCATAAATTAAATACAAAACTAAATTTAAAGTAGGAAAGTCAAAGTTCTAGCTTCATAGTGACGATCGTCAAAATTTTGTGCATTTGAGAGGATCATCATTCAATATCTATAGCCTCAAAAGCTCTATTTGAACATTGACAATGTGGATAATCTCTAAATCTTTTTGACAAGTTTAGAAATCAATGAAATAGATCAACGAATTGACTTGGATGACTATCATTTAGTAAAAATAAGTTATATAAAGGTGGGGCACATTAGGGCGCTTCAGCCTCAAGTTTGTATAACAAGATGATGTTCTTCACCACATGTAGTATGTTCTCAAGAGGTAGAGACTTATTTTCTTATAGATCTTACTCTTCTTAATGATGGCTCATTTGTCAATCAATAGGAGATGATTTCTTTGATAGATTCATAATCTTTTTATCTAGAATCGTTCAACAATTCATAATGATGTTTCGCAAATCGCATTGACTACATTTTTGTTGATGATTGAACAACTCTAGTAGCTTAATTGTTGACTAACGTTATACATGAAAATCATGATTTAATTAGATAAAAAATATGAATTTTAGTCATAGTGAGATTTAAACTCTCACCGATTGCCCACTTGCACGAGAGAGAGTTAAATAAGTATGAGAGTTAAAACACATGACAATGAGCGGTGGCCCAAATTTAATCTCACATTGGCTATTTTATGAGTTTTTAGACAAATATATAGTACTATCTCTTTCTATCCCTAATGTAGTCCTCTTAGATATATACAATCACTCCTTGCCCCACACCTGACTAGTCACTAATGACGTGGTACTTAGCTGCCTAAGCCCCTTACTCATAGCTTTATCTGACTATGTGATGTGACTTAGTCGTTGTATAGTAAATCACGTAAATTTAAAATTTATAAAACTAGAAAATACGAATTTTTGGATATTTAGAAGTATTTTTAAATAAATATATTAATTATAATTCAATAAAACTTCTAAAAATAGTGATAATTTTCTAGGTCGATCACATGGATGTAATATAATATCAAGTAATTATTAAAAATTTTCTTCAAAGAATACTATTTTCTATCAATTTTATATTAGGAAATGAAAATAAAATATATTTAAAATTCACGAAAAAGGAAAATAAGGATGCGGACGTCAAGATGACATTAGCGCCCGGCGAATGCGAATCGGGTAGAAATAGAATTTTGCCTGAAGATTCTTACGTAAGCGATTACATATGATTTAATTGATCAAATTAAGATTTGTAAAAGTTGGAAGAATCGTAATTGAATGAAGTATAGCTTGGTAAATTTAAAATTAACAAATTATCACTAAATGAAGTAGAAATTAAGTTGAAAGTAGAAAAATAGAGTTCTGGCGTCGCGGCTGCGATGCGTTAACAATGTACTGGAATCTTGAGCATTCGGGAGGATTGTCATGCAGTGTCCATGGCCTCAAAGGCTCTCCTTGGTCAAGGATGACATGGACAATCTCTAGATCTCCTTGCGAAGTTTAGAGATTAATGAAATAGGTCGTCGAATCGTCTTCGACGGTTGTCACCTAACAGAGCAGAAAAATGACGACTTTGTGGCTCTCTGGCAGTTGTCACCCGACGGAGAGAAGCTGGATGGAGGTAGGGTGTGTGTCAGAGAGCTTCATCCTCAGGTCTACACAGTAAGAGATGGTGACTCGTCTCCTAGTGGATCGTCCTCTTCTTGACGATGGCTTGTTCGTCGATCAATCGGAGATGCTTTACTTGATGGATTCACGATCTTTTTATCATGAATCGTTCAACAATTTTAGTAACAATGCTCTACGAATCGGGTTGACTAAATTTTTGCCGATGATCCAACGATTCTAGTGGCTTAATCCTTCACCGACAATTTGCAAGAAAGTCGCGATAATCAGATAAAAAATGAGTTTTAGTTCTGAGAGGATTCAAACCCATGTCGATTGCCCCCCTATATGAGAGAGATTGAAATAAGTACTCTAATGCCCTCATCAAATGACATCATCATGATATATCTCTATTATAAGTAAAGGGTAGTTTAGGTATTCAAATCTTCAAACCCTTTCGAGGGAAGGTGTGATACGAGTTTAGTCCCATATTGCATGTGCATCAAAGTTTCGGGCGAATATATAGTAATATTACATTTGCAAGTAAGTCTCTTTCTCCCGCATGTACGACCACTCCTTGGCCCACAACTAGCTAGTCACCGGTGACGTGGGAGGGGAGTGGCACACACATGCCCCTATCGGTCCTAACCGCTCGAGCCCCTATTCGTGACTCCTCCTTGACTGTGCTTTCGACCTGCTTGCAGGCCCCAATTGGTCGGCGGGTCCCCTTCATTTTGCTATATTTTTATTTTTATTTCTTTTTCTTCATTTATCTCAAAAGTAAGACTGTAAAAATCATATAAATTTGTATAAAATCACATAATTACCCAAAAATTCACGTTAATCAACTAAAAATTACTTTTCACACTTTATCACAAATATAAGTCTATTTATCTGAGTTAAGACTAAAACTATATTATTTACTAATTATTAACTCATGATAATGAAGACTTATCACTATGTTTTTGACTTGCTTACAGTTCTAGTTGACCAATGAGTCCCCTGACTATGCTTCTAACTCACAAATCGGCAATTCTTCCCTTTTTACATCTTTTTTATTTTATTTTTTTCTCTTTATTTTATCTCAAAAATATGATTATATAAATTATATAAATTCACATAATTAGTTAAAAATTCACATTAACCAACTAAAAACTCATCTTCTGAATTTAACATAAATATAAGTCTATTGATAATGAGTTAAGACTTAAAATATATTATTAATTAATTATTAACTTATAATAATGAAGACTTATCACACCCCCTAACTTAAATCATCACTAATCTTTTAGAAATGGAATTATGAAAATTATTTAATATTGACAAATTTCAGACATCATATTTTAATATTTGAAAATACAATTAGAAATGATGCACCTCGAGATACCTTAGATTCTTATATTGAGTACGAAAAATAATACTAATCATTTTAATATTTAAACACTCCTCAAAATAACAATCAAGATTCTACTTCTTCTAATCACATTTTATTCCCTCATAGAAATAAATGAAAAGATGATCAAATTATCAAACCTCATTCAATAATAATATTGATCTTATATTCTCTTTTTTTATTGCTTGATTTTTGAAGTTCACACTATTTTTCTTATTTTTATTTTCATAAATAAATAAATAGCGTTCCTATAAACAAATTTTGACAATGAGATGATGTCTCACACCCTCCATGTGTACTCTTCATTTTCAAGGCTATTTCTCCATCTCTTTTTTTTTCAACAGCCATTTATTCTATAAATAAATTTCAACAATGAGAATGATGTCTCACATCCTCCATGTGTACTTCTTGTTGATATAGTTTTGTGCTATTATTTTTTTCAATTTAGAATAAATGATTTATCCTCACAAGTCTTATAGTTCAAGGTATAAAGATCTATGTCAAACCCAAATGATCAATCAAATCTTCATGTCAAGTGCTTATTATGTTGAGATCATAAAGTGAAAATTCTATAAAATAATTTTACATCATTAGTTATCATGTATTAGAGGAGTATTGATTTAATGTCACTGATCATTCTTCTAACTCATCAATAATTATCCTAGTCTCTTTTAGTATCAATCATTCTAATTGATTTAATTTTTTGTGCGTGTAATATGATGTAAGAAATTTGTCAATTATATACTTTTGATAATTTTGTTTTCTATGAAGCTGCATTGTCTCAAATCCAAGACTTATTTTGGTTTGTTTGACATGATCCCAATTAGGGCAAGTATCCACCCATTTTGATGGTTAAAAATAAGTTTTTTATTCTGAGAAAATAAAATCTATATCCAGTTGCTCGAAGCCATTTAAACAAGAAAAAAGGTTAACATTAGGTCAACACTTTTGACTGATCATTCGTGGCCATAAAATTTTATTGTCATATTTCATTTTAACATCTTGTAGTTAAGCAATAGGTTTTATTTTCAACAACTATGAATTTGTCAAAAATAAATTTAAGCTATCATCTTTATAGTTGTAATTTTCAAATTTCAACAATATATGTCTAGGGGATTGAAATGTGAGAAAATGGTCTCTAAATTTTTAAATTTCAGACTATTTTTTCTACTATTTTTGGTAGTATTTTAACTATTTTCCACAGTTTCTAATAGAAAACCAATAAACACACATATATTCTATAATTGTTTTATAAATGAGCATGAAAACAGATGCAAATACATGTGGTTAATCATTCTATAGTAGAAATTAAGATTTAATACTTTATCCCTCAATTGAAATTGACATTGTCCTCAATGACACATAAAAAATCGTAATAGAATATATAGAACACAATTTTTTTCAAATAAAACATGCATATATGTCGATTTAAGTACTAAAATAGTGTCATAAAGGGTGAAGTTCAGAAAGACATCACCTCAACCTCATTTTTTATTTTTCACTTCATCTTACACTCTCCTCTTGCACTTTTATTTGAAGAAATAAATTCAGAAAAAAATGTTGAAATTTTTTAAAAAACTAAAAAGCTAGAAAAAAATTAATAAAATAAAAATCATGAGTTGCCCTCCCATGCAACACTGAATTTATTGTCTCTAACTTAACACATTAATCTTATTCTTGATTTTTTTCTAATAAAAGAATTTCTTTTTCTACAAGGCATTCATGTTTTATGTAATGTTTAAGCCGTTGTCTATTTAACTTAAGGTTATAATTATGTTTAAGATCTTTAATCATTACAACCCCATGATCATATATCTCTTCTATCACATAAGGCCCTTTTTATTCATTTTTATTTTTATTTTCTTGAGAAGAATTTTAGCCTAGAATCATAAAGCCGCTCTTGGGAATGTATTTATTATCAAAGGCTTTAGTTTTTTATTTATATATTTTATGGTTTTTATAAGCTTCATTTCTCAGCTCCTCTAATTCATATAAATGAAAGATTCTATGATCTTTGCTGAATTTTCATTCATACTTTAATTTTATATCCCATAATATTTTATGCTCTATTTCCACAGGAAGATCACATGATTTTTCAAAAATGAGACAAAATAAGGACATATTTATGTGATTTTTATATCTAATTCTATAAGCCTATAATGCATCTTGTAATTTTGTGGCTTAATATTTCCTATTAGGCCTAATTAGTATTTTCAAAAATTCTCTAAATTTTTCTATTTTGCTACTTCAACTTAATCATTTGTTTGGGAATAATATTGAGTGGCTACTCTATGGTACACTTCATTCTTCTTCAATAGTTTATTGAAATGTTTATTCGTAAAATGTGTTCCTGTATCACTAATAATCACTTTAGGACATCCAAATCTCGAAAAATATTTTCATGTATAAATTTTATTACTATTTTATGATCATTAGTTATAAGTAAGAATAGCTTTCAACCATTTAGATACATCAACATCAAGAAAAATATATTCATATTTTTAGGATGGTGAGAAGGAACCCCATGTTCGTGAAGTCTATACCCAAACATATATTTTTTTGACTACTAACATATTACTCATGGGAATTTCATCTCTTTTATTCATCTTATATATAGATTGACATGAAATACATGTCCTATTGAATTCTATTTAATCTTTAATTATTGTAAACCAATAAAAATCACACTGAAATTTTTTTACAGCTATTTTTTGTCTAGAAAAATATCTTCAACTAGATGAATGGCACATGTTAAGAATGCTGTGATATTCTTATTTAGGAACACATCTCCTTAAAATTTCATCATTGCCCAAGTAATATAAATCATGATCATGTCACAAATAATTTCTAATCTTAATAAATAAATAATTTTTTATGTTCTTTTTCCATTATTTGAGAATTTTTCTAAGAGTCAAAAAATTGACAATATGTGCATACCATGGTTGATGGTTGATGTTGAGCTGCCATCAATTGTTTATATAGAAATCCATATCGTAAAGATGTTGCATTTATTCGTATATTACTTTATCTAGAATGATGGTCAACAATAATATTTTTGAAACCTTTTTTATCCTTTATTTCTAAGTCAAATTACTATAGTAATAAAATCTATCATATGAGAAATGCAGTTTTGCTTTTTTTTATTTCATTAATATTTTAATGCTGCATGATCAATATAAATAATAATTTTAGCTCATAAAATATATAATTTAAACTTCTCTAAAGAAAATACTATTGCTAGCAAGTCTTTTTGAATTGTGGTATAATTTAACTGAGTATTAGATATAATTTTGCTAGCATATGAAATTATTATGGGTTTTGACTCTTTCTCTGTCGTAGCATAACTCCCACTGCATAATTCAAAGCATTACACATTATTTCAAATAGAAGAGACAAATCAGAAGCTTGTAAAATTGATGCTTTAGTAGTATCTTTTAATTTCAAAACAAGACTCAAAATATTTATTATCAAAATTAAAAGGCACATCTTTAGATAATAACATGGTAAGAGGTTTATTAATTTTTAAAGTTTTTTGAATAAATTTTTTATAATAACCTGCATGACTCAAGAAAGATAGAATCTGTTTTTGTGAATTTGGAGGTTGCATATTATATAGAATATTATATTTTACTTTATTCACCTATAAACCCCTTTCACTCACAATATGTCCCAACACAACTCCTTATCTAATCATGAAATGTGATTTCCTTAACTTAAAATTATTTTTTTCTTTATACAGTTCTCAAGTACATATTATAAATGATCTAAGCATTCATCAAATGATTCACCAAAAATAGAAAAATAGTCTATAAAATTTTTCATATATTTTCTAGTCATATTAGAAAAAATAGATAGCATACATCTTTGAAATGTGGTTGGAGCATTACACAACCTAAAAGGCATGCATTTAAAAGTAAAATTACCAAATGGACAAATGAAAGTCACTTTTTCTTAATATAAAGGCCCATTATCTAATAATATTTATAACTAAGACTTAATAAAATATTAGTATGGAAGTAAGTCTTAGGTCAAACATAAGAACATTGATTAATCTATCATAAAAACTAATTTAGTTTACATATAAAGTAAGTTTAATATTTTATCACTATTTAATAGAAATAATAAAAGAAAAGGTTTTGGTGAGAAGAATAACAGAAGGGAAGAAGAGAAAGGAAAGAGGAAAGGAGAGAGAAGAGAGATGGAGAGAATCTTGACGATATTAAAGAATGAGAGAAATACGGTCAACCCGTTTTCACGGTGACCATTATTCTTGAATGAATGTGTGCTTGAGAATTCACATACATGACATGAGGTCAACTGTGAATGTCTTCACCTTGTTTTAACAGTTCAACGCTCATTAATTAGCCTTTAATCTCATTGATTTCACAAAATAAAATAATAAAACTAATTAAAACAGAAAAAGCTAGTTTTAACATTAGGATTTAACCTTCATTGTGGTTCCGTACTAGTACTAGCCCCTTCTTCTAAATATATATTATGCATGCATACACTCATATCAATGCCTTTCAAATCATTAATTTTTCAATTAATAACCTTCTTATTTTTTTGAAGTAAATAAAATAATTCTTCTTCCTATTTATCACTCAAATCAGCTAGAACAACAACAAGAAATAAATTATTTTCCTCCAAAAAAATATATTTTAAATAAGAGGGAAGAGATTTCAATTCTAAATTTGAATGATCTTCCTTCTTTCTTTTCTCACAAATTTATATTCTTTATTTCTTCTAATTTTTCCAGCGCACATTCATTAATAACATCTAAATCATCAAAAAGATCTATAGTATGGAAATTATATATTTGTCATTTCTTAAGATCATTTAATTCTTCAAAATTTGTAATTTCTACTGATTGTTCCCCATATGAAATTTTTGTAATACCTGTGAGAAAATTAGTATTTGATAAGTCTTCATTATCATGAGTTAATAAATAATAAATAATACAGTTTTAGCCTTAACTCATGATAAATAGACTTATATTTGTATTAAAGTGTGAAAAGTTATTTTTAGTTGATTAATGTGAATTTTTGGGTAATTATGTGATTTTATACAAATTTAGATGATTTTTACAGTCTTACTTTTGAGATAAATGAAGAAAAAGAAATAAAACTAAAATATTGCAAAATATGGGGGGACCCGCCGGCCAGCCGGGCCCGCAAGCGGGTCGGAAGCGCAGTCGGGAGTAGCTGCAAGCAGGGGCTCGAGCGGCTTAGCTTGGACCGATAGGGGCACGTGTGCGCCACTCCCCTTCCACGTCACCGGTGGCCAGCCGGCTGTGGGGCAAGGAGTGGTCGTACACGCGAGAGAAGGGACTTTGCCTGAAAAGCTAACATTACTATATATTCGCCTGAAAAATCAGCGCACAACCGATGTGGGACTAAACCTGCGTCACACCTTCCTCAAAAGGGGGGGCGGACAACCGGCGCGGGTTCGAATCCTGCTAGAGTCAAAATTCATATATTTTTATCTGATTATCGCGACTTTCCTGCAGATCGCCGGTGAAGGATTAAGCAACTAGAATCGCTGGATCATCGGCGAAAATCTCGTCAACGCGATTTGCGGAGCATTGCTACTAAAATTGCTGAACGATTCGCGATAAAAGGATCGCGAATCCATCGAGTAAATCATCTCCGATTGATCGACGAACAAGCCGTCGTCGGGAAGAGGACGATCCGCCGGGAGACGAGTCGCCACCTCCTGAGATTCTAAATATATTTCCTTTTTATTTCCTAGTATAAAATTCATAGAAAATCGTATTCATTGAGAAAAATTCTGAATAATTACCAGATATTATATTACATCCTTGTGATCGACCTGGAAAATTACCACTATTTTTGGAACTTTTATTGAATTATAATTGATATATTTATTTAGAAATACTTCTAAATATCCGAAAATTCGTATTTTCTAGTTTTATAAACTTTATATTTGCGTGATTTAATATACAACGACTGAGTCACGTCAAATTTTGGCGCCGTTGCTGGGGATGTATTGCATAATATTTAGTATTTTTCTGTTTTTCTCTTAGAGTACACAAAAAAAAAATTTAACTCTTGTTTTATTTTCTTTTTGCTGATTTTTTTTTTTAGGGAACGAAAAGAAGCAAGGCAAGGACTGGAGCATCCTGAAGGAGGGTAACAATTACTAAATTTTTCCCTCGAATTTATTGATTTTTATGCATGGTAGAAGATCCTTGCATCCAAGGCTAGAAAATCCTTTCATTATTTCATTCAAAACTAAAAATCTGAAAGAAAAATTAATTTTGATAGATCTTGAAGAAAGTACAGGTCAAACTGAGAAAAATCTTATGGCCATGAAAAATTATTATATCCCTGATTCATTTCAAAGAGCATCTAATATTAGAGTCCCATTAGCACCCAATGTTAAATTCGAAATAAATCCAAGAATTTTTCAAATGCTCCCTAATTTTCATGGATTGCCTTTAGAGGAACCTCATCAGCACTTAGAAAAATTTCATATGGTCTGTGATTTAGTTAATCTCCCTCAAGTTACACCGGAAATTATTAAGATGAAATTATTCCCTCATACACTTAGGGACAAAGCTAGCCATTGGCTATCCACATTAGATAGAGAATTAACTAGCTGGAAAGACATAGAACAGGCATTTCTTCGAAAATTTTATCCCTTAGGAAAAATTCAAAATATGAGAAAACATATATGGAATTTTTCTCAAAGACCAGGAGAAACTTTACATGAGACATGGGAAACATTCAAAGATTTACTTAGAAAATGTCCTCAGCATGCTATACCCAAGTGGCAGCTCAATATAATTTTTTATGATGGATTATTAGAACAACATAGAAATATGGTTGATTCTATATGTGGAGGAGCTTTTATGGAATTCATGAATTGCATCATGATAATGAATCTAAATTTAGAAATGAGGTTAATCAGATTAATTAAAGATTAAAAAAACTTGATTTTCTTATTGACAATATTAGAAAGACTCTTAACCCTCAATTTAATTCAAATAGTACAGATCCTATGTATGGTGAAAATGATCATTTCGAATTTCAATATCATCCTAGGCAAGAACAAGTGCAGGTACCCCACGATTTTAGTAAAAATAGGGAATATTTTTCTAATTCTTATAATCCTAATTTGGGGAATAATTTTTCGTGGAGAAACCCAAATAATATTCAAAATCCAGAAGCACTTAGATCCAATTCAAACTCTGAATTTCGTCCAAAATAAGAAAACAGATTTCAGAAAAATCAGCCATCTCAAACCCAACATGATACTATGGAAATGATGCAGCAAATGAGCCAAATGATGCAACAAACTATGAGCCAAATGATGCAACAAACTATGAATCAAATGATGCTGCACCAGAAACAAATTATAGAGGCTCTTGGGAATAAGAGAGAAGAGGGACAGCCACCTAGTCCGCCCATAGAAAATTCAGGAAACTATCCAACAGTAGGATTTCAGCAAAGAGAGTCTAGCTGGATAAATTTAGAAAAAAACCTACGAAATGAAAATTGAGTGAGAATATTTTACCTAATCCTTATTTCCAATTATTAGAAGAAGAAATTGATGATCCATTAGAAGTAAATGATAATATTAAGGCCGAAAATATAGTAGCAGAAAATTTGAATAAAATCATTTATTGCTCACAAATGATGAATGAATATAGTGAGGATGATGAGGAGAAAGAGCCCTTAGATGAAGAAACAACAGCTGATCATGGAAAAATCATCCAAATTTTAGTAGAAGGGAGTATGGATAGAAATGAAGAAAAACATATTTCAGGTGAGGAAAAATCAGTTGATGTAGGAGACGAAATTAATAAATCTAATCATAATTTTGCAGCCATGGATGTTGATAGTGAGGAGGATGATGTATATCATATACCGAAATTAAAAGATAGCTTTTGGGAAGATGAAGAATTTGATGAGTTGAGAAATGAAAAACTAGAAAAAGAGTTGATTCAACTAATGGGGAGAAACGAAAATAATGGATATGAATATAGAGATAATTTTCGAGGAGAAAATTTGAATTTTACTGAATTCATTAGATCTGAGATTAAAGAAGACAATCCTTCCATCCTTCAAAACCCACAGCCCATTAGAATTATTTCTAAGCTTAAAATATTTCACTTCTCACAAATTGAACAAATATGTATGGAAGATAAAATAGAGCAGGGGAAGATTATGCAGATAAAAGAAGACATTAAGAAATGGGTGAGTGGAAGAATTAGAGATATCAATTTAGATGAAAAGAATTTAGATTGGGTAAGAGCTAATTTGAAAATTATATGGCCTGATCACATTTTATGGTCTATTAATAGAAAGTATTTATTAATGAATGAGAGCCTTACAAAATAAGATAGAAATGAGGAAAGATTCTTTTCAAAATAGAAATATTATTTTTGGGAAAATTTTGTTAATTTCCATCTTGTTTTGGCTGAAAGTATGTCAAGGTATATATATGAAGTACATGAATTTATGCTAAATTTGAAAAAGAATATCATGAAACTTACCTTGGGATACAAATATATTTTGATGGCCATAGATCATCTTATATGATCTAAGAGCTGTCCAGCTGAAGACATTAAATTCAGCGCTGCATGGGAGGCAACCCATGGTTTTTATTTCATTCTGTTTGATTTTTTTTTTTAAACTCTGTTTTTCTTAGAATTTTGCAGTACTTGTTTCTGTATTTGTTTTTTTGAAAAAGTGCAGGAGGAGGAGTGTAAGATGAAGTGGAAAATTAAAATCGAGGTTGAGGTGATGTCTTTCGGAGCTTTATCATTTATGACAACATTTTTAATGCTAAACTTTGCATATATGCATGCTTCACTTGAAAATTATATTTTCTGCATATTCTATTTCGATTTTTCTGTGTCATTGAGGACAATGTCATTTTTAAGTTGGGGGGTGAAGTATTCATTATTAATTTATGCTATAGGATGATTAAGAACATGTGTTTAGCTTAGAACAACAACTGAAAAAAACTGCAACATCTATTTTCTGGTTTTCTGTCAGGAACAACAGACTGTCAAAAATAACAGACAAAAAATAGCCCGAAATTTGAAATTCTAGAGACCCTTTTCTCACATTTCAATCCCCTAGACATATATTACTGAAATTCGAAATTACAGCTATAAAGAGGATAGTTTTGATTTATTTTTGACAAATTTATTGTTGCTAAAAATAGAACTGAAAACAGAAAACAGAATTGTCAGAACTATCTAATTTACAAATTTCTTACATCATATTGCATGCATGAAAAATTAAATCAATTAGATTGATTGATACCAAAAGACACTAGGAAGATTATTATTGAGTCAAAAGAATGATCTAATAGCGTGAAATGTTGGCATACTCCTTGGATACATGATAGATAACATGGATTTGATTTTACAGATTCTCACTTCATGACCTTGATGGATAGTATTTACTTGATGTGAAAATTTGATTGATCATTTGAGTTTAATGGAGATTTTTGCACCTTGATCTATAGGACTTGTGAGGAGAAATCACTTATTTCGAAAAAAAAAAGAGAGCAATGTGAAAAATCTAGAAATAAAGAGTACACATGGAGGGTGTGAGACATCATTCTCATTGTCGAAGATCGTGTATAGAAGAACACTTGCTGCAAAATAAGTGGATAAAGTGAAAGCCTTGAAAATGAAGAGTACACATGGAGGGTGTGAGACATCATTCTTATTGTCGAAATTTGTCTACAGGAAAAGTTACTTATCCACTATATATATATATATATTAAAAAAAAAGAGAGAATAAAGAAATATAGTGCACACTTCAAAAATCAAGCCATGGAAAAAGGGAAATGTAGGATCAATATTATTCTTGGATGATTATTGATAATTGGAACATCTTGTAAATATATCTATAAGTGAAGAAGTTATAAAGATGTGAATAGAAGAAGTGAAGTCTAGATTGTTATTCCAAGGAGTGCTTAAACATTTAAGTGCTTGACATTATTCTTAAATACTTGATATAAGAGTCCAAAGTGTCTAAAGGTGCATCATTTCTAATTGTATTTTTTTTTATGTATTGAAATATGATGTTTGAGATTTGTAAATTTTTATTTTCGTAAATTCCATTGCTAAGGGACTAGCAATGATTTAAGTTGGAGGGTGTGATAAATCTTCATTATCATGAGTTAATAATTAGTAAATAATATAGTTTTAGCCTTAACTCATGATAAATAAACTTATATTTGTGTTAAAGTGTGAAAAGTGGTTTTCAATTGATTAACGTGAATTTTTGGGTAATTATGTGATTTTCTATGATTTTTACAGTCTTACTTTTGAGATAAATGAAGAACAAGAAATAAAAATAAAAATATTACAAAATAGGGGGACCCGCCGGCCAGCCGGGCCCGCAAGTGGGTCAAAAGCGCAGTCGGGGAGTAGCCGCGAGCAGGGGCTCGAGCGGCTTGAACCGATGGGGGCACGTGTGCGCCACTCCCCTTCCACGTCACCGGTGGCCAGCCAGCTGTGGGCCAAGGAGTGGTCGTACATGCGTGAGAAAGGGACTTTACTTAGAAATATAACATTACTATATATTCGCCCGAAAATTCGGCGCACAACCAATGTGGGACTAAACCCGTCACCTTCCTCAGAAGAGGCGGGGGCAACCGGCACGGGTTCGAATCCTCCTAGAGCCAAAACTCATATTTTTATCTGATTATCGCGACTTTCCTATAGATCGCCAGTGAAGGATTAAGCAACCAGAATCGTTGGATCATCGGCAAAAATCTCGTCAACACGATTCACGGAGCATTGTTACTCAAATTACTGAAGGATTCGCGATAAAAGGATCGTGAATCCATCGAGTAAATCATCTCCGATTGATCGATGAACAAGCCGTCGTCGGGAAGAAGACGATCCGCCGGGAGACGAGTCGCCACCTCCTAAGAGCGTACCAGATGCGATGAAGAGCCTCCTCGTGCTGTGCGGACCTAAGGATGAAGCTCCCTGACACGCGTCCCACCTCCATCCAGCTCCTCTCTGTCAGGTGACAGCCGCCAGAGAGCCGCAAAGTTGCCGTTTTTCTGCTCTGCCGGGTGATAGCCGTCAGAGACGAGTCAACGACCCATTTCATTGATCTCTAGACTTTGCAAGGAGATCTAGAGATTGCCCACGTCGTCTTTGTCTAAGGAGAGCCTTCGAGGCCGTGGACACTGCACGACGATCCTCCCGAACGCTCAGGATTCCGGTGCATCGCCGACGCATCGCCATCGCGATGCCAGAATTTTGTTTTCCTGCTTTCAACTTACTTTACGCTTCATTTAGTGATAATTTGTGTGATTTTAATTTACCAAAATATACTTCGTTCACTTACGATTCTTCCGGCTTTTACAGATCTTAATTTGATCAATTAAATCGTCTGTAATCGCTTACGTAATAATCGTCGGGCGGAACTCTGTTTCCCCGCAATTCGCGTTCGCCGGGTGATGACGTCATCTTGACGTCCGCACCCTTATTTCCTTTTTTTGTGAATTTTAAATATATTTCCTTTTTATTTCTTAGTATAAAATTTATATAAAATAGTATTCTTTGAGGAAAATTCTGAATAATTACCAGATATTATATTACATCCTTGTGATCAATATTGAAAATTACCACTATTTTTGGAAGATTTATTGAATTATAATTGATATATTTGTTCAAAAATACTTCTAAATATCCGAAAATTTATATTTTCTAGTTTTATAAATTTTAGATTTGCGTGATTTAATATACAACGACTAAGTCACGCCAGACTCTAATATTGGATGCTCATTGATATGAATCAGGGATATAATAATTTTTTATTCCCATGTGATTATTCTCAGTTTGACCTATATTACCTTCAAGATCCATCAAAATTGATTTTTCTTTCGAATTTTTTGTTTTAGACAAGATAGTGTAAGAATTTTCTAACCTTGGGTGTAAGTATTTTCTACTATGCATAAAAATCAATAAATTTGAAGAAAATTTTTAATAACTATTACCCTCCTTCAGTCTTCTCCAGTCCTTGCTGATCTTTGTTCTGTCTTTTTTTCTATTTTTTTCTACTACAAAAATAAAGATAAGAGCTAAAAAAAATTATGTACTCTAAAAGAAAAACAAAAAATACCAAATATTATGTAATACATCTCTGGCAATGGCATCAAAATTTGATGTGACTTAGTCATTGGATAATAAATCATGTAAATTTAAAATTTATAAAAATAGAAAATACTAATTTTGGGATATTTATAACTATAATTCAATAAAAGTTCTAAAACTAGTGAAAATTTTCAAGATCAATTAGAAAGATATAATATAATATCAAGTAATATTTCAGAATTTGTCCCAAAAAATTTGATTTTTTATGAATTTAAGATTAAGAAATGAAAGTGAAATATATTTAAAATTTGTGAAAAAAGAAAATAATGGTGCAGACATCAAAATGACATCAGCACTTGATGAATACGAATCAGGCGAAAATAGAGTTCTGCACGATGACTCTTACATAAGTGATTATAGATGATTTAATTGATCAAATTAAGACCTGTGAAACCTAGAAGAATCGTAATTGAATGAAGAGTAGGTTGAAAATTTTAATTCACACAAATTATCACTAAATAAAGTGAAAATTAAGTTGAAAGTAGAAAAGGTAGAGTTCCAGCCTCACGACAGCAATCGTCAGAATTTTGTCTGTTTGGAATGATCATTGAACGATATTCATGGCCTCAAAAGCTCTCTTTACACATGGATGACTTGGGCATTCGTTGGATCTCCTTTCAAAGTCTAGAAAAAAATAGTGGATATCCATAATTTTAGTAATAATGCTCCGTGAATTGCGTTGACGTGATTTTCATCGATAATCGAGTGATTCTGGCGACATAATCCTTCACCAATGATCTGTAGGAAAATCACGATTTTAATCAAATAAAAATATGAATTTAGCTCTTGTAATATTTGAACCCACACCAGTCGTCTGCCTACATGAGAGAGAGTGAATAAGTAGTCGAATACCCTTATATAGTGACATCATTATAGTATTTCATTGTTATAAATAAGGGGTTTTTGATATTAAAATTATCAAAATATTCTAAGGAAAGTATGACCGTCGATCTAGTCCCACATTGGTTATACGCCGAATGTTGAGACGCATATATAGTAATGCGAGATTTAGGAATCAATGAGTCCCTTTTTCACTTGTGTATGACCACTCTTGCCCGACGCCTAGCTAGCAACTAGTGACGTGGAAGGGGAGTGACACACACGTGCCCCCATCAGTCTATAGCCGCTTGAGCCCCTACTCGTGGCTCCGACTACTTTCCAACCTACTTGTGGGACTAGCTGGCCGAGGGGTCGCCCCCTTTTTCTTTTTTTTATTTTCATTTTTTTCTTTATTTATCTTAAAAATAGGATTATAAAAATTATATCAAATCACATAAAATCACATAATAAGCCAAAAAATCACATTAATCAACTGAAAATCACTTTTCATAATTTAACATAAATATAAGTCTATTTATCATGAGTTAAGGCTAGAACTGCATTATTTATTAATTATTAACTCATGATAATGAAGACTTATCAGTGCACAACAGGTATGGAAACTCACCACTGCCTCAAAGGTGATAGCTGGTGGCTAATGACAGCTGCAGCAAAACATGAATGGTCAATACATATAACCAATCTCATAAATGGGGCTCTAAATGGAATCCCTCACAGTGTTAGAGAGAGAGTGAGAGGGGAGATAGATGGATACCACATGTCAATAAATTTGGCAGATTTGAGGTCTCAAAATTGTAAAAGTGACAAGAATCCTTCACCTCATGTCCTTAGTAGCTAGATCCTAGATGGGCCCGATATTTCTCTGAAATGCTCAAGCCTTAAATGTGAAGGTAAGCACAAATATTTTAGGGCGTATTGGGCTAGAATAAAAGGTGGGATTGAGGTGACAAACTATGATAGTTATTAAGTTATTCTTATTATTCTTATGGGCGTCAAGGCCCAAAGCCATAAAACTAGGCCCACATCAAGTTTTAGAATTGCCCAATCCATTATACTCCCTTTGATAAGTCTTCATTATCATGAGTTAATAATTAATTAATAATATATTTTAAGCTTTAACTCATGATAAATAGACGTATATTTATATTAAGTTGATAAAAATTTAGTTACTTAATGTAATTTTTTGACTAATTATGTGATTTTATATAATTTTTATAATTATATTTTTGAGATAAAATAAAGAGAAATAAAATAAAATATATATAAAAAGAAGGGACCCCATCAAACAGCTAGCCCACAAGTGGATCGAAAGCACAGTTGGGGGACCTATTGGCCAGCCGAACCCACAAGCAAACCAAAAGTACAGTTGAGAGGAGCCATGAGCAAGGGGCTCAGGCTACTAAGGACCAGTTGGGGGCACATGTGCATCACTCCCCTTACGCACGTGAGAGGACTACATTAAAGATAGGAAGAGGTATTACTATATATTTATCTTAAAACTTAGAAAATAGCCTATGTTACATAAAATCTAGGTCACCACTCGTTGTCATTTGTTTTCAATATTTCTATACCTAAAATACCCCTAAATGATAAGAAAGAGACACCCTTATAATGACACTTAACAAGAGTATTCCATACTTATTTAACTCTCTTTCATATAGGCAAACAACTGATGAGTGTTCAAATCTCACTAAAGCCAAAATATATGTTTTTATCTGATTAAATAATGATTTTTTTGTAGAGCACTAGTCAACGATTAAGCTACCAAAATCACTCAATCATCAATAAAATATCATTAACGTAATTTGCAGACCATAATTACTAATTGTCGAATGATTTTAGATAAAAAGATCACAAATTCATTGAGTAAATCATCTTTGATTGATTGACAAACGAGTCATCATCAAGAAGAAGATAATTTACTGGAAAACAAGTCGCCACCTCTTGAGAGCATATTAAATGCAATGAAAAGCCTTATTTTGCCACGCGAATCTGAAGACATGCCCCACCTCCATCTAACTTATCTCCATCAGGTGATAGTCATTGAAGATTAAAAATTCCTTGTATTTCTGCTCTATTAGGTGACAACTACTAAAGACAATTCATCAACCTATTTTATTAATTTTTAGACTTCTCAAAAAGATATAGAGATTATCTACATCGTACATATTTAAAAAAAGCTCTTGAGGTCATGGACATTGAACAATAATTCTCTCAACATACAAAATTCTAGTGATCGCCACCGCAAAGTCGAAACTTTATCTTTCTTACTTTAAACTTATTTTTTGCTTAATTTAATGATATTTTGTGTGATTTTAAGTTTTAAAAATCTTCTTCATTCAATTAAAATTCTTCTAGCTTTTACAAATTTTAATTTGATCGATTAAATCACCGTAACTGTTTATATAAGAATCATCAAGTAGAACTCTATTTTTGCTTAAAATAGACTATATAATGTACTTTATTTGCTGGTTTATAGGGGGGCATTTTACCATAGGTTTCTATGAATCTACCCTTGTGTGATTCTTGTTGAATTATATACTCAGGGGGTCAGTGCAGGGCAGACGATTCCGAAACGGACTCCTCATTCATTACATATTGTGTTCACCAAGGCATTGACGTCACCTTGACATCCACACCCAATTTTTTTCGTAAATTTTTAAATATATTATTATCTTCATCGTTTAGTCTATAAATTATATAAAAAAATATTCTTAAATCTTGCCATATATTATCTTACATCCCTATAATTGATCTAGAAATTTCTTACTATTTTTGAAACATTTTAGAGAATTATAATTGATTTATTTGTGATGACATATTTTTTTAAAAATAAAAAATAGTATTTTTCTAATTTTATAATTTTTAAAATTATATAATTTATTATACCATGATTAGGTCACATCAAATTTTGGCAATATTGTCAAGGATGTATTACATAATATTTTGTATTTTTTAATTTTTCTCTTATAGTACACAAAAATAATTTAATTCTTATTTCTATTTTCTTCTTGTAGATAAAAAAAAGAAAAGAACTAAGAATAGCAAGGCAAAGACTAGATCATACGTAAGGAGGGTAATATTTATTAAACTTTGTCTTCAAATTTATAAATTTTTATGCATGGTAGAAGATCTTTACATCCAAGACTAAAAAATCCTTCCACTATTTCATCCATCATTCTATCCTTGATTCATATCACCGACCATCTAATATTAGAGTCCCATTAGAAATCACAATTAAATTCAAAATAAATCTAAAAATTTTCAAATGCTCCCTAATATTCATGAATTACCTTTAGAGGAACCTCATTAGCATTTAAAAAAAAATCATACGATCTCTGATTTAGTTAATCTCTTTCAAGTTATATCAAAAATTGTTAAGATAAAATTATTTCCTCATACACTTAGGGACAAGCTTAGTTATTAGGTATCCCCATTAGATAGAGAATTAACTAGTTAAAAAGATATACAATACACCTTTCTTCAAAAAAATTAATCCTTAGAAAGAAACTCAAAACATGAGAATATATATATAGAGTTTTGCTCAAAGGTCAAGAGAAACTTTATATAAGGCATAAAAAAAATTCAAAGATTTTCATTATGTTATACCTAAGTGACAGCTCAATAGAATCTTTTATGATAGATTGTTAGAACAACATACAAATATGGTTTATTCTATATGTGAATGAGCTTTTATAGAAAAAATCTCTAATGAGATTTATAGTCTTTATGAGAATTTAAGTGAAAATTCTAGAGATCAAGCCTCTTTTGAATTATATCATAGTGATAAGAAGAAACTAATTTATGAATTACATCATCAAGATGATTCTAACTCAAGAAATGAGGTAAATTACATTAATCAAATATTAAAAAAACTTAATTTAATTATTAATAATATTAGAAGCCTCCTAACCCTCAATTTAATTCAAATAGTAACTATCTTATATGTGGTGAAAATGATTATTTCAAATTTCAATGCCCCATATTAGATCAATCATTTCAGTTTCAGCAAAAGTAAGTGCAAATTAGTCTTTCTTTAGTCATAACTATCAAACATATTTCTAAATATGCTATAGTTTTGAAAGAAATGTGTACACCAAAAAAGGCACCTATAATAGAAAAATTATCTTTGCAGGATAGTGTTTTATTATTTAATTAGTTGTCATATAAATTGAGAGAGATTTGTGCTCTTTTAATTTTGTGTGATAATGGTGGATTTATTTTTCAAATATATTACTTCACACCGGTGCTAATATTAATTTATTACCTACAAGTATGATCTTAAACCTTCTATTGTTACCTTAAAATTTACTAATAGATCTGTAAAAAATCTTAAAGATATTTTAGAAAATATAATAGTGACAATTAAAGTGTAAATTATCAACTGATTTTGTAGTGCTAAAAATAGATTTTAATGGACAGTTTTATGATGCATTAATCGTCTTAGGGAGACCATTTTTCCATACATCAAAGATGAATACTAATGTAACTTAGTCGTTGTATAGTAAATCACGCAAATTTAAAATTTATATAACTAGAAAATATGAATTTTCAGATATTTAGAAGTATTCCCGAACAAATATATCAATTATAATTCAATAAAACTTTCAAAAATAGCAATAATTTCCCAGGTCGATAACAAGGATGTAATATAATATCTGGTAATTATTCAGAATTTTTCTCAAAGAATAATATTTTCTATAAATTTTATACTAAGAAATAAAAAGGAAATATATTTAAAATTCACGAAAAAGGGAAATAAGGGTGCGAACATCATGATGATGTCAGCACCCGGTGATTCTTATGTAAGCAATTACAGACGATTTAATTGATCAAATTAAGATCTGTAAAATCTAAAAGAATCTTAATGAAATAAAGTATATCTTGGTAAATTTAAAATCAAAAAAATATAACTAAATGAAACGAAAATTAAGTTGAAAGTAGAAAAACAGAGTTCCGGCATCAGGGCGGCGATGCGTCAATGATGCACCGAAATATTGAGCGTTCGGGAGGATCGTCGTGTAGTGTCCACGGCCTCGAAGGCTCTCCTTGAACAAAGACGATGTGGGCAATCTCTAGATCTCCTTGTGAAGTCTAGAGATTAATGAAATGAGTCGTCGAATCATCTCCGGCGGCTGTCACCCGGTGGAGTGGAAAAATGGTGACTCTGCGGCTCTCCGATGGCTGTCACCCGACAGAGAGGAGCTGGATGGAGGTGGGGCGCGTGTTAGGGAGCTTCATCCTCAGGTCCGTGCAGCAAGAGGAGGCTCTTCATCGCATCCGGTACGCTCTCAGGAGGTGGCAACTCGTCTCCCGGTAGATCGTCCTCTTTCCGACGATGGCTTGTTCGTCGATCAATTGAAGATGCTTTACTCAATGGATTCGCGATCCTTTTATTGCGAATCGTTCAACAATTTTAGTAATAATGCTCCACGAATCACGTTGATGAGATTTTTGCCGATGATCCAGCGATTCTGGTTGCTTAATACTTCATTGGCGATTTGCAGGAAAGTCGCGATAATCAGATAAAAAATATAAATTTTGGCTCTAGGAGGATTCGAACCTACGTCGCTTGCCCGCCCTTTTTGGGGAAGGTGACGCGGGTTTAGTCCCACATCGGTTGTGCGCCAAAATTTATGATGAATATATAGTAATATTACATTTTTGATCAAGTCCCTATCTCGCGCATGTACAACTACTCCTTGCCCCACAACCGGCTGGCCACCGGTGACGTGGAGGGGGGTGGCACACACATGTCCCTATCAGTCCAAGCTGCTCAAGCCCCTGCTCGTAGCTACTCCCCGACTGCGCTTCTGACCCCTTGTGGGCCCGACTGGCCGGCAAGTCCCCCCCATTTTGTCTTATTTTAATTTTTATTTGTTTTTCTTCATTTATCTCAAAAGTAAGACTATACAAATTATATAAATTTGTATAAAATCAACGGAAAATAACTTTTCACACTTTAACATAAATATAGTCTATTTATCATGAGTTAAGGCTAAAACTATATTATTTACTAATTATTAACTCATGATAATGAAGACTTATCACACCCTCGATTCTTACGTAAGCGATTACAGATGATTTAATTGATCAAATTAAGATCTGTAAAAGCCAGAAGAATCGTAATAGAACAAAGTATACTTGGTAAATTAAAAACACAAAAATTATCACTAAATGAAGTGTAAAGTAAATTGAAAGCAGGAAAACAGAGTTCCGGCGTCGCGACGGCAATGCGTCGGCGATGCACCAGAATCCTGAGCATTCAGGAGGATCGTCGTGAAGTGTCCACGGCCTCGAAGGCTCTCCTTGGAAAAAGACGACGTGGGCAATCTCTAGATCTTCTCGTGAAGTCTAGAGATCAATGAAGTGGGTCGTCGAATCGTCTCCGGCGGCTGTCACCCGGCGGAGCAGAAAAACGGTGACTTTGCGGCTCTCCGGCGGCTGTCACCCGACGGAGAGGAGCTGGATGGAGGTGGGGCGCGTGTCAGGGAGCTTCATCCTCAGGTCCGCGCAGCAAGAGGAGGCTCTTCATCGCATCTGGTACGCTCTCAGGAGGTGGCGACTCGTCTCCCGGCGGATCGTCCTCTTCCCGACAACGGCTTGTTCGTCAATCAATCGGAGATGATTCACTCGATGGATTCGCGATCCTTTTATCGTGAATCGTTCAGCATATTTAGTAGCAATGCTCCGCGAATCGCGTTGACGAGATTTTTGCCGATGATCCAGCGATTCTGGTTGCTTAATCCTTCACTGGCGATCTGCAGGAAAGTCGCGATAATTAGATAAAAATATATGAATTTTGACTCTGGGAGGATTCGAACCCGCGCCGGTTGTCCGCCCCCCCTTCTGAGGAAGGTGTGACGCAGGTTTAGTCCCACATCGGTTGTGCGCCGATTTTTCAGGCGAATATATAGTAATGTTAGCTTTTCAGGCAAAGTCCCTTCTCTCGCGTGTACGACCACTCCTTGCCTCACAGCTAGCTGGCCACCGGTGACGTGGAAGGGGAGTGGCGTACACGTGCCCCTATCGGTCCAAGCTAAGCCGCTCGAGCCCCTGCTCACGGCTACTCCCGACTGCGCTTCCGACCCGCTTGCGGGCCCGACTGGCCGGCGGGTCCCCCCACATTTTGCAATATTTTTTTTATTTTTTTTTTCTTCATTTATATCAAAAGTAAGACTGTAAAAATCATATAAATTCGTATAAAATCACATAATTACCCAAAAAATCACATTAATCAACTGAAAACCACTTTTCACACTTTAACACAAATATAAGTCTATTTATCACGAGTTAAGGCTAAAACTATATTATTTACTAATTATTAACTCATGATAATGAAGACTTATCACACCCTCCAACTTAAATCATTGGTAGTCCCTTAGCAATGGAATTACGAAAATAAAAATTTACAAATCTCAAACATCATATTTCAATACAGAAAGAAAAAAAATACAATTAGAAATGATGCACCTTTAGACACTTTGGATTCTTATATCAAGTATTTAAGAATGATGTCAAGCACTTAAATGTTTAAACACTCCTTGGAATAACAATCTAGACTTCACTTCTTCTATTCACATCTTTATCACTTCTTCACTCATAGATGTATTTACAAGATGTTCCAATTATCAATACTCATCAAAGAATAATATTGATCCTACATTTCCCTTTTTCTATGGCTTGATTTTTGAAGTTTGCACTATATTTCTTCTTTCTTTATATATAGTAGATAAGTAGCTTTTCCTGTAGATAAATTTCGACAATAAGAATGATGTCTCACACCCTCCATGTGTACTCTTCATTTTCAAGGCTTTCACTTTATCCACTTATTTTGCAGCAAGTGTTTTTCTATACACGATTTTTGACAATGAGAATGATGTCTCACACCCTCCATGTGTACTCTTCGTTTCTAGATTTTTCACATTGCTCCCTTTTTTTTTTTCGAAATAAGTGATTTCTCCTCACAAGTCCTATAGATCAGGGTGCAAAAATCTCCATTAAACTTAAATGATCAATCAAATTTTCATATCAAGTAAATATTATCCATCAAGATCATGAAGTGAAAATCTGTAAAATCAAATCTGTGTTATCTATCATGTATCCAAGGAGTATTCCAACATTTCATGCTACCAGATCATTCTTTTGACTCAATAATAATCTTCCTAGTATCTTTTGGTATCAATCAATCTAATTGATTTAATTTTTCATGCATGAAATATGATATAAGAAATTTGTAAATTAGATAGTTCTGACAGTTCTGTTTTCTGTTTTCAGTTCTATTTTAGCAGCAATAAATTTGTCAAAAAATAAATCAAAACTATCTTCTTTATAGTTGTAATTTCGAATTTCAGTAATATATGTCTAGGGGATTGAAATGTGAGAAAAGGGTCTCTATAATTTCAAATTTCGGGTTGTTTTTTCGTCTGCTATTTTTGACAGTCTGTTGTTCCTGACAGAAAACCAGAAAATAGATGTTGCAGTTTTTCCGAATTCGGCAATCTTTTTTTATTTTTTTAGTTGCTGTTCTAAGTTGAATAAAATGCAAACACATGTTCTTAATCGTCCTACAGCATAAATTAATAATGAATACTTCACCCCCCAACTTAAAAATGACATTGTCCTCAATGACACAGAAAAATCGAAATAGAATATGCAGAAAATATAATTTTCAAGTGAAGCATGCATATGTGCAAAGTTAAGCATTAAAAATATTTTCATAAATGATAAAGCTCAGAAAGACATCACCTCAACCTCATTTTTAATTTTCCACTTCATCTTTCACTCCTCCTCCTGCACTTTTTCGAAAAAACAATTACAGAAACAAGTACTGCAAAATTCTAAGAAAAACAGAGCTTAAAAAAATCAAACAAAATGAAATAAAAACCATGGGTTGCCTCCCATGCAGTGTCGAATTTAATGTCTTCAGTTGGACAACTCTTAGATCATATAAGATGATCTATGGCCATCAAAATATATTTGTATCCCAAGGTAAGTTTCATGATATTCTTTTTCAGATTTAGCATAAATTCATATACTTCATATATATACCTTGACATACTTTCAGCCAAAACAAAATAGAAATTAACAAAATTTTCCCAAAAATAATATTTCCATTTTGAAAAGAATCTTTCCTCATTTCTATCTTGTTTTGTAAGGCTTTCATTCATTAATAAATAGTTTCTATTAATAGACCATAAAATGTGATCAGGCCATATAATTTTCGAATTAGCTCTTACCCAATCTAATTGTTTTTCATCTAAATTGATATCTCTAATTTTTCCACTCACCCATTTCTTAATGTCTTCTTTTATCTGCATAATCTTCCCCTTCTCCATTTTATCTTCCATACATATTTGTTCAATTTGTGAGGAGTGAAATATTTCAAGCTTAGAAGTAATTCTAATGGGCTGTAGGTTTTGAAGGATGGAAGGATTGTCTTCTTTAATCTCAGATCTAATGAATTCAGTAAAATTCAAATTTTCTCCTCAAAAATTATCTCTATATTCATATTCATTATTTTCGTTTCTCCCCACTAGTTGAATCAACTCTTTTTCTAGCTTTTCATTTCTCAACTCATCAAATTCTTCATCTTCCCAAGAGCTATCTTTTAATTTTGGTATATGATATACATCATCATTCTCACTATCAACATCCATGGCTACAAAATTATGATTAGATTTATTAATTTCGTCTCCTACATCTCCCAAATCAACTAATTTTTCCTCACTTGAAATATGCTTTTCTTCATTTCTGTCCTTAATCCCTTCTACTAAAATTTGGATGATTTTTCCATGATCAGTTGCTGTTTCTTCATCTAAGGGCTCTTTCTCCTCATCATCCTCACTATATTGATTCATCAATTGTGAGCAATAAATAATTTTATTTAAATTTTCTGCTACTATATTTTCAGCCTTAATATTCTCATTTACTTCTAATGGCTCATCAAATTCTTCTAATAATTGGAAATAAGGATTAGGTAAAATATTCTCACTCAATGTATTCACTGTCCTAATATTTTCGTTTCATGGGTTTTTTTCTAAATTTATCCAGCTAGACTCTTCTTGCTGAAATCCTACTATTAGACAATTTCCTGAATTTTCTATGGGCTGACTAGGTAGCTGTCTTTCTTCTCTTATCCCCAAGAGCCTCTATAATTTGTTTCTGGTGCAGCATCATTTGATTCATAGTTTGTTGCATCATTTGGCTCATTTGCTGCATCATTTCCATAGCATCAGGTTGGATTTGAAAGGACTGATTTTTCTTAAATCTGTGTTCTTATTTTGGACAAAATTCAAAATTTGAATTGGATCTAAGTGCTTCTAGATTTTGAATATTATTTAGATTTTTCCACGAAAAATTATTCCTCAAATTAGGATTATAAGAATTTGAAAAAGGTTCCCTATTTCTATTAAAACCGTGAGCTACTTGCACTTGTTCTTGCATAGGGTGAAATGATTAATCTAAATTATAACATTGAAATTCAGAATAATCATTTTCACCATACATAGGACATGTACTATTTGAATTAAATTGAGGGTTAAGAGGCTTTCTAATATTGTCAATAAGTAAATCAAGTTTTCTAATCTTTGATTAATCTGATTAACCTCCTTTCTAAGTTTAGAATCATCATCATGATGCAATTCATAAATTCCTCTCTTCTTATCCCTGTCATATAATTCAAAAAGGGCTTGATCTCTAGAATTTTCACTTAAATTCTCATAAAGACTATAAATCTCATCAAGGGTTTTCTCCATAAAAGCTCCTCCACATATAGAATCAACCATATTTCTATGTTGTTCTAATAATCCATCATAAAAAATTCTATTGAACTGCCACTTGGGTATAGCATGATGATGACACTTTCTAAGTAAATCTTTGAATGTTTCCAATGTCTCATGTAAAGTTTCTCCTGGTCTTTGAGAAAAATTCCATATATGTTTTCTCATATTTTGGGTTTTTTCTAAGGGATACAATTTTCAAAGAAAGGCCTGTTCTATATCTTTCCAGCTAGTTAATTCTCTATCTAATGTGGATAGCCAATGACTAGCTTTGTCCCTAAGTGTATGAGGAAATAATTTTATCTTAATAATTTCTGGTGTAACTTGAGGGAGATTAACTAAATCACAGACCATATGAAATTTTTCTGAGTACTGATGAGGTTCCTCTAAAGGCAATCCATGAAAATTAGGGAGCATTTGAAAAATTCTTAGATTTATTTCGAATTTAACAGTGGGTGCTAATGGGACTCTAATATTTGATGCTCTTTGAAATGAATCAAGGATATAATGATTTTTCATGGCCATAGGATTGTTGTTAGTTTGACCTGTACTTCCTTCAGGATCCATCAAAATTAACTTTTCTTTCGGATTTTTAGTCTTGAATGAAATAATGAAGGGATTTTCTAGCCTTGGATGCAAGGATCTACTACCATGCATAAAAAAAAACAATAAATTCGAGGGAAAAGTTTAGTAATTGTTACGCTCCTTCAATATGCTCCAATCCTTGCCTTGCTTCTTTTCGTTCTCTTTTTCTTAACAAAAATTTGGCACAAAGAAAACAAAACAAGAGTTAAATTTTTTTGTGTACTCTAAGAGAAAAACAGAAGAATACTAAATATTATGCAATACATCCCCCGGCAACGGCACCAAAATTTGACATGACTTAGTCGTTGTATATTAAATCACGCAAATCTAAAATTTATAAAACTAGAAAATATGATTTTTCAGATATTTAGAAGTATTTCTGAACAAATATATCAATTATAATTCAATAAAACTTCCAAAAATAGCGGTAATTTTCCAGGTTGATCACAGGGATGTAATATAATATCTGGTAATTATTCAGAATTTTTCTCAAAGAATACTATTTTATATGAATTTTATACTAAGAAATAAAAAGGAAATATATTTAAAATTCACAAAAAAAGGAAATAAGGGTGCGGACGTCAGGATGACGTCAGCGCCCGGCGAACGCGAATCGGGCGGAAATAGAGTTCCGCCCGACGATTCTTACGTAAGTGATTACAGATGATTTAATTGATCAAATTATGATCTGTAAAAGCCGGAAGAATCGTAAGTGAACGAAGTATATTTTGGTAAATTAAAATCACACAAATTATCACTAAATGAAGCGTAAAGTAAGTTGAAAGCAGGAAAACAAAATTCTGGCGTCGCGATGGCGATGCGTCGACGATGCATCGGAATCCTGATCGTTCGGGAGGATCGTCGTGTAGTGTCCACGGCCTCGAAGGCTCTCCTTGGACAAAGACGACGTGGGCAATCTCTAGATCTCCTTGCGAAGTCTAGAGATCAATAAAATGGGTCGTTGACTCGTCTCCGACGACTGTCACCCGGCAGAGTAGAAAAACGGTAACTTTGCGGCTCTCTGGCGGCTGTCACCTGACAGAGAGGGAGCTGGATGGAGGTGGGGCGCGTGTCAGGGAGCTTCATCCTTAGGTCCGCGCAGCAAGAAGAGGCTCTTCATCGCATCTGGTACGTTCTCAGGAGGTGGTGACTCGTCTCCCGACGGATCGTCCTCTTCCCGATGACGGCTTGTTCGTCGATCAATCGGAGATGATTTACTCGATGGATTCACGATCCTTTTATCGCGAATCCTTCAGCAATTTGAGTAATAATGCTCCGTGAATCATGTTGACGAGATTTTCGCCGATGATCCAACGATTCTGGTTGCTTAATCCTTCACTGGCGATCTACAGGAAAGTCGCGATAATCAGATAAAAATATGAGTTTTGGCTCTGGGAGGATTCGAACCCGTGCCGGTTGCCCCCGCCTCTTCTGAGGAAGGTGACGGGTTTAGTCCCACATTGGTTGTGCGCCGAATTTTCGGGCGAATATATAGTAATGTTATATTTCTAAGTAAAGTCCCTTTCTCACGCATGTACGACCACTCCTTGGCCCACAGCCGACTGGCCACCGGTGACGTGGAAGGGGAGTGGCGCACACGTGCCCCCATCGGTTCAAGCCGCTCGAGCCCCTGCTCGCGGCTACTCCCCGACTGCGCTTCCGACCCGCTTGCGGGCCCGGCTAGCCGGCGGGTCCCCCCATTTTGTAATATTTTTATTTTTATTTCTTGTTCTTCATTTATCTCAAAAGTAAGACTGTAAAACTCATATAAAATCACATAATTACCCAAAAATTCACGTTAATCAATTGAAAACCACTTTTCACACTTTAACACAAATATAAGTTTATTTATCATGAGTTAAGGCTAAAACTATATTATTTACTAATTATTAACTCATGATAATGAAGACTTATCAGAGCCCATTAGCACCCACTGTTAAATACGAAATAAATACAGAAAATTTCTAAATGTGCCCTAATTTTCATAGATTACATTTAGTGGAACCTCTTCAACATTGAATTTTTTTTCATATGATCTGTATTTACTTAATCTCCCTCAAGTTACACCAAAAAGTATTAAGATGAAATTATTTCGTTATACACTTTGGGACAAGGCTAGTTATTGGCTATCCGCATTAGATAAAGAATTAACTAGTTAGAAAGACATAGAATAGGCATTTCTTTGAAAATTTTATCCCTTAAGAAAAACTCAAAATATGAGAAAATATATTTAGAGTTTTTCTCAAAGGCTAGGAGAAACTTTACATGAGACATGTGAAAATTTTTAAAATTTACTTAGAAAGTGTCCTGATCATGATATACCCAAGTGGTAGTTCAATAGATTTTTTTATAATGGATTATTAGAACAACATAGAAATATGATTTATTCTATATGCGGAGGAGCTTTTATAGAGAAAACCTTTGATGAAATTTACAACCTTTATTAGAATTTAAGTGAAAATTCTAGAGATCAAGTCTCTTTTGAGTTATATGGTAGGGATAAGAAGAGAGTAATTTATAAATCACATCATCAAAATGATTTTAATTTAAGAAATGAAGTTAATCAAATTAATAAAATATTAAAAAGACTTGATTTATTTATTGATAATATTAGAAAGCCTCCTAACCCTCAGTTTAATACATATAATACATGTCCTATATTTGATGAAAATGATCATTTTGAATTTCAAAGTTATAATTTAGATCAATCATTTCAGCCTAGGTAAGAGTAAGTGCAAGTACCCCATAGTTTTATTAAAAATAGGGAGCCTTTTTCTAATTCTTATAATCCTAATTGGGGGAATAATTTTTTGTAGAGAGATTGATAAGTCTTCATTATCATGAGTTAATAATTAATAAAGAATACAATTTTAGTCTTAACTCATGATAATTAGACTTATATATTTTTTAATTGTAAAAAATAGTTTTCAATTATTTAATGTGAAATTTTAGATAATTATGTGATTTTATACGAATTTATATAATTTTTATAGTCCTATTTTTGATATAAATGAAGAAAAAGAAATTAAAAAATATATAGAAAAAGGAGGGAGCCTATAAGCGGGTCGTAAGCATAGTCGGGGGGAGCCGTGAGCAGGGGCTTGAGTGGCTAAGACTGATGGGGGTATGTGTGTGCCATTCCTCTTCCACGTCACTAGTGGCTAGTCGGCTGTGGGGCAAGGAGTGGTCGCATAGGTGGGAGAAAGGGACTCATTGCTTGTAAATGTGATATTACTACATATTCACCCAAGACTTTGGCGTACAAGTGATGTAAGACTAAACCCACATCACACCTTCCCCGGAAAAGCTTCAAAGATTTTAATACTTAAACTACCCCTTAGTTATAATAGAGATATATCATGATGATGTCACTTGATAAGGGCATTAGAGTACTTATTTCAATCTCTCTCATGTAAGCGGACGACCGACACGGGTTTGAATCTTCCTAGAGCCAAAATTTGTTTTTTTATTTGATTATCACGACTTTTTTGCAGATTGCTAGTGAAGGATTAAGCTGCCAAAACCGTTAGATCATTGGTGAAAATCTTGTCAATACGATTTGCAGAGTATTATTACAAAAATTGTTGAATGATTTGTAATAAAAGGATTGTGAATCTATTGAGTAAATGATCTCTGATTGATTGACAAACAAGGCGTTGTCGGAAAGAGGACGATCCGCTAGGAGACATTGCCATCTCTTGAGAACGTATCATATGTGATGAAGGGCCTCCTCTTGCTGCACAGACCTGAGGGTGAAGCTCCTTGACATGCGCCCTACCTCCATCCAGCTCCTCTCTATCGAGTGATAGCCACCGAAGAGCCGCAAAGTCGTTATTTTTCCACTCCGTTGGGTGACAGCCGCCGAAGAGCCGCAAAGTCGTTTTTTTTCCACTCCGCTGGGTGATAGTCGTCGGAGACAATTTGACAACCCATTTCATCAATCTTTGTACTTCGCAAGAAGATCTAGAGATTGCCCACATCGTCCTTGTCTAAGGAGAGCCTTCGAGGCCTTGGACACTACATGAAAATCTTTTCAAATGCTTAGGATTCCGGTGCATCGCTGACACATCGTCATTGTGATGTTGAAACTTTAGTGATAATTTTCACTTCATTTAGTGATCATTTGTGTGGTTTAAATTTACCAAACTATTCTTTATTAAAATACGATCATTCTGGCTTTTATAAATCTTAATTTGATCAATTAAATCGTCTGTAATCGCTTACATAAGAATCATCAGGTGGAACTCTATTTCCACTTGATTTGCGTTCATTGGGTGTTGACGTCATCTTGATGTCTGCACCCTGATTTCCCTTTTTCGTGAATTTTAAATATATTCCAATTTCATTTCTTATCTAAAATTCATAAAAAAATATATTCTTTGAGGAAAATTCTGAAAAATTACCCCATACTATATTATATCCTTGTGATCAACCTGGGAAATTTCTACTATTTTTGAAACTTTATTGAATTATAATTGATATGTGTTTTTAGAAATACTTCTAAATATCTAAAAATTAATATTTTCTAATTTTATAAATTTGAAATTTTTGTGATTTATTACACAATGACTAAGTCATGTTAGAGACCCAAATAATATTCAAAATCCAGAAGTGCTTGGACCCAATTCAAATTTTGAATTTCGTCTAAAATAGGAACACATATTTTAGAAAAATCAGTCCTCTCAAATCTAATCTGATTTTATGGATATGATGCCGCAAATGAGCCAAATGATGCAGCAAACAATGAAATAAATGATGTTGCAACAAAAATAATTTATAGAGGGTTTTGAGAATAAGAGAGAAGAGGGATAGTGTATAGAAAATTTAGAAAACTATCAAACAATAAGATTTTAGCAAGGAGAGTCTAGCTGACAAATTTAGGAAAAAAACCCATGAAATAAAATTTTAGGACAATGAATACATGGAGTAAAAATATTTTACTTGATCCTTATTCTCAATTATTAGAGAAAATAGATGAGCTATTAGAAGTAAAGGAGAATATTAAGCCTAAAACTATAGTAACAAAATAATTGAATAAAATTATTTATTGCTGACAATTGATGAATAAATATAGTGAAGATGATGAGGAGAAAGAGCCCTTAGATGAAGAAATAACAGTTGATCATGAAAGAATCATCCAAATTTTAGTAAATGAGAGTAAGGACAGAAATGAGGAAAAACAGATTTCAGGTGAGGAAAAACCAATTGATTTGGGAGATGTAGGAGATAAATCTAATCAGTATTTTAAAGTCATAGATGTTGATAGTGAGGATGATGATATATATCATATACCAAAATTAGAAGATAGCTCTTGAGAAGATGAAGAATTTGATGAGTTCAAAAATGAAAAACTAGAAAGAGAGTTGATGCAACTAATGGGGAGAAATTAAAATAATGAATATGCATATAGAGATAATTATGAAAGAGAAAATTTGAATTTTAGTGAATTCATTAGATTTGAGATTAAAGTAGATAATTCTTCCATCCTTCAAAACCCACAACCCATTAGAATTAAGTCTAAGTTTGAAATATTTCACTCCACACAAATTAAACAAATATGTAGGGAAGATAAAATAGAATAGGGGAAGATTATGTAGATAAAAGAATACATTAAGAAATGGGTGAGTGGAAGAATTATAGATATCATTTTAGATGAAATTTCTTAGATTGGATAAGAGTTAATTTGAAAAATACATAGCCAGATCACATTTTAGGGTGTATTAATAGAAAGTATTTACTATTGAATGAGAGCCTTACAAAATAGGATAAAAATGAGGATTTTTTTTTCAAAATAGAAATATCATTTTTAAATTTTATTTTATTAATTTCCATTTTTTTGGCTGAAAGTACATAAAGGTATATATATGAAATATATGAATTTATGCTAAATCTGAAAAAGAATATCATGAAAATTAGCTTGGGACACAAATATATTTTGATGGCCATAGATCATCTTATATGATCTAAGAGCTGTCCAACTAAAGACATTAAATTTAGCATTGCATGGGAGGCAACTCATGGTTTTTATTTCATTATGTTTTTATTTAAGTTCTGCTTTTCTTAGAGTTTTATAATATTTTTTTCTATTTTTTTTTTTTTAAACATGTAGGAGGAGTGTAAGATGAAGTGGAAAATTAAAATGAGGTTGAGGTGATGTATTTTTGAGCTTTATCATTTATGATAACATTTTTAGTGCTTAACTTTACATATATGCACGTTTCACTTGAAAATTATATTTTTTACATATTTTATTTTGATTTTTCTGTGTCACTGAGGATAATGTCATTTTTAAGTTGGAGGGTGAAGTACTAAATATTAATTTATACTGTAGGACGATTAAGAACATGTGTTTGCATTTTTTTTCATGCTCACTTAGAAAGGTAATAGATTTTTTTTTCCAGAAAAACCGCAACATCTATTTTCTAGTTTTCTATC
This sequence comes from Spirodela intermedia, assembly GCA_902729315.2. NCBI lineage: Eukaryota > Viridiplantae > Streptophyta > Magnoliopsida > Alismatales > Araceae > Spirodela > Spirodela intermedia. The sequence goes on along the minus strand of LR746274.1, from coordinate 6,457,076 downwards.
AAGAACAGTAGAAAATAATTTATAGACAGTCAAAAATAGTAGAGAAAGAATAATCTGAAATTTGAAATTCTATGGACCCATTTTTCACATTTCAATCCCCTAGACACATATTAGTGAAATTCAAAATTACAGCTGTAAAGAGGATAGTTTTGATTTATTTTTGACAAATTCATTGTTGCTGAAAATAGAATTGAAAATAGAAGGTAGAATTGTCAGAACTATCTAATTACAAATTTCTTACATCAAATTTTATGCACGAAAAATTAAATCAATTAGATTGATTGATATCAAAAGATACTAAGAATATTATTGTTGAGTTAAAAGAATAATTTAGTAGCAGAAAATGTTGGAATACTCTTTAGATACATCATAGATAGCATGGAGTTGATTTTGCAGATTTTTACTTCATGATCTTGATAAATAGTATTTACTTGATGTGAAAATTTGATTGATCATTTGAGTTTAATGGAGATTTTTACACCTTAATCTATAAGATTTGTGAGGAGAAATCACTTATTTTGAAAAAAAAAAAAGTAATGTGAAAAATCTAAAAACAATAAGTACATATGAAGGGTGTGAGATATTATTTTCATTGTTGAAAATCATTTATAGAAAAACACTTGCTGTAAAATAGGTGGATAATGTGAAAGCCTTGAAAACAAAGAGTACACATGGAGGGTGTGAGACATCATTCTTATTGTCAAAATTTGTCTACAGGAAAAACTACTTATCCACTATAAAAAAAAAGAAGAAATGTAGTGTAAACTTTAAAAATCAAGCTATGAAAAAAGGAAATGTAAGATCAATATTATTCTTTGTTGTCCTCTTCTCGTAAGGATGCTGGCTGAAGATGGAAGGCATTGTCCTTTTGAATTGGTTGAAAATGGTCATTAAATACTTGAGATCAAAATAAAATAGAGTTGCATCTTATGATGTCATGTTAGGATATCATGAATTGATGGAAACAAGAATGCTAGGACATCATGTAAAAGTAGGTTTCTTATAAGACATGGGAGTTGATGAAATTTCTGAAAAAGCAAATGAATCAATATGAGTATATGAAATTCATAATAATTTAGGTGCTAGTTGACTTCAAAGAATATAAATTATTTTCTTCATTGTGAATTGTCATTATTTTCTACTACAAGCTGCTTTATTTATCATTTTTTATTCTTAAAGATAAGTGTTAAAGCTAAATTTATGTGTTTCAATTAGTTTTATTATTTGATTTTATTTTGTTAACTTGCATAATAAATATGGGATATATTGTTAATTTTAAAAGTCTAAAGTTAGAATACTTAGCATAATTTTTTATTATTAAAATAATAAAATAATAAAATTCTTTTGCCTACTAGCAAGTTGGCACTCGGTAGCTAACCCAGAGGGATGACAACGGTCGAGTGGGTAGACCCAAACTGGGGGAGCCACGAGCTGGGCTTGAGTGGCGAAGGCCTCGCTCTGCACATATGTGCATCGCTCCCCTTCCACGTCCTGGTGGTCAATTGATTGTGGGGCAAAGAGTGCCCATACACACGTGCACGCATGAGGGCGGACCACCTTATTGCCTTCTCCCAAGATGGTCGTGGGCATTATTTTATTTCGGGAGAAAGGATCTCTACTGAGAGCTTTAGTTTATATTCGACATATCTTTCGAAATATTTCCGATGTGGGACTAAACATTTTCATCTGTTTCAGTGCAGCCATCTAGAGCGCAGTGTAATCTAGTAGTATGCAGAGAGCTATGTCATCCTATTAGCTTGCTTATGCAGCTAGCAAACCACCACGATACCAGATGCAAAGTAATTCATTAGCGGTTTGCAAATTCGATGCCACTCAGCACACACGTGGCCTTAAAGGCTGATCCGATGGCTATGGAGGTGCCACAGTACCGCAACTTAAGTTCCCGATTGATAGCAGTTCGCGGTAGGTTGATCTTGCATCGCTTAGAGCGTAACGTGACCAAGCTTATTTGATCTAGTAGCTCGCAAAGCACCACGATAGTAGGAACTTAAGTTCTCACATGTATCACCATTAAGGATATAAAGATAATAATTGATTATTGTCTGATAAAATAAATATTATTGATTATCTTTAAAGTTCTGACAGTAGTTGCGAATACAACAATCCGTTCTTCCTTTCTTTTGTGCGATTGATATCTCCGACGATCGGCAAACTTCTTCTTTCCTCCCTCGACTGCACTCAAGCTTCGGTGAGTGGTCAGCTCTTCCCTTCTCCCCCAAACGACAGTGATAGCATGGTCGACCCCTCTTTTGGCGGATCTCTCCGACAAGCGGCGCAGTGCTTCCGGATGATACTTTTGCGACTTTCAGTGTGGTGTGGCACAACTAGACGAAACCAAGCCACCACATTGTCCAATTGCCTAGGAGGCAAACTAAATTTGGGCAATGATTTATTTCCTATTTTCAGTATTTACTTACCTACTTTTGTCATTTATTTACATTTTAGAATAAGTTCTTTCCATTTCATGCATGTTTCGATTGAAATGAGTAGAAAACTTGATGAATGATCTTCATTCTTCTTCTAAATCCTTCGAAACTCATCTAAGATTAAGCTAAGATCATTTTCAACTTATTTTATATTAATTTTTGTAGTCAAATCTCGACGTATTCATGTTCTCGGTGTTCCACGAATAATGAGTATTTTTTTATTTTCGAATACAAAATCATCAAGATTAAATGCTGATTAATGAACATTTAATGATTAAAACAAGCTGGAGACATTCACAATTGACCTCATGTCATATGTGTGAATCCTCAAGCACACATTCATCCAAAAAAATAAGTTGATGGTATTTCTCTCTTTCTTCATTCTCGTCTTATCTCTTTCTCTTCCTTTCGCGAGAGATCTTGTCCCTTCTCTCTCTCGTAGGAGCTTTCTCTCCTTCTCTCTCTTTCTCTCCCTTTCGTGAGAGATCTCGTCCCTTCTCTCTCTCGTGAGAGCTTTCTCTCTTCCTCTTTCTTTCTCTCCCTTTTGCAAGAGATCTCATCCCTTCTCTCTCTCGTGAGAGTTCTCTCTTCTTTTTCCCTTTTCTTTCTTCCTTTTCTCCACTTCCCTTTCTTAATTCTTCTCACCTCACCCTTCTACTTTATTATTTTTGTTAAATATTAATAAAATATTTAAATCACTTTATATATAAATTAAATTAGTTTTCATGACAGATTAATCAATCTCCCTGTGTTCAACCTGAGACTTACTTCTATACTAATATTTTATTAAGTCTTAGTTATAAATATTATTAGATAGTGTGCATTTAAACACAATGACAAGTGCACACTAATAAGCTTAATTTGATGGATTCACATATTATAGATTTTTAAATAGATGAAATTACTACTTTCTTAATATTTTAAATGTAAATAACATAATAAGTAACTAAAATTAAAAAACTCTAGTTAAAATCTTGAAATAACTTTGAAACATCTATATCATGCTATAAAAATTACATATGTTTAATTTTATAGAAAAACATTATGGAAGACTATGGCCAAAACATTATGGCCACTTTGAAAAAGGGGAATTGAAAATTCAATAGGAATGGGGATAGACCAAGTTAAAGTGAAAAAATATACATATCATCCTATATGTCAGCATGCTCACATGTATTTTTCAGGGGAATTATCTGTATCAAACTAGATATAAATCAGGCTTTTAGTTTGGCAAGTGTACAAAAGATTCTAAGAAAAGTGCACTACTACAAATAGAACAAGGCTTTGCTCCATTTGGAGGGAAGAAGAGCATTAGACTACCACTGCAAAAGGATATTATTCTTAATGCTAATGTGGGGTGTGCAAACATAGATTATTTAGAGGCTTTTGAAAAATCAAGTTCATCTATTGAATATCTCTTTGCACTCATAGATGACTGTTTGATCTTGAATGGGGATAAACAGTTATGAATGAAATAGCCTAATTGGACTAATCCTTTGTGGACAATTGAAGTCCAAGTACTGCCCAAAAGGAGCCACACCATCTAGGAGATTAGTAACCACTAGGAAAGAGAGCATTTGGTTTCCCTCTAGACTTGAACATGCTCTTGTGTGGAATCTTCTTTGGTGCTGAGCTTATTATGGTAGGCATTATTAGGGGGAAGAAAAGAGAGAATATGTGAAGCATCATATCACCATGAATGTAAGTAAGATAGGTTTAGAACCATGAAAATATCTATGATACTTTCTATGATTCTATTTGTGAGTGATGTGTTTGGATCTTATTGTTTTTTCATTTTTTTTCATGTTATACTTTTGTTCAAACATTTGAGTGCAATCCTCAACACCCGTCAAGTTATCTACTCTCCCTCCCTCTTAAACCGCTTGCCTCTCTACTCTCCTCATACAAAACATGATATTTTATGTCTTACATTGAGTGATTTCTTGGGGTATAGCTTTGTGGAACGGCCATAAAGATCTCATGACTCAACATCATAGAAGATAAAAACAAACCCATTCCATAGATCTTTGTAAGTGTGCAATAGTGAATCTACTAGGTTCTGACATATTGATGTGTAATATTAATAAAAAATGATAACACTTCCGCTATGGATATATGGTTAATTAAGAAGATCCCTCCACTTATTTGTTATGTGGAGATTGCCCCTCGTCAACCATGCAAACCAAGTAAGGTTTGGGATACCTTTAGATAACTCTCTCCCTCTCTCTCTCTCTCTCTCTCTCTCTCTCTCTCTCTCTCTCTCTCTCTCTCTCTCTCTCTCTCTCTCTCTCTCTCTCTCTCTGCTTTGTTTGTAGCCTCTATTGATACTTTATTGTGTTGTTTATACGAAGATAATCAGAGAATAATTATCATAACACTCAACATACGAGCTCTAATACTCTGTTTTTTTTCTAGTTGGTGATTCTCTTCCTAAGAGCAGGAGCTTGTTTTGCTGAATTGGGACCACACACTAAGCTCAATACTCTACATCTTATTACAGATCGCCAGAACCTAGTAGATTCACTATCTCATCCGTCGATTTTGGAGTCTACGGGCAAAATCAGTTCTTATTAAAAAATATGAAGATTTTAAAAATAGAACTCAAGTATCAACAGATGCCCGGAGGACAGTAGTGGGAGGGAATGGTCCTCATTCCCTACATGGGAAGCTCAGGAGGAAGCCCGGTGGGCCATCGCCCCCTGCTCTTCCCCACCGTCAGAGGCGGTCTTGCTCCTCCCCTCCTGCCCCCACGATGGATGGAGCTCGCCTCCGGCTCTCGTGGGTTTTTCTCGAGTGTCCCCCTTGCCGTCCCCATCGCACCCCCGGTCACATCGGAGGAGGGAGATGGTTAACAGAGGGAGGGAGAGAGAGGGTAAGGGTGAAGGAAGAAGAGAGGAGGAAGGAGGGAGGCGGAAGCCTCCTCTTTCTTTAGTTGCTCTGCCGATGTAGGTGCGTTTCTTCCGGGTTCCTTTCATGGCTTCTCCTTCCCCTCTCTCCTTCTCCAGAAAGCCATGGGGACTTCTGTGTCCTACGTGGGATTTCTCTTCTCTCTCCTCTCCTTCTCGGAAACCAGATTACTCTTCCCCCACAGTGATTCGGACGCCCCCTTTCCTTACTTCCTTCCCACGGTATATCCCCAATGCTCCTCCCGAGCCAAAATTCCCTTCTCTTTTTATGTCATAAATTCTCGAAATGTCTTCTCCGATTCGACTGTTGACGCCGCTGATAGGTTCCCGATTGCATAGATCATCGGTCTGCTCTAAAGCCCATTCTTGTTCATGTGTTTATCGATTTCGGATAGAATGAGATTCTTCTCAATTCCTTCCTCTCTCCCAGTTAACTGAAGTCGAACTCGGTTCTGCCATCAAATTTATTGTCTTCGTATCCTCTTCTGTTGGTGTTGAAGCAGAGGACCATAATCATGAGATAATCTTTGGATGGACTATTTTCTGGTTCTCCTCTTTTTCCCTTGCCCGGGATCCTATCTCCGAAAATTGATCAGGGAATGTGATAACACTCCTGGAAAGTATGCCTAATTTTCTATCAAATCTCTTATCCATGATCTTTTCTGTAGGAATTGACCACGGAATGAGATACTTCTTTCAAATTTCCAGTCATCTGTCCGATCTTCTTCTCGTCGAGGCCCCGTTTGCACAAGTTGATCGCAGCTGTGGAGATTCTCTAGTCAAATATTTCTAATTTACTCTGTCTAATATTTTTCCCATGATCCGATTCCTAACAGAAGGGAATAATATCTTAACGAAGTTTTCTCAAATTTTCGTCCAAGCTCCGGACCTCGATCCTGCTTGTAAGAACTGTGTGGATTGGGATTTTCCTATATTTATCTGTGCGTCCCTCTTTCCCATGGCTCCATTTTTAGATCTTTTTCGTGAGGTGAGATCCTGTCTTGATAAAATATCTCCAATTCTCTGTCTAATCTCTTCCCCCATTGATTTCTTCTTTAGAAATTGATCACGAGGGGAGATACTGCTCTGATGAGGTGTTTCTAACTCTGTCTCGTGTTCCCCCCATCTTCTTACCCGTTTGCAGATGCTGATCATGGAATGAGCGAGTCACTGTTTCCCTGGTCGGAGTATGGATGATGACCCCATGTCCTCCCACGCTCTTCTCCCTTCCCCAGCTTCTCTCAGGAAACCCACAAGGTAGAGCGGTCCTTCTCGCCTCTCTCTCTCTCTCTCTCTCTCTCTCTCTCTCTCATCATCATCATCATCATCATCATCATCTCATCAGCTGCAGTGTTGGCAGGGCGGAGGATGAGCTTGTGGAGCTGCTATGGCAGAACGGCCAGGTGTTCATGCTCAGTCAGACGCATCGGGAGGCTGTCGGGAGGCCATGTCAGAAGCCCGAGTCAGCTCCGAGGTGTGTAGAGCCGTTGGATCCCCTGCCCCATCCAGCAAGGAATGAGGATGCCTCACCATGGGTTCAGTACCTGATCGACGATCCCCTGATGAGGGACTTCTACCTTGACTTCTTCCACGGGCTGCCAGCTGCCGAGTCCACGGAGGCCCGGATTGCTGTGGAGCCGACAAGTGGCCACTTTCTGGAGAAGGAAGGGGCAGAGTTCGGGCGGGACCAAGGAGGCAGGGAGGAGTCGTCACCCTTGGCGGCCTCCAAATGGTCCGACATCCATGGTAGCTGCAGTAGTTCTGTGAAGGTCCCCTCAGCAAAAGGTGCAGACGACTCTCAGGCTGGGTTTAGTTACAGTGAGATTCAAGAAGCTGGCATTGCTTCCACTTCGGATGGGTCTGCATTGAGCCTTAGAGTGGACGACTGGCGGAGCACCGACACAGGGAATTATAAGAAGAGGAAGCGGAAGGATGTTGATGAATCTCAGTGCCAGAATGAGGTCAGGTCCTCTGGCTCCCCTTCTCTCTCCCTCCCTTCCTCTGTTTGATGTGCTGGGCTTCTTCTCAGCCCTCGTTTTCGCAGGAAACTGAGGATGAGTCAGTGGAGGCGACCAGGCCCTGTCGGAGGTCTGTGCCGGCCCGACGGGCCCGTGCTGCTCAAGTCCATAATCTCTCGGAGAGGGTAGGTGGAAAACGTTGAACCCACTTGGGATTCCAATTGTAGTAGCCACTTTAGACCACCATCTCACTCTAACACACACACACACACCCACTCTATTTATCTATCTATCTCCTTCTATCTAGAGACGGAGAGATAGAATCAATGAGAAGATGAGGGCACTGCAGGAGCTTATCCCACACTGCAACAAGGTACTGTCTCTCTTTGCTTCCCCTGCCAATAGACAGGCTCTGGGATAACTCCAGGTACAATGCTGGAACTCCTCAGACGGACAAGGTGTCAATGCTGGATGAAGCCATCGAGTACCTGAAATCACTCCAGTTGCAAGTACAGGTCCAGGGCCTCCTGTTGCTCTTCAGATCTAATTTGTCAATCCACTCCCTAATTTTCTTTTTCTAAAAACAGTTGATGCGTTTTTATGGGCAGATAATGCTGATGGGCGGCGGGATCACTCCGATGATGTTCCTGGGCCTTCAACACCTCGTGCCACCAATCGGGATGGTAATGAGCCGGGGGCTCATGCCAACTTTTACCCCGCCGATTCAACTTCCAAGGGTTCCATTGGCGAACCAGCCCATGCCCCCAGGTCTCACCATGAACCGCTCAGCTGGGTTTCCCCTGCCACCCCTAAATATGGCAAATTTCCCCAGCCACTCTCTGTCGTATCCTGCGTATCTTGCATTCCAGCATCTACAGCCATCACCTCAGGTTAATAGTCAAAGCTGCTCTTCTTCCCTGTTTTCTTGATCTCCTTTGATTTCTTCCCTTTTATCTTTTTTTTTTTTTTTGGGGTGGGGGGGGTGGGGGGGGGCAGGTGATGAATTTATATGGGTATGGGTCCAAGTTGATGGAAGGGAGTCAGATGCTGCCCATGGCCGTCAGCAGCGAGGGTGGCAGCAGTGCTGCCCTGCCTGAAAATTTTCCAAATCTTAGACCATGTGAGATGCCCTCATTGTCTCCTTATTTATGATATGATATCCTCCCAAAGGCTGGGCCTTTTCTTTTTTATGAAAAAGTTACTCTGTATTCTACTTTCATGGACGTACAGGTTGAGGTGGAAGATCCTTTGCTCATCCTAATGGAGCTCACCAACCTTCCAAGTGCCCCCCTCCGCCTACCCTCTCTCTCTCTCCGATTCTCTCTCTTGATCGCAGAATCTGATTGTAGTCTTGCTATGGATGGCGTGATTGTAATGAACTTACTGACTGCTTTCGGCCGATTGCCGAATTTGGCAGCTGTAGAAGGGGGATTGTGGCTTTTTTTAGGAATGAAACAGTGGGGCTAACCTCATGATATCATCGCCCTTTTTTGTCTATTTTTTGCACGGCTTGATTATTCTCCTAAATAGTTATGATTATTTTCCTTGCATTGGAATGACCTGGAGAGCGTAAGGAAGCAAGCCAGCCAAGTATCTGGGTCAATGCAATTAGTCTAGATTTGGATGTGGGTTATATAGGGCGATTGTTCCCCATTATGGTATACTTCGTTCTATCTCGGTTGGTTTTTACTTTGATCACGTCGTTAATGATCGTAGCTCTGAGCATGCGGCTCATTTTTGTCAGAAGGTCAGCGTGCGCCTTTTTACAATAGTCTCCCAAAAATTTCAACCGGAAGGCACTTTAAATGTCCTCTCTCTCTCTCTCTCTCACACACACACACACACATTTTGCGTGGGGATCGTAGTTAACTTTCTGTGGGTTCATACGCGTCATTGATCTTTTAATGGGAAGAAAGCTTTATTGAACCAAGATGAATTTTTTGCTGGGTATGATGACGTAAGAGAGGGATAATATCTTACATAATGATGCATGTCGAACACAGATTTAAATATTCAGTTATAAGACATAGGTTGGCACGCACGCACTTCCCAATGCCAAACCAAGGAATCATCCACGCCTCACCTTTCGCTTCCAGAAATGGAAATATCTTCGGGCTGGTGCCTGCCTCTCTCATATCTCTACGTCAGATTTCCCTATATTCTATAGTTGGGTCCCATCTGTAAAGGACGCTGGCCGATGCTCTGATGCTCCAATGAAAGGCTGAAAAGCTAGATACTGTTGGAGGCGTGCCCACAGTCCAATTTTCGCCCCCTATCTGCTAGCTAAGCCTCGTGCTCCTATTCGCCATAGCCAGATTTTTCTGTTCCCCACCTATCCTTGACCTCGTCCTCCTCTTTCTCTCTCATCGTGGATTACTGTTCTATCTACACCTGGATGTTTTTATCCCTCGTGGTCTCATTTTGCCAGGCCCATGTCCACTTCACCTCTTTAATGCTTGTTTGGGCCTTCAATCAAGCCAAGTAAGGAAAACCGGTCCAAATCCAACTGCGCTACTCCTAAACAGTATCTAGCTCAGAAGCCCGGATCTTATTTCATTCCTACGCGGTTGTCTCATGATCCACTACGTGATAACCTCTCTCTCTATTTCTCTCTCCTCCACTATAGATAGGATGTATAGAGAAGGCCAGTGTGGCACCCCTAGCTTATCGGATCCAAGTTCTACTGGCGGAACCCCGCCGCCGGCAGGAGGTCGTGTGGTGATCCATGCAGACATGCACAGCGCGCGCGGCGTGCTCGTTGTCGCCGCAGTGGGGCACGGTGAGGCACATAAGGCAAGGGTGGCTCATTGGTGAGGTGCATGCAGGAGGTGTGCACGTTGGCACGCCACGACGCGGTGTGATACGCCGCTGACATAACACAACACGTATAGAGGAGGCTTGCAGAGCACGGCAACATACGTGGAGAGCTCAAGTGGAGTATCCTACCCCAACTTGGAGTGGCTTCGAGGGAGCATCTCATGAATCCTAGAGGATGTTGGTGTGGAGAACTTGGGCGACAGACTCGTGGGGGCCTGCGCCTGGGCGGCGTGGCACAACATATGCACGTACAGCGGGGGTAGGTAAAACGCATGTGATATGCACAATGCGTGGGAGACCAGGTCAAAATGGGGATAACAGTCGATCCGCTGAACTCGCTGAGACCCCGCCGCCAAAAAATGCAGGCTGGTGCCTCATGCGAGTTAGCCATCCCTCTGCCGAATAAGGAAACCACATCCAGTAAGGGAGTGGCCAGGAATGACAAGTTGGGGAAAGCCTTGGGGCAGTTCTCCCCTGTAAATGGTGGACGATCTTGGCCTGTGAGGGAGCCCCACACAGAAGACAGTGCTTGGGTCGGCACCGGGTGAAGAGATCAGGGTAAGGTCGCCTTAACCCTGTGACAGCCTAGGCCAGACCTCTTCGTCTCCGGGGTTGGACTCAGAGCCATGCAACTATCCCTTGGGCCGGTCCAGTCTGCTGATTAGATGGGCCAAACTGGGTGGGCTTGTCGTCTCTTGGCCTGTGAACGTGTTGACTGTCTTGTCGACATGCTCTCTAAGGAAGACTTCAATTTTCTGCTACATGTTTACAATTTATTAAATATTTATTTGATAAATATGGAAAATTAAAATACCTTGACATCACAAAATTTGAATTATTCTTATTTTTTTAATTTTAGGATAAATGAAGCTCAACTAATGGGCTTTTATTACTGGGCCGGAATGACGCCCATGATCTTTCAAGGTAGCTCTCCCCAGGCCCATTTTCGGATCTTAAGATGTGGGCCATTGGAGGACAGGAGCTATAGAGAGAACGCGTCGAGAAGACCGAGGAGAGAGGGAAGGATGTGCCCGATTTAATTTTTCTTTTGTTTTGGCTTCACAGTCAGGCCCATTAAGAAAATAAGCCCATGCCACATATCAGCTCATCTCTCTCTCTCTCTCATCCACCAATACAGAGCTTTTTAGGCAGCCCACCCAACCCCCGACAACACGCCCCACCCGCGGACAGGAGGGGGAGAGAGAGATCCATTGGATCTGGTTAGTCAAACGTCGCGCGGTACACGTTAACGGAAATGTTGTCCTTATCGATCTCTGAACAGGTTCCCGCCTGCCCGCAAAGGCACGGAGACTATTTTTCACATATCCCCCCAGTTATGTGAACAATGACAGGTGGGAGCCTCCCCAAACCATGCAGACGATGACAGCAGATTCTAATCTCGCCGGATTCTGAGGCGGCGGCGAGCGGGAAAGAGAGCCGACGGGGGCGAGATGCCGCCGGAGACGAAGAAGATGACCGGGGTAGGGGGATGACAAGTTAAGAAACATTAGAGGGGGGGGGGTGGTTTCGCCAAACCTGGTAACCTCCCGCCGATCCTCTGTTCACTTATCCTCCATCGTCAAACCTGGGAACCTTCGGCTAAAGAGCACCGGAGTAGTAAGAAAATAGTAGTAGCTTTCTTAAGTTGGGTGGCGATGCCCATTCTTTGAATTTTACATATTCAAAGAAAGACAGAGCGAGAGAGAGAGAGAGAGAGAGAGGAATTCGTCGGCCAGATCGCCCATTTTCCCGGGCATTTTTCGAACCTCACAGACACGGAAATGTAGAGGAAAGGGTCGGCGGGTGTCACGCGTCTGACGTCCACCCCGATGTTATAAGAGACAGAGGATGGGATAGAGAGAGGGAGAGAGGGAGAAAGGGAGAGAGTAAGAGAGAGAGAGAGTAGCCGGACGACAAGGATAGAGTTACCGTGGGGAGGAGAGCATCAGCCAAGGTGAGAGTCACCGGAAGCGGCTGCTGCATCGTCCGCCCGCTGCCTCCGCCGCCGCAACCTGCCATAGCAGAGCAATGAGCATCACAATTGAGGAAAAGAAGCAAAAGGAGGAGTTGCAGAGCGTGACAGCGCAGGGCGACGGAGGAACCGAGCCGGTGACCACCTGCCCCCCCTTTCTCCCGCCATGCCACGTGCTCCGGGAGCGGAGCCTCTCTGGCTTCCCTTTCTTCTCCCTGGGAGGACCGACGAAGAGTAGAGGGAGAGAGAGGGCCCGGGGAGCGCCGCCCACTGTTCGTCGTCGCCGGCGACTGGAAGGAGATCATCGGAGACTTTGAGACTGTTAAGATAATGGAACGTGGAGACTGGCCAGAATGTCTGACCCTCTCTCTTCGAGATCGGTGTTTTGTGCGAAATCTGCGACTGAGGGAGCTGATTCTGGATCGGAGGAAAGATGTTCATCTAGCGAGTATCGTAGAAGCCCGATGTGCAGTTAGTTGATCGCGCGGAAGAAAGAGGGTAAAACAAGAAATGCAATGGGAAATCGAGATCTGATATTTTTTCCGGTCGATCTAGAGAAGTCACCGACGGCAGGAGTGTGATTCAATCTGTAACCCGATCCATTCTAAAGCAGAAGGGAAAATATTAGCGAAGTTAGCAACATTATCAGTGAGATTGCCGATAAACTTTTTCAGATTGAACAAGAACAAACTCTAGAAAACACGGGGTTTCCTAAATAATCACCATTAGACGGGTGAGGGAATGTCTGTACACCAGTCAGCGCCAAGCAAATAAGAACAAAGAAGGAATAAAAGAAGATCAAGAATCAGATTGAGCGTCCGGCAGTAGATTACTGAGATCTCCTATTGCAGCTTCTCGATTTTGCCGCTCCTGCCCCCGGCGTTGCCATTCCTGCTGGCGGCGGAGGAGAAGCCCCCTGCCGGATCCTTCTTCTGCGGAGATGAGAACAGCTGACTGAAGCCGAACACCGATCTGGAGGAGCCCCGCAAGGAGCAGACGGGGACGTTGAGGACGGGCGTTACTCGGACGACGTTTGCGGAGTAGGAACGCTCCATGCCCCGGTGCTTCACCCTCGATCCCCCATTGAAGGTGCTCGGGCTGCTCGTACTCCTCTCCAGGTTGTGGAATACTACCTTCCCGGAGGAGTTCATCCGGGGGGAATCGGCCGGGACCGGCACCGTCTCCCCAGGCATTCTCCTCATGGGGCTCGTCCCGATCCTGCCGCCAGGGGCTGGGGCTGGGGCAGGAGAAACATCGACCCCGGTTCTAGGCTTGGGAGAGAGGCGGACCCGAGGGGGTATACGGCCGAGGGAGTTGGGGATTCTGGTGGACTTCTCCGAGTCGAGGGAGAGGCGGGGTACATCCTCGTGATCCGGGGCTGAGGGCGACGAAGACGAGAGGGAGAGTCGGGAGGAGAGGGAGACAGACTCCAATTCGGAGTCCCCGAGAAGGGGCAAGTTCAGCGAAGGATCGATTGAGGAAGCCTTCCGGTTTCGGTGAAGGAAATGCTTCAGCGACCTCGCGGATCGACTCTTCGAGCCAGTCGCCACCTCCGACGACGATGAGGAGTATCGTTCGCCGTCCTGTCTCGCGCCTCCGCCGATCTGCGCCGCCTTCTTCAAGCGAAGCAGATCCCTCCACCGGCTAGAGCACCTCGGGGGCCCCTTAGAGGAGAACGCCGCCTCCGTCTCCACTCTCCGCAGTTCCAGATGCGGCTCCAGAGACCGAATCTCAACGGCGGATCCTGACGGCGACAAAGGAGTGACCGCCTCCGGCGTCGGCTGCGGCGAGGCACCTTGCAGAGGAACGAGCTTCCCATCCGAGAACAGCTCGTCGGCGGGAAGCATCGTCATCGGATCATCGAGCCGAAGAAACTCGAAATCCACCAGATCCACCGCCTCGACCGCCGTTTCAGCCAGATCTGGAGTTCTTGGAGTCGAAGTGGAGGACTTCGCCGCCGCCGTGGCCTCGTCGTCGTCGGAGAAGCTGCAGACGGAGGAGGCTCTGGGGCTGACCCAGCCGTAGGAGGAGCAATCGGCAGAGGAAGGAGCAAGGTCGAGGAAGCCCTCCGGCGCGACCAGCCCCAATGTGTTCACCACTGCTGATGCCATTCTCCGAGCATCGAACAATCGGCTGTGAGATCTCGCCGGGACGGAACGAGGGTAGAAAGAGTGAGCAGCGCGCGCTTTATAGAGAGTCTCTGGTTTTTCCGCCAGACGACGACAAAACTGCTCCTCTCTCAGGTCCCCTGTACTCGGTCCGGACTGCATCGAGCCTCTGCGTTTCAACTTCCACGGTAGCCGTGCGTGTCCAATACGACAATATCAATCAGCGGGCAAACCAGCGCATTTAAATATTGGAATCGTTGAGTGTGAAGGTAATTTCTAAGCATTTCCGTCCTACATCATCATTCGAAGATGGTGGATTAAGATTCCGCTGTGAGATCAAATGTTCAACAGTTGTGGGTTTTTTCTGTAAATTCACCTTTACACGTGCCTCGATCTCCAATGACGTCGAGCTGCGCGCGCCCCCACATTTCGAATTTTCCCGCACGGCGAGGTCCGAAGCCTCTCCGACGACGTTAGCCCCCACTGTTGGACGGCATTCAAGCTTCCACGTCAGCCAGCTCTCCGCTAGACATAAGGATGCCTCCTCTATCCAAACTTTATCCTTAGCGGCGCCGTCGCTGTCAAAGAAGATGGGGCGGGCGGCGCCGCCCGACCTACGCCGCCGCCACGGTGGATAGAAGATGCAATAATCGGCATTTGACCTAAATTTTTTTTCCATTAAAACCAAAAATAGGTTCAGGAATTAGTTTCTAGCTTAGTTTCGTCTGTGTTTTGTGAGCCCTTTTATGTTCAATAGTTTCTTGAGCTTTGTTGTACAAAAGAACAAGGCCAAGACCATCTCCAAAATAACCACCGTTGTAGTCACCAAAAGTTGGAAACCTTATTTTTCACCTTAAATTATTTCTTTGATATGCAATTAAACTTTACTTGTTCATCTTAGAGTGAGGATAAAAGGGAGACATTCTAGTAAGTGCATCAAAGCCCATAGCCCAATTCAACAAATAGACAACATTCTCACCAAGAAATTCTTTAGACCAATCTTAATCTTAATTGGACCACAACAAATAATCTTCTACACATTAAAGTCATTGGCATATACAAATATTTAGCTATGAAACTTATCAAATGTGGGGCAAGAATTGAATGATTAAAAATGCAAGAACAAGATTTATATAAGAATTTCAAAGTAATTCTCTTGTTATTGGGCTTGGAAGTCAGTAGGCAAAAAATCACCTAAATTGAGGTCACTTTAGAGCCATGCTGTTTAACATTCCATTATTGGTTGTCATATAAATTTGGTTAGAAACTTACATCTATTTACCATGCTCATAGCTTATTTATCAACATTAGAATAATTTTCCAATCACCGACAACAACAATTTGTGGTCATTCATTTGTGTCTTTAAGACTTTTAAAGCCTTCAGTATTTATACATGAATTTCATAATTAATTTCTTTAAAACTATTATTTTTCTTGCTTCAAATTAATTAAATTTTGCACCAACTCTCATATTATTATATATCTATCTCAAAACTTTGTATATAATTGATGTGAGACTAAATCGATAGTCACAACTTCCTAAAAAAAATAATAATTTAATACTTAAAATATCCTTTATTTATGAGAATGAAATACTTTTATGACTTCACTTTATAAGGGTATTCACATATTTATTTCACCCTTCCATGCAGACAAGTGATTGACAAAGGTTTGAATCCTAATAAAGCCAAAATTTATATTTTTATTTGATTACATTATAATTTTTTTATAAATTACCGATGAACAATTGACGATGAACAATTGCTCAAATCATTGGTGAAAATCTCGCCAATGTGATTTGTAAAGTATCATTACTAAAATTACAGAATGATTCTAGATAAAAAGATCGTGAATTCATCGAATAAATTATCTCTAATTGATTGATGAATAATATGTCGACAAAAAGAGGATGATTCACTGGGAGATGAGTCACCATCTCTTGAAGGAGTACTAGATGTGATGAGAATGATAAACTCAATCTCAAAGTTGCGTAGTCGTTGTTTTGTTTTGAGTTTATACAAAATATTTATAATTATTTTTCCTTTACTTATCTATTCTATTATAAAGAGAAGGCAAGTAAGGGGTCAATCTTCATATATAATTGAGATTTATATTCTTAATATCATTTAAGTCTAAAGATAGGTAAAAGTTAAAGAAATAAAACTAAAGCACGAATAATGGAGAAAGAAGAATTGAGAAACTTTTTTAACATCTAATAAGTCTTCATTATCATGAGTTAATAATTAATAAATAATATAATTTTAGCATTAACTCATGATAAATAAACTTATATTTATGTTAAATTATAGAAAATAATTTTCAGTTGATTAATGTAAAATTTTAACTAATTATGTGATTTTATATAAATTTATATAATTTTTGTACTCTTACTTTTGAGATAAATAAAATATATATATATATATATATATATAAAGAGGACCTACTGGCTAGTCGGGCTCACAAACGGGTCGAAAGCGTAGTCAGGGGGAGCCACGAGCAAGGGCTTGAGCGACTATGGACCAATGAAGATATGTGTGCATCACTTCCCTTGACATAGTCACTTCCCTTCTATGTCACCGGTGGCTCGACTGTGGGGCAAAGATTAGTCATACACACAAAAAAGAGACTCATTATTTGTGATAAGTCTAAATTTAAGGGTTTTTATATTAATGTTTTAATTCAGACTTAACCAACAATAAATTTTCCACTTAGTTATACTCTATATCCAACATAGGGCAAATAAGAGGTCGATCCACAAGAAGGCAAGAGTTCAATTTCAGATCTTTTAGTCTTAGAAATGGTAGAAATAGATTTAGAAGTTAGGAATTACTCTTTGGAAGTATTTCAGGAATTTAGAGAACTTAATAGGATTTCTTGGAATTAACCTGTGCAGAAAATACAGCTAATGATTAGAATTTTATTTTGTAGTATTTGTTTCTAATTTTAATTTAGTACTTTCGGTTACGTCCGGAACGGCAGAGAGAGAGAGAGAGAGCGACGGGCACGCAGCGACCGGTAGCGAGCGCACGGCGGCTGGCGATAGGCAGCAGCAATGGTCGGCGGACGTGCGGCGGCTGGCGATGGGCACACAGCGGTGCTTAGCGGATGCACGGCTGCTGGCGATAGGTGGCAGCGGTGGTCAGCGGACGAGAGAGACGAGGAGCTACGGGTATGCAGCGGCCGGCAGCGAGCGCACGGTGGCTGGCGATAGGCGGCAGCAGACGGAGCGACGGGAAGACAGCGGAAACAGAAGGAGGCTGCGGGAGAAGGCGGAGGGAGAAGGAACGATGGGCAAAAACAGAGAGAAACGTGGAGCAGCTGGAGGGGGCAGAACGGAAGACAGAGCGATGGGAAACAGCAGAAAAAAAAGGAGGGTTCAGAGGTATAACGAGAAGATTGGTGCTGATGTTTTTCCTTTAAGCCCTCAAGACTTCTTCCTCCTCTTGGATCCTTATATTCCGCCAGGAGCAGGCATTTTTCACTGCAAGAAGGGGAAGAACAAGAGTGAACGCTTCAAAACGACTTACATCTATCAAGGTGGATACCCCGGGTCCTGGAGAATGCCCTGTCCTGCTGGCTAGCCACTGCTAGAGCACGTCCAGAATAGGGCGGGAAAGAGAGAGGAAGAGAGTATTTATACAAGGGCAAGCATGACTAAAATGCCCCTTCATAATTTCCTAATTTCTCTCCATGAATTTCTACATCGCTTCCTCCGTGGATTTAGGCAGGTCTAAATGGGCCTGGACATGGCCCCAGAACCTCCTTTAATTTCTCTTTGAAGCTCCAAATCCAAAATTCCTCCAAAGTACTGCTAGCCCATTAAGCTAACTTTCATCTAGTAAAGTGTTCTTAATTTATTGTTGATTTCTGTTAAATTCTGCACGCATGAAAACTTGAAAATGTTTATTAGTAATAAAACTGTTTGACTTCATAGAAGTCAAGCAGGCTTAGTCAAAATCATGCAAAATTCATGCATAATGTGTAAATAATGAAATTAATGTAAATCTAGAAATATTTAAATCATTCTATTAATAACATGATATTTTCTAGATTTAAATGAACAAAAACCACATAAAATATAAAGAATAATCAACACAAATATCATGTTATCAGCTTGTAAATCTGATATTATTATATATTCGTCCAAAACTTCGGCATACAACTTATGTGGGACTAAAATGATTTCGTTTATTTTAATACCTTCGGCGTCCAAAACTTCGGCATCTAAAACTTTGGCGTCCAAAACCCACGTCACACCTTTCCTAGAATGATTTCGTTTATTTTAATACCTAAAATTCTCGTTAGTTATAATAGAGATATATCATGATAACGTCACTTTATAAGGGTATTAGAATACTTATTTCAATATCTCCCATGTAGATAGGTGACCAGTGCGAGTTCGAATTCTACTAGAGCCAAAACTCATATTTTTATCTGATTAAATCACGACTTTTCTGCAGATCATCAGTGAAGGATTAAGTTGCTAGAATCACTTGATCATCGGTGAAAATCTAGTCGATATGATTTGCAGAGTATTATTACTAAAATTATTAAATGATTCACAATAAAATGATCACAAATCTATCAAGTAAAGCATCTCTAATTAATCGACGAACAAGTTATTGTTAAGAAGAGGACGATCCACTAGGAGACGAGTTGTTACCTCCGAGAGCATACCAGATATGATGAAGAGCCTCCTCTTGCTGCACGGATTTGAGGATGATGCTCCTTGAAACGTGCCCCACCTCCATCTAGCTCCTTTTCGTTGGATGACAACCACTAGAGAACCGCAAAGTTGCTATTTTTTTGTTCTGTCGAGTGATAGACGTTGAAGACGATTCAACAACCTATTTCATAGATCTCTAGACTTCACAAGAAGATCTAGAGATTGCCCACGTCATCCTTGTCTAAGGAAAGCCTTCAAGGTCATAGACACTACACGATAATCTTCTCGAATGCTCAAGATTCCGGTGCATCATCGACACATTACTGCCATGATGTCAGAACTTAATTTTAACTTAATTTTCACTTCATTTAGTGATAATTTATGTGATTTAAATTTATCAAACTATTTTTCATTCAATTATGATTCTTTTAGCTTTTATAGATCTTAATTTGATCAATTAAATCATCTGTAATTACTTACATAAGAATCACCAGGTGGAACTCTATTTTCGTCAAATTCTCATTCGTCAGGGGCTGACATCATCTTAACCTCCGTGCCCTTATTTTCCTTTTTCGTGAATTTTAAATATATTTTATTTTTATTTATTTATCAAAAAATTATAAAAAGTCATATTCTTTGAATTTTTTTTGAAAAATTACCCAATATTATGTTACATCCTTGAGATCGACCTGAAAAATTTTCACTATTTGTGGAACTTTTACTGAATTATAATTGATATATTTGTTCAGAAATACTTCTAAATATCCAAAAAATGATATTGTCTAATTTTATAAATTTTAAATTTGCATGATTTACTATACAATGATTAAGTCACGTAAAATTTTGACACCATTTCTAGGGTTGTATTACATAATATTCAGTATTTTTCTATTTCTCTCTTAGAGTACACAAAAAAAATTAACACTTGTTTCTATTTTCTTCTTGTATAAAAAAAAAGAAAAAAAGAACAAAGAGCAGTAATGCAAGGATTAGAGCATACTGAAGGAGGGTAACAATTAGTAAACTTTTTACTCAAATTTATTGATTTTTATGTATGATAGAAGATCCTTACATCTAAGGCTAGAAAATCTTTTCACTATTTTATTCAAAACTAAAAATTCAAAAGAAAAATCAATTTTCATGAATCCTAAAGGAAGTACGGATTAAACTGAGAACAATCCTATCGCCATGAAAAATCATTATATCCTTGATTCATTTCAAAGAGCGTCCGATATTAGAGTTCCATTAACACCCATTGTTAAATTCAAAATAAAAAATCCAAATTTTTTCTAAATACTTCTTAATTTTCATGGATTGTCTTTAGAGGAACTTCATCAGCATTTAGAAAAATTTCATATGATCTGTGATTTAGTTAATTTCTCTAAAGTTACACTAAAAATGATTAAGATGAAATTATTTTCTCATACACTTATGGACAAAGTTAGTTATTGGCTATCCACATTAAATAGAAAATTAACTAGTTGGAAAGACATAGAGCATGTCTTTCTTCAAAAAATTTACCTCTTAAGAAAAACTCAAAATATGAGAAATATATATAGAGTTTTTTTTCAAATGTCAAGAGATATTTTACATGAGACACGGGAAAAATTTAAAGATTTACTTAAAAGTGTCCTCATTATGCTATACCCAAGTGACAACTCAATAAAAAAATTTATGATCGATTTAGAACAACATAGAAATATGGTTGACGCTATATGTGGAGGAACTTTTATAAAGAAAACCCCTAATAAAATTTACAGCTTTTATGAGAATTAAGTGAAAATTCTAGAGATCATGTCTCTTTTGAGTTATATGATAGGGATAAGAAGAGAGGAATTTATGAATTACATCATCAAAATGATTCTAATTTAAGAAATGAGGTTAATTAAATTAATCAAAGATTAGAAAACTTGACTTACTTATTGACAATATTAGAAAGCCTCTTAACCTTCAATTTAATTCAAAAAGTACCTGTCTTATGTATGGTGAAAATAATTATTCTAAATTTCAATATTATAATTTAGGTCAATCATTTCACCTTATGCAAGAATAAGTGCAAGTAGCCCACAATTTTAATAGAAATAGGAAGCACTTTTCTAATTCTTATAATCCTAATTGGAGGCATAATTTTTCATAGAGAGACTCAAATAATATTCAAAATTCAGAAGCACTTAGGCCAAATTCATACTTTGAATTTCGTCCAAAATAAGAAAACATATTTCAAAAAAATCAACTTTCTCAAATCTAACTTGATGCTATGAAAATGATGCAGCAAACTTGAATCAAATGATGTTGTAGTAGAAACAAATTATAGAGGCTCTTGGGAATAAGAGAGAAAAGGGACAACTACTTAGTCAACCTATAGAAAATCTAGAGAATTACCCAACAATAGGATTTTAACAAGGGGAGTCTAGTAACATGAATCTAGGAAAAAACACACGAAATGAAAATGTTAAGATAGTGAATATATTAAGAAGTAGGAAGATTTAGCTGATCCTTATCCCCAAATGTTAGAAGGAAAGGAAAACGTGGTCAACCCAAAACAAAATCAAATAGGAGTAGAAGATGATTTATAAATTCTACCAAGGAAATTTCAAAAGAGAAGATAAGCATTCTATTTCCTAAAACTCTAGAGTCTAGACAAAGAAAGAAAAAGGAACATAATGAAGAAATAAAGAAAATTTTATAAGATGTACAAATTAGTCTTCCTTTACTCACTACCATTGAACATGTTCTTGAATATGTTAGAGTTTTGAAAGAAATGTATACACTAAAAAAGGCACTTAGAGTAGAAAAATTATCTATGTATACTAGTGCTTTATTATTAAATTAATTACCATACAAATTGAGAGATACTGGTGCCCCTTTAATTTCGTGTGATATTAGTGGATTCATTTTTTAGAATGCATTACTTGACATAGATGCTAGTATTAATTTATTACTTGTAAGTATTTGTGATAAATTTAATATTATTGATCTTAAACCTTCTATTGTTACCTTAAAATTTGCTGATAGATTCATAAAACATCTTGAAACTAGTTTAGAAAACATGATAGTGACAGTTAAAGGGTGTAAATTTCTAACTAATTTCGTAGTGCAGAAATAGACTTTGATGGACAGTTTTATGATACATCAATCATCCTAGGGAGACCATTTTTGCATATAACAAAGATGAATATTGATTATCCCACAGGTATTACGAAAATTTCATATGGAGATCAATTAGTAAAAATTTAAAATTTTGAGGTATCAAATGATCTTAAAAAATCCCAAGTATATGATTGTCATATCATAGATCTTTTAGATGATTTTCATGATCTAGATGTTATTGATAACTATGTGCTGGAAGAATTAGAGGAAATAGAAAATATAAATCTGGGAGAAAAGAAAGAGGAAGATCATCTGAATTTAGAGTTGAAATCTCTTCCCTCTAGTTTAAAATATATGTTTTTGGAGAAAATAATTCATTTCCTATTATTATTGCAGCTGATTTGAGTGATGAACAGAAAGAAGAATTATTAGATATACTTCAAAAAAATAAAAAGACTATTGGCTAGAAAATGGATGATCTTAGGGGCATTGATATGAGTGTATGCATACATAGCATATATCTAGAGGAGGGGGCTAGAACTAATAGGGAACCACAACGAAGATTAAATCATAACATGATGGAAATTATAAAAAAAGAAACTTTAAAATGACTAGCTACTGATATTATTTATCCTATTTTAGATAGCAAATGAGTCAATCTTACACAAGTGGTGTCAAAAAAATTAGGGATCACTGACAAGTCTTCATTATCATGAGTTAATAATTAGTAAATAATATAGTTTTAGCCTTAACTCATGATAAATAGACTTATATTTGTGTTAAAGTGTGAAAAGTGGTTTTCAATTGATTAATGTGAATTTTTAGGTAATTATGTGATTTTACATGAATTTATATGATTTTTACAGTATTGCTTTTGAGATAAATGAAGAAAAAGAAATAAAAAATAAAAATAAGACAAAATGAGGGGGACCCGCCGGCCAGCCGGGCCCGCAAGCGGGTTGGAAGCTTAGTCAGGGAGTAGCCGCGAGCAGGGGCTCAAACGGCTTGGACCGATAGGGGCATGTGTGCGCCACTCCCCTTCCACGTCACCGGTGGCCAGCTGGCTGTGGGGCAAGGAGTGGTCGTACACGTGAGAGAAGGAACTTTGATTAGAAATGTAACATTACTATATATTCGCCCGAAAAATCGGCGCACAACCGATGTGGGACTAAACCCGCGTCACACCTTCCTCAGAAGGCGCGGACAACCAGCGCGGGTTCGAATCCTCCCAGAGTCAAAAGTCATATATTTTTATCTGATTATCGTGACTTTCCTGCAGATCGCCAGTAAAGGATTAAGCAACGAGAATCGCTGGATCATCAGCGAAAATCTCGTCAACGCGATTCTCGGAGCATTGCTACTAAAATTGTTGAACGATTCGCGATAAAAGGATCGCAAATCCATCGAGTAAATCATCTCTGATTGATCGACGAACAAGCTGTCGTCGGGAAGAGGACGATCCACCGAAAGACGAGTCGCCACCTCCTAAGAGCGTACCAGATGCGATGAAGAGCCTCCTCTTGCTGCGCGGACTTGAGGATGAAGCTCCTTGACATGCACCCCACCTCTATCCAGCTCCTCTCCGTCGGGTGATAACTGCCGGAGAGCCGCAAAGTCGCCGTTTTTCCGCTTCGTCGGGTGACAGCCGCCGGAGACGAGTCGACGACCCATTTCATTAATCTCTAGACTTCGCAAGGAGATCTAGAGATTGCCCACGTCGTCTTTGTCCAAGGAGAGCCTTCGAGGCCGTGGACACTGCATGATGATCCTCCTGAATGCTCAGGATTCCGGTGCATCGCCGACGCATCGCCGTCGCGACGCCGGAACTCTGTTTTCCTGCTTTCAACTTAATTTCCGTTTCATTTAGTGATAATTTGTTGATTTTAAATTTACCAACATATACTTCATTTCATTACGATTCTTCCGTCTTTTACAAATCTTAATTTGATCAATTAAATCATCTTTAATCGCTTACGTAAGAATCGCCGGGCGGAACTCTGTTTCCGCTTGATTCGCGTTCGCGGGGCGCTGACGTCATCCTAATGCCCGCACCCTTATTTCCTTTTTTCGTCAATTTTAAATATATTTCCTTTTCATTTATTAGTATAAAATTCATATAAAATAATATTCTCTGAGGAAAATTCTGAATAATTACTAGATATTATATTACATCCTTGTGATTGACCTGGAGAATTATCGCTATTTTTTGAAGTTTTATTGAATTATAATTGATATATTTGTTCAGAAATACTTCTAAATATCCAAAAATTCGTATTTTTTAGTTTTATAAATTTTATATTTGCGTGATTTAATATACAACGACTAAGTCACATCAATCACGGTTATAAAAATGAAAAGAGATGAAATACAAACAAGATTAACTACTATTGGAGGGTTTGTATTGATTATAGAAAATTAAACTTAGTTACTAGAAAAGATCATTTTCTCCTACCATTTACTGATCAAATTTTAGAAAATTAGTTGGAGTTTTTTTTTCTAGATGGATACTCTAATTATAATTAAATTTATATAAACCCTTTAGATCAAGAAAAAACAACTTTCACTTGTCCATTTGGTACTTTTGCTTTTAAACGCATGCCTTTTGGTCTATGTAATGCTCTAGTCATATTTCAAAGATATATGCTGTCTATTTTTTTCTAATATGATTGAAAAATGTATTAAGTTTTTATGGATGATTTTTTTACTTTTGGTGAATCATTTGATGAATGCATAAATCATTTATAGTATGTACTTGAGAAATGTATAGAGAAAAAAATAGTTTTGAGTTGGGAGAAATCATATTTTATAATTAGAAAGGGAGTTGTGTTGGGCAATATTATGAGTGAAAGGAGTTTAGAGGTGAATAGAGTAAAAATTGATATTATATCTAAAATGAAACCACCGAATTCAGTAAAATAGATTAGATCTTTCTTGAGTCATGCAAGTTATTATAAAAAATTTATTCAAGAGTTTTTGAAAATTTCTAAACCTCTCACCACGTTATTATCTAAAGATGTGTCTTTTAATTTTGATGAAAAATGTTTTGAGTTTTTTTTTAAATAAAAAGATTACTTATTGAGGCACCCATTTTACAAGCTCTTGATTGGTCTCTTCTCTTTGAAACAATGTGTGATGCATTAAATTATAGAGTGAGAGCTGTTCTCAGACAAAGAAAAGAGTCAAAACCCATAGTTATTTCATATGCTAACAAAACTCTATCTAATGCTCAATTAAATTATACCACCACTGAAAAAGAGTTGCTAGTTGTAGTATTTTCATTAGAAAGATTTAGACCATATATTTTGGGAACTAAAATTATTATTTTTACTAATCATACAGTATTAAAATATTTTTTAAATAAGAAGGACGTAAAGCTACGTTTATTAAGATGGATGTTATTATTAGAGAAATTTGACTTAGAAATAAAAGATAAAAAAGGTTTTGAGAATGTTATTGCTGATCATCTTTCTAGATTGAGTGATACAAGAATAAATGCAGCACCTTTACAAGATTTATTTTCAGATGAACAATTGATGACAGCTCAACATCAACTATTGCCATGGTATACACATATTGTTAATTTTCTAGTTTCTAGAAAAATTTCAAAATAGTGAGATAAGAACAAAAAAAGTAATTTCTTTTCTAAGATTAAAAATTATTTTTGGCATGATCCTGATTTATATTATTTGGGTAATGATCAAATTTTAAAGAGATGTGTTCTTGAAGAAGAATATCATAGCATTCTTAACATGTGCCGTTCATCTGTGGAGGACATTTCTCTAGACGAAAAACAGTTACAAATTTTTTTTAGTGTGCTTTTTATTGGTCTACAATCATTAGAGATTCTATAGAAGTTAATAGAAGATGTATTTCATGTCATTCTATAGATAATATGAGTAAAAAAAATAAAATGCCCATGAATAACATGTTAGTAGTTGAAATTTTTGATGTATAAGGTATAGATTTCATGGGTCCCTTCTAATCAGCTGAAAAATATGAGTATATTTTGCCTTGATTATGTGTCTAAGTGGGTGGAAGCTATTCTTACTAGAACTAATGATCATAAAATCATGATGAAATTTGTGCAGGAAAATATTTTTTCAAGATTTGGATGTCCTAGAGTGATTATTAGTGATAGAGGAACACATTTTACAAATAAACATTTTAGAGAATTGTTGAAAAAAAAATAGAGTACATCATAGAGTAGCCACTCTATATCATCCCCAAACAAATGGGCAAGCTAAAGTAGCAATTAGAGACATTCAGAGAATTTTGAGAAAAATAATTAGATCAAATAAGAAAGATTAACCCACAAAATTACAAGATGCATTATGAGCTTATAGAACAACTTATAAAAATCCTATAAGTATGTCCCCATTTTATCTCATTTTTAAAAAGCCATGTCATCTTCCTATGGAATAGAACATAAAGTATTATGGGCTATAAAAAATTTATGTATGGATGAAAAATCAGCTTGTGGGCATAGAATTAGAGGAGTTGAGTAATGAAACTCGTGAAAATCATAAATATATAGAGAAAAAACTTAAACATTTCATGATAAATACATTAGTAGAAAAAAATTGATATTGGACAAAAAGTGTGGTTATATGATTCTAAGCTGAAATTATTCCTAGAAAAATTAAAATCAAAAAAGACAGAGCCTTATGTGGTGGAAGAGACATGATTATGGGGCTGTAATAATTTAAAGATCTTAAAAATGATCATAACCTTAAGGTAAATGGACAGCGGCTTAAACATTACATAGATCATTAACGCCTTGTAAAAAAAGAAATTTTATTATTAAAAGAAATTCAAGAGTATGATTAATGTGTCTAACTGGAGACATTAAATTCAGCATTGCATGAGAGGTAACTCATGGTTTTTATTTCATTCTATTTATTTTTTAAGTTTTATTTCTATTAAAATTTCACAGTACTTATTTTTGTATTTTTTTTTTTCAAAAAAGTGCAAGAAGAAGAGTGTAAGATGAAGTAAAAAATTAAAAACGAAGTTAAGGTGATGTCTTTCTGAGCTTTATCATTTATGACAACATTTTTAATGCTTAACTTTGCATATATGTATGGTTCACTTGAAAATTATATTTTCTGCATATTCTGTTCTGATTTTTCTATGTCATTAAGGACAATGTCATTTTTAAGTTGAGAGGTGAAGTATTAATTCTTAATTTATGCTCTACAATAAAGAACATGTGTTTACATTTGTTTTGATGCTCACTTAAAACAGCAACTAAAAACATTTAGAAAAACTGCAACATTTATTTTCTAGTTTTCTATCAAGAACAATAGATTCTCAAAAACAACAAAGAAAAAAATAACCCCAAATTTAAAAATCTAGAGACCCTTTTCTCACATTTCAATCCCCTAGACATATATTACTAAAATTCGAAATTACAACTATAAAGAAGATAGTTTTGATTTATTTTTGACAAATTTATTGTTGCTGAAAACAAAACTAAAAATAAAAAGTAGAACTGTCAAAACCATCTAATTTACAAATTTCTTACATCATATTGCATGTACGAAAAATTTAATCAATTAGATTGATTGATGCCAAAAGATACTAGGAAAATTATTATTGGGTTAAAAGAATGATTTAATAGCATGAAATGTTGGAATACTCTTTGGATACATGATAGATAACATGGATTTGATTTTACAAATTTTCACTTCATAATCTTGATGGATAGTATTTACTTGATGTGAAAATTTGATTGATCATTTAAGTTTAATGGAGATTTTTGCACCCTGATCTATAGGACTTGATTGACCACCTTTTTGCCTTCTCCCAAGATAGTCCTAGGCATTATTTTATTTCGGGAGAAGGTATCTCTATTGAGAGCTTTAGTTTATATTCAACGTATGTTCCGAAAGATTTCTGATGTGGGACTAAACATTTTCATCTATTTTAGCATAGCCATCTGGAGCACAATGTGATCCAGCAGTACGTAGAGAGCCACGTCTTTTGATTAGCTTAATCCTGCAGCTAGCAAACCACTATAATACTAGATGCATAAAGTGATCCATCAATAGTTCGCGAATCTAACACTACTCAGCATGCACGTGGCCTCAAAGGCTGGTCCGACGACTATGGAGGCGCCATGGTACTAGAACTTAAGTTCTCGATCGACAACGATTCACAGTGGGTTGATCTTGCATCACTTAGAGAGCCATGTGACCAAGCTCATTTGATCCAGTAGTTTGCGGAGCCTTTGATATCGGGAACTTAAGTTCTCACACGTATTACCGTTAGGGATATAAAGGTAATAATTAATTATTGTCTGGTAAAATAGATATTATCGATTATCTTTAAAATCCCAACTGTAGTTGCAAATACGACAATCTGTTCTTCCCTCCTTTTGCACAATCGATGTTTTTGATGATCAGTAAGCTTCTTCCATCCTTCCTCGACTGCACTCAAGGCCTCCGACAAGTGGTCAGCTCTTCCCTTCTCCCCCCAGACGATGGTGATAGTGTGGTCAACCCCTCTTTCGACAAATCTCTCCAACAAGGGGCGTAGTGCTTCTAGACGATACTTTTGTGACTTCTGGCATGGTGTGGCACATTCGAAAGAAACCAAGCCGCCACACTAGTATCTCCAATTGCCCAAAAGGTAGACTAAACTTGGGCAATGATTTATTTCATGTTTTCAGCATTTACTTACTTACTTTTGTCATTTATTTACATTTTACATTAAGTTCTTTTCGTTTCATGCACATTTCGACTGAAATGAGTAAAACTAATTCAAAACTTGATGAATGATCTTCGTTCTTCTTCCGAATCCTCTGAAACTCATCTGAGATCAAGCTAAGATCATTTCTAACTTATTTTCTATTGATTTTCGCAGTTGAATCTCGACATATTCACATTCTTAGCATTCTCTGAATAACAAGTATTGTTTCTATTTTTGAATGTGAAATCACCGAAAGTAAAGGTTGATTAATGAGCGTTCAATAGTTAAAACAAGCGAGAGACATTCACAGTTGACTTCATGTCATGTGTGTGAATCCTCGAGCACACATTCGTTCGAGAAAATAGGTTGACTATATTTCTCTCTTTCTTCATTTTTCATCTTATTTCTCTCTTTCCTTGTCTTGTGAGACCTCTCTTCTCTCTTCATCTCCCATAAGATCTCTCATTTTCTCCCCCTTTCACGAGAGATCTCGTCCCTTCTCTCTCTCCTCTCTCTCTTTCTCTTCCTTTCACAAGAGATCTCATCCCTTCTCTCTCTCTCGTGAGAGCTCTCTCTTCTTTCTCTCTTTTCCTCCTTCCTTTTCTCCACTTCCCTTCCTTTATTCTTCTTACCTTACTGACGTGACTTAGTCGTTGTATATTAAATCACGCAAATATAAAATTTATAAAACTAGAAAATACGACTTTTCAGATATTTCTGAACAAATATATCAATTATAATTCAATAAAACTTTCAAAAATAGCGGTAATTTTCCAAGTCGATCACAGGGATGTAATATAATATACGGTAATTATTTCGAATTTTTTTCAATGAATATGATTTTCTATGAATTTTATACTAGGAAATGAAAAGGAAATATATTTAAAATTCACGAAAAAGGGAAATAAGGGCGCGGACGTCAAGATGACGTTAGCACCCGGCGAACGCGAATCGGGCGGAAACAGAGTTCCGCCCGGTGATTCTTACGTAAGCGATTACAGATGATTTAATTAATCAAATTAAGATCTGTAAAAGCCGGAAGAATCGTAATAGAACAAAGTATATTTTGGTAAATTAAAATCACAAAAACTATCACTAAATGAAGCGTAAAGTAAGTTGAAAGCAGGAAAACAGAGTTCCGGCATCGCGACGGCGATGCGTCGGCGATGCACTGGAATCCTGAGCGTTCGGGAGGATCGTCATGCAGTGTCCACGGCCTCAAAGGCTCTCTTTGGACAAAGACGACGTGGGCAATCTCTAGATCTTCTCACGAAGTCTAGAGATTAATGGAATGGGTCATCGAGTCGTCTCCGGTTGCTTAATCCTTCACCGACGATCTGTAGGAAAGTCGCGATAATCAGATAAAAATATATGAATTTTGACTCTGGGAGGATTCGAACCCGCGCCGGTTGTCTGCCCCTTCTGAGGAAGGTGTGACGCGGGTTTAGTCCCACATCGGTTGTGTGCCGATTCTTCTGGCGAATATATAGTAATGTTAGCTTTCTCGCGTGTACGAGCACTCCTTGCCCCACAGCCGGCTAGCCACCGGTGACGTGGAAGGGGAGTGGCGCACATGTGCCCCTATCGGTCCAAGCCGCTCGAGCCCCTGCTCGCGGCTACTCCCCGACTAAGCTTCCGACCCACTTGCGGGCCCGGCTGGCCGGCGGGTCCCCCCCTCATTTTGTCTTATTTTTATTTCTTTTTCTTCATTTATCTCAAAAGCAAGACTGTTAAAATCATATAAATTCATGTAAAATCACATAATTACCTTAAAATTCACATTAATCAACTGAAAACCACTTTTCACACTTTAACACAAATATAAGTCTATTGATCATGAGTTAAGGGTAAAACTATATTATTTACTAATTATTAACTCATGATAATGAAGACCTATCACACCCCCCAACTTAAATCATTGTTAGTCCCTTAGCAATGGAATTATGAAAATAAAAATTTACAAATCTCAAACATCATATTTCAATACAGAAAGAAAAAAGTACAATTAGAAATGATGCACCTTTAGACACTTTGGATTCTTATATCAAGTATTTAAGAATGATGTCAAGCACTTAAATGTTTAAACACTCTTTGGAATAACAATCTAGACTTCACTTCTTCTATTCACATTTTTATCACTTCTTCACTCATAGATGTATTTACAAGATGTTCCAATTATCAATACTCATCCAAGAATAATATTGATCCTACATTTCCCTTTTTGAAGTTTTTTGAAGTTTGCATTATATTTCTTCTGTCTTTATATATAGTTGATAAGTAGCTTTTCCTATAAATAAATTTCGACAATAAGAATGATGTCTCACACCCTCCATGTGTACTCTTCATTTTCAGGGCTTCCACTTTATCCACTTATTTTGCAGCAAGTGTTTTTCTATACACGATTTTCGACAATGCGAATGATGTCTCACACCCTCTATGTGTACTCTTCGTTTCTAGATTTTTCACATTGCTCTCTCTTTTTTTTATTTCGAAATAAGTAATTTCTCCTCACAAGTCCTATAGATCAGGATGCAAAAATCTCCATTAAACTCAAATGATCAATCTAATTTTCACATCAAGTAAATATTATCCATCAAGATCATGAAGTGAAAATCTGTAAAATCAAATCCATGTTATCTATCATGTATCTAAAGAGTATTCCAACATTTCATGCTACTAGATCATTCTTTTGACTCAATAATAATCTTCCTACTAGATCATTCTTTTGACTCAATAATAATCTTCTTGTAAGAAATTTGTAAATTAGATAGTTCTAACAGTTCTGTTTTCTGTTTTCAGTTCTATTTTAGCAGCAATAAATTTGTCAAAAATAAATCAAAACTATCTTCTTTATAGCTGTAATTTCGAATTTCAGTAATATAGGTCTAGGGGATTGAAATGTGATAAAAGGGTCTCTATAATTTCAAATTTCGGGTTGTTTTTTCGTCTGCTAATTTTGACAGTCTGTTGTTCCTGACAGAAAACCAGAAAATAGATGTTGCAGTTTTTTCGAATTTTTCTTTTTTTTTATTTTTTAGTTTCGGTTCTAAGTTGAATAAAATGCAAACACATGTTCTTAATGAGTCCTTCACCCCCAACTTAAAAATGACATTGTCCTCAATGACACAGAAAAATCGAAACAGAATATGCAGAAAATATAATTTTCACGTGAAGCATGCATATATGCAAAGTTAAGCATTAAAAATGTTGTCATAAATGATAAAGCTCCGAAAGACATCACCTCAACCTCGTTTTTAATTTTCCACTTCATCTTACACTTTTTCGAAAAAACAAATACAGAAACAAGTACTGCGAAATTCTAAGAAAAATAGAGCTTAAAAAAATCAAACAGAATGAAATAAAAACCATGGGTTGCCTCCCATGCAGCGCTGAATTTAATGTCTCCAGCTGGACTCCTTGGTCTTACTCTTGAATTTCTTTTAATAATAAAATTTCTTTTTCTGCAAGGCGTTCATGTTCTATGTAATGTTTAAGCTGCTGTCCATTTACCTTGAAGTTATGATCACTTTTAGGATCTTTAATCATTACAGCCCCATGATCATATGTCTCTTCCACCACATAAAGCCCTTTCCATTTTGATTTTAATTTTCCTGAGAATAATTT
Source organism: Spirodela intermedia (assembly GCA_902729315.2). NCBI lineage: Eukaryota > Viridiplantae > Streptophyta > Magnoliopsida > Alismatales > Araceae > Spirodela > Spirodela intermedia. The sequence goes on along the minus strand of LR746274.1, from coordinate 6,424,798 downwards.
CAGCCTAGAATCATATAACCACACTTTTTGTCCAACATCAAATTTTTTTCTGCTAATGTATTTATCATGAAAAGTTTTAGTTTTTTCTTTATATATTCTATGATTTTCATAAGCTTCATTCCTCAACTCCTCTAGTTCATGTAGCTGAAAAATTCTATGCCCACTAGCTGATTTCTCATCCATACATAAATTTTTAATAGCCCATAATGCTTTATGCTCTATTTCCACAAGAAGATGACATGGCTTTCCAAAAATGAGACGAAATGGGGACATACCTATGGGATTTTTATAAGCTGTTCTATAGGCCCATAATGCATCTTGTAATTTCGTGGGCCAATCTTTCCTATCTGGTCTAACTATTTTTCTCAAAATTCTCTGAATTTCCCTATTTGCTACTTCAGCTTGCCCATTTGTTTGGGGATGATATGGAGTGACTACTCTATGGTGTACTCCATTCTTTTTCAACAGTTCCCTGAAAGGTTTATTCGTAAAATGTGTTCCTCCATCACTAATAATCACTCTAGGACATCCAAATCTCGAAAAAATATTTTCCTACACAAATTTCATCACGATTTTATGATCATTAGTTCTAGTAGGAATAGCTTCCACCCACTTCGACACATAATCAACAGCAAGCAAAATATATTCATATTTTTCAGCTGATGGGAAGGGACCCATGAAATCTATTCCCCATACATCAAAAATTTCGACTATTGACATGTTACTCATGGGCATTTTATCTTTTTTACTCATGTTACCTATAGATTGGCATGAAATACATGTTCTACTAAATTCTATAGAATCTCTAATGATTGTAGGCCAATAAAAACCACACTGAAAAATTTTTGCAGCTGTTTTTCGTCCAGAGAAATGTACTCCACAGTTAGATGAATGGCACATGTTAATAATGCTATGATATTCTTCTTCAGGAACACATCTCCTTAAAATTTGATCATTGCCCAAGTAATATGAATCAGGATCATGCCAAAAATAATTTCTAATCTTAGAAAAGAAATGATGTTTTCTGTTCTTTTCCCACTGTTCTAGAGTTTTTCCAGAAACCAGAAAATTAACAATATGTGCATACCATAGTGATGGTTGATGTTGAGCTGCCATCAATTGTTCATCTGAAAATGCGTCTTGTAAAGGTGCTGCATTTATTCCTGTATCACTTAATCTAGAAAGATGGTCAGCAACAACATTCTCGAAACCTTTTTTATCTTTTATTTCTAAGTCAAATTCTTGCAACAATAAAATCCATCTTAATAAACATGGCTTTGCATCTTTCTTAGTTAACAGATAATTTAATGCTGCATGATCAGTATAAATAATAATTTTAGCTCCCAAAATATATGATCTAAACCTTTCTAACGAAAATACTACAGCTAACAACTCTTTTTCAGTCGTGATATAATTTAATTGAGCATCGGATATAGTTTTACTAGCATATGAAATTACTCTTTTGTTTGTCCTAGAACAGCCCCCACTGCATAATTCGATGCATCACACATTATTTCAAAGGGAAGGGACCAATCAGGAGCTTGTAAAATGGGTGCCTCAGTAAGTAATCTTTTTATTTCGGAAAAAGACTCAAAACATTTCTCATCAAAATTAAAAGACACATCTTTAGATAATAGCATGGTGAGAGGTTTACAAATTTTCGAAAAATCTTGAATAAATTTTCTGTAATAACCTGCATGACCCAAGAAAGATCTAATCTGTTTTACTGAATTTGGAGGTTTCATTTTAGATATAATATCAATTTTTACTCTATCCACCTCTAAACCCCTTTCACTCACAATATGACCCAACACAACTCCCTCTTTAACCATAAAATGTGATTTCTCCCAACTCAAAACTAATTTTTTCTCTATGCATTTCTCAAGTACATGTTGTAAATGATTTAAACATTCATCAAATGATTCACCAAAAACAGAAAAATCATCCATAAAAATTTCCACGTATTTTCCAATCATATCAGAAAAAATAGACAGCATACATCTTTGAAATGTGGCTGGAGCATTACACAGACCAAAAGGCATGCGTTTAAAAGCAAAAGTACCAAATGGACAAGTGAAAGTTGTTTTTTCTTGATCTAAAGGGTTTATATAAATTTGATTATAACCAGAGTATCCATCCAGAAAACAAAAAAAGTTTTTTCCAGCTAATTTTTCTAGAATTTGATTAGTAATTGGTAGGGGAAAATGATCTTTTCTAGTAACTGAATTTAATTTTCTATAATCAATGCAAACTCTCCAACTAGTAGTTAGTCTTGTTTGTATTTCATCCCCATTTTTGTTTTTCATAACCGTGATCCCTGATTTTTTTGGCACTACTTGTGTAGGACTAACCCATTTGCTATCTGAAATAGGATAAATAATATCAGCAGCCAGCCACTTTAAAATTTCTTTTTTTACAATTTCCATCATATTTGCATTTAATCTTCGTTGTGGTTCCCTGCTAGTTCTAGCCCCCTCCTCTAAATATATACTATGCATGCATACACTCATATCAATGCCTCTTAGATCGTCCATTTTCTAACCCATAGCCTTCTTATTTTTTCGAAGTACATCTAATAATTCTTCTTCCTGTTCATCACTCAAATCAGCTGCAATAATAATAGAAAATGAATTATTTTCCTCCAAAAACATATATTTTAAACTAGAGGGAAGAGGTTTCAACTCTAAATTCAGATGATCTTCCTCTTTCTTTTCTCTCAAATTTCTATTCTCTATTTCCTCTAATTCTTCCAGCACACAGTCATCAATAACATCTGGATCGTCAAAATCATCTAGAAGATCTATGGTATGACAATCATATACTTGTGATTTCTTAAGATCATTTGGTACCTCAAAAATTTTAATTTCTACTGATTGATCTCCACATAAAATTTTTGCAATACTTGTGGGAAAATTGATGTGACTCAGTCGTTGTATATTAAATCACGTAAATATAAAATTTATAAAACTAGAAAATATGAATTTTTGGATATTTCGAAGTATTTCTGAATAAATATATCACTTATAATTCAATAAAACTTCCAAAAATAGCGGTAATTTTCTAGGTCGATCACAGGGATGTAATATAATATCTGATAATTATTCAGAATTTTTCTCAATGAATACGATTTTCTATGAATTTTATACTAGGAAATGAAAAGGAAATATATTCAAAATTCACGAAAAAGAAGGAAATAATGGCACGGAAATCAGGATGATGTCAGCGCCCGGCGAACGCGAATCGGGTAGAAATAGAGTTCCGCCCGGCGATTCTTACGTAAGCAATTACAGACGATTTAATTAATCAAATTAAGAACTGTAAAAGCCGGAACAATCGTAGTAGAACAAAGTATATTTTGGTAAATTAAAATCACACAAAGTGTCACTAAATGAAGCGTAAATTAACTTGAAAGCAGGAAAACAGAGTTCCGGCGTCGTGACAGCGATGCGTCCGCGATGCACCGGAATCCTGAGTGTTCGGGAGGATCGTCGTGCAGTGTCCACGGCCTCGAAGGCTCTCCTTGGACAAAGATGACGTGGGCAATCTCTAGATCTTCTCGCGAAGTCTAGAGATCAATGAAGTGGGTCGTCGAATCGTCTCTAGCGGCTGTCACCCGGCGGAGCGGAAAAACGGCGACTTTGCGGCTCTCCGGCGGCTGTCACCCGACGGAGAGGAGCTGGATGGAGGTGGGGCGCGTGTCAGGGAGCTTCATCCTCAGGTCCGCGCAGCAAGAGGAGGCTCTTCATCGCATCTGGTACGCTCTCAGGAGGTGGCGACTCGTCTCGTAGCGGATCGTCCTCTTCCCGACGACGGCTTGTTCATTGATCAATCGGAGATCCTTAACTCGATGGATTCGCGATCCTTTTATCGCGAATCGTTCAGCAATTTTAGTAGCAATGCTCCGCAAATCGTGTTGACGAGATTTTCGTTGATGATCTAGCGATTCTCGTTGCTTAATCCTTCACCGGCGATCTACAGGAAAGTCGCGATAATCAGATAAAAATATATGAATTTTGACTCTGGGAGGATTCGAACCCGCGCCGGTTGCGCCGGTTGTCCGCCCCTTCTGAGGAAGGTGTGACGCGGGTTTAGTCCCACATCGGTTGTGTGCCGATTTTTCAGGCGAATATATAGTAATCTTAGCTTTGTAAGCAAAGTCCTTTCTCTCGCATGTACGACCACTCCTTGCCCCACAACCTAAATATAAGTCTATTTATCACGAGTTAAGCCTAAAACTATATTATTTACTAATTATTAACTCATGATAATGAAGACTTATCAAAAATCAATATTCATCTTTGCTGTATGCAAAAATGGTCTCCCTAGGATGATTGGTGTATCATAAAACTGTCTATTAAAATCCATTTCCAGCACTACAAAATCAGCTGGAAATTTACACCCTTTCACTATTACTATCACATTTTCTAAAATACCTTTAAGATGTTTTATGGATCTATCAGCAAATTGTAAGGTAACAGTAGAAGGTTTAAGATCAGAAATATTAAATTTATCACAAATACTTGCAGGTAATAAATTAATACTAGCACCGGTGTCAAGTAATGCATTCTGAAAAATGAATCCACCAATATCACACGAAATTAAAGGGGCACCTATATCTCTCAATTTATATGATAATTGATTTAATAATAATGCACTAGCATGCATAGATAATTTTTCTACTCTAGGTGCCCTTTTTTGTGTACACATTTCTTTTAAAACTCTAGCATATTCAAGAATATGTTCAATGGCAGTGAGTAAAGGAAGACTAGTTTGCATATCTTGTAAAATTTTCTTTATTTCTTCTTTGTGTTCCTTTTTCTTTCTTTGTCTAGGCTCTAGAGCATTAGGAAATGGAATGGTTGTCCTCTCTTTCGAAATTTCCTTAGTAGAATCTATAAAATCCTCTTCTACTCCTATTTGATTTTGTTTTGGGTTGTCCACGTTTTCTTTTTCTTCTAATGTTTGGGGATAAGGATCAGGTAAGATCTTACCACTCCTTAATGCATTCACTGTCCTAACATTTTCATTTCGTGGGTTTTTTCCTAGATTCATGCTACTAGACTCCCCTTGCTGAAATCCTATTGTTGGGCAGTTCCCTGGATTTTTTATGGGCTGACTAGGTAGCTGTCCCTCTTCTCTCTTATTCCCAAGAGCCTCTATAATTTGTTTCTGGTGCTGCATCATTTGATTCATAGTTTGTTGCATCATTTGATTCATAGTTTGTTGCATCATTTGGCTCATTTGCTGCATCATTTCCATAGTATCAAGTTTGGTTTGAGAGGACTGATTTTTCTGAAATCTGTTTTCTTGTTTTGGACGAAATTCAGAGTTTGAATTAGGTCTAAGTGCGTTTGGATTTTGAAAAATTATTTGGGTCTCTCCATGAAAAATTATTCCTCCAATTAGGATTATAAGAATTTGAAAAAGGTTCCCTGTTTCTATTAAAACCGTGAGCTACTTGCACTTGTTCTTGCATAGGGTGAAATAATTGATCTAAATTATAACATTGAAATTCAAAATAATCATTTTCACCATACATAGGACATGTACTATTCGAATTAAGTTGAGGGTTAAAAGGCTTTCTAATATTGTCAATAAGTAAATCAATTTTTTCTAATCTTTGATTAATCTAATTAACCTCATTTCTAAATTTAGAATCATCATCATGATGCAATTCATAAATTCCTCTCTTCTTATCCCTGTCATATAATTCAAAAGAGGCTTGATCTCTAGAATTTTCACTTAAATTCTCATAAAGACTGTAAATCTCATCAGGAGTTTTCTCTATAAAGCTCCTCCACATATAGGATCAACCATATTTCTATGTTGTTCTAATAATCCATCATAAAAAATTCTATTGAGCTGCCACTTGGGTATAGCATGATGAAGACACTTTCTAAGTAAATCTTTAAATTTTTCCCATGTGTCATGCAAAGTTTCTCCTGGTCTTTGAGAAAAACTCCATATATGTTTTCTCATATTTTGAGTTTTTCCTAAGGGATAAATTTTTTAAAGAAAGGCCTATTCTAGATCTTTCCAACTAGTTAATTCTCTATCTAATGTGGATAGCCAATGACTAGCTTTGTCCCTAAGTATATGAGGGAATAATTTCATCTTAACTAATTTCCGGTGTAATTTTTCTAAGTGCTGATGAGGTTCCTCTAAAGGCAATCCATGAAAGTTAGGGAGCATTTGAAAAAAAATTGGATTTATTTCGAATTTAACAGTGGGTGCTAATGGGACTCTAATATTGGATGCTCTTTGAAATGAATCATGGAAATAATAATTTTTCATGGCCATAGGATTGTTCTCAGTTTGACCTGTACTTCCTTCAGGATCTATCAAAATTAATTTTTCTTTCGGATCTTTATTTTTGAATGAAATAATGAAAGGATTTTCTAGCCTTGGATGCAAAGATCTTCTACCATGCATAAAAACAAATCAATAAATTCGAGGGAAAAGTTTAGTAATTGTTACCCTCCTTCAGTATGCTCGAGTCCTTGCCTTGTTTCTTTTGGTTCCCTTTTTCTAAAAAAAATTGGCAAGAAAATAAAATAAGAGTTAATTTTTTTTTTGTGTACTCTAAGTAAAAAATTGAAAAATACTAAATATTATGCAATACATCCCCGGCAACAATGCCAAAATTTGACGTGACTTAGTCGTTGTATATTAAATCACGCAAATATAAAATTTATAAAACTAGAAAATACGACTTTTCAGATATTTAGAAGTATTTCTAAACAAATATATCAATTATAATTCAATAAAACTTCCAAAAATAGCGGTAATTTTCCAGGTCGATCACAAGGATGTAAAATATATGGTAATTATTCCGAATTTTTCTCAATGAATACGATTTTCTATGAATTTTATACTAGGAAATGAAAAGGAAATATATTTAAAATTCACGAAAAAGGGAAATAAGGGCGCGGACGTCAGGATGACGTCAGCACCCGGCGAACGCGAATCGGGCGGAAACAGAGTTCCACCCGGCGATTCTTATGTAAGCGATTACAGATGATTTAATTAATCAAATTAAGAACTGTAAAAGCCGGAAGAATCGTAATAGAACAAAGTATATTTTGGTAAATTAAAAACATAAAAATTAATCACCAAATGAAGCTTAAAGTAAGTTTGAAAGCAGGGAAACAAAGTTCCGGCGTCGCGACGACGATGAGTCGGCGATGCACTAGAATCCTGAGCATTCGGGAGGATCGTCGTGCAGTGTCCACGGCCTCGAAGGCTCTCCTTCGACAAAGACGACGTGGGCAATCTCTAGATCTTCTCACGAAGTCTAGAAACTAATGAAATGGGTCGCCGAGTCGTCTCCGGCGGCTGTCACCCAGCGGAGCGAAAAAACGACGACTTTGCGGCTCTCCGGCGGCTGTCATCCGACGGAGAGGAGCTGGATGGAGGTGGGGCGTGTGTCAGGGAGCTTCATCCTTAGGTCCGCGCAGCAAGAGGAGGCTCTTCATCACATCTGGTATGCTCTCAGGAGGTGGCGACTCGTCTCCCGACGGATCATCCTCTTCCCAACGACGGCTTGTTCATCGATCAATCGGAGATCCTTTACTCGATGGATTCACGATCCTTTTATCACGAATCCTTCAGCAATTTTAGTAGCAATGCTTCGCAAATCGTGTTGACGAGATTTTCGTTGATGATCTAGCGATTCTCGTTGCTTAATCCTTCACCGGCGATCTGTAGGAAAGTCGCGATAATCAGATAAAAATATGTGAATTTTGACTCTGGGAGGATTCGAACCTGCGCCAGTTGTCTGCCCCTTCTGAGGAAGGTGTGACGCGGGTTTAGTCCCACATCGGTTGTGCGCCGATTTTTCAGGCGAATATATAGTAATGTTAGCTTTGTAAGCAAAGTCCCTTCTCTCGCGTGTACGACCACTCTTTGCCCCACAGCCGGCTAGCCACCGGTGACGTGGAAGGGGAGTGGCACACATGTGCCCCTATCAGTCCAAGCCGCTCGAGCCCCTGCTTGCGGCTACTCCCCGACAGTAGATGCTGCTTCAACCAATCTAACAATCTTAGGGGCACAAGAAAAAACGTCATCTTTAATATTGAATCAGCTAGGATCAATCACATTTAGCCCAGAGAGTGAGAATATTGAAAATACTTACGCGTGATTATTAAACACCTGATTTATATAGACCTACTTTGCAGTTTATTCCTGTTACTTTATCATTGCTTCCTGAATTTCCTGGGTTAGCTAATGACAAATTACATCAACATATTCTTTGATTTTTAGTTGCTTGTGAACATTTTCATATGCTTAATAATACTCTAGAGATTGGGTCAAATATTTACCGCATGAGATCACCACATGGTTAGAGGTAGAGCAAGGATTTTTGAGAAAATTGTATCACATTGGCAAGAAATGCTATGCAGATAGGTGTTGTTTAACTTACTCAAAAATCGGGAGAAGCATTTTATGAATCTTCGCAAAAACTTAAGCAACTTTAAATCTTATTATGAAATTGCCAAGTGGCAATGAAATCGCGCAATCGTGTAATTTATCGGGAGAAGCTTATATTATGGAATTGCCAAGTGGAAATAAAATCATGTATTTTATCGGGAGAAGCTTATATTATGGAATTGCCAAGTGGTAATTAAATCGTGTATTTTAAGATTGTCTATCTGTACAGCATTAGAACACTATAGATGCAGCGTGTGGAGACATCAATCTTTTGATTTATACGAAAAATTTGAGTGAGAATTCAGCTGAACATAAATCTTTTGATTTATATGATCAGAACAATAGTAAAAATAAAAGAGGATTTTTTAAGGGTAGAAATCATGATGTATTAGACAACATTATGAAAAGTTAAATATTTTATATCATCATATGCTGCATAAAAAGGAACCTACACAGCCTACACAAGATTCATATTCTAGATGTTCATCACGTGTTAAGACTGATCATTATGAATGTCAATGACCAAACTTAGATCAAGAGCATGCACATGAATTTCATAATCATAGGAATCAATCAAATCCTCATTGAAAAAATCAGAATAATTTTTAAAATTTTTAAAATCACGGTATAAATCCTCATTCATTTCCTAGACGTAATCATACATTTGGACCTCCTCATCAACCACAATATAATGCCAAGCCTTCTTTTTATATTAATACTCATAATTTCATCCCTTCTTCTTGAAGTTAAGTCCCTAATTTTAGCTGAGAATATCTTAATTCAGAGCAAAATCAACCTGATACGAATCATAATTCACATTTTGCGTTAGTAGGAATTATTAAGTTCGATGTCATGAGGTTGAAATTGTGTAAAAATTATTGGAAGCTAGACATTCTTAGTATTAGGAATCCTAAGTAGTTGATCAATTTGTCTTATGTATATAGATAAAAAAAATAATCATATGATAAACTGTAAGACTCAATTCGTGAAACTGTAAGACTTCCAGTTCTAATATGTCTCCCACTTGTCTTGTGGGGACTTTCCACACGTGGGATTTAGACATGAAAAAGAAGTTATATGGGGAAAGCTACCTGCCTATCATGTTTATAATAAAAAAAAGAAGAAGAAGAGAAAAGGCTGTATGTTACCTGGGTACACGAATCTAGAAGAGAAAGCTGAAGATAGTTTGAAAACTTGTGTAAACTTCTGATGATTTAATTAGAGATTTGTGAAAATGAAAGATGTTGAATTTATGCACTGAAGAGAATGAAAGTTAAGATGAACATCTGAATATTTATTTGATGAAGCCCATCTCTTACGGAAAAATGAGAAAATAAATAATTCATGTAAAAGAATTAATAAATTGCTTTAACTTTTAAGTCATTTGCTTTTTTTGCTAGGGACTAATTTTTTTTCAAAGTTGGGGGTATTTGTTAATACTAGATTTATGTGTTTTAATTTGATTTATTATTTCTCCAACATTTTGCGAATAAGAAGTATTTTTTCTATTTTCAACTCAACATCACTGAGATTAAAGGCTGATCAATGAGCATCCAACGGTTAAAATAAGCTGAGACATTCACAGCTGACCTGATTTCATGTGTGTGAATATTTGAACACAGATTCGTCTGTGAACACAGTACACAGTACACAGAACATAGTATTCAACATCATAATTAATAAATAATATAGTTTTATCTTTAAATCATGATAAATAGACTTCTATTTATGTTAACTTGTGAATTAGTGTTATAATTAATATTAATTTTTGACATATTATCTGATTTCATATGATTTTTCTAGTCTTTTTTATGAAATCAGTAAAAAAAAAGGAAATAAAAAAATCGAAAAAAGAGAGGACCCGCCTGCCAGCCGGGCCCCGTGAGTAGCGACTCGAGTGCCTACTGACTGATGAAGGCACATGTGCGGTACTCCCCTAAAATACCATTTCGTTGTAAGAGAGATATATCATGATAAACTCACTTTAGGAGGAGATTAGAGTACTTATTTCAAACTTTATTTTTCTCTTAGAGTGCACAAAACTGTAACTCTTGTTTTATTTTCTTCTTTTCAAATTTGAAAAAAATCACAATTATTACGTTTAGAGGAATTTCATCAACATTTAGAAAAAATTTATATGGTCTGTGATTGAGTTAATGTCTCTGAAGTTACACCAGAAATTATTAAGACGAAATTATTTTGACATATACTTAGGGAGAAAGAATCAACCTTTCTTTGAAAATCCTAGCGTTTAGAAAACTCAAAATACGAGAAAATATAATAGGCCTTTCAAAAGAAGCTTTGCATTAGACATGGTGAACATTTTAAGATTTACTTAAGAAATGTCTTCATCACGTTATACCTAAGTAACAACTCGATAGAAATTTTTAGGAGGAATTATTAGAACAACAAGGAAATATAGTTAATTTTAGTACATACGAGATTTACAACAAGGAAAATTCTAGAGATGAAACTTATTTTCAGTTATATGATAAGGATAAGATGAGAGGAAATTACGAATTGGATCATAAAAATTATTTTGATTTAAGAAATAAGGTTCATCTGATTAATCAAAGATTATTAAAATTTTATTTACTAATTGACAATATTAGAAAACCTCATAACCTTGAATTTAATTGAAATAGTACTTATCCTATGTATGGTGAAAATGATTATTTTGCAATTTAATATTATAATTTAGATCAATCATTTTAATAAAAATAGGGAGCATTTTTCTTATTATTATAATCTTAATTGGAGGAATAAGTTTTTGTAGAGAAATTCAGAAGTACTTAGACCCAATTCAAACTTTACATTTCGTCCAAAATAAGAAAAAAGATTTTAGAAAAATCAGTCATTTTAAACCCAGCCTAATGCTTTGGAAATAATACAGTAATTGAGCCAAATGATGTAGCAAATTATAAATCGAATGATGTTGCACAGCAAATTAGCACTTTTATAGAGCCTCTTGAGAATAAGAGAGAAGAAGGACAACTACTTTGTCGGCTCATAGAAAATTAAAGAAATCGCCCAACAATAAGATTTCTAGTGGCATGAATCTAGAAAGAAACCCATGAAATGTAAATGCTAAGACAGTGAATGCATTAAGAAGTAGGAAGATTTTACCTAATTCTTATAACCAAATATTAGAAGAAAAGGAAAACACAGACAGCCCAAAATAAAATCGAATAGGAGTGGAAGAGGATTTACAGATTTTATCAAGGAAATTTCAAAAAAGTAGATAATCATTCTATTTCCTAAAGCTCTAGAGCCTAAACAAAGGAAGAAAAAAAGTAGATAATCATTCTTTACTCACTGTCATTGAACATATTCCTGAATATGTTAAAGCATGAAAATAAAGGTGTACACCAAAAAAGACACTAAGAGTAGAAAAATTATCTATGTATGCTAGTGATTTCTTATTAGAACTATTATGATACAAATTGAGAGATACTGGTATCCCTTCAGTTTCGTGTGATATTGATGGCTTTATTTTTCAGAATACATTACTTGACACCGACGGTAGTATTAATTTATTACATGCAGGTAGTTGTGATTAATTTAATATTATTGATCTTAAACCTTCTAATGTTACCTTACAATTTGCTGATACGTCCATAAAACATCCTAAAGATATTTTAGAAAATGTGATAGTGAAAGTTAAAGAGTGTAAATTTGCAGTTGATTTTGTAGTGCTGGAAGTAGATTTTAATGAATAGTTATATGACACACCAATCTTTCTAGGAAGACCATTTTTACATACAACAAAGATGAATATTGATTTTATTAAAGGTATTGTGAAAATTTCATGTGGAGATCAATTAGTAAAAATTAATATTTTTGAGGTATCTTAAGAAATCATAAGTCTAGTGATGAGCTAGATATTATTGATCACTGTTCGCTAGACGAATTAGAGTAAATAGAGAATATAAATTTGGGAGAAAAGAAGGAGGAAGATGATCAAAATTTAAGGTTAAAACCTCTTCCCTCTTGTTTAAAATATATGTTTTTGGTGGAAAATAATTTATTTCTTGTTATTATTGCAATTAATTTGAGTGATGAATAAGAAGAAGAATTATTAGATGTATTTTGAAAAATTAAGAAAGCTATTAGCTGGAAAATTAATTATACTAGGGGCATTGATAGGAGTGTATGCATAGATAATATATATATATCTAGAGGAGGGGGCTAGAAGTAGTAAAGAACTACAATGAAGATCAAATTCTAACATTATGGAAATTGTAAAAAAAAGAAAATTTTAAAGTGGCTAGTTGTTGATATTAACAAATAAGTTAGTCTTACAGAGTGGTGTGAAAAATATCAGAGATCACAATTATAAAAAACGAAAATGGGGACGAAATACAAAGAAGATTAACTATTGGCGTGAGAATTTGTGTTGATTATAGAGAATTAAATTCGCTGATCAAATTTTTTCCTACTATTTATGCATCAAATTCTAGAAAAATTCGTTGAAAAAAACTTTTTTTATTTTCTGAATGGATACTCTAGTTATAATCGAATTTATATAAACCCCTTAGATCAAGAAAAAATAGTTTTCACTTATCCATTTTGTACTTTTTCTTTTCAACGCATGCCTTTGGTATGTGTAATGTTCCAACGACATTTCAAAGATGTATGTTGTCTATTGTTTCTGATAGGACTGAAAATTTTATGAAAATTTTTATAGATGATTTTTCTTGGTGAATCATTTGACGAATGTTTAAATCATTTAAGAAAATTATATTATATCTAAAATCAATGCAAGGTAGAAAAAATTGTATGTTGGGTGATATTGTGAGTGAAAGGCGATTAGAGGTGGATGGAGCAAATATTGATACAATATCTACAATAAAACTTCAAAGATGTGTAAAAGAGATTAGATCTTTCTTGAGTCATGCAGGTTATTATAAAAAAATTACTCAAGATTTTTTGAAAATTTCTAAACCTCTAACCATATTATTATCTAAAGATGTTCCTTTTAATTTTGATGAGAAATATTTTGAGTTATTTTCTGAAATTAAAAGATTACTTGCTGAGGCACCTATTTTACTAGTTTTGATTGATCTCTTCCATTTGGAATAATTTGTGATGTATCGAATTATGTAGTGGGAGCTGTTCTAAGACAAAAAAAAGTGTCAAGACCCATAGTAATTTCATATGTTAGTAAAATCATATCCGATGCTCAATTAAATTATATCCTCACTGAAAAAGAGTTGCTAGCGGTAGTACTTTTGTTAGAAAGGTTTAGATCATATATTTTGGGAACTAAAATTATTATTTATACGAATCATGCAATATTAAAATATTTGCTAAATAAGAAAGATGCAAGGTCATGTTTATTAAGATGTATTTTATTGTTAAGGAATTTGATTTAAAAATAAACGATAAAAAAAGTTTCGAGAATATTGTTGCTAACCATCTTTCTAGATTAAGTGATACAATAATAAATGCACCACCTTTGCAAGATGCATTTTCAAATGAATAATTGATGGCAGCTCAACATCAATCATTACCATGGTATACACATATTGTTAATTTTCTAGTTTGTGGAAAAATTATAGAATAATAGGATAAGAACAGAAAAAAATATTTTCTTTGTAAGATTAGAAATTATTTTTAGCATTATCCTGATTTATATTACTTAACATGATCCAGATTAGAATAATGCAATAGCATTATGCAAATTTTAAAGAGATGTGTTCGTCAAAAGGAATATCATAGCGTTCTTAACATGTGTCATTCATCTAATTGCGGAGTACATTTCTCTGGATGAAAAACAGCTGCAAAATATTTTCAATATGATTTTTCTTGGCTTACAATCATTAGAGATTCTATAGAACTTAATAGAACATGTATTTCACGCCAATCTATGGGTAACATGAGTAAAAAAGATGAAATACCTATGAGTAACATATTAGTAGTTGAAATTTTTGATGTATGGGGAATAGATTTCATGGGTTTCTTCCCATCAGCTAAAAAATATGAATATATTTTATTTGCTATTAATTATATGTTTAAGTGGGTGGAAGTTATTCTTACTAGAACTAATAATCATAAAATTTTCATGAAATTTATGTAGGAAAATATTTTTTCGAAATTTGAATATCTTAGGGTGTTATTAGTGATGGAGGAACACAGTTTACAAATAGACATTCCAGGGAATTGTTGAAATGAATGGAGTACATTATAGAGTAGCCACTCCATGTCATCCCCAAACAAATATGCAATTTGAAGTAACAAATAGAGAAATTCAAATATTTTTTGTAAAAACTAATTAGACTAGATAGGAAAGATTGACCCACGAAATTACAAGATACATTATGAGCTGATAGAACAGCTTATAAAAATCCCATAAGTATGTCCTCATTTCGTCTCATTTTTGGAAAGTTATGTCATCTTTCTGTGGAAACAAACAGATCATAAAGTATTATGGGCTATAAAAAAATTATGTATAAATGAAAAATCAGCTGGTGGGCATAGAATTTTTCAACTACATGAACTAGAGGACTTGAAGAATGAAGCTTATGAAAATCATATAATATATAAAGAAAAAACTAAAACTTTTCATGATAAATATATTAGTAGAATTTGATGTTGGCCAAAAAGTGTGATTATATGATTCTAGCTGAAATTATTTCCACAAAAATTAAAATAAAAAAAATAGTGGCTTATGTGGTGGAAGAGACATATGATCATAGGGCTGTAATAATTAAAGATCCTAAAAATGATCATAACTTTAAGGTAAATAGACAACAACTTAAATAGTACATAGAACATGAATGACTTATAGAAAAAGAAATTTTATTATTAAAAGAAATTCAAGAGTAAGATTAATGTGTCCAACTGAAGACATTAAATTAGTGCTGCATGAGAGTCAACCCATGGTTTTTATTTCATTCTATTTTTTTTCTAGTTTTCTTAAAATTTCACAGTCTTTATTTCTGCATTTGTTTTTTTTGAAAAAGTGCAAGAGGAGAAGTGTGATATGAAGTGGAAAATTAAAAATGAGGTTGAGGTGATGTCTTTTTTAGCTTTCTCCTTTATGATAACATTTTTAGTACTTAACTTTGCATATATGCATGCTTCACTTGAAAATTATATTTTCTGTATATTCTATTCCAATTTCTCTATCGTTCAGGACAATATTATTTTTAAGTTGAGGGGGGAATTATTAAGTCGTAATTTATGCTGTAGGATGAGTAAGATCATGTATTTACATTTGTTTTGATGCTCATTTAGAAAAGCAATTAAAATATTTAGAAAAACTATAACATCTGTTTTCTGATTTTCTGTCAGAAACAACATAAAATAATTTACAAACTATCAAAAATAGTAGAGAAAAAATAGCCCAAAATTTGAAATTCTAGAGACCCTTTTCTCATATTTCAATGCCCTAGATATACATTGCTGAAATTTGAATTACAGCCATAACGATGATAATTTTGATTTATGTTTGACAAATTTAGTGTTGCTGAAAACAGAACTGAAAACAAAAAATAGAATTGTCAAAACTAGCTAATTTACAAATTTCATACATCATTTTGCATGGACGAAAATTAAATCAATTAAATTGATTGATACCAAAAGATTCTAGGAAGATTATTATTGAGTTGAAAGAATAATTTGGTAGCATGAAATGTTGGAATACTCCTTCGATACATGATAAATAACATGGATTTAATTTTACAGATTTTCTCTTCATAATCTTGATGGAAGTATTTACTTGATGTGAAAATTTGATTGATCATTTGAGTTTAATAGAAATTTTTACGTCATAATCTATAGGAATTGTGAAGAGAAATTACTTATTTTGAGAAATAAAAATAGAGCGATATGAAAAATCTAAAAACAAAGAGTACACAGAGAATGTGAGACATCATTCTCATTGTCGAAAATCGTCCATAGAAAAACACTTGGTGCAAAATAATGAAAAGTACACATGGCGTGTGTGAGACATCATTCTTGTTATCAAAATTTGTCTACAAAAAAAGCTATTTATCCACTATAGAAAAAAAAAGAAAAGAAAAATAGTATAAACTTAAAAAATCAAGTCATGAAAAAAGAAAAATATAAGATCAATATTATTCTTAGATGAGTATTGATAATTGTAACATCTTGTGAATTATATCTATGAGTGAAGAAGTGATGAAGATGTGAATAGAATAATTGAAGTCTAGATTATTATTCTAAGGAGTGTTTAAACATTTGAGTGCTTGACATCATTTTTAAATATTTGATATAAGAATCCAAAGTGTCTAAAGGTGCATCATTTCTAATTTTATTTTTTTATACATTGAAATATAATGTTTGGAGATTTGTAAATTTTTATTCTCATAATTCCATTACTAAGGACTAATAATCATTTAAGTTGGGGGTGTGATAAGTCTTCATTATCATGAGTTAATAATTAATAAATAATATGGATTTATCCTTAAGTCATGATAAATAGACTTATATTTATGTTAAATTATGAAAAAATATTTTTAGTTGATTAATGTGAATTTTTAGCTAATTATATAATTTTATATGCATTTATATAATTTTTCTAGTCTTATTTTTCAGATAAATGAAGAAAAAAAAAGAAAAAAAAAGGGGGACCTGCTACCTAGCTAGGCCTACAAGCGGGTTGGAAGTGCAATTGGGGGGAACTACGAGTAGGGGCTCGAGTGGCTATGGACCAATGAGGGCACGTGTGTGACACTCCCCCTCCACCTCACTAGTGGCCAGTTGGCTGTGACGCAAGGAGTGGTCGTACACTCGGGAGAAAGGAACTCATTGTTTGGAAATATGATATTACTATATATTCACTCAAAACTTTGGTGTACAATCGATGTGGGACTAAACCCGCATCACACCTTCCCCGAAATAGTTTTATTTATTTTAATACCTAACATATCCCTTAGTTATAATAAAGATATAATATGATAACGTCACTTGATAAGGGCATTAGAGATATATTCCTTCTTGTAAGTGGGTGATCGATGGGTTCGAATTTTACCAGAGTCAAAAAGTTGTATTTTTATCTGATTAAATCGTGACTTTCCTGTAGATCGCTGGTGAAGGATTAAGTCGTCAAATCGCTCGATCATCGGCAAAAATTTAATTGACGCGATTTGCAGAGAATTGTTACTAAAATTATTGAATGATTCATGATAAAAGGATCACGAACTATCGAGAAAAGTATCTCCGACTGATCGACGAACAAGCCGTCGTCAAGAAGAGGACGATCCATCAAGAGACGAGTCGCCACTTCTTGAGAGCGTATCAGATGCAATGAATAGCCTCCTCTTGCTACGTAGACTTGAGGATGAAACTTCCTAACACGCACTCCACCTCTATTCAGCTTTTCTCTATCGGGTGATAGTCGTTGGAGAGCCGCAAAGTTGCTGTTTTTTCGCTCTGTCAAGTGACAATCCCTAGAGACGATTTGATGACCCATTTCATCAATCTCTAGACTTCACAAAGAAGATCTAGAGATTTTTCACGTCATCCTTATTTAAGAAGAGCTTTTGAGACTGTAGACACTACACGACAATCCTCTCGAATGCTCGAAATTTTAGTACATCATTGACGCATCGCCACCGTGACATTGGAACTTTATTTTCTTGCTTTCAACTTAATTTTCACTTCATTTAGTGATAATTTATGTGATTTAAATTTATCAAATTATTCTTTGTTAAATTACGATTATTCTGGCTTTTATAGATCTTAATTTGATCAATTAAATCGTCTTTAATCGCTTACGTAAGAATCTTTAGGCAAAACTCAGTTTTTGCCTGATTTACGCTCGTCAGGTGCTGACATCATCTTGACGTCTACACCCTTATTTTTCTTTTTCACGAATTTTAAATATATTTCATTTATATTTCTTATCTAAAATTCATAAAAAAATGTATTCTTTGTCAAAAATTTTGAAAACTTATATGATATTATATTACATCCCTGTGATTGACCTGAAAAATTCGCACTATTTTTGAAACTTTTCTTAAATTATAATTCATATATTTGTTCAGAAATACTTCTAAAATCCAAAAATTAGTATTTTCTAGTTTTATAAATTTTAAATTTACATAATTTACGATACAACGACTAAGTCACGTCACAGGTTGACCGTATTTCTCTCTTTCTTTATTTTCATCTTATTTCTCTATCTCCCTCTCTCGTGAGACCTCTCTTCTCTCTCTATCTCTCATGAGATCTCTTTCTTTCTCTCCCTTTTTCTCAATCAATCTCCTTCTATTTCTCTCTCTCAATCGATCTCCCTCTCTCTCTTCCTCTCTCTTTCTCTCCCTTTCACGAGAGATCTCATCCCTTCTCTCTCTCGTGAGAGCTCTCTCTTCTCTCTTTCTTCTCTCTCTCCTTTCCTCTCTTTTCTCCACTTTCTTTCCTTTATTCTTCTCACCTCACCCTTCTATTTTATTATTTTTATTAATATTAATAAAATATTAAAATAAGTTTATATATAAACTAAATTAGTTTTCATGATGGATCAATCAATCTCCTTGTGTTTCGACTTGAGACTTACTTCTATACTCATATTTTATTAAGTCTTAGTTATAAATATTATTAGATAGTGTGTATTTAAACACAATGATAAGTGCATACCAGTGGCAGATATACGAATCTTCTTTTGATGAATTTTTAATCACAAAGAGAAGAAAAATTAGATAAGAAATAAATAGTGAAATGTGAGATGATGTTGAATTCTTTAATCCTAATGTGTCTAAATAAAAACTCTAATTTTCCTAAATCTTCCTATCACTTAGGAAATCAATAGAAAAATTAAATAAGACTAATCTACTCTTAAACTACCTTCTAATATCTTCTAATCATTATCTACTGCTAACTAAATGCTCAACTTTGATGAATTAATGGGTAAAATAACATTGAAGGAGAATGATCTAAAGTATCATAAATCTGCCATGTCTTGCTCACTCTTTGAAATGTGATCAATCTTGATAAATTTAGAGATCAACATACATCAAGGGGAGTAGATGAAGGGTAGAAAGGTTGGATTCTATACTAAGATCAACTTAATGTCACTATAAGGATCAAAGAACCAAATCTCTTCCTACTCTTCAATCGGATCAACTCTTTCTTTGTCTTAAAAGGAAGGAAATGTAATAAGAAATAAAACTCATTCATCCAAGACTTAAACAGGTTCATAAAATATAAATAAAATATAATACATTTACCTACTTGGTTAACCCTTGGAGTGCTTCAAGGGAATTCTTAGACATTTCTCCCTTAGTGAAGTTCTTAGCCTTGCTCCTCTTTTACTCTATGTGGCTTCTTCTCCCAAGTAAAGAATAATCTTTCTTCTCTTCAAATGATGTTTTATTCTTGTATTGGTTGTATCCATTCTTAGCCCTTAGATCATGAATGAGAGTGCACAGCCCTTGGATGAGATTTTTGTCACCAAGGACAGCCGAAGGAAGGTAGGCAGCACCTAGAGTGTCTTCTTACGATCCCTTACCCTATAACTTATCTTAGCAATTGGATTTAGTTAATAGAGGGGTTGAGATAATCCCAAGGGTTGCCAAATGAGGGAGAGGGGTGTGGTCAATTAGAAGAGGCCACTTACCCCCTTTGACTCCTTCAAAGGAGGAAAATGGGCAATTTCCCCACTTAAGATGGGCGGTTTCCCTATTTAGAGGGGCACCACCTTCCTTTGGTAGTGGTCTTCTTCTCTTAAGATCCATGTGCCTTCCTCAGTTTGTGTGGGTCTTCTAATAAGCCCATGGGCCTATTAAGCCTGTATTAAATTAATAAAAATAATTCATAGAAGTCTTTTTAATCAAATAGAGAAAATAACTACATAAGCAAGTCATCTCTCTCTAGATTATAAATTAATTATGCATGATATGACTTTAGAACTTATGAAATAAATAATAGATCATGCCAAATATATCAATTATGCTTACATAATCATGATTTAAAGTAATTCAATTAAACCGTATAATAATAATTAAAAGATAATTTATCCAATAAAATCTCATGATCAATACACATGCATCAATTCGGTGTCTTATGCTTTCAAATCAATCATCATATGAAATTCATAGTCTATTAATTAATCTTAATAACATGCTAATTATAATCATATAACTATGTAAAACATGTAATAAATAAGCATAATTAACATGTTATCATCAACTGACCTAGAAACATTTCACAACGCCATTAAATATTATGTTCAGATCTTGATCGGGAACTTCAGAAAAGTGGTGAAATTAGTATAAGAGAGACTGTCGGGTCCAATAAAGCTTGAAAGTTTTTTATGCATAACCATATAGTTCTTAATGAAGTCATAAGTTTGATGAAGTTCTATGGGAGGATGAAGTATGAGGGAAGTAAGTAATTTTCCTATTATTAATGGCCAACATGTGTAATGGACTGCGTATAAACAGAGACGCACCGTTAAAAACAGTGAGAAAACGTATTTTACGCACGACGCGTCTTAAGTCAGATAGTGAGACATCGAATCCCTGACAACATTTATGAACCCTCCGATTATAATAGACTTGGGGAGGATGACAACTTTCTGTAGATTGATGGGTACTTTACATAGAAGGAGAGAAAATGTGATAACTGATATAATTTAGTAGAGCCCCTCGTTGTCCAGCATCCATGTCGCTCCAGTTGCAGACAAGCTGTCGGAGCTCCAGTTGCATTATTAAGCCCCCTCGCCGTCCGGCATCCATGTCGCTCAGACCAAGCAGCCTATTCAAGTCGGGCCGAAGACTTTTTCATCATCCAAGGATAACGTGTATTCTCTCTGACAGAATACAAGGACGAGGCGGTGGAAGGAGGAAGGCCCCGGTTGGCCTTTCCACGAGGAGGTGGATACTCCCCGTTTTTACCCTAACCGGCTACGATCTGGGCCGTCCGGAAATTTAATAGACGCTCTAGAGTGTTTCTTAGTATTTTTAATCACCGTTTCCTTCTCTGAAGGCTTCTGTTTCCTTTTCTTTTTCTTCTTCTACTTACACATCTTCTAATACTACTATTGCTGTAGTGAAATAAAGCCGCCATAGCGAGTGTAGAGTGGATAAACAAATGCAAACGACACAGAATAAGACAAACAAGAGATATTCACCCAGGTTAAGGTGGGCTACCAATGAATGTTCCTCGTCGTCGCTGGAGAGAGACGCCTCTGCAAAAATCACCCCTTCGAAAGCGAAAAGAAGTGGAGAAGAAAACTGTAGGAAGAAGGACGAGAGATCTATCTATTTTTCCGGCAACAGCCAACCAACCCAAAAGGAGTTTTTCAAGCACGCCCGTTGTTTGAAGTTTAGGGTTTCGTACCCTATAAAAAGAAAAGTAAACAACTGGGCCCGCAAAAAATGTCTCGGTCAGCTGAGAAAAAAAGAGGGCGTGGGTCCCTAAGTCCACGGGCCTGCTCGCGTGCCTTCACGTGGCTGGTTGCCCACTTCTTGAGCATCCTCCTGGACCCAGTCCGCTTCGGTCTGCTGGGATGGCTGACACACATCCCAAGAATTACTACGACAACAAGTATCATGGCTAAGTCTCCTCTACTGCCATTATTTCATATGCAGTGCTGCTGCCAGAATTGCTTCTGGCTTTTCTGCCTCAGAGAGCCCTTTTTCTACTTTTGAAGATTAGTCGTTTCGGTGGAAACGACCCACGGCGGAAGAAACCGGCGGAAGTGGTGAAGTACTATTACCAGAGTTCTGTCCCTGTTACCAGAAGATCACTCAGGAATCAGGTCATTGACAAAAGTCATGGCATGGCAAGCCATGGCTGGGGACGACCTCACCGCTTCGTTGAGAGAGTTCATACGACGGTTTGGCAGAGGAAGGGGGTTGATGTTGGTTAGCACATTTTTTTTCGTAACTTGTCTCAACTAGAACGAATTCCGGGCTATTGTCGCACAATAATCAACGTTTGTCAATGACACGATTCTTAGGCGAGTTAATAATTAATTGAGAAAACTTTAAGAAAATTCATGACAATAATTCTGGTTAATAAATATCTATATGACGCATAACCACTTGGTTCTGAATGAAGTTGACGCATAAATATCTCTATGACTTGTATATTGATTACCATTAATATCATTAGGAACTGTTATTTATGTCATATGTGGAGGTCAGCGACGCCACGAACAGTGTTGTAGATATATAGAACACTGTTCATGAACAATGTTCTAATAAATGATCTTAACGTCAGTTAATACTTCTCCTCTCTCCTACTTCACATCGTACGGATCATGAAAACAGTCTTGTGAAACTTTGGGATTTTACTCTAACATGGACAGTATTGTACAGAAATCCATAACTCAAACATATATACCAGCGTGATACGTTATGGATGCTTTCTGTTGCAAGTTGTGAAGTTTCTCTCGTACTTGCAACATTAACCGCAATGAAGACTAATCTAATCTCGAAAAAAAAGCACGCGCTAAAAAAAAAAAGAAAAACCTTTAGTGATTGCCACATCATTTTCATGTCTGCTGTGATCCAGACAATACTTATATGAAGAATTTCACATTTCAGTGAAAAGTCAGACGTTTGGTTCACCACTAAGAAAGACGGTCACTTGGGCTCACTGATTTTTCTACGGATTGACGATAAAGTAGACGAGCACCACCAAATTATTGCCTATGTACGTTGTTGTTGTTGAAGTAGAAAGCATGACCATCCCAAAGATGTGACCACTGACGAGCTGTCCGATGAGACGAGGTCCAATCGAACGATTACGCAGTCACCGTCGAAAGAAAACGCCATTCTTCGGAATCGAAATTTGACTTGGAGCAGGAGCCCTTGGCTCCCGGCGAAGGTGGACAGGTGTGCACGCTCTTATTGCACGTGGTTAGCTAGGAGGACCTTTCAAGCTGTAAATGCATGGGGAGGGGGTGCACCCGGATTCGTTTCTCTTCCTTTTCGTCCACTCGGATACCCGTATACTTCCTAACCCCAACGACTAAGAAGACGTCTGGTGCTTACCTATTCTCACCTTAATGATCATTAAAAGACCTCGGGAGTAATCCCTCTTTAATCACCGCCACCTCGTTATCCTCAGTTTTCTTCTTCTTCTTATCTACCTCCATTAAACAAAATCCCTAACCCCCGCCGGCGAAGGAGACGTCCTCTGCTTGTCTCTTCTCGCTTTAAAAATTAATAAGGAGATCCACACCTCGTCCTGTCTTCAGTGCTTGTTCTGCTTTTTCTTCTTTCTTAGAGAACTGTTCTTCTACTTCTGAAGATAGCTTGCTCTCGTGAGGATACCTAGATGGAGAGACCAGTGGAGATGCTGAAGTACTGTTACCTGTGTCGGCTTCTCTGAATTGTAGACGACCAATTCGCGATCACAATTCGACGAAGAAGCCATGGCTGTGCCCGAGCTATCCTGTTCGGCGGGGAGCAGCCGGAGGAGCTGGCGGAGCCATCATTCCGGAAGCTTTCGGGAGTTGTGGACCGACCCATCGGACGTATTCCACTCTAGGAGGGACGACGAGGATGATGAAGCCACTCTACGATTGGCAGCCCTGGGGAAGCTATCCGGGTCGCGGAGGGAAGTCGAGCAGTACCTGCCGGGGCGCGACGCCGTCGACCTCGCCTCTTTTAGCAGCCAGGACGGGAAGATCTTCATCGACAGTGCCCGAGAGATTGTCGAGGATAATGAGGGGCTCCTCCGCCGCCTCAGGGAACGAATAGACAGGTCGGTTTTTCTTTCTTTCTATTTATATGTTTAATCGGTTAGTAGGTATGATCTCTTTTATTTTGATTTATTTTTGAACGTGCAACAGTGTGGGGATTGAAATGCCGAAGATCGAAGTCCGGTTCGAAAATCTGTCGGTAAAAGCAGATGCATACGTGGAAGGAGGGCTCTTCCCACGTTACTAAACTCCATAATCAACGCAATAGAAGTCCGAATCTCATTGTCATCCTTTCTTCTTTATTTCTAATTCATGTTTCCTCTTCCTATTCCACTAATCTTATTTTAGGACGATCTTAGAGGTGAATTTCCGTCTCATCCCGCAGGGAATTGTCGGATTGGCTGGTCTGTCCCTCTCCAAAAAAGTGGTCAATAAGATCTTAACAGGTGTCGCGGGAAGTTTGAAGCCTTCAAGGTACGTCGACGGAGCCGTTACAGTGACAGCAATAAAACTAGTGAAATAATAGGAATTCGGAACTCTGAAGATAATATCCTTCTGAAAATTATTTGAGAGGGCCTTTCTCCGTCCGAGATGCCTCCTCTTAATCTCTACTTGGAATCAGTAGTCAGGACGAGAAGAGCTCTCCTCGGTCCGTTTGATCCATAATTTTTTCATTCAGGATGGCTCTTCTTCTCGGTCCCCCCGGATCAGGGAAGACAACTCTATTATTGGCTCTTGCAGGAAAGCTAGACAAGAGCCTCAGGGTAAAGTTGAACCTAATTAATTAATTGCATGTCAATTGGCCTTCTACTCTTTTTGACGAATCAAATCGTTTAACAGGTAGATGGCGGAATCTCATACTGCGGTCACCAGCTGTCGGAGTTCGTCCCCCAGAGGACCAGTGCGTACATAAGTCAACACGATCTTCACCTCGGGGAGATGACCGTTAGAGAAACTTTAGGTTTCTCTGGGCGGTGTCTGGGCGTCGGATCCAACCACGAGATGCTGTCGGAAATGTCGAGATTGGAGAGGGACGCTGGAATATATCCAGACCCTGAAATTGA
Source organism: Spirodela intermedia (assembly GCA_902729315.2). Taxonomy (NCBI): domain Eukaryota; kingdom Viridiplantae; phylum Streptophyta; class Magnoliopsida; order Alismatales; family Araceae; genus Spirodela; species Spirodela intermedia. The sequence goes on along the minus strand of LR746274.1, from coordinate 6,399,682 downwards.
AACCTACATGAAGGGTACCATGTCACGAGACCATGGCCGAAGTGTAGCCATGGATCACATTCTCAAGGTCTTCCCTTTTCTCTAGTTCTTCATGTTTCCCTTTCTTATTATCTGAGAATACGTTCTGACGTATTATTGATCGATCCGGAAAACGTTGTGGGCAGAAGCTCGGACTGGAAACGTGTGCGGATATCTTAGTGGGTGACGAAATGAGGCGAGGAATCTCCGGGGGACAGAAGAAACGTGCGACTGTCGGTAAGCGAGCGATAACGGAGATTGGGGACCAACAGAAATTCATCCTTTTTAAGGACGATCATCTAGTTATCAGGCCGCCACATGCACAATAATAAAACGTAACTCGTCAATTCGCTAGTCACTTGTAGGTTTCGTTAATATTTTACCACAGAATCTTACTGCAACTTTCTTTGTGCTTCCAGTTGAGATGCTGGTTGGACAGCGAGAGCCCTATTCATGGACGAGATTTCTAATGGTTTGGACGCCTCCACAACCTTTCAGATCGTGAAGTTCCTGAGGCAGATTGTTCACTCTCTGGACACAACCATGGTTATCTCTCTTATTCAGCCGGCTCCCGAAACCTTTGACCTTTTCGATGACATCATCTTGCTGTCGGAGGGGAAGATCGTATATCAGGGTCCTCGTGAGAAGGTCCTCGATTTCTTTGAGTTCATGGGCTTCAAATGCCCCGAAAGGAAAGGGATCCCTGACTTTCTTCAGGAGGTGACGTCTAGAAAAGATCAAGAGCAATATTGGACACACAAGGAACGACCGTACAGGTACATGTCAGTTAACGAGTTCGTCGAAGCTTTCGACTCGTTCTACGTTGGCCAGCAAATGAAAGGAGACCTTGAGGTGGCTTGTGATAGATCCAAAACTCATCCATCTGCATTAGCTAAGGACAAATACGGCGACACTAGCTGGGAGCTCTTCAAAGCATGCTTTACGCGAGAGTGGTTGCTGATGAAAAGAAACTCAATTCTCTATATATTTTAAACCGGCCAACTGATATTCCTAGCTGCGCTTGGAACCAGTGTTTTCCCGAGGACACAGATGCACCGCGAGTCGATCGCCGATGGGGGGAAGTATTTGGGGGCGCTATTTTACGGCCTGGTTAGCGTGATGTTTAATGGGATGGCGGAGATCATAATGACTGTTCTGGGGTTGCCTGTCCACTATAAACAGAGAGATTTATTATTCTATCCTTCTTGGGCGTTCGGCTTGCCATTGGTTCTCCTGAAAGTTCCGATCTCACTTTTGGAATCAGTCATCTGGGTCTCTATCACCTACTATGGAATGGGGTTTGCGCCCCCCGCCGGGAGGTAAGACGATACGCCACCCTGTGCTTTGTGTCATTGTGGCGTCTGAAAACATCATTTGCATGCTGGTCATCTTGATTTATTTTCAAGTTGAACTCCCATGGTTTTGTGGCGATCACTGATTGGACGGTGACTACGGATTCAACTGATAGTCTTCCGATCATTTCAGATTTTTCCGGCAAATTTTGGCGTTGTTTTGGACGCATCAGGTGGCTATGGCTTTGTTTCGGTTCATAGGCGCAGCTGGAAGATCGATGGTCGCTGCCAACTCCGTCGGTGTTTTTGGCTTGGTCATAATGTTTACGCTATCAGGATTTGTGATATCCAAAGGTAATAAAATCGATACCATTATTTCGCGCCTCCATAAAGGCATGTATGTTTGAATATAGTTACCAAATGAGTTGTTTTGTCGATTCACTGAATGTTTACGATCAGGACTTCTCATTTCTAAAGCTATCTGGTCCGTATCATTGTTTCACACTTGATATACGGCATCAATATCTGTGTTCGAATATAGTCCGTGATACATTGCTATATAGGCCATCACTTCGCGTAAGTGTGTACTGAACACGAGGTGATTTGCCTCTTTTTGCTCTAAGATGACCTCGACGCGTGGTGGATATGGGGCTACTGGACCTCCACAATGATGTACGGGCAGAATGCTCTGGCCATCAACGAGTTTCTTGATTCCAGCTGGGGCAAGGCAAAATTCCTCTCTCATGCCTAGTTGATCGTTATATTTCTTCCGTGGTAGATATCATTGTCCATCTTCGCATAATTAATGAATCTAACGGGCGATGGCATTTCTGCGCGGGACAGCCGAACAACGAGACCAGCATCGATGCCCCCACGGTGAGAACGGCACTTCTCAAATCCAAGGGAATGTTTGTGGATGGCTACCGGTACTGGATATCCATAGGAGCTCTGATAGTTCTCACTGTATTCTACAACCTCGGCTTCGTTGCTTGCGTGGCTTACCTGGACTGTAAGTGATAATCGTTTATTGCCGTACTTTTTCATACAAACTAAGCCCTCGTTTCGTCGTCAAGTGTTGCTTGCGTTTTATTATTAGAAATTGCAGCCGCTTACAGTGGTTTTCTCTGTCATGGACACCGAAAAATGAGCGACTTATCAAATATTATAGTCACCTTTGGAAGCGCATTAGCAGAGAAATGTCTATTAATCATTTTTACGTTTCGGAAGCTGAGCATCGCTACTCCTTCCATTTCCGGATAGAGTTTTCTCAATGCAGGGTTAATGATGACATGAAAAAACTGATGTGACATGCAGCTGTGGAGGAATCCCGAGCCCTCGTCATAAATGACGAAGAACAAACAAAACTACAGGGGTTGTCGCCACCGCAGTGCTCCGAAAGAACTGGAGGGATTGCGCCCAACGGTACCAGATTTTTCTTCCTTGCTCTCTGCTCTGACGCATTTCAAGCTGTTCCTCCCTAATAATCAGTCGTCTGACCTATCTATCTCCAGGTACTCGCGCAAACGGCGGTTTTCGTTCAATCATGTGAACTATTACGTCGACATGCCCGCTGTAAGTTTGTTCATATTTTCCTATGATTTCGACAAACTGTTTACCTTTTGAAACTTGCATACTTATTAATAAAACAACTACTGATGTATAGATCGCTCGGATAAAATGTGTATAAAATATGAACAAGTTTGTTTATCGAACCTTTTAGATCATTACACAATTATGATCAAACATCAAATCACGATAAAGTACTCACTCATTCGTTAACACATAAAGGTCTTGTTCAATTAGGACTGTCGTCCTCTTTTAATCAGGAAATGAAGGGCCAGGGGATTGAAGAAATCCGTCTCCAGCTGCTCTGCGACGTCAGCGGCGCCTTCAGACCAGGAATTCTAACGGCATTGGTCGGCGCTAGCGGAGCCGGGAAGACAACACTTATGGATGTTCTAGCCGGGAGAAAAACCGGAGGATACATCGAGGGAGACGTCTCCATCTCCGGGTATCCCAAAAACCAGACGACCTTTGCGAGGGTCACCGGCTATTGCGAGCAGAACGACATACATTCTCCAAACGTCACCATCTACGAATCACTCGTCTACTCTGCGTGGCTGCGTCTACCTCCCGGCGTGAAACCAGAAACAAAGAAGGTGCGTTTGATGAACTTCCCTTTCTTTCACAGACTTAATCTCAACTCCTCCATTCTCATTCCTCAAACTGTTAAGTCCTCGGACATCGCTGCCATACCTCGGCACCTTCTATATCTTCCAGGTGTTTGTGGAGGAAGTGATGGACTTGATTGAACTGGACCAACTGAGGGACGCTCTGGTGGGTCTCCGGGGAGTGAACGGCCTCTCCACCGAGCAGAGGAAGAGGTTTACGGTCGCCGTTGAGCTGGTCGCAAATCCTTCCATCATCTTCATGGACGAGCCGACTACGGGTCTCGACGCCAGGTCGGCGGCTATCGTCATGCGAACCGTGAGGAACACGGTGAACACGGGAAGGACCGTCGTTTGCACAATTCACCAACCCAGCATCGATATATTTGAATCTTTTGATGAGGTGCAATTTTTATTCGTCGCAATTCATTTCTGATCGTACGTTATACGCACTTATATGCTGTAATCCACTGATTTTCGTAGCTAATTTTGATGAAATTGGGAGGGCAAGTCATATACGCGGGGCCACTCGGACAGAGTTCCCGGAGACTTATTGAGTACTTTGAAGTAAGTTCCCCGCTGCCGCAGTCTGATACACGGTATGTGTTCTGATTATGTCAATAACTGTCGCTTGTGCAGGCGATTTCAGGGGTTCCGAAGATTAAGGAGGGTCAGAATCCTGCCACTTGGATGCTCCAGATCAGCGTTCCTTCAGTGGAAGCTGACCTCAATCTTGATTTCGCAGACGTCTATTCGAGATCCTCGTTGTATCAGTGAGTCGGATGAGGCGCTGACCAGAGAGCTGAATATAGTTAATTGGGCACGTCTCTTGATTGAACCTGTTCCCGTATGTTTCAGGAAAAATCAGCAGATGATCGAGGAGCTGAGCACTCCTGCACCTGGTTCCCAGGATCTCTATTTTCCCACGAAGTGCGCCCAGAGTTTTGTCACTCAGTGCGCGGCCTGCTTCTGGAAACAGTACTGGTCCTACTGGAAGAACCCCTCGTACAATGCCGTTAGATTCTTCACCACAGTTGTCATGGGTCTTTTATTTGGCACCCTTTTCTGGAACAAGGGCCAACAGACGTAAGTTGATTAGTTCTTTACAGAAATCCATTCCAACAGCGTTGAATGAAAAGAAAACCTCAAACAAAGCTATTTTAAAAACGAATGAAGCGAGTTGGAAACATATTTGACATTCGTCGTCGTTGAATGTGCTTTTTAATCATGACTTTTGGTCGTTGTGGCGTGAACAGGAGTACCCAACAAGACGTGTTGAATCTCATGGGAGCTGTGTACTGTTTTGCTTTCTTCCTCGGATTCACTATTGGCGCAACGGCGCAGCCCGTGGTGGCTATTGAGAGAACGGTCTTCTATCGTGAGAGAGCAGTGGGCATGTACTCGGCCCTTGCCTATGCCTTTGCTCAAGTCAGAAAAAAGTTCCCCCCCTTTTCTTATTATTTTCAACATGATTTAACAATGCCGCAAATGTATCAATTTCGGTTGTTAATTGGTCGCACTGTTCGTGTTTTTGGCAGGTGGGCATCGAAGTTATCTATATTGCAGGTCAAGCCCTACTGTACTGCCTTATCTGTTACTCCATGATAGGTTTTAGCTGGCAAGTGGACAAATTCCTGTGGTTCGTCTTCCTTGTGTTCATGTGCTTCCTCTACTTCGGGGCACAAGGGATGACGTCGATAGCGATCACCCCGGCATATCCAGTCGGTAGCATTGTAATGCTTCTCTTCTTCAACTTTTGGAACATCTTCAGCGGTTTCCTCATCTACAGACCAGTAAGTTAACTATTAAATTATAAGCACGTTAGAGGATATAAGAAAAACGTATCACGAAAATATATTGCCTTACTTTACTCATATTCATCTCATTTTCAGTGGTTATTGTTTATGATGGGCTTTTGGCTTGTGATCGCATTAATGTTGTTTACATGGCTGAAGACACCAGACTTTGCCTTGCCGATGTGATACATAGAACAATCTAGACAGGATAAATGTAATGAAAATTTAGAAAAATTTCTTCCATTACCTTTCTGCTGGTTTGCCCGTGAGATTAGCTTTCTGTCATAATCACATAATGATGATACACCCATCGAATGAGTTTTGTTCCGGCTGTCTGCAGATGCTTCCGAAGTGGTGGAGATGGTGCTACTGGACTTCACCGGTGGCTTGGACAATCTATGGGTTGATAGTGTCTCAGTTTGGGGAAAGCGAGAAGATGCTTCGAATTCCAGGGCTGTCTTGCATGACGGTCAAGGCCTTCTTAAAGGAGGTGCCGGGCTATGAGCGTAGTTTCTTGGGGTACGTGGCATTGGCCCACGTCGGCTTTATGATTTTCTTCTCCTTAATCTTCACCTTAGGCATCAAGTTTCTCAATTTCCAAAGGCGGTAGGTGTCTATTATTTTTGGAAAGTTATGTGACAACAATAATAAATAAATAATATTTATGAGAACTGCTAACCAAAATCCTCTCAATAGCAGAGCTAGAGAGAATTCAAAGATGTTTTAATCCATACGGATAAGCAAAGTAGAACCCAATTATATGATTTTCTTACCTACATACAGAAGCACAACAATAAAAATGTTCTCGATTACATGAGAGACTTGCTTTTCTCCATTTTTCTTTGTAAAAAATGTGAATGATCGTTAGAACATCTGAATGCTCTTTCTTCAATTATCGGAGTTACAACGTATTTAAATCTTCCCTGAACTTTTGGTTCGATGTGATGTTTATCATTCAAGTCAAGACAATCATATAACCTTAAAAAAGTTTCGAACCTTTTTAGCATTCTCGTTTACCTAAAACCAGCGCAAAGCAATTGTAAATAATCCTTGAAAACGTTTACAAATAGCAACGGTAGTGGTTACAAAAAAATCATACATTTGAAGTAAAATATAACATTCTAATATTGTTTAGTTTGACTTTATAACAAAATCACATCGTTGTTGTTGTAAGACCGCAGGTTATCATAAAAGGCGACATTTTTGAATTTGAAATCATGCTGGAATGCTAGGAATCTTCATTTAGATGATAAAAAATAAGTTCATCTCTCTTCAAGTCGTAAAACCTAACCAATTCACCTGCAAAACAAACAAAATGTCCATACCTTTACAAGAAGAGAAAGTGAAGGTTTGAAGTGAACATAGGTTCTCATCTAAGTGAAAAAAGAGCTATTATTTCGTGAAGAATAACTGAATTTAGATAATAAAAAGTAGATTAACCAAGAACCAAAAAATGCTGCTACTGGTGCTTGCTCGAGGAAAATGTCGATACCTAAACATGGCCGGGAAGATAGATCGTTAACCGGTAGTTTGTCAGGGCCAGTACACAGATTCCCAACGAAGCCGGGGGAACCATTAACAGCGCTGCTGAGTGAATGGACCAGGTTCATCTTAGTTGGGGAGACAAGAAAAAAGTGGATCCCTTGACGCTTCAGGAAGCAAGAGCCCCCTAGTCCAGGACAAGGATACGAAAGCCCTAAACAAAGTCAGGAAATGTGCGTGTTTGCCCATCATTAACTAGTTATCCTGAGAGAAATGACCAATTAGCCTGAGGAATTCAGAAAAGGGTGGCAGCCAAGTTCCGTCCATAACTACAGTTCCAGCGGAGTGATTTTACCAACAAATCACTATCCAATAATCTTATAGGCGGTCCATTAGATTGGTCCAGCAGAGAGATTTGACCAACTACTTGACGGGCCGCAGTTAGAGAGCTCTGTGTACGGAAGAGATGAAAAGACCCTTGTATTGGGAATTCGTGGCGCCATGTCCCAAGCCTTACCATGTTTGGAGCTCACTTCCTTCCACCCACTCGTTCCAGCGTCGGGAAGTCGGCGGGCTAGATTTGTGGCCCGTGCGTGGGGATGGTGAGCTCCTACCTCTTCGCCGGAAACTGATGACTCACAAGAGATCACTGGAAAATCAGCCGATATCCCGTAGGGTATACCGTCGACACGAGAGAGAGGGAGAGAGGGAGAGAGGGAGAGAGGGAGAGAACAAGGGAAGCGGCACACAGAAAGGAGCGGTAACAGGGCTCAATGTAGAAGAAGGGGGGGTGGTAACGACCACGTTCGAGGGGGTCAGCCTCCGCTGACTCACTTTCTTCCTTCCTTTCTCCAGCGTTCGATATTTCTTATAGTTTCCGCAACCGACTGTTGGGTGGCCTGATTGCTTCGTTTTCCTCGTTCTGATTCGTCTTCTGGGTGCTTAGGTCCATGAAGATGATCGAAAGATTTCCGACCAGCTCAACGGCGACCCTAAACCTCTTCTTTTGTTCGGTTGAGATGCCATTAACTCTTGGGAGACCAACTAGAGTGTCCCTAGTTGGTCCAGTTCGATCAACGGCATCACTTCCTTCACAAACATTTTGGAACATATAGAAGGCACTGAGGCATACCAGCAATGTCCGATAGACCAATAGTATGAGAAAAGAGAATAGAGGAATTTAGAATAAGTCGGTGAAAGAACAGGGAAGTTCTTCACACACACCTGTGTTCCTGGTTTCACATCGGGAGGGAGACACAGCCATGCCGAGTAGATGAGCAATTCGTAAATGGTGATGTTTGGGAAATGTATGTCATTCTGCTCACAATAGCTGGTGACCCTAACAAACGTCGTTTGGTTTTTGGGATACCCAGAGATGGAGACATTTCCCTTGATGTACCCTCCAGTTTTTCTCCCAACTAGAATATTCATCAGTGTTGTCTTCTGATAATAAATATTGATTATTTCTTTAAGTATTTTATGAAGTTTAATATTTTAGAGATTTTTTTGAAAATTTTCTGAGTTTTACAGTTATAATTAATTTTTTATTAATATGAGAGAATTTTAGAAAATTTCGATATCTTTTTATGGTTTTTATGAAGTCGATATATGCTTCAATAGATGAGATTTGATATGTGGAGATGAGACAACAAAATCAAGGGTTGAGGTGGTGACATGCAACATCATTAAATGAGGAGATCAGAAGACATCGAGAATGTCTACACAATCAACGATAAATGGAGCATACTTATTGAGGGTGCAACGGATCTCAACATTTAGAAAGATCTTATGATTCTGATAAGACTTCTAAATCCAATGTTTCAGATTAACTCGAGAGGAAACCGACTCTCGTCTAATTTCATCGTGGCCCAAAAGATGAAAATACCCTTATTTAATCACAACACTTGATCAGATGATCTCGAATGAACCAGCTCACGAGAAGACAAGATTAACCCTACACGTGTACTCTCATACTTTCATGTTAACCCTTACACATTTAAGCTGCCGTTTAGGAGCAAAAAATCTAACTTTTAATGTCCCAACATTTAGTCGGCTTGCATAAAACATCATTGAGGTTTTGCATTTGTTTTGGATGAATTTTGATTGATTCAAGTGTGGATTCACAATGTAAATCTTTAGAAAAGCTACTCGAAGAGGAAATCATCTGGCCTTCGCGACATATAAAAGCTCGAGGCAAGTTTATTCATGTTCGACGTGTTCTGATCATGACAAATCAACTAGGTATTCGTAAGTTTGAAATAGAGTGATTTACAATTTCAATTTTATATTACGAGTCTTCTATGTATATGTTTCATCTCCTTATCATTATCCATATCATTAATTTTCTATTTCCCTCTTTTTTGATAGTGAAAATCCTTCTCACTTGACGTCACTTCTCCTTTGAGTTCATTTGATTTAAATCTATCAATTAAATAGAATGATAACTAATTAACACCTAATCCTCATTCTCTATAGATCAACCTCAAACTTACCATAGTACTTACCTATTTTAGTATTTTAATTTAGTAAATTCGTGATTCTAAATATTTTTGATCAATTGATTTTGGGGCTTTTCAACGACCCTTGATTTCATTTTATCATTTTCTCAACTCTAAGAATGCCGACCAACATTGTTAGAATTCTTAGTTTGAAGGTATTGCTGATGATGCAGAGCAATTGAAGATAGGTTTCTACAATCTCTTGACTATTCAATTCTTTATTGAAATAAAATATGCTAGTTGTGTGAGGGCTAATTATATTTTGTGAATATTTTATTTAATGAGCAATTAACACATCATATGTAGTACTAGTGTCCATCCACAAACATTCCCCTCGATTTGAAAGATCAAGTGGATTGAAAAGAGAATCTTGGCTTTCTCCATCTGCCCCTCGATTAAGAAATCATATTGCCTTGCTCCATATGGAATCAAGAAACTCAATTTATGGCCAAAGCATTTTGCACATACATCATTGTGGAAGTCTAGTAGCACCATATCCACCACACTCTGAGGTCATCTGCAAGCATTGAGAAACACACCAAGGGTTTCATGGTAGAAATTTATGTACAATTGATGGAACATAACAATGTGCACATACATTGAGAATGTGGCCATGAATGAGTGAAATAGATACATTTAAATATGATAACTCCTGAGAATGAAGATCCAATAAATTAGTTAAATGATGTGGGACAAGATGATGAAAATGACTAGACTACCCTAAAGAAGGTTAACTAAAGTAAGATTGAGTGACTTCCTGTAATATTTGAAATAAAAAGATCAACGCAATTAAGAAATCACCAAATGATTAAGGTGTGCTTCACAATCAATAAGTCAATGAATTGCAAATCAAGTGGGTTAAGACGAGTCACTAACTACCAACTATGAATATAAGGGGACCTATATGTGGATTACACAACGGCAATATTGCAAGATAAAATACTAAATGAACAAAATACTCAAAATTGGAAAAGAAGAGTATAAGAGGAACTGAAGCATAGACCCGCTTTTAAAAAGTTGACCTTACGTTGACCGTCTCGTTGACTGTTGACTGGGTGCCCTGGTTGATTGGCGGACGGGCTCGAATCGGAGGGTGGGACAGGCGCGGACCAGGTCTAGGACCAGCAGGATGGGCTGGTGGGGACCAATGGTCCGAGATGATTCGGACCAAGCGGTCGGGCCGGTTCCGACCAACGACTCGGGATACTGTGAAGCGGGCCTTTAAGCCCTATAAGCGGGAAAGGGGAAACACGAACGGCTGGTGCCGGGCGGAGGAAAGGAAGGCGACGGCAACGGCGGAAGAGGTGGAACGGACGGAGACGGAGGCGGGGCTGGCGGCAGCAGCGGCGACGGGACGGCGAAGGGTGGCAGCGGATGGGGGCGGCGAATGGTGAAGGCGGACAACGGCGGGAGCGATGGGGCAGAAGGTGGCAGTGAACGATGGGCGACAATTGATGGCGGCAAATGGCGGATAATGATGGCAGACGGTGACTGCGGACGGCGGTGGCGATGGATAAGTGACCCTCACGGCCTCCCCTTGCGGAGCGGATGAGGTAAGCCTCGACTAATCTCTTCTCTCTCTAATTGTTCTTAGGGCTAGACAAGGTTATTTATAACCTCTCAAGTTGGAATCCGGAATTAATGGGCTTGGCTGGTGCGCTAATGACGCGGTCGTAGGCTTCGTCTTCTTCGCTCCTCACCAATAAACCTGTCAGAATGTGTGACTATACATAAGCATAGATGTGTGCGTGTGTGCTTGGATAGAAATGGTATCGATTGCCTATCTCTCGAAATGACAAATCCGGACAGTGACTATGCCAGAAACACCGAAAGAGTTGGCAGCAACCATCGATCTCCCAGCAGCGCCGATGAATCGGAACAAAGACAGAGCCACCTGATGCGTGCAGAAAAGCACCAAGAATTGCCGGAAAAAAATCTGGAAAAATTGCAGGAATATCAATCGGATCAGCCATCAGAATGTCACGATAATAATCAAAGCAACACCGATGCTAAAGCAGATAAAAATGTAGCCATCAAAAGTGAGCATTGCCACTTTGTTCATGTTGATGACGACCACCGTATCCTTTTACCTCCTGGAGGCGGGTGCAAACCCAGATATCTAGTAGGCAGTAACGACCCAAATGGCTGACTCCAAAAAAGAGATAGGAATTCTTAAGAGGCAGATTGGCAAGCTGAATGCCAAAACAGGATAAAACAACAAGTCTCTTTGTTTATAGCGCACGGGCAGCCTCTCAACGGTCAACGGTCATTACTATCTCTGCCATCCCGTTAAACGTCACAGCCACCAGTCCGTAGAATAGTGCACCTAAATACTTCCCCGCATCGGGAATTGTCTCGTGGTGGATGTGTGTTCTCGGAAAAACAATGTTGCAAGAACCGCCATGAATATAAGTTGACTGGTTTTAAAAATCTAAACGAACGAGTTTCGTTTCATCACTTAAGAAGGTCAAAAAGTCGAATGGGAAAAGAGGTGGTTCTGTGGTTAGAATTGGCTCGTCTTAGTTACTGACCCATCCAACTTAAACCCGTTGTCAATGAATGGAGTACCCATTTGACATAAAACAAATATGGAACTATTCTAACATGGGAGATCGGGCTAAGGAATAATCAAATGAAAGGTAATGTTCCAAGGTTGATACTAATGGGCAGGCTGGACTATTGGCATGTGGAAGCCTAGAAGTTACCGTGAGGGGTGTCACACAAGGCCTTAAGAAAATTCAAAGATGTAATTTAAACTCTTTCGCTTAGCTTAAAAATGGAGAGAAATATTTAGCAATTATAGACGTCAAGAAAAGGTTCAACCGGTTTTCTGGCTTTTTAATACTTTTTCATAAGCAAGTTTACTCATTTTCATTAACTATGTAAAAACTCGGATAACTATTATTACCTCGTCCTTCATCATGCACTATACTACTCGAGATTATACCTCCTGTACTGCTTCTTCAGTCTTTCTTGGAAGCGCGTAGGTAAGGGAGGAGGTAGAGAGCTGACAGAGGGAGGTCAGTAGCAGCGGCGGTTGCCAACAATTACTGAGACAAAGAAATACTCATTATCAGAGAATTGGTGCATTTGCAACTAGTTTGCCAACAATTTAGGTGGCATATTGTTGAAAGACCAAATAACTCCCACATAGTCACAAAATCCATGATAAATGTTTCCTAGCAAGAAATGGAGATTGACAAGTTTGTCTTAATATCACTTTGTCAAATCTGTAATTTGTTAGCCAAGTAACTCAGGACGGGGGAACCGATTCCACCCTTTTTTAAGTTCTCTTTATTCCACCCTCCTGGTTTAGGAGCTTTTATCAAGTCCATAGACACTACAATCTTATAGTTGTTTGGTCCTCTCGACCTGCACTCTCCAAAACCCAAGTCATTAGGTGCCATTAATTATCTAATAATATACATACTGAATTCTAGTCTCAACCACCTCAAGGAATATATTAAGTGGTTGTATTATTTTGTAAATCATAATAAATTATAAAAAAATTCATTCAATGGAAAAATGGTCTGTATACACATCTCAAATTAATAAACAATTTTTAGGCATCATTTTATGTCACACGTATATGCATGAATGTAATTTTTAAAAAAAGAAAAGAAAACACAATACAAATAATGACACAAAAATTTTGAAGATTTATGATGTATTATGATCTTTTCAAAATTATTAAATGTCGTGTGGAGCTTAAACTTCAGGTGTAGATGTGATTATCAACTTGCTACTTTCCAACTAAAGTAAGTGACCATTGGATGATCCAGTATGCTGGATATACAATAGGAATTTAAGTCTACAATAGTGTTGAACTAAAGAAGAAAAGGAAATTAGATGAGTCACAATACTCACATTCTTCCTACATGGAGTCATGACAAAATTTGCACCCTTGCATGCTGAAAATAGAAGGATTTCTGCTCTTTCTCAAGTCATCAATGACTCTACTAATTACACATTTCCTGCTTGAGAACTGTAGTTTTTTGTCTCTCCCTCACTCTCTAATATAAAATAAGTTGGAGAAGAAAAAAATTATACCAACATCAACCATGGCTTGCTAAAAAAACCTCTGACAAAATAGTTAAATGACATGTAAAAGACTAATTGTTGTTTCTTTTGTGAGGATCTACATGATCAAGTAATGTAAGATGAACTTATCCATAATTAAAGTGATTTATAAATAGTAAAATTAAATGAATTCTTTTTCTGGGTAATCAGATTTTAAATGGGCCTTTTTATAGATTCATGGATGTGAGGAAATTATAATTGTCCCATAAGGCTATTAATTAAGTGAATTGACTAGAAATGACGTTTATGTGGGATATAGTTTTTTAAATTCCCATTTTGAGTAAAATAAACCCAAATTCTGGGCTTCAAAAGAGGCTCCTATTGAAGAAATTAGTTGATGTAGAATCTGGGAAATTCCGTCGAGTATGAGGAGGAGAGATGCCAAGAGTGGGGGGGTTTTGAGTTTTTCACTAAAGTTAGAAGGTGGGAAGGGGGCGAGGTTGATGTTAAGTAAAGTGAAGTAGTGGTTGGAATGAAGTAAACGAAGGGTGATAGGGGAGAAGAAGGTGGATACGAGCAGGGATTGTAAAGCTTGTTAGAGGTAGTGAAATGGGTTGATTAGTGATCGTCAATGGAGTGAGGAATTGATGTGAGGCATAACATAAAAATAATATTAACTTAGTTGATAAATAAATAAATTCATTTCATTACAAATGATCTAGAAATCAATAAAAAATACAAAAATATAATAAGTCTATATGGTTCTTGAAAGCTGCCACTCATTTGAGGCGTTGGGATGGTGTGTTGGTTCATGAAAAGACAAGTGAGATGATAGAGGGGTTGTATCATGCTTCCTTGGGGAAAGGTAAAATGTTTCTAGATCTAAGACAAAATCAAGATTATATACATATGGGTTAAAAGTAGTTTAATCTAGGAAAGAGAAGGGGCATAAATAGAATGGGTGCAACTAAGTCCATTGGTGGGTGCACAGACTAGTGATGACCTGTGTTGATGGGTGCATGCAAGTGGGGTGGATGGAAACTGATGGTGGATAAAATACAAGAGAATTTACGCCAATTTAGCTGATTTTCAGTTCCTGGAGTGGGGGAACCGGCGAAGGTGAAGTGCGCCAGATTGGCCGAATCAGATCCACCCGACCCAGCTCTGTTTTCTGTACCACACGCAGGCACACATGCTGACTTTGGCACTTGTCAACACCTTGAGCGGTCCATCCAACAATGTGTTAGCGATCCGACGACAAGAAAGGTCGTCTCAGCAGGACACCCACGAAGATTTTGTCGTCGAGTTCAGTCAAGCGGCAAGAGTCTCCGCCGGTGCTACTGCTGCTCACATTGGATTCCACGCGGAGTGACCTGAACTGGTTGGCCCGCCGTAGAAAATTGCTTTCTATACCCCCAGATTTATTTAAGGGGAGATTCAAAGTCGAAGAATCACGGTGCGTGCCATACAAGTTTGCACAAGATCACCCGAAACGAGTGCATATTAAGGTAAAGAAAGAGAAGAAGATGATCAGTCAGTGTCGCGGACGATGGTCTGAGAAGGGAGTATCAGAGCCGCCACAGGGGATTCCTTCCTCCCGCCTCCTTCGTCGACAATGAACCGGAGACCCTCCAGGTGAAGCTTTCCATGGTGCCCACTGACGATTATCGTGGGCGTCTCCCCCGATAGTTCCTGCACAGGGAAAGTTTCCCGCATACTGAGCACGCACTGCGGAGACATGATGTCCTTGGGGAGAAGAAAGAATCAGGAGGGAAGGAAGGCACGATAAGTGTGAGGAGGTAAGCCACCAACAAGAGAGAGAGAGAGAGAGAGAGAGAGAGAACAAGACAGCGTGGTACAATCATGGACTTGCTACCAATTTATACTGATCAAAAGGGGTCGATGAAAGTGGTTTGAGAAGACCGATCAAGAGACGGGGCCGATCTGTTGTCGTCCACAATCTGAGAGCCCGTGGGCCACTTGGCCGGTCAGTTCTTGGAACCGAGGGTATCGATTTTTAACAAACCCTGGTGTTTAACAAACCCGCAAATGGGCCAGCAGCACATAAACATTCGAGAGAAGCTCGCCAGTAGCGAGCGCAAAACACGAGAAGGAACTGGCTTTACAACAAGGGCATGGGGAACAGACAGCTCTGACAGGACTGGACTGGTTTGGTTTAGAGTTTGGGGTGAGGGTCCACTTCGGCCCCCTAACCAAGGTTCAAGAGACAGCACCATTTGGCTTCACAAACAAAGATAATACAATGCCCATCGTCTTACTCAAATCATAAACTTCTTACAGCACCAAGGTTAACCATATCCATGCCTCTTTCATCTTGCTGGAGACCACGCGTATCTTCCTTGTTGCCACTCATATCTTCACTAATGAGGGATTACTGCTCGCTGACCACCTTAGAAGGCATATTTTTTGTAACGGGAATCGGCTTTGAAGGACTTGCAGAGTGGAACCGTGCATTGCCGAGAAGAGATGGGTCTCCCAAAGAAGGAAGCACTTCTCGAAGCGACACAAATCATTTCCGGACCCATCCTTTCTCATATTCAACATTCAGGCCTGTGTCTGTGTTTTCATGTTGAGAATCCTTGGTGGAAGGCGAGAGATGCCAAGGGGACATGATGCTTCCCCAAAAGATTCCCCCAACCGCTATTAACACAGACGGGGGCTCAGAAAAGAACCAATACAGAGGGCAGTACGGCCAGCTGTTCCTCGACACGAAGATGGAGAGATTGGCCATACCATGAAAGTCGACGAACAACCGGATGCTAAGATATTCACCATACTGGCCCAAAGGATGTCAAAATCACTCAAGGTCAATCGGACCTGTATGAGCCAAACAAAATCGGGAAATCCTAATGTTGATTCAAGATCAGTGGTGCTGCGATGCAGCAAGAACTTGGGTAAGCCCACTTTGATCAACAAGATATCAAGACAGGAATTCACACAGGCAGCCACCTCGTCGCAGAACGCTAATCTGATAATAGATCAAACGCCGCTGGGGCCTCACAGGTTGCCCGAACATCCACATGAGATCAATCTGCTGAGCATGAATTTCTTGCAACTGGTTCAGGTTGCATCCAGTATTGAGTCCAGGAACATCTACAGAAGCTAGACCATAGCGGGTTCATTTCTGCAAATGAGGAGATGACAAAACTTGCGTTCTTGGATTATAACGCCCAAAAAGCAGACAAGCATCTCTCTTTTCATAGGTCGGAAAATAGTATCCATCCAATGATATCATCATTCAGGCAACAAATTATTGTATGAGGTAGGGGAGGAACGGCGAAGCTTTGAGGAATAATAACGACCACAAACAAGGGCATATAAGCATATCTTCAAAGGAAATAATGGTCGATTCAAGTTCGTTACCTTGGGAATATTCCAAACATTTTGCCTCCCACTGAGAGCCTCCACTTTTGAAATACTCGTGTCCCTTGACCTCAAGGTCCTTAACTGCTGTTCCACCGGCTTTCCTCTCTCCAGCCCCGCATGAACAGCTATCAATTTGCAGCAGAGTCTTCCTTCGGGAGCGTCAAGGCCGACGTCGTCCTGCAACAGGCACCAGTCACATGGATTCATCAGTCAAATATGGCTTTTAACACCTCATCTGCACTCCCCGGGTTCCTGTTCCAGATCGACAACCTCCTCATGGATCCAGACCAGGGTCGAAAGGAACTTCTTGTGCTCCTCTGGGACCGCTTTAGTTAACTCTGAAACAGTGAAGCACAAGTCGATCCAGATTAACGACGAACTGATAACGGAAGTGAAGAAGAAGAAGAAGAACAAGGGTGATTTAGAAACAGCAAGCGAGAGCAAAATCCTCCAACCGGAGCCTGCACGTCCACTCTGGACGAACTAAGGCCTTCGGCTTTCTCTTACGGAAACCACCCTTCCGACAGGACGAACGCAACTCAAAGAGTAAGGCCCTTGGTCCTAAAATAAATAAGAAGAAAACAACACAAGAAGAATCCCCAGGAGAATGCTCGAGATATCGCCCCGCGCCTTTGGGGTTTTTGACTGACTAGAAACGGGATCATTGGAAGAGGAGCACATTTCGTTCTCAATCTGCGATAAATCGGTAAGCGGTTACCGCCTGAAAGAAGAGGTTTCTCACCGATGGAGCCGTGCGGGACGCCGTAGGACTGAAATGTAGGCCCGGCGTCGTAGATGGATCCCAGGTATTCCGTGCCCCTCTTGGAGTTCCATCGATCCCGTATCACTCCCCCCCACCGCCGCCCCTGCAGGTGCATCCCCTCGTAGCCCTCCCCTTTGAACCATCCCTCCCTCTCCTCGTTCGCCTCGTACTCCGCCCACGTTTCCGAGAACGTGGAACCGTCGTGCGGCGGCGGCAGGGCACCGACGAAGGCCGAGAAGGCCAGATCGTGGTTTCCGCAGAGGAAGACGTGCCTCTGCTCCGGGTAGCGCGAGGGAAGAGATAGGAGGAAATCGATGACTTCCCGGGTCTGCGGGCCGCGGTCGCAGTAGTCACCGAGGAAAATTACGAGGGCCGTGCGGAAGGCGGCGCCGCCTACCCGGAGCTCGAGGTTAGCCCAGAGGCGAAGAAGCCTGTCGTAGAACCCGTGGATATCGCCGACGCAACAGACAACACGGGTAGGATCTGCAGACGCCGCCCGAGGGCCGGTGCCATCACCTCCTCCCATGGTGATCACCTGGGCGGAAGGCCGAGGCCGAAGATGAAGATGATCGGAACCGAGCAGATGATCGGATTCAACCCATTCTCTTTCATTTGTGGGCACAGTTTAATCGTCTATTTCAGGGTTTTATTAATAGAAAATGCTTTAATAGCCTCTTTCGTCACGTATTGGGCATCTGCGTAGATTCTACCCGGATACAAGCCGACGACAAGAAGCTTTTCGTAGATCCGGCCGAAGCTAGGTATCTACGAAAATCAATTTTTGGGTGAATCACATTTTTTTTTGGTGGGGGTAAATTAGTTTTTTTAACCTTTCCCAATCTCCTATGCTATTTTTTAATAGAGATAAATATGAGTTTGTGGAGGATAAAGATGAATATGTTTTTTATTTCACAAAATATATCAGATCTTGTTGAGAATGATTTTACAGAGGCTAAAGAATCACAATTGAAAAAGCTTAACTAGGGATGTAAATTCTTTTCTAGTGATGCAACAAGTTCTTTTAGACAATTTTTTTTTAGAATTATCAGTAGAAAAGCTTCTACAAGAAGCATAGAGTATTTCAAAACAAGATTTTCAAGGTGTTAACAAAGTCACAATAGTAAATCCTTAAAACACTTTTGGAGAGAATTTGATTTTTTTATAATGAAATTAGATGAATCAATTCAGAATTTCTTTCCATGTATTTTTTATTATAAATCAAATAAATATTTTAGAGAAGCTACTTCAAGGAGAAAAATTATTGAAATAATTTTGAGAAGTTTTTGTTCAAACTTTGATCATATTGTTGCTGCAAGTAAATAATGCTATTTATCCACAAAATGGGTTAACGAACTCATAATTGACATGTAAAGAATGAAACATTGAGATTTCAAAAATCTATGAAGCAAGTCTTTTAAGGTAAAAATTGAGATTTTACAAGGAGAAATGAATGATGAAGTCACATACAATCAACATTAAGGTAACCAAGATCATAGATGTGGAAGTTATTATGGTCGTGGCCAAAGTTGTGGTTTATAAGAGGCTTCAACAAATTTGGTCATGGATAACAAACTTATGGTGGTGGTGAATGTAAAAAACAAAAACCAGATTATAGGAACATTTACTATTGATGTTGTACGAAACTTTTACATAATTAAACTTATTATTAAGATAAGGGGAAAAAAAAAACTAACTCAATAGAGGTGGAGGAGGAAGATAATTTATTGCTTACATGACACCAAGGTCAAGTAACTTGATATATGATTTTAAGATAGCACATGTAGCAATCATATGATAGGTAAAAATAGTTATTTTGAAGTTTAGACATGTAAGAGAAATGCCATTTTAGATGAGAGATGAAAAAAGTCTTCAATATATATTGAAATTACTGAACTCAAAATAAAATTATGAATAAAGAAGTTGATAAATGATGTTTATTTTATCCATAACACAATTTGTTGATGGATGCCAATTTATGGAGATTTGGGATATACTTTTCATTTTGATGATGAAATGTGTGTCACTAGAAACAAGAAAAGAAATATGCCACGTATTTAAGTTCTTAAGGTAGGAAAAATGATGTTTCCACTTGATATTTTAAAATGGATGGAGTTTCTTATGATTAATGAAAGTTTGAATGATTCATATATTTGGCATTTGAGATATGATCATTTATATTTTAATATATTAAAATCATTAAATCAAAATAATATGATTTTCATTTTGCCATCAGTTTCAATCACTAGTGATACCAAAGCAAATGATGCATTTATGGGAAACAACATGATTGTTATTCCCAATTGGAAAATCTCGGAGTATAAAATTATTTCTTGAGTTAATTGATCTAAATATATGTAGGATAATGAAAACTAAATATTTCATAATAATAATTATTTTTCCTTTTATGGATTATTATATTCACATGAGTTGAGTATATTTTTCTACATAAAATATTAGTATTTTTAAAGAAATAATTGAAAACCATGTGTGGTTGTGTCATCATAACGCTTTATATGGACAAAAGGGGATAATTCTTATCATATTAGTTTGGTTTTTGTTTCTTCCAAAGAAGATATTCATTGTCAATTTACAATTAGAATAACTTTAGATTAAAATATTATAGTAGAAAGAAATAATAAAATAGTTATATAAATGGCACATAAAATGTTTAGTGAGAAGAATGTTCAAAGAGAAGTATGTTCTCAGTAAGTTTTGGGCTGAAGTAGTGATGATACTAATATCTTCTCAATGTGTTGCCAATAGTGCTGATCATGAATATGACTCCATAGGAAGCAATATTTCATAGAAAACGTAATGCTCATGTGAAGATAATTGGTTGCCTGACCTATGCCTTAATTGATTATGATGATTGTACAAAATGGATAAAATGAGCAAAAAATATATTTTTATTTGTTTTAGTGATGAAATTAAGAGTTATCATTTGTATAATCATGAAAAAAATAAAATACTTTCCATCAGCGTGCCATTTTTTATTATCATAATTTATAGAAGTATAATAATTATTTTCATCAAATGTATTTTTCTAAATATATCTAAGGGTTGAGATTATCAAAAACATGAAATGATGTTTTATGCCCCATCTTCATCAAACTCTATATGGAGAGCAACTCTAAGACATTTTAATGTTCTTTGAAACCATAATGATTTTAGTCTTGACTCAACTCCTCCAAGGTAAGGTATTTAAATGAAATATATGAGTCATATATTTTTGCATTAATGGTTGCCAAATTAAAGAACTATGAATAAGCTCAAGGAAAAGATGAATGAGAGAAGTTAATTAAAAAAGAAATTGTATCAACTAAAAAAATGATAGTTGAAAGTTGGTATATCTATTGTCAAAAATTTAAGCTATTAGTGTGAAGTGGGTTTACAAAGTTAACTATAATTTAGATAAAAATTTGGCCTACAGATTTATATCTTATTGATGTGTATTTATCGTTGTATTTAAATACCCAACATCTAATAACATTATAACTAGGACTCAATAACATTTTCATATAGGTGTAAGTCTCAAGTCAAACACAAAGAGATTAATTAATCTGTCATAACAATTTGATCTAATTTATACAAGAACAATTTTTATTTTTCATCATTGTTTAATAGAAAATATTAAGATACCCTGTATTATAGATATTAAAGACAAATAAATGTATATAAAAGAGATGAAAGAGAAGAAAAAGTAGAGGGGGGAGGAGAGGAGGAAAAGAAGAGATTATTTATAGAGAAAGGGAATACTGTTTATATAATGAGAAAGAGATCTCGAGAGTGACATAGAGAGGTAAGGAACTCTTGAGAGAGATAAATGAATTTTGAAAGAGATATCTCAAGAGAGAGAGAGAGGGAGAAAAAGAGAGAGATTTCACAAAAGCAAGAGAGAATTTAGATGTATAATAAAGAGCGAGAGAGAAAATGGTCAACTCATTTTTATGGTCATTTGAATTCATTTGTAATTCCATATTGACTATATTTCTTTGAGAAATGTGTGTTCAAGAATTCACACTCATGAGACGAGATCAAGCATGAGTGTTTTCATTTTATTTTAAAACTTAAATGCTCAATAATCGGTTTTTATCTCACTAATTTTGATATTTGAAATAAGAAGAATAATTATTATTCACATAACATTGGAAACACAAACTCTTTGAGATTTGATCACAAAAATTAAGATAAAAGTAGCTAGACATGATTTTAGATTGATGTCATAGTTTTAGAAGATTTAGAAGAGAAATGAAGATTATTCATAGAGTTTTGAATTAATTTTATAAACTTTCATTAAAAAATATATAAAGATAAAAATAACTTGACACAAAATGTAAATAAATGATGAAATCAAATAAAGAAACATTGCCCAATGTTGGTATGCCTCTTAGACAATTGTAGACATTGGTGTGACAATTTGATTTCGTCTAGTTGTGCCACACCATATTAGAAATCACAAGAGTATTGTTTGGAACTACTACACCACTCACTAGAGAAATATGTCAAGAAGAAGGGTCGACCACATTGTCACCATCGTTTGAAGGGAGAAGAGATGAGCTGGCCACTCGCCGAATGTCTTGAGTGCAGTTGAGGAAGGAACAAACTTATTGATTATTAGAGGCTTTGTTTGCACAAAAGAGAGGAAGAACACAGTGTCATAATCACAATGTTGTCAGAATTTTAATGATAATCAAATATCTATGTTAATAAAAAAATAATTAACAATTATATTTATATCTCTGATGGTGATATGTGTAAAAATTGAAGTACCTAGTATCATGCTATTTTGCTCATTACTAGATCTCTATTCTTTTGGTCACATGGAATGTTGAGCATCTCAAGATTAGACTGTCATGAACCACTATCCTAAAACAAGGAGAAATCTTTAGTCCCACATCAGATTTTTAAGCAGATATGTTGTGTACATATTATAATACTTCATTTTTCCTTGGACAAGTCCCCAATCTAGGCACAAGCCATGGGCTAGGGGGATGGTTGTCTAGCAGCCTATTATGATAATAAAATAAAATATAATAATATAGATTAAAAAATAGTTATTTATTTATTTTTTAAAAGAAAGAGAGACATTAGCTCCTTTAGCTTCTATCTTTCTAAATCAACTATATAAAGCTACGTTTCTTTCTAAAAATTAAAATAATATATTACTTAAATAAAATAAATTAAGAACTAAAAATAACACATTAACACTTATCAACAATCATCTTCACTTTTGAGGTCAAGTCCAAATAAGGTCATTGAGTCTATCACCATCTTCACATATTCTACTAATATGTCACTATATTACTAAATCACTATTTTGATGAGACTAGTACTATTAGTTTGTGTTCATAATATTGGATTTTTAATAAAATGATCTAAATTATTATGCCTTGGCTATGGACATTAAATCTTAATGGGTCCACTTATAAAATTTCAGACAAAGATATCCAAGTCATTTAATAGACTTATGATGCTGATTTTTAAGCCATTCAAACTTATGTTAATTCCAAGAAAAGTAGATATTGCAAGATCGCAGAAATCTAAGAAGATTTTTTACCTGATTTACTTTAAATATCACGAATTTATAATAATTAAATTAAAAAACATAATCATTCTTATCTCTACTAGGGCCTTAAACTTTGAATAATTCTTAAAGCTAGATTTTTGCATTTTAATTAGTTTTATTTTTTTTATTTTCTAACTTGTAGAATAAATATAGGATATTTTGTTAATTTTATAAGTTTGAAGTTAAACTACTTAGCATAATTTTAGATTATTTAAAAAATAATAAATAATAAAATACAAATATTTTGTTTACTTGTAAGCCGACACTCGGTAGCTGACCTGAAGGGGCACTATGGTTGAGTGGGTGGACCTAGACCGAGGGAGCCATGAGCTAGGGCCGAGTGGCAAAGGACTCGCTCTACACACGTGTGTGCCACTCCCCTTCCACGTCTTGGTGGCCAATCGGTCATGAGGCAAGGAGCGTTTGTACACATGTGTGCACGTGAGGGCAAACCACCTTTTCGCCTTCTCCCAAGGTGGTCTTGGGCATTATTTTAGTTTGGGAGAAGGGATCTTTGCTAAGAGAAAGTAATTTTGATTTATATTCAACTTAAATGATGCTAAACTTCCAATGTGGGACTAATCATTTTTGTCTATTTTAGTGCATCCATCTAGAGCGTTGATAAGTCTTCATTATCATGAGTTAATAATTAGTAAATAATATAGTTTTAGCCTTAACTCATGATAAATAGACTTATATTTGTGTTAAAGTGTGAAAAGTGGTTTTCAGTTGATTAACGTGAATTTTTAGGTAATTATGTGATTTTATACAATTTTTATAGTCTTACTTTTGAGATAAATGAAGGAAAAGAAATAAAAATAAAAATATAGCAAAATGGGGGGGACTCGCCGGCCAGCCGGGCCCGCAAGCAGGTCGGAAGCGCAATCAGGCAAGAGCTGCAAGTAAGGGCTCGAGCGACTTGAACCGATGGGGGCACGTGTGTACCACTCCCCTTCCACGTTACTAATGGCCAGCCGGCTGTGGGGCAAGGAGTGGTCATACACACGCAAGAAAGGGACTTAATCGTGAATGTAATATTACTTTATATTCACCAGAAATTTCGGTGCACAACCAATGTGGGACTAAACCCGGGTCACCTTCCCCAGAAAGGGCGGGCAACTGGCACGGGCTTGAATCCTTCTAGAGCTAAAACTCATATTTTTTTATCTGATTATCGCGACTTTCCTGTAAATCGCTAGTGAAGGATTAAGCAACCAGAATCGCTGGATTAATCGGCGAAAATCTCGTCAACGCGATTCGCGGAGCATTGTTACTAAAATTGCTGAAAGATTTGCGATAAAAAGATCGCAAATCCATCGAGTAAAGCATCTTCGATTGATCGACGAACAAACCGTCATCGGGAAGAGGATGATCCGCCGGGAGATGAGTCGTCACCTCTTGAGAGCGTACCGAATGCGATGAAGAGCCTCCTCTTGTTGCGCAGACCTAAAGATGAAGCTCCCTGACACGCGCCCCACCTCCATTCAGCTCTTCTCCGTCGGGTGACAGCCGTCGTAGAACCGCAAAGTTGCCGTTTTTCCGCTCCGCCAAGTGACAGCCACCAGAGACGATTCAACGACCCATTTCATTGATCTCTAAACTTCGCAAGGAGATCTAGAGATTGCCCACATCGTCTTTGTCCAAGGAGAACCTTCAAGGCCGTGGACACTGCACGACGATCCTCTCGAACGCTTAAGATTCTGGTGCATCGCCGACACATCACAGTCGCGACGTCGGAACTTTATTTTCCTACTTTCAATTTAATTTCTGTTTCATTTAGTGATAATTTGTCTGATTTTAATTTACCAAAACATACTTCATTCAATTACGATTCTTCTGGCTTTTACATATCTTAATTTGATCAATTAAATTGTCTGTAATCACTTACGTAAGAATCATCAGGCGGAACTCTATTTCCGCCCGATTCGCATTCGTCGGGCGCTAACGTCATCCTAATGTACGCACCCTTATTTCTCTTTTTCGTGAATTTTAAATATATTTCCTTTTCATTTACTAGTGTAAAATTCATAGAAAATAGTATTCTTTGAGAAAAATTCTGAATAATTACCAGATGTTATATTACATCCTTGTGATCGACTTGGAAAGTTACCACTATTTTTAGAAGTTTTATTAAATTATAATTGATATATTTGTTCAGAAATACTTCTAAATATCTAAAAATTTATATTTTCTAGTTTTATAAATTTTAAATTTACGTGATTTACTATACAACGACTAAGTCACGTCAAGCGTGGTGTGATCTAGTGGTGTTCAACGAGCCACATCATCCAATTAGCTAGATCCTACGGCTAGCAAACTGCCACGATATCAGATGCATAAAGTGATCCATCAACGATTCACGAATTTGATGCCACACAATACACACATGGCTTTAAAATATGATCTGATCACTAAGGAGTCACCACGGCACCAGAAACTTAAGTTCTTAGTCGGCAACAGTTCGTGGCTAGTTGATCCTACGTCACTTAGTGTAGCATGTGACCAACCACATTTGATCCAGCGGCTTGTGAAGTGCCACAATACTGAGAACTTAAGTTCTCGCATGTATCACTATTAAGGATATAAAGAGAATAATTGATTATTATTTAGTAAAATAGATATTATCAATTATCTTTAAAATTCCAACAGTAGTCGCAAGTACGACAATCTATTTTCTCCCTCTTTTTGTGCGATCAATGCCTCTGACAATCGGCAAAACTCATTCCTGCTTCCCCTAACTACACTCAAAGCCTCTGACAAGTGGTCAGCTCTTCCCTTCTCCCCCTAGACAACGGTGACAATATAGTCGACCTCTCTTTCAACGGATCTCTCCAACAAGTGATGCAGTGCTTTCAAATGATACTTCTACAACTTCCAGTGTAATATGACATGTCTAGATGAAATCAAGTCACCACATCAGTGTCTCTAGTTGCCCAAGAGGTAGACTAAATTTGAGCAACAATTTGTTTCTTTGTTTCAGCATTTACTTACTTGATTTTATCATTTATTTACATTTTATGACAAATTATTTATTTTTTATGCATGTTTCGATTGAAATCAGTAGAACTAATTCAAAACTTGATGAATGATCTTCATTCTTCTTTTGAATCCTCCGAGACTCATCTAAGATTAAGCTAAGATCACCTCCAACTTATTTTTTATTAATTTTCACAGTCAATCTTGACATATTCAAGTTTCCACTGTTCTACGAATAACAAGTATTTTTTTATTTTTGAATGTAAAATCACCAAGATTAAAGACTGATTAATGAGCGTTCAACTATTAAAATAAATTAGAGATATTCATGGATGACCTCATGTCATGTGTGTGAATATTCGAGCACACATTCGTCCGAGAATAATGGTCAGTGTGAAAATGAGTTGACCATATTTTTCTCTTTCTTCATTTTGTCTTATTTCTCTCTTCCTCTCTTGTGAGACATATTTTCTCTCAATCATATTTCGCTCTCGTTGACCATATTTCTTCGTCTCATGTGAGATCTCTCCCTTTTTCTCCCTCTCTTTCTCAATCGATCTTCTTCTCTCTCCTCTCTCTCTCATGAGACTTTTCTTTCTCTCCATCTCACGTGAAATTTCTCTCCTCCTCTCTCTTTCTCTCCCTTTCGCAAGAGATCTCATCCCTTCTCTCTTTCGTGAGAGCTCTCTTTTCTTTCTTTTCTTCCTTCTTTTCCATGCTTTCCTTCTTTTATTCTTCTCACCTCACCTTTTTATTTTATTATTTTCATTAAATGTTAATAAAATATTAAAATCACTTTATATATAAACTAAATTAGTTTTCATGACAGATTAATCAATCTCCTATGTTTGACTTGAGGCTTACTTCTATATTAATATTTTATTATATCTTAAATATAAATATTATTAGATAATGTGCATTTAAGCACAATGACAAGTGCACACCAATAATGTTCTCTATATAAAATCTATAAGAACATTGAGAGTTCTTTGAAAATTGATGAAACTTTACAAAGACATTTATGTAATAATTTTGATGTAATTCAACCCTTTCTAAGTCCAAATATTCCAACATTCTTTCATGAATGAAATATAAACTGTTGCTACATTGTAATGTTTATTGCATTAATATAGATTCATGTAGCAACGTATTTAAAAATTAACCTCAATCTTAGTTTAGCTGTATATGTCTATTTGAGATCCTTATTATATTAGTGAGTTTGATGTCATGATAACTAGTGGATTCAGTGTATTCTATTGGGCCATGTCTCTATAATGAACATCATGCCTTGTAATTTCTAGAAAAAATCAAGAGATTATCAAGGAGCTCAGCACTCCTATTGGTTCATAGGATCTTCTCTTCCCTACGAAGTACACCTAAAGTTTTGTCCTCTAGTGCATAGTTTACATTTGGAAATAATATTGATCCTCTTGGTGGAACACCTACAACATCATCAAATGTTATATTTTGTTTTGTATTTTAGGAATAAAACCCTAAAATGGATGGTTAAACTATGCCAAAAATGATAGAGAATGGTTGAGGAGAAGAGGAAGTGAGGAGGATCCTACAAGCTACTCATGAACCCTAAATCGAGGAGAGACAAAAATATTACCAAATTGATTAAAAAAATAGGAGTGTCTTTATAAAAGAGTTATTTAAGCAATAAAAAAATAAAAAAACTAGGTTTAAAGTGGGTCTGCCCAAAAATCAACTTTTGACCACTGTTGTTTTCTCTAGTGCGCCATAAAGTTTGAATAATTCCTTTCAATGCGAAGTTGGTGATGCCGATAATTCACAAAATGATGAAATTTTGATAGCTTAATTTTGTTTTAAATCCATTAGCAACTTGATCATTTTTTAAGAAAAACTTCATCTTGATCTTAGTCTGTTAGATCTTAGTCTGTTAGAATCTATTTTAAGTCATTTTAGAATTAGTTAAACTTTGTCCCTAAGATCTGTCAAGATCCTTTTTTTGGAGAACACCCAACCTACTTTCTAAGCCTATATAAAGGCCCTCATTGTAATTAGAGAGAGATACCTTTTTAGTTGAATCACCTTTCTCCACTATGAAAACCTCTCCCTCTTGCTTGTGGATTCAAGCACTTCCTTGTGGATTCAAGGGTTGAAGACTCTGAATCAATAGATTCAAAGACAGGTTTCTTCTCTAAGATTGGAGCTTCGTGGATTCAAGCTAATATCTTATTTATCTTATGTGTTACTGTTGTGTCAATGATACACTCATTGAATGAGTTTTGTCTCGGATGTTCTGTATATGCTTCCAAAGAGGTGGAGGTGGTGCTACTAGACATCGCCGGTGGCTTGGACAATCTATGGGCTGATAGTGTCTCAGTTTAGGGACAGCGAGGAGATGCTTTGAATCCTAGGACAACCTAGCATGACAATCAAGGACTTCTTGAAGGAGGTGCCAGGCTATGAGCGTAGTTTCTTAGGGTATGTGGCAGTGGCCCACATTGGCTTTGTGATTTTCTTCTCCTTAATCTTCACCTTTGGCATCAAGTTTCTCAATTTCCAAAGGCAGTAGGGGTATGTACTTTGTGGGTAATTATGTGATAAAAAGAATAAATAAATAATAAAAGAACCACTGACTATAATCCTCACAATAGCAGAGTTAAGAGAGAATTCAGAGACGTTTTAACCCATATGGATAAGCAAAGTAGAACTCAATTATATGATTTCCTTAACTACGTGAAAAAGGATGAAAATCAAAATGTTCTTGGTAACGTTAGAGACCTGCTTTTCTCCATTTTTCCTTTCAAAAAGTGTGAATGCTCCTTAGAACATGTAAATGCTCTTTCTTCATTTCTCGTAGTTACAGCGCATTCAAACCTTCCTTGAACTTTTGGTTCGATATGATGTTTATCATTCAAGTCAAGAGAGTCATACAACCTTAAAAAAGCTATTAACTTTTTAGCATTCACTGTTCCATAAAACCAGCGCAAACCAGTGGTAAATAAATGCTTTAGAACGTTCATAAATATCAAGAGTAGTGGTTAGTGTTAGCTAAAATTCATGCATTTGAAGTGAAAATGTATCATTCTAATATTGTTTAGTTTGACTTTATAAAAATAATCATTCTATTATTGTCAGGGGCAGTACATACAGATTCCCAAAGAAGCAGGGAACCATTAATAGCGTTGCTGGGTCAATGGACTAGTTTCATCTTAATCATTCCCTTTACGCTTCAGGAAGCATGAGCCCCCTCGTCCTGGACAAGGATACGAAGTCTTATACTAAGTCAGGAAATGCGAGCGTTTACCCATAGTCAACTAGTTAACCTGAGGATGCCAGAAAAGGGTGTCAGGCAAAGTTCCGTCCATAACTACGCTTGTCGTTCCAGCGGAGTGATTTGACCAGCAAATCACTGTCCAATAATTCTATAGGTGGTCCATTAGATTGTTCCAGCTGAGAGATTTAGCCAACTACTTGACTGGCCGCAGATAGGGGAGCCCTGTGTACGGAAGAGACGAAAAGACCCTTGTATTGGGAATTCGTGGCGCCATGTCCCAAGCCTTACCATGTTTGGAGCTCACTTCTTTCCTCCCACTCGTTCCAGCGTGGGGAAGGCAGCGAGCTAGATTGGTGGCCCCTGCGAGGGGATGGCGAGCTCCTACCTCTTCGCCGGCACCGCCGGGCCCTCCCTCCCAGATGCAGCTGCTGCCGGGGCCGCCGCTTCGGCGGCCGCCGTTCGTGCGGTTCTGCGGACCCGGCTCCCCTTCGCCCCCTGCCCCTCTCCTCTGCCTGCCTGCCTCGCTCCAGTATCTCAGGAATCACTTCATACTCGTCTCACGCGTCTGCCCAGCGTGCGACCAACCCCCTCCGCCGCTGCCGCCGATTCCGCGGATTCGGCAGCCTCCTCTCGGCAGCCCCAGCCATTCTCTGTTCTCTTCGTCTGTCTCGGTAATCTTCCTCCTATTTCTCTCTCTCTCTCCCTCTCTTCTTGCCCTTTCTGGAATCCTTCATTTCTTCTTAACGTGATCTAGGGAATATCTGCCGCAGCCCGGCGGCAGAGGGCGTTTTCAGCAGCCTGGTGACCAATAAGGGGCTGGACGCCCATTTCAAGATAGACTCCGCCGGCACCATCGGCTATCACGAGGTCTTCCGTCATCCTCTTCTTCGTGGTGGAGTTCCCCCTGGGAATCTGGGGTAGTGACAGCATTTTCATTGTGTGATTCCTTTCTTCTGTGTTCGTGTTGGAAGGGCGATCTGGCCGACCCGCGGATGAGGGCGGCATCGAAGAAACGGGGGATCGAGATAACGTCCATATCAAGGCCCATTCGGCCATCAGACTTCAAGGACTTTGATCTGATTCTGGCCATGGACTTGCAGAATAAAGGTGCTCAAAACCTTGAACTTTTTGGACACCCAGATAAAGGAACGGCAGCCGACGGTTCCTGTGAAAATCGTCAACACGCTGCTGCTAATCTGCATTCCTTCTTCCGTTCTGTGAACTGTCGAATAAAGCTCCTTCAACCATGCTCTCAGGTCTTGAACTCGTTAGAACTCCTGATCCCAGGTAGAACGAGCTCTATGGTTTCAAGCCTCGGTTAAACCACGCATTCCCCGTAGAAATCTGTGTGAACGACAGCAGGCGGGTCATCTATTTCCTCGAAGTCCTTCCTGATTTCAGGGTTCTGTCGCCAATAATCCTTCGGTTATCGGCTGATACATTGGTTACCCCTGTAAATTATCCTCTGAAATGACCTGTAAATAAGAAGTGGGCAATTTTGGGCCCCTGATTTCCCCTGGGAGGAATCATTCTTTTCTATGCTTTCCTCTCCAAGCCACTGTGGCCTGTCATCTCCAAGCCGCTGTCTATCACTTCATGAATTAAATCAGTATTATGCTGTAAGCGAGAAAAGTGGAATCCTGAGCCGTTGGATTCATCTGGGGATGCTCTCTTCTTTCTTCTTTCTTCTCCGCGTCTTCCCTCTTTTTCTGCCGTTCTGACTTTGATCTTGCGACTGCCAGATGATATATTGGCCAAGTACGAGCTATGGAGCTTCAAGGAACCACTCCCAGCGGATGCCCAGAGAAAGGTTGGTGAACAAATTTCTCAAATGTTTTTGCATCTTTGATGCACTTTCCTGGGTTGGCATCCTTTTTGTTCGAATTTTTTTGGTTCATGAACTCTGTGGCTTCTCCATTGAAATCTATGGAGTCTGATAGGATCCCTTGACTGGGGCCAAAATCGAGGTAGAAACAAGAGGGAAAACCCTCAAAAGAGATGAAGAAACATCATTAATATATATACACATATTTATATGCATGTATTATATATATAGAGAGAGAGAGAGTAGGGTTTCTGGAGAAGGACTAGAACCAGTTTGAGGACGAGTTCGAGACTGCCATCAGCTCTCCCGGATGACTTCTTCCACCAAAATGCCCACATTGAGGGCCCCAAAGGGTCCTTATACCCTACCCCTTTAATGGTCCCTGGCCCAACTATATCTTAACCTTCCTTTTCCGAACAGTGGTAATGGTATTGGGCCGACACAAACCATTTATTCTGACTCTTTTCAAATTCAATAAATTTTGGTTGATCATATATCTCACTATAGTTTTATGATTCAGAGTACCATTTCCTATTTGATCCTTTGAATTCCATATTCGTAGTTTGTTATTCTCCTATTTTTGAAATAACGGACTTACAGGGTCAGCTGCTTAACTACAGGGAAAGGCGAAAAATCGAAATGAAATAATGAATAAAACAAAATAAAATAAATTTTAAATCAATAAGTAAATAAATAAGTATAAGTAGAAGAATCCAGATCCCAAATGAACATATTCAAACTTGAAAAGGATCTTTCTTATTTTCAAAGAATGATGAACAAGGGGATTGAACAAGGAAGATCTCTTGTTCTTATTGTGAAATTATGATTTCATCCGCATATGTTTTGTAAATAATCTTCTCCTTTGATCACAATCAAAAATGAAAACGTGACTGAATTGATGTTAGTTACTCTTCAGGAATAAGAAAGATCCTTTGCTTATTCTCGAAGAGTAACAAGAGGGAAAACCTTCAGAAGAGATGACAAGGTCGCCTAGGTGGGTCTGACTTGGATAGAATGGTAGAAGAATTATATCTCAATCTCTAATAGGATCACAGAAGACGATCTGATTACCAAATGGGCCACGTCAGTGACGATCTGAGGGTCTCTCTTCTCTTAAATTGCCCATGTGGGACCCACAAAAAATCGCAGGAAGCTGGAAAAAAAAAAGAGAATGGGTAGAATACATTAAATCAGAAAACCAGGTGTCGCTGTTCTGGGACAAGGTTGACTACCGGAGTTGCTAAATTATGGCCGGGTAGTCACTGACCTGTTCTCATCTTTTGCTGTTGTTCTGAACAGGTTAAGCTGATCTGCTCCTACTGCACGAAACATAGGGAGACAGAAGTGCCGGATCCATACTATGGTGGCCCGCAAGGGTTCGAGAAGGTGAGATCTCTGCATGCGTATGCTTCACTTGAGAGAAATTCACCACCTTTTTGGGGGATCCTGTTCAACTGATGTGTGCTGGGTTCCCCGACTTCTCAATATTTGGACTTTATCAAGCAACTCAGATACGGGTGGCCATCAGATATGTATTCCCTCGGAATAGATGTAGTGAAACATCATCAAAACTAGTGGGGTATCAATAGGCTCGTTTGGGCATCAGATCAGACTCTTGCACTGGGAAAAGCTCATGAAATCTAGTCTGAATTTATTTTGTGTTTCTTTCTCTGCGTGTGGGGTAGGAGGCGTGTTAGAGAGAGAGCGAGAGAGAGAAACATTGGTCTTGTGTTTTCTGGCTGGATGTGATCAAAGCCAGGTAGTGGCCATGATTTTGTTTATTTGACAAGACTTTTGATTGCACCAACTTAATACTGTGGATTTTGCACAGGTTCTTGATTTACTTGAAGATGCTTGTGATTCATTACTCGACAGCATCTTGACGCAAAGTGGCCACATATCCAGTTCATAGATCCTATGGTTTGAGGTCTCTCTCTCTCTCTCTCTCTCTCTCTCTCTCTCTCTCTCTCTCTCTCTCTCTCTCTCTCTCTCTCTCTCTCTCTCTCTCTCTCCCTCTCCCTCCCTCCCTCCTTGGCAGATCATCAAAGGAGAAGATGCTCTATGATTCTCTATGGGGTATTATTCTCTCCTCTCCTTCCACCATTTATGGTTATTATTTTTTATCAATATTGACGGATCACAAAATGATCACAAAGATGATCTAATGGCGAAAAGGGTTATTTGAGTGATGATTTGTGGGTCCCTCTCTTCTCTTAAATGCCCCATTACACTCGAAATTGGTGATTATCTATGTTGCAAGTTCTCTATCTGTTCTAATATATTTGCAACATTAATTAAATCTAGATAATGTCTAAATTTCTCTACTATGACGATCTTTGTTAACATATTTGTGGTATTTTCTTCTATGTTAACCTTTTTTAGAAAGATATTTCTAGAGTTTATTAACTCACAAATCTTATGATACTACACATCAATATGTTTCAATTGTATATAATAAGCTTAATTTTTTGCTGAGTAAATGATACTTTAATTATTACAATGTATAGTAATTTTATCTTGTGAGATCATAAGTTCACTCAACAACTTTTTCAATCACAAGATCTCTTTGATTAATTTAATAGTTGTCATATATTTTGTCTCAATTATAGATCGTGCAACATTAGATTGAAGTGTAGATTTCTAACTCAAAAGTCCACCCATCATAGTGAAAACATAATTTATCATAAATTTTTGATGATCTAAATTTTCAACAAAATTTGTATCAATAATAGAATTTAAGTTTTGTTTGTCAAAGAGAATTTTCAAATCAAGAGAACTTTTTAGATATTAAAGAATCTATTTTACTCATTTCTTGGATTATTTATAAACTTACTCACAAGTCTTATTATATGGGTAATATTTGACTTTCGTTCAAATCATAGCATATATGAGATAGTCAATTGTCCTAACATAGAAAAATTATTTTACTCATATAATAGAATTTTTGATAAAAAATTTACATCATAATTTTTTGATAAATTTTTATAAATAATAGAGTTTTACTCATATAATATTTTACATCATAAATTTTTGATGATCTAAATTTTCAACAAAATTTGTATCAATAATAGAAATAAAGTTTTGTTTGTCAAAGAGAATTTTCAAATCAAGAGAACTTTTTAGATATTAAAGAATCTATTTTACTCATTTCTTAGATTATTTATAAACTTACTCACAAGTCTTATTATATGGGTAATATTTGACTTTTGTTCAAATCATAGCATATATGAGAGAGTCAATTGTACTAACATAGAAAATTTATTTTATCTCAACATTCTCTCATTAAATGTCAAACACACATTAGAGGAATATTGACTGCTTACATTATCTATGTCAAATAGATCTACCACTTTTGAGAGAGAACATTTTTAAGTCAACAATAGTTGACCTCTCTCTTGATCTCTATAGATCTTTGTAAGATCTTTTTTACTATATTAAAATTTTTGATGTTAAAATTCTTACAATCTGATGTAAGTTTTTCATAATAATAAATATTTTGTTAATATAGAGTATCAAAATAATTCAAGAATTATCATAAAAAATTCTCATATAAACACAATAATCAAACCCGCACTTGAGATAGTCAATTTGCATCATATAAGAGTCAAATTTTTTATATCATTATCTCAATAACTATTTTAACTCATAAAGTAACTTTCTCAATTGACAAATAAAATGTTTTGATCCCTACACAACAAAGCTCTCAGGCTTTTACATATAAATCATTTCCTCCAAATCTTCATAAAGAAATATTATGTTCACATATAGTTACTGTAACTCCATATTTTTATGTGCAATAATAGTTAATTCTAGTTGAATAGATGTGTATTTCACAACATACGAAAAGATTTCATTAAAATTGATTATTTTACTTATGTGTAAAATCTTTTACAACGAGTCTTATTTTGTACTTTGGCTAATCACAATCAACCACTAGAACCTTCTTCTAATAAATTCACTTACAACCAATGGGTCACTTCCTTATAATTAGATTAACCAAGTCCCATGTGTGGTTCTTGTTCAAAGATACTCGTTCTTCAGAGATTGTCTATAGTCAATTTGTTTTTTAAGACAACTAATCACTTCCGAATAAGACATTAGCTTATTATGGCCTACAAACAAAGTGAAAACAACATAGTCATTTACACAAGCAAGAGGCCTCATCTCACACATGCCTCATCTAGTAGTAATACAATTATAAACATTTAATGAGTTTTCAACTCGATCTTCACCTCTCACTAAATTGAGTGGACACTTCACTATCTCCACCTCCACCCACATTATGTATGCAATACGAGTATCATTAGATTTTTAATCATCTACTCTTGAGAAAATAATTTCAACATATGATCTTCATAAAATATCACATCCTTACTAAAAATAATCTTCTTCGCTCAAAGTCAATACCTCTTCATGTCATTACTATAGTCCAAATATATGAAAAGAGAGAAAGAGAGAGGAGTAAATCTCACGTGAGATGGAGAGAGAGAAAGGTCTTATGAGAGAGAGAAGAGAGAGGAGAAAATCTTACGTGAGATAGAGAGAGATAGAAAGAAAGAGAAGAAGATCGATTGAGAGAGAGAGAGAGAAACAAGACAATTATAAAGAAAGAGAAATACAGTCAATAGATGAAGGAGTTTCGTTTCATCAGTGACAACTCCATATCTAAGTATGCTCTAAAGAGCTACATGCTTGGGATGTCGTTCTTGTCTATAGATATTGCAAATGGATGAGCTTTCGACTTTTCGTAAGGCACCTCAAGATCTCCTCTCACTTGCTACCCAATGTAGAATGAGTTGAAAGTGTCGATGAACTCGTTCACCTCACCAATACATACATGTTAGGTTGTTGATTGTCAGTCCAATACTATTGCCGATCTTTTCTAGACATTATCTCTTGAAGAAAGTCAAGGACTTCTTTTCTTTTAGGGCTTTTGAATCCCATGAACTCAAAGAACTCAAGGACCTTCTCATGTGAACCCTGATATATGATCTTCCCCTCTAACAACAAGATAATGTCATCGAAAAGGTCAAAGGTCTCATGTGCTGACTAAAGAAGGGAGATAACCATGGTTGCATCTAATGTGTGAACAACCTATCTCAAAGGTGGTGGAGGTGTCCAAGCCATTAGATATCTCATCAATAAATAGAGCTCTTACTGGTTCAACCAACATCTCTCTTGCAGGTAGGGGGATTGGGCAGTGGCATTGTATGGTCATAAAATAACTGTCTACAACTCGAACTAGAAAGGAAGTGGTTCTATAGTAAGAATTAGCTCATGTTTGAGTCATTGACCGATCCAACCTTAACCCATTTGATATAAAAACAAATATGGAACAATTCTAACTTGGAAAATAGGTTTAGGAATAATCGAATGAAAGGTATGCTTCTAAGGTACATACTAATAGGCAGGTTGGACTCTTCCCATGTTCAAGCCTAGTGTCACTATGAGGAGTGTCACACCAGGCCTTAAGAAAATTGAAAGAAGTGGTCTAAACTCCTTAACTTAGATTTAATTGGAGAGAAATGATTAGAAATTATACATGTCAAGAAAGGGTTTAATCAGTTTTGTGGATTTTCAATAGTATTTCAGAAGCAACTTTACATATTTTTGTTACCTTTGTAAAACACATATAAGAACTACTGCTCTTTTCATCGTGCACAGTAGTACTACATGAGATGATAACCTTTGTATTGCTTCACTTTTCTCTTGGAAGCTCTCAAGAAAGAGAAGAAGAGGTCAAGACCTAGCAAAGGGAGGTCGGTCCCAATTATGCTGGCCGTCAGACTGGACAGAAAATGATAGGGAAGTCTAGACTTGGGTTTGTTGAATGGTCGAATGTTGGGAAATGTAGTTACAGGTTTTGTAGCCTGCTAGCACAGTGAAAAGTAGCATAGGCTCTAGAGCCAGAAGGTTGTGGCAACTAATAAACATTTTATTATGAATATCTCCACAAATTGTGATCCTCAACAATATCATCAAGCAGTCAAATTTTGTCACTGGTCCAAGACAATGATAGATGAATTAAATGTAATGCTTTAAATCATATATGGTCAGTTGTACTTTTACCTCAAAATAAAAGTTCTATTAGCTATTGTTGGGTTTACAAAACTAAATATCATTTGAATGGATATATTGGGAGAAATAAAGCTCAATTAGTTGCCAAAGGCTATGCTCAATAAACTACTATTATACTTTTGTTAGCTTTTGCGGTTATGCAACATCGACATCCCATCTAACTTTATGTGAATAATACTTTTCTTCATGTAGATTTGTTAGCAGAAGCCTATATGAATTTGACTATTGGTTTTCATGTCACATAACAACAATCTAATCAACATGGCAAGTTTGTTTGCAAGTTACATAAATCTCTTTATGGTCTTAAATAATCATCTCACCGGTTGTATTCTAACTTTCTACCTCTCTTACTGATTTTAGGTTTATTTAATCCAAATCAGATTATTCTCTTTTCACAAAGGGTCATGATAGCTCATTAGTGGCATTAGTTTTGCATATTGATGACATACTTATTATCAGTCCCAATATGTCTCTTATTGATGAGTTCAATTTTTTTCTTCACACTCATCTTCATTTAAAGGATCTTGGTACCTTATGATATTTTTTGGGACTAAACATTGCACCATCCTCCTTTGACATTATTTTATCTTAGCGTCATTATACTTTACGACTTCTTGAAGAGACTGGTTCTCTTGGATCTAAACCTACATCTACACCAATGGATCCTAAAGTAAAACTATATTAATGATAGAGACTTGATTGTAGGCCCATCTCAATATCATCGCTTGATTAGACGAATTTCATATTTGACATTGTCTTATCTTGATATTTACTTTTCTGTACAGAAAGTGAGTCAATTTATGACAACTGTGTCACCCCCACTTATTTGTTGTATATCATCTTCTTTGTCATTTCAGATCAAAGTATTTTTTGATGTTTATTGGATTTTGTATACTTCCTAGTGACTTGGTTACAACACCTATTGAAGGACTTTTACATATCATCATCACTTCATTCACTCTTATTTTGTGATAATCAAGTTGTTCTTCAAATAGCCTCAAATCTTACATTTCATGAATGTACGAAACATATTGAAATAGATTGTCACTTTGTTCTTGACAAGATAGCTAATAGAAGTAGACTGTCAAGCTCAACATCAACTTGTTGATATTCTAACCAAACCTCTTTCTCATACTTAACTTGTACCCATATTATCTAAGAAGGCTGTCAAAAATATTACAGTCCATCTTAAGGGTGGTGTATTAGGAGTATTACATGTGTCTAGAAACACGTCAGATATAAATACTTGTAGTACTCCTCTTCTTGAATACGAATCACTCTACTCTCTTGGTTTCTCTCTCCTCATTCTCTTCGACTCCTCTGCCTGCTTCTGTGGGTTCTATCCACATCTATTTTCAGATCTAACACCGATGATGCACCACATGATCAATATTTTTGTCTGAAGATGAACGCAGGCGAACCAAGCCATCAAGAGAAACATGCACCAGTGATTAGAATGTTAATCAAAGTGCTCAATCGTGGTTTAACATGGCATCATCGGCAATGAGTTTATTGGGCGACCGTCTCTTGACGATTGAACATCGAAGCTGGGCCTCGGCCTGTGATGATCCACATTTGACCGAAGGCCAAAATCCGAGGCCCAGGGAAACCGCACCGGGCCGGCCCAAGGACTTCCCCGCTACGGGAGCGAGTCGACTCGCGATTCCCACCGGTCCAGTTGCCTCCCCAAACTCGGTCCTCTCCAAACTCTGGGGCTGCGCTCCCGCTGGCTGCTAGCTCTCCCTCTCCCATTCTCACCGCCGCCGCAGCCCCGGGCAGCGTACTGAGGACCGTCGTCTCTCCTTCGAGCCGACCCGTAGAGCTCGCCAGGAAGGGCTGGGGGAAGGAGGACGACCGGAAGAGAAGAGGGAGGTAGCCTGACTGATGGAGGAGCATGCGAACGGGAAAGGTGGTTCGTCCGAGGCCACGGTGGCGGCAACGGAGGAAGAGGAGATCGTTATCGGTCCCGGTCCGGCCCCACGCGCCCGCCTCAAGCGCCCCCTACAGTTCGAGCAGGCCTACCTCGACACTCTCCCCTGCGCCCACATGTGAGTAGCATCTGCCACTTCCAGGATCTAACCCGTGTCCGATAACTTCTCAACCCTCCCCCCAGAAGTACGCTCCATTGGCAAGCATTGTGCCGGAACGATTGTACTCTTCTGTTCGAAGAAAGGGCAGAAGAGATCTCCTCGCATTTCCTGATTTAGGTATAGGCATTTGGTATCAGCGCCCAGGAGGAAAAGGGTTTTTCTGCCTTCTTGAACCATCAAGGGAACAACTTTTCCTTGTCCCGTGCAGCTAAAGTTAGTCCATTTACCCGGCAACGCCGTCAGTATTGCTTCTGTTCTTCCCGGGGGGGGTGGACAGGATTGAATGACATCGTATGTGAATAATTTCTGTTCTCGGGGACTAGCACACCCGCACAGTCCTTATCAGCTTGACATCCTCTAGTGTGATTATCACCTGACAATTCTCTCAGTTATTACATTTCATCCTGTTTTGATGATCTTTGCGCCTGTGACACCCCGCAGGTATGAGAAAAGTTACATGCATCGTGATGTGGTCACGCATGTTGCAGTGTCGCCGGCAGATTTCTTCATAACAGGCAGTCTTGATGGTGCGCATCGTCAAGCTCTATTCATGATTAATTAAATGACAGCTGCCCTTCTACTCCCGTTTGAGTCAACCGGAATTACACACATACTCCGCTGCATTTTGTTCTCATTATAAAATGTGATAGTGCCTCCGCATGAGTCAGCTTGAGTTGCTATCCGGGCATGTCTCGAATGGATTTCCTCGGCTGAATGGAAACCAAGAATCTATTCGAGACTGTGCCTTAAATAGATGGAATTTACATCCCGTCTCTTTAACTTGCTCGTCAAAGCTAGTCACTACTGTTTAATCTCTTAGATTGTTAGTGGAATATTGACTCTGAATTGTGTACCCATTTGCCTTATCGATTTTTCAATTTTTTTCTCGTATTTTTTTTAGTTTTTTTATTTAGGA
Source organism: Spirodela intermedia (assembly GCA_902729315.2). Lineage (NCBI taxonomy): Eukaryota > Viridiplantae > Streptophyta > Magnoliopsida > Alismatales > Araceae > Spirodela > Spirodela intermedia. Next base: position 6,359,560 of record LR746274.1, on the reverse strand, counting down.
CAGTGCCCCATTGAAAGCGAGAAGTTAATTCTATGGCGATACATAGGAACATACTTCACGATTTAGCTGTTGATTTGGCACCAGAATTTTTGCACATGTATGTAGAGTGGGATTTGAGCTCCAGATCATGGATTGTGCCATCCCTCGTGTGTTTGCCGAAGACATGACAGGTTGATTTCAACGTGAAAGGAAATGTTTTAAAATAATCCCCAAACGAAATAGGAAATTAATTTCTGTGGTTATTTTTTTTGCGAGTATACGCTTCTTTTTGGCTACTTGGGTTTGAGTAAGATTACCTTCTTCTTTGACATGCATCAGAGCTTTACGTTTCCCTCTCATTTGTGTTAATTTGGCTGCTCTGTATCATTGATTAGTCAGCATATTGCACCTTGGAATATACGAGTTTAATGATGCAGTTCTGCATATGAATATATTTCACTCATTTAGAATCGATTTTCTGCTGGACTATCGAATTTCCTTGTAATATAATTCCATTTTTAAATTCCTTTTATCTTGCACAGGTCATTTGAAATTTTGGAAGAAGAAGCCCATTGGCATCGAGTTTGCAAAACATTTCAGATCTCATTTAGGTCCCATTGAAGGATTGGCTGTGAGTAAATGCTCCTTCTTTTATCCTGAATCTTCTCTCAAAGTCCGTGTTTCTTGTCCGCTTCCAATTCTGCAAGTCCAGTCATCTTGTCTCATAACTTTCCTCCTTCTCATTGATATTTTCTCCCCCCACCCATGGAAGCATGATCGCATTACTTCGCATATCTTTTCTGATTGGTTTCTTTGGTTGTGCATTTTTTTCTTTCCGCGGAGGATTGCATTTCCTCTAAATTGGAACATAATTTGTTGGCGGGTTTGTTAACTTTCCCCATGTTGATATAGCTACTACATGGTGGTTTTGGTTGAGAGGACGAAATGTTTTATAAGATGATGGCCAGCTCCAGAAGCGAACATGGGGCGCAAATTAGACTCGTTAACATCGTTGATATTTTACTCTGACATTGGAAGAAAAAACATTCTTAATCTGCGGGGATTGCGAGGGGGATTGGACTGGAGGATGACTTGCCATAGCTTTTGAGTGAGGATGGTGACGATGGTCCGCACCCATCTCCCATAATAAAACTAGTTTGTGATCTGTTGATAAGGGGATCAAGATGTTCGGCATATATGACCAACAATCACATTTCAACACATTTCAACAATCACAAAGGGATCCTTGTGGCCGAGCATATTTAAGCTGGCAAAGAAAGGAGATAATGTCAGATTAACGAAAATTAGCAGAGTCTGCATCTTCTTCAGAGGGAGGATGCTAAACATGGGAGAATGCGTTCATTTTAGAGGGTGGTGGCCTCCTCTCCATAGCTGTGCAGAAATTGAATTCAAGAGGTTCATCAACGTAGAGTAAGATTGTAAATGGAGGGAGTTCCCACGGAGTATTTCTGACTTTAACATCGGATGTCATTCTACTTCAGACTCAACTTGTGATTTTGCTATGAAACATTTTTATTGCCGGGCTATGGTGCCACACTGTTTATGTCTGGGAGAATGGGCATCCATTTGACGGTGGACAGCAGCGTGGCAGTCTATGTGGCGTGCCACGTTGAGATATCTTGCTACTTGTGGCCTTCTTTGCCAGTCAAATGGGTGCCATTTTCTCATAAATATTTTATAAGTAACGCTAAATTCCTGGGAATAAGTTTCGCTGCTAAATCATGAACTGGGCCATTTTGTTTACGTTTTCTTCTCCATGCACTCCCATAGCCTTACCTAGACATCTCTTGGAGCATTCCCCTCTTACTTTTCTGCTGTTAAGATTGTCTCAGTCTTTTGTTATAGGTTGCCCAAATCTTCTCCTCCAATGCACAGTTTTTCTCCCGTATTAATTGCCCAAGGCTTCATGGCTATGCAGCTCTTCTGCCGAATCTCTAGGAGTAGAGTCTTCTTCTTCTAAGTATAATGATTTGATGGCCCATTACATGTAAAGTTCATTTGGCCGCCGCACGAGTGGATATCATCCCTGATGCTGTTTAGGAATGCAGGTCAGTGCTGATGGGTTGCTCTGCTGTACAATTTCAAACGATCGTTCTGTGAAGATATACGATGTTGTTAACTATGACATGATGGTGATGATGCGTCTGCCATTTATCGCGGGAGCCGTTGAATGGGTTTTCAAGCACGGAGATGCCAAGGCTAAACTTGCCGTCAGTGATCGAAATTCCCCTTTCGTTCACGTATATGATGCGCGGTCAGGGTCAAATGAGCCAATAATTTCAAAGAAGGTTTAGTTACTTTCATGAAATATCTTTCAACCATCTTGTATGGTGAACTAGCTGTCATTTTCATCGTTTTGCTCGGCTACTCTTCTTCTTCTTCACAGGTACACTTATGTCCAATAAAGCATATGAAGTACAACCACGTGTATGACACCGTTATATCAGCAGATGTCAAGGGAGTCCTGGAGTACTGGTCGCCTTCCACACTGTCATTCCCAGAAGATGGGTATGTTTTCCTTTATTTTTTTCTGTCATTTTATGGTGATTTTTTTATATCTATGTTTCGAGCATCCCCCCTGTGAAGCATCGCTTTTTACCCAGGAATAATATTGATCTTACCCAGGAAGAACCCTTTTTTTTCTTTTCTTTTCTTTTTTTTTTGCTTGCATACTCCTGACGAGGCTAATTTCCCTAATTAATAATTCTCTCGCGTGTATTTTACGGGCTCCTGAAAATGATGTGTGAGCATGTCATGGTCTGATGCATGTGCCATCTATCTAGTAAGGTGCTTTCATCTTCTTCGACCTTTGATTATTTATGCGCAAAGCTAGATCATGATCCAGCATGGTTAATAATGTATGAAACGTTGCTGCTCCGATTTCTTGAACTTGGCCCTGCGCCAGTAGCTCTGAATTACTGTCAGGAAAGGAATCCACAGCTGATCCCGGCAGTGCATCTGCTCCCCGGGAGCTTGGAAACTGTTCTTTTACATGGGTTAATGATCTTGAGGCACGAACGTGTAGCTCCATTTTTCTTCAGGAGGCCTGCTTGATTCCAGCAGGATTGTTCTCTGTGCAGGGTCCGCTTCAGGCTGAAGACAGACACGAACCTCTTCGACATCGCCAGGTGCAAGACGACTGTGTCGGCTCTTGAGGTAGGAGGCACCTTCCTTCCTTATCATCTGCCCTCGATCATGAAACGGCACGCCTTCTTTCTGGTGAGAGAATCGACTGCGATCGCCGTTCTTCTCATTGCTAACACCGCTCCAACTCTCTCTGTTTCCTTTCGGCGTGGCTTCTCAGGTCAGCCCAGATGGAAGCCAGTTCGCTGTCACCTCGCCCGACCGTAGAGTGCGGGTCTTCTGGTATCAAACGGGCAAACTCAGGCGAGTGTACGACGAGTCGCTGGAGGTAGGCCGATCTCTCCCGAGACGATGAATCTTCTCTCCGGCATGGGACCAATCTCTGGGTAAGAAACTTCTGCGCTGTGCAGGTGGCGCAGGATCTGCAACGAAGTGATGCGCCGATGTACCGGCTCGAAGCGATCGACTTTGGGCGGAGGATGGCTGTCGAGAAGGAGATAGAGAAGACCGAGGACGCCCCACCGCCGAATGCCGTGTTTGATGACAGCTCCAATTTCCTTATATATGCTACGTTGTTGGGTATCAAGGTAGGTTCTTTGTCAGTTCTTCGATCCGCCCAGGAGGCGGTTCTTGCAGGAAGGAGCCTGCGAGGCAGCTCTGGATGAAATTCCTCGCAGATTCGTCTTCTACATAACCTCGAGGTCACTCCTCCCTCCATCTGCTCGCAGACTGTGAACCTGCACACGAACAAGGTCGCTCGCATCCTCGGGAAGGTGGAGAACAACGACAGGTTCCTGAGGATCGCTCTGTACCAGGGCGACAGGGGCGGCAAGAAGGTGCGGAGGATCCCCATGGCGGCGGCGAACGTGAACGAAAGCAAGGAGCCCCTCAGCGACCCAACTCTGCTCTGTTGCGCCTTCAAGAAGCACCGGATTTATCTGTTCAGGTACTCCACCGGATTAGATCAAGTGATCGAGGGCAACCAAAAAAAACAAAAAAAAATTCTTTTGACTCTCTGAGCAGTCGCAGGGAGCCGGAGGAGGCCGAGGACGCCACACAGGGGAGAGACGTCTTCAACGAGAAGCCGCCGCCCGAGGAGCTCCTCGCCGTGTCCGAGCTGGGAAAGACGGCCACCTCATCTCTCCCCGACAGCGTGGTAAGCAGCCTTCTTCCTTCCTCCTTCCTCCTCTTTTCGAGTTTTTCTGTTTTAATAGTGGGCAAGCGTGGAGCTTCCTTGCTTTTTTTTCTGCGACTGTGGGCAGATCCTGAACACGTCGATGGGGGATGTGCACCTGAGGCTGTACCCCGACGAGTGCCCGAAGACGGTAGAGAACTTCACCACGCACTGCCGCAACGGCTACTACGATAACCTCATCTTCCACCGGGTGATCAGGGGCTTCATGGTCCAGACGGGGGACCCCCTCGGCGACGGCACCGGCGGCCAGTCCATCTGGGGCCGCGAGTTCGAGGACGAGTTCCACAAGAGGTAGTGTTTCTTCTTCTTCTTCTGCTGCTGCTGCTTCTTCTTACCATCTTTCCCTCTCTGTCTCTGTCTGTTCCTTTCTCTCTCTACTGTGGGTGGGCAGCCTGAGGCACGACCGGCCGTTCACGCTGTCGATGGCGAACGCGGGGCCGAACACGAACGGGTCGCAGTTCTTCATTACGACGGTGGCGACGCCATGGCTGGACAACAAGCACACCGTCTTCGGGAGGGTCGTCAAGGGGATGGACGTCGTTCACGTAGGCATCCTCCTCCCTCCCAGTAGAGATTGATACATAAGACCATCCATCTGGCCCCTGGTCTCACCGTTCGTCGTCCTTTCTCTCTCTATCTCTTTGTTCCTTTGTTTCTTTTTCCCTCTCCCGCAGGCGATAGAGAAGGTGAAGACCGACAAGAACGACAGGCCATTCCAGGACGTGAAGATCCTCAATGTCACCGTCCCAAAGTGAGCCGGAATCGTCGGGGCTTGGAGCTTCTCCTCCTCCTGTTCATCCACAGTAGAGAGAGAGAGAGAGAGATAGACCAGTGCCCCGCTCTGTTACTGCTCTCAAAGGTGATACTTTCTTCTCGAAGCGGAGATGGGGGACGAGAGAGATTTTTCCTTGTATAGAAATTATTTCTGGTTTTAGAACATAGTCAAGCCAATTAGAAAATAAAAAATAGCCACGTAAGCCAAGGCCCCTTCCCCCATTGGCCAGACGGCAACTACTCCCATGTGTGTGGACGGGACTGCCCCTGCCGGAGGGTCGGTATCGAATGCACCGAGTCACCTTTCCACGGCGAAGTCCTTGGTGGTATTTTCGTAAACAATGAGCAACTGAGGGTAAAATGGGAGTTGCGATTTAATTATCTGACGATTGTTATGTTGACCTGTGAGGGCTCCGTCTGGTTCGGTCGCTCACGTCTCGATTGGCCCGCTACCACACATACTCTCTTCAGGAAGATTCCACGTGATGGAAGGATGAAATGTTGCCACGTGGCGTTTTGATGGCCAATTCGATTGATCAGTCCGTTGTCTCCTACGGCTCTCCCCCGTGGCCCGATAAATACGCCGTCGTCCCCCCGCCCCAACCCTTCGGACAGATAGATACGCGGTTGTTGATCGTCCTCTTCCTCTCCGGCGATCTCGGGTTGAGCTAGCTATGGCGGAGAAGCACTTCAAGTACGTGATCGTCGGCGGCGGTGTCGCGGCTGTGAGTTCCCCACATCTCGGTTTCTCCTCCAACTCCGTTGCTTGTGATTGCTGACGGATCAGATCCCCCCGTGCGGTCGGATTACAGCTTTGGCTCTGGTGATGATTAGCCATCACACTTGTTCCTGTCCCTTGTGGGGCGTACATTGTTTCTGTTAAGAGAAATGTGAACGGATCTCCATAGATTGCGGTTTCTCTGCTGTCCTTCTCCTTCGCCGCCCTCTTACTTTTGTCATCCTTGCTGGCATTTTTTCGGCGGAGGATTACTGAGATATGTAGCCTCTCTATAGTCGCACGTCAGACTCTTGCTTTTTACGTTTGATCGTGCTTGACAGGGATATGCCGCAAGGGAATTCGCTAGACTCGGTGTCAATCCTGGTGAATTGGCCATCATCTCCAAGGAGGCGGTACGCCGTCAATTTCTATTCAGAAGAGTTTCTTTCTCGTTTCAGTTTATATATATTATTGATCGACTTGTTATTCCTTGAGCGTCACACCACTTTGAATCAATTTTGAGGATAATTAGGTCTGGTACAGATAAGGGACTTCTCCTACCTTTCAATGTATGCCACGATGTCACTAAAATTGATTTGAATTTATTTGACATATACACCGGTAGATACTGATGAAAACTGTGAACAATTCCTCGTGCATCATAGACAATTTATTTGGCATATACACCGGCTTTCCCCTTGTTTCACATTGTTAGACTGCAGTCATAGATACTAGCATGTATATACATCTAGTTCTGTAAACTGATGTGGTGTTAATTACATTCAGGTTGCTCCTTATGAACGTCCAGCACTCAGCAAGGCCTATCTGTTTCCCCAAGGTGAGTTGTGAACTTAACTTCAGTGCTTCTGAAAATTAGTTGCTGGGGCATATGCTGATTTCTTAAGGACGATATAGTAATTTTCAGCCTCACCTATTTAGCATCCGAAGGCATGCTTTTCCTGGATAGCTTTTGGAGGGGTAGAGAAATTCTGAGCGTTAATATCTCCATACTCAATCACAAATGCGTTGCATTTGTAATGGGTACACTTGCTTGCAAGGTGCGACATGAACAGATCCAAAGATTACGCTTCACACTGATTTTCTTTTGGTCTTTTCAGTCCAAGGTACTCATGTTTTCTAAGAAATACCTTGAATTTATGTCCATTGGGAGATTTCTCTTTGGCACTGCATTTGTACATACGTCGGTTTTTTAAAGTAGCATAAAATGTCAAACCATTCTTTAAATTTTTTTTGCCCACCGGCTTGTCCGAAACGCTCTCTTCAAGACTCAACCATAGTATCCTTAGAGGTCTCTATTCATATCAATACCTCATTTTGGTATGCATTAATGTCTTGTGGCTTGTCCTCACTGTAATATCCACATCCTGTAGCATCATTTTGTAAGTATTCGTAATACTTGTGTCGTGAGCCCTATCCTACCGTCAGTACTTCTTATCAAAGCTAGTAGGAAGAAGAATTATAATCATAATTTTTCGTTATTCATGAAATACGATATTCGTAGTATGCCACATCACGAGGTTGTCTTTGTGCATCCTTGAATTAGGGTAACATCATCAACGCTTTTTTTCTGCTTTTCAACCTACAGTACCATTTATAACTTGTTGAATTTTATGCATATGCTTCTCTATAATGGGATTATCTCAACAATTTCTCAGGATCTGCAAGACTCCCAGGATTTCATGTCTGTGTTGGGAGCGGTGGTGAGAGACTGCTGCCAGAATGGTATACCGAAAAAGGTATTCAAATGTGTCTCCCCACATAGTTCAAAGTCGTGTTCTATGTGATAATTATGTACCTATATGAAAAGGCTTAGTTCCCAGTGTATTCGTGAAAGTTCTGCTGCCAGAAATTTTTTTGAAGGACGGCTATGATCATTTACACTCTTTATTTAGATAATACAAGGTGGAAAAAAATTTAAGACAGATTGATGGAGAGGTTTTCCATAACGTGTCCGTACTGTTGCCTTTCACAAAATGCGTTAGAACTGATCCATGAAACGAGAAGCTCTTACCTCAATAAGATTGCTTGTCTGGAGATGCCATCAATACACTATCTCTTTCTTTGATCATTATTTAGCATCTTCCTTGCAGTTTTTTTTCTCCTAAGACTTGGGTCAGAAGCTAACTCCTGATGTATAGCTTCAATTGTGAAGTAGCTCACATTACATGTCTTTATGCGAACTTAATCGTAAATCTTGCGATTTCAGGTATTGAGCTCATCCTGAGTACCGAAATTGTAAAGGCAGATCTTGCTTCCAAGGCTCTGGTCAGTTCTTCTGGGGAAATCTTCAAGTACGATACTTTGATCATCGCAACAGGCTCAACAGTATGTCTTCAGAACCGACTACTTCTTTTGGACTTCTTCCATTCATCAAACTCTTCACCGGCGCTGTTCTGTTCCACATGATTTGAGCGATTGACTGATGGCAGCATGGACGATCACACTCTTGAAAAAATAATCTCGCAGGAACTAGTTTTTTAATTAATATGACCCGCCTGTTTGTATACAGTTTCCTTGCTCAGTTGTCTGACTCTCTCTCTCTCTCTCTCTCTCTCTCTCAAATATCTATCTTTCTCGCAGGTCATTAAATTGTCTGATTTCGGTGTTAAAGGAGCAGATGCTAAAGGCATATTCTACCTGAGAGAAATCGATGATGCTGACCAGCTTGTGGAAGCAATTCAGGCAAAGAAAGGGGGCAAAGCTGTGATCGTTGGAGGAGGTTACATTGGTCTCGAGCTTGGTGCCACCCTTCAAATTAACGATCTTGATGTAACCATGGTTTACCCCGAACCTTGGTGCAGTAAGTGTCTTAGATCATCTCTAAGAGACTTCGTAACTCTGATGGGTCACCAAAATCTGTTCGCTTTATTCTCTTCCTTGACTCGCTATTCATGCAATTTATTTCATCAACTAGTATAGGGAGAGAACAGTTGACTACATTCTGCGGTAGATATTCTAACTCCTGACTTATTTTCCTCCCTCAGTGCCCCGCCTGTTCACTTCTGGAATTGCTGCCTTCTACGAGGGATACTACGCGAACAAGGGAATCAAAATCGTGAAGGGTACAGTTGCTGTCGGATTTGATTCCGATTCAAACGGCGAGGCGAGTTTGAACCACTTCACTTCACTCGATAGTTTTCTATACAGAAGAATGTGAAGGAAAAAAAAATCATACTACCCTCATGATGTCGCTTACTAATCTGGATGGGTTCTTCTTCAGGTGACAGCAGTGAATCTGAAGGATGGAAGAACACTGGAAGCCGACGTCGTTGTGGTCGGCGTCGGCGGGAGGCCATTGACCACTCTCTTCAAAGGCCAGGTCGATGAGGAGAAAGGAGGGATCAAGGTTAGAGACGACTCTCGCCCTCATGATGCATGATGCTTCCCTAAGAACTCCCTCCCTTCCTCCCTGTAAATCAACACCTCTTTGCTCGCAGACGGACGCCTTCTTCAAAACCAGCGTCCCCGACGTGTACGCCGTCGGAGACGTCGCCACCTTCCCTCTGAAGCTGTACAGCGAGCTCAGGAGGGTGGAGCACGTTGACCATGCCAGAAAATCTGCCGAGCAAGCCGTCAAGGTACACATCCCTCTCACTCTCTCACTCTCTCACTCTCTCTAGATATATATATATATTCTCCTTTGCTCAACAGCACATCAATATATGGCTGCATCTCCCAATGTGATGTCTTGTCTACATCATCTTATATGATTCTACGTGTTTGGGTGTGGCAGGCGATCAAGGCGAGCGAGGGAGTGGGCTCGGTGGAGGAGTACGACTATCTCCCCTACTTCTACTCGCGGGCGTTCAACCTGTCGTGGCAGTTCTACGGGGACAACGTGGGGGAGACGGTGCTGTTCGGGGACACCGACCCGGCGTCGGCGAAGCCCAAGTTTGGCTCCTACTGGATCAAGGACGGGAGGGTGGTCGGCGCCTTCCTGGAGGCCGGCACCCCGGAGGAGAACCAGGCCATCGCCAGGGTTGCCCGCCTGCAGCCCCCCGTCGACAGCCTCGACCAGCTCGCCGCCGATGGCCTCGCCTTTGCCAGCAAGATCTGATCGCCTTCGCCCGCCCACAATAAAACAGCGCCCACGACACTTCTTGGTACGCAACTGCTCTCTGATGAACCTTCTCTGTTAATTCTGGAACTATCTGCTTAAGGACTGAGGAATTACCCATCTCCCTCCAGCCTCTTCCTGCTGCCTTCCGGTGTGCCTTGTTTAACTTCTAATCTTGAGTAGAACCCTCGTGAATTCGTTAACAAAGGGAAGGAAACCCCAGAATGAGGGACCAGGAAAGAAGCCCAAATTAGATGAATCATCTCTAGCAGTTAGACACAGCCCAAGTTGTGTGGAGTATTTAATATTATTTGAATCCAGAAGGGTTTGCAAGGTGTGGGCCTTAGTGCTACACTATCTCCACGAACTATCTGCTTAAGGACTAGTAATATGTAGTGCTCCCTTAAAAGAGCAATTTAGATTTGATAGTGTTTTAATATTGATTTAAATTATACGTGAATAAATTCAAAACAAACTAAAAATGAAAAAAGATGTAGAATAAAATATGTTTTTAACACATTTATGATGGATTTTGTTATGAGCTAGATCAAGTAATAAGGCATCTCATGCTTACAGTCCATTCTTCATATTCACAAAACTTTAGGTCCACAAGAGTAGTACTATTTTCAAGTGTTAGATTGACGAACTATATAAGTCTCTCCTCTTTCAAAAGAACATACCAAAAAGTCTTTATGTTGGTGTAAATAATATTCATAAATATCCATCACACTGAAATTGAAAGATATATTCATTTTCTTTGGCAAATCAATAATGTGGGCATTATTGTTAATCTTTTGAACCACTTTCAATGGCATAATTCTTTGTCATCAACTTATTAGTAGTACTAGATTGGAATCTTCTTTCCACAAGTACTCCATAACCGAATCACCTACTTCAAAAGTATCTCCTCTTTTTCTTATCAACTATTTATTTATAATTATTTTAATTAGTTGAGAGATGATTCTTCACACTTTCATGTCGTTTGCTTTAAAATAATCTTATATCTTATTGGCTGCAATGTTTGTTTCTATCTGCTTTGTTAAATGTGTCAAATTTAGAAGAAATTTTCCAAAAAAATAATAAACAAAATAAAATTGAGATTGATTAGTAGAGTGTTTGTTCATTAAGTTACAATGAAATTGTTCATGAACCAAGATAATTTTTCTCATAAAATATATCTAATCAAATTGTCGAGTGTTATACTGACTACTTTTGTTTGACCACCTATTTAGGGGTAATTAATAATACTGAATTTTAAGCAAGAACCAGACCTTTTTCAAAGTCTACGCTGAAAATGTGATAAGAATAAAATCTGATGTGATTTAAAGAAATGATTCAAAAAATAAAAATAGACTCTACACTTTATTTTAAAATAAAATCTATAGATATGTCAGCCCATTATTATTTTAAAATTGACATTGTAAAATCTATACAGTTATATTTTGATATTTTTATTTATTAAGTTAAAAATTTTAACATATTTTAAAATATTTTTCTAATCTTTCTTTAATTACACCCAATAGTAGCATTCCTCCACTAATTGAAGACTTTTATCCTCTCCCCCCTCCCACTTAAAATATACTTCTAATAATCCTGCATATAATTAACCAATCAGTTTTTTATGTATTAACCTTTGCCAAGTGCAAAACTAATTTATACGGGAAAAAATGTTTCCTTGTATATGAAATATTCTGGTTGATTTGCACAAAGAGACAATCCCAAACTTTGGAAGTCTTCATCATCTTTCTATTGAGTGCATCTACGACTTGGTTCAAACTTTTTTTTTTGTATTTGATGATAAAAGTATATATTTCATTACATGATACTCATCTTACATCTATTATGCTGCACTATTTGACTACTCATAGATTTTAACACTTGATGATTAATGAACAAGATAAATTATCATTGAATAAGATATTATTCTCAAGTATGTAATACTCCAATTATAACAAAAAGGTAAGTCATGAGTTGTTTATTTTCTCCTAGCATCAATGAGTTTTTCACTATGATCTACAACATGACTACTTTCCTTGGATAACTACTACTACCATGATTAATACGCCTCAAATGGTTTATGAAAATTACATCATACTAATAGAGGAGTGAAACATGATTTTTTTAATGTAAGTAACACTTTCATCTATTTCTTCTCTCAAAACATTTTTTTTCTTTTTCATACATTTATTAATTTGTGCATCAATTGAACTAATTTTTTTGATAAATCTATGATCAAAAAATATTAATCCTTAAAAATCTATACATCTTAATAGATATTTTTGGTATTGACAAAAATGTATTCATTACATTTCCAAAGATCAACAAATTCATAGTCATAAAGCTACATTTTTTTACATTTCTTAGGAACACCTCTCCTACAATTAATCAAGGTTTTATCATTGCTTCTTACCTCTCTAGCATCCTGAATTTCTTTCTAACATCTTATGTTGAAAATTCTATGTAAATTGAGTGGACATCTTAGATGGTAAAAAACAAGTAGCATATCAAGGAACTAAATTCAAGGTACTCACACATATTAAAATGGCAATGCCATCTAATGTTGGTCAACTTTCTAAAAAGAAAAAACTAGTTGAAAATCATCATTATTTTCATTGAATATTCAGGCATACTTAAAGTTAGTGTCAACTTTGAAAATAACTAATGAGGACACTTCATTTATTTTATATGGTTGAATTGGTGATTAATTTTATATTAAATCACTTGAGGAAGTTGAACCATATAATCAGTTGTTATTCATGAGTCTATATGAGGATTTCAACGTGAAATGTTATGAGAGTTGAGCCTAATAATCAGTAGTTGTGATTGACGAATGACCAATTTAGTGGAACCAAAGAATGAGGGTGCTTTTGGAGAATGAGGATCAAACCATTTCAAAAATATTAGAGTTTTTAGATTTTTGAACATATAAAATATTAGGGTTAAGATTGAAGAAATGAGATTAAAAATATTAGAAATAGTTGACCTTTATCAACTAATTAAGATCTGATTAATTCAAACCCATCTTCTTGATCCAAGTGCAACTTAAAATTTAATATGTGGTATAAGAGCATGCCTTTACACATCAAAAAGAATTCCTTTTAGGACTATATACTGCCACTAGCACCTTAGGAAATAAGACAAGAGATTTTAAACTATAGACCACCTTTATTTAATGGATCAAATTATGTACTTTGAAAAATTAAAATAGATATTTTTATCTAGGCCTTAGATTATCAATCATGGTAGATCATTATATATGGGTTTTTAGATGATAATGAGAAAAAAAATGTAAAAAAATATAAGAATATTTATTCATTGTAGATTGGATCAAACGAATTAAATAAAGTGTTCACATGTGAAAAAAGGAAATAAAATGAGATAGATTTCAGATAATTTATAAAGAAACTACTCAAGACAATGAGTTGAAGATATATTAGTTGGTTCATAAATATGAGTTATTTACAATGAATGAGAATGAGACCATCAATAAGATGTTTGATAGATTTATGGACATAATTAGTAGTTTGAAAAATCTATTAAGAACTTATCTTGTAGCTAACATGATTTGAAAGATTTTAATGCATTTATATCCCTCTTAGATACCAAAGTTACAACTATAGAGGAGTGAAGAAATTTCTAAAGAGGAATTTTATGATTTTTTGGTTGACATTGATTATGCTTGAAATGTTGTCAATTCAAAGCTGAAAAATGCAGGAAAAGAAATAATGTATTGAAACAAAATATTTAAAACTAAATAGAAAGATTAAAGATCAGTCAAAATATGTAAAAAACTCAAAAAAAACTAAATTGACGAGTTCTCTAGAGAAAACATTGAGCTAAAATCACAATTATAAAATCTTCAAAAGGATGTTCCTCCTTTCAAGGATGTCAACATTTTGAAATCTGTAAGGAAAAGAAACAATACAAAACTATTTTCCAAAAGTTAATAATAGCCACATAAAATTAGATTCTTTGATAGACATCCAACATAAGCACACAAACAAAGAACAAGTAGGATAATAGAAAAACCAGAAAGTGCATACCCATCATATTCCATTGTGAAAGAATAAACTAAATCAGAGCATAAATTCTTTACTTTTGTAGTTTCATGTATACTTTTTGTTAGTCTTAGAAGAAAAAATTTAGATACTCCAAGATATATTTTCAGACAAAATAAAAAAATTAGGAGCAAGTAAACAATTCACTAGAACACAAAAACATTGAAAAATAACTAGGATTTCAAGAAGACAAAATTAAATAAATATGTGTTGCAAAAAAAAAATCTAATAAATTAAAAAAAAAATCTAAATTATGTCGAGATCCCTATTATGAAATAAAAATTTATTTATTTCAAGGGTTCTCCTTTAGTGAAAAAAGTCCTATGGTATCTTGATAGTAGATGTTCAAGATAGATGACTAAAGAGAGAAGGTGGCTTCCCTCATTTGTTTATAAAGAAGCTAGTGAAGTAACCTTGGAGCTAATGAAAAAGGTAAAAATCATATGACATAAAAACATAATTTTTAATGAAGACACTAATTGAAAAGTAATCCTATTTGAAGGACCAACTCATAATTTAATATCATAATTGAAAAAATGTTCATTTTGAAATTGATTAGTATCATATTCTAAAAATTCAAAATAATGAGATTTTCTTATTGTCACTAAGAAGAATAAATTTTATGTTGTGTTTCATATGATTCTAGAAAATTGATAGAATTAGGACAAAAATGTTTAGAATATTTGAACATTAGAACAAATAGTAAACTCCAAAAATTCGAACTTGTGAAAGTAATATACGTACTAGCTTTAGATGAGAATTTTGATTATGGTGCAAGCATTAGAGGAATCTCATCATTGGTAATCATTTTCTTATTTTTCATATCACTCCTAATCAACCAATAAATTTAGTTGACCTTATTTTTGAATGCATGAATGAATAGATCATGATCATATATACCTTCAATCCATGAAAACATGGTCATCACTCATCTCATCTCCTTGAATGCTTCAAAATTGATTTTAAGAAAGAGAAATTGCCTTGGATGAATCTTGTCCACCTTGAATTTTAAACTCTACTATTTAATCCTAGATTTATCTCATTATTTTAATGATTTATTTATTGTTAAATCTAATGCAGCATATTTAAGGTTTGTATCAAGTGGAACAAAAGCCTTGACATTTTGAAGATTCATTTAAGTTGGAGTTAGCCCAATTACGAAATTGGGCCCATAATAGGACATATCTTTCTATTTTTAACCCTTTTTATTTTTATCTCCCCTTCTATTTTTATTATCTTATTATTTTTTTTCTGCTTTCTATTCTACGTCTCCTTTTATTTATTTTTTAAATTTTCATTTAAAATTCATATTTAAGTGCCAAATTAACATACTTTAACCTATTTTTAAAGGCACCCCATGTAGTCCAAGAGTTATTTCAGTTTCAGTCAACAAATTTTCATTAATTTCTTCCTCTCTAAGATACTTTTCATCTAGTAGTGGACTCTAGCGCCCTTGTGAACTCAATGAACCGACCTCCTTGAATCTATGGACTCAAAATCATACTCTTGTGGATTCAAGAGACATGTTTTCTTCAACCTATGGATTTAAGGTGAGAGAATCATGACATGAGTACACCTTTCAAGGATTCAAGACATGATTTTAATTTCCACAATGCTAGAGTTGTTCGCAGCTGACCCAAGTCATATGCCTTACAAGTTGTTGCTGTATCAAAATCTGCATTGGTATAATCCTTATTAGTTTAAAGGATTTGACATTATTGGAGTATAATTTTCAATACAGTTTGAAACTTTTTCTATGTTTTTGATACTAACAAAAGGAGAAAAAAAGTACAAGTCCTGCAAAGAATGAGCTACACAAGTCAAGAAAACATTTAAAAGTCATTGTGACAAGGGGAAGTTTAGAGAAAGGTAGAAAGAAAAATGAGAAAAAACTCATAAACTAAGTAACCACATATTTTTATTTTTGGTCTTGATTCTCTAACTTATGATTGTAATTTTTTAAATATAATACTCGAATTTTAGATTTAATAAAAAATATTACTTCGTATATTGTTGTAAAATATGTTTACAAAAATTGCCCTCGTGAAAAAATGATGATTAGTGTTTCAAAATCAACAAGAATTCATGAGGTAAAATAGGGATATCAAAATTAACTCAATATACTAGATATGCTAATGATAAATCATTACTTCAATTTAATATTGATGTCAAATTAATTGATAGAATTCGAACCACTCAAATTGTCACTTGAGGATTTCTGAATAGTGACGAATATTAGTTAAAAAATAATTTTAAATATCTATATCGACAAAGTTATGATTTTAGATTGTGAGATCATGAGTCAAAGTAAATATGTTACACATGTAATTTTTTTTTGGGCGACTTGAATCAGCAAGCAGAATTTGTTTTTGGTAATAGTGAGTAATGTCTTTTAGTTTCTAACATAAAACTTTTAGTATCCATTGGGGCATCCTTAGAAAGACATTCGGTTTTAATATCAATTTAAACCATATTTTAAACATATTTAAATGAATTCAAAATAGACTAAAAGTGAGAAAATAAACAAAATTTGGAAATTTTAATTTCTAACATATTTAATATGTGTTTTATTACGGGCCAGATTAAGTACTAGACCCTAGTCGATTCTTCACGCTTCTAGCGCTAGTCTGATCCAAAAGCGCTCAACCCATTTCAAAATTGATTAATTTTCTTGGTCTGATTATTATTATTATTATTATTATTATTATTATTATTATTATCATCATCATCATCATCGTTGGTTCCCTGTGGCCAATAATAATTTATTAATTTTCCCCGACTTGGGGCTCTCCTTTGAAGCGGCGGAGGGTGAGGGAGGTGGAGACCGCGCGAAAACCTTATCTCCTCCTCCATGGCGTCGCCGGCGGCAGCTTCACTCCGCCAGCACCCACTCCTCGGCGGCGGCGGTGGCGGCGCCACCGCTCCACGCCGCCGGGCTTGCGCCCTCGGGAGGAAGGCCGCCGCTGCCGCCGTCCGGTGCGCCACCACCACGGAGGAGGAGATTACCCGGCGGATCACCGTGAAGAACGGGAACGACTCGCTGGACATCTGCCGGGTCCTCAACGGGATGTGGCAGACCAGCGGCGGCTGGGGCCGCATCGACCGCGACGACGCCGTCGAGGCCATGCTCCGCTACGCCGACGCCGGTCTCTCCACCTTCGACATGGCCGACCACTGTAAATAATCAAATCCCCTTCTGAAACCCCCTTCTGATATCCCCTTCCTCAACCCTGCTCTCCGGTGCTCCTCTTTTAATGACTCTCTCTCTCTCTCTCCCCCCTTTTTTTTGGCAGATGGGCCGGCGGAGGATCTCTACGGCATCTTCATCAACAGGGTCCGGCGGGAGCGCCCGCCGGAGTTGCTCGCCGAGGTCAGGGGGTGAGTGAGCTCTGGGATCACCTTTTTCAGATGATCTCTAAGCTTAACCTACCCATCCGCCGCATTCCTCCCACTCGATGCGAGAATTTCGCTCAACGATTCCTGTGGTGGCGCAGGCTTACCAAGTGGGTGCCGCCGCCGGTGAAGATGACGAGCAGCTACGTCCGGCAGAACGTCGACATCTCCAGGAAGAGGATGGACGTCCCCTCTTTGGACATGCTCCAGTTCCACTGGTACCCCCTCTTCTCTTTCCCCTCTGAAACTCGGATTGATTCCCCTCGGGTATGTCCTTCACCCACTGAACAAGCCGTTGACTTTCTACTCATTTGGGGGTGCCGGGCACCTCAAAAAACCCTAAATATTTCTGGGTTGTTAGATCATCCCGTGTGGGTGTGGGTGGGAACTCAAAGGTGGCATTTCTTCCGACGAATTTCCTGCCTGCATGCGATTCTACTCCTGAAGCATTCCGCTTCTAACAGGTGGGACTATTCCAACCCCGGCTACCTCGACGCGCTGAAGCACCTGGCCGATCTCGAAGGCGAAGGTTCGGAAGAGCACTCCCTGTTTTTCGTATTATATAAGATTTTAAGCTGATTATATAAGATTATTAATGGTATGGTTTCAATGAGAGATCCACAGGTAAGATCAAGACCGTGGCGTTGACCAACTTCGACACTGATCGGCTCCACGTCGTCCTGGAAAACGGGATCCCGATTGTCAGCAACCAGGTGAGAAGATGGCCAGGCCGGCCTCCACCGTCTGACTTTGACCCAGCTGAAGTCGCGAGTTGACTCCCGTGTTCTGTTTGTGAGCCAGGTGCAGCACTCTATTGTGGACATGCGGCCCCAGCGGAGGATGGCCGAGCTGTGTCAGCTCTCCGGAGTCAAACTCATCACGTCTGTGTTGACTTGACTTTCTCCCGTGCCGTGCCCCCATGAGCCGGCAGCATCAGCCCCCTCCTCCGGTATCTGATGGAGTCAACGGTGCAGGTACGGAACCGTGATGGGTGGCCTCCTGTCCGAGAAGTTTCTGGACACCAATGTCTCCATCCCCTTTGCCGGGCCCCCTCTCAACACCCCCTCCCTGCAAAAGTACAAGAGGGTGAGTCAACCCCCAGAAAAAGAAAAAAAAAAAGTTTTCATATTTAGGCCCAGCATTATGTTGAAGAACTGGCTGAGCTGCATTATGTTTGACCATCCATTCTGACAGATGGTCGACGCGTGGGGGGGATGGAGCCTCTTCCAGTCCCTGCTTCAGACACTGAAGAGGGTCGCCTCCAAGCACGGCGTCTCCATGTCAACGGTGGCGGTGAGGTACATACTGGATCAGGTAAATGTCCCCCCTGCCCCATTGGCGGCAGCGTTGACTTATAGATCTCTCTCTCTCTTCTAAACCGGGCCGTTGACCTCGCAGACGGCGGTGGCTGGGTCAATGGTGGGTGTGAGGCTCGGCCTGGCGGAGCACATCGTTGACTGCAACGCCGTCTTCTCCCTCGCCCTAGACGAGGAGGACGTGGGAAGCATCAACGAGGTGTCGAGGAAGGGGAGAGACCTGCTGGAGATCATCGGCGACTGCGGCGACGAGTACCGGCGTTGACCTCTTGGAGGGTCTGACCTGAGATCTCTCTCGCTTGGACAGTTTGACTTCTCGTGACGAATGGAATGCGTGACGCCAGAGGACCTTCTGAGTCAGGCCCAATGGGCTTTATATATATATATATAGATATTAAAATTACGGTGCCTTTATTTTACAGGCTCACAAAGCGGCGTAAAGGAGTGTGTGGTGGTTACCAACCCGCAAAGTATTTAATTTATTTTTTAAGGAATTATATGTTTTGGGGTTTTTTTGAAATTCAACTATATTTGTGGGAGGTAAACGGAAAATATCCCCTAGGTTGAATGGACTTGAACAGTCCTGTCTTGCCCTCATAAATACGAACCCCTGCTTCGATTTCCGTTCCTGATTTCACCGCCTCTCACTCTCTCTCTCTCGCTCTCGCTCGCCGGGGAACGATCGGGGGGAGAACGGGCGGGAGGCGGGGGAGGGCCGATCTTCGATCGAGCGGCGCACCGTCGGATCCAAGCTCTGGTATGTCTCTGCTGCGTTCGCCGTATTTCGCCTACGCCGATCCCTCTTTTTCTGGATGCGCTTCTTTTTCGCGTTTGCTGCGCACACCTTGATATGGTTCGGAGGATCAGCTTCTTTGATTTCTTCCGTCTGAATCCCCGTTTTTTGACCTCGATTTTGTCTTTTGTTCTTACTCTGGCGGTTGGTGGCCGGTGGCCGGTGGTTCTTGTTTCAAAAGGTCCTCTCGCTCGTTTCCTTTGTTTGTTTTTCACGATGGAGCTACGCTTCACGGTTTGCATCCATGGTTTCCACGGTTTTACCGAGTATGAGAATGAAGTCCTCCCATGCCTGCTGCGTAGTAGTCCTCTTTGTTTTTTCCACGATTTCTAGTCCCTCCTTGCCTGCTGCGTAGTAGACCTCTTTGTTTCTTCCACGATTTCACCGAGTATGAGAATATGAAGTCCCCTTGCCTGTTGTGTAGCAGTCGTTGTTTTTTACATGATTTCGCCGAGTGTGAGAATGAAGTCCCCTTGCCTGCTGTGTAGTAGTTCTCATTGTTTAGAGGAGACGGGAGATTATTTTAGTTTTTTTTTTTTTTTTTTTTTGCTCTGGATCTGTCTCGTTGGGAGAAATGGAAGATCTCTCTCCCTTCTCGAAGAGAAAACGAAAATTTTCTAATATTTTTATTTTTTTACTTCCTGATCTTTTTGCAGATCTTTGGTAAAGGTTAGACTAGAGAGAAGGCAGAGGGAGAGAGATGGCGGAAGAGCACCGCTGCCAAGCTCAGCCGGAGGGTCCGCGCCTCTGCGCGAACAACTGCGGGTTCTTCGGCAGCCCCGCCACCCTTAACCTATGTTCCAAGTGCTACCGCGACTACTGCCTCAAGGAGGAGCAGGAGGCCTCCGCCAAGGAAATCGTCGGCAAGTCCCTCCTCATACCGACCCCCACCGCCTTCCCGGATACCTCTTCCAACGCGGTAGCCCCAAATCCATCCGCCGCGGTGCCTTGTCCGCCATTCCAGACAGCGGAGGAGCCGATCTCCACCTCCTTGGTGTCCCCCCCCACCGGCGGCTCCTCTGCCGACGCCGCCCCTCCGCCACGGCTGGGGCGGTGCACGGCGTGCAATAGGAAGGTGGGACTGACGGGGTTCAGATGTCGGTGCGGGGAGACGTTCTGCGGCTCCCACCGCTACCCGGAGCAGCACGCGTGCAGCTTCGACTTCAAGTCCGCCGGCCGCGACGCCATCGCCCGGGCCAACCCCGTCGTCAAGTCTGACAAGCTCGACAAGATCTAAGACACGGCGGCGCCTCAGCCGATTCCCGTGCTTCCCCCCGCTCTTCTCTCCTCCCCTTGTGCCGCCGTCCTACCCCTGCCACCTGTTCTTCCTCTCCTCCATTTCTCAATAGATAGTCAGTCTCGCACATTCCCCTCACTATGGAGCGAGAGAGAGAGATGGAGAGAGCGAGAGAGACGCTTTCACATGGGTACCTGAAGGACAGAAGTAGCGGGGGTGGCCATATTCGACAGAATTGGCTTGTCCGATCTATATTTTGGGCAGGTTCATTCCGAATGGCGGATCCCTCGACACAAGAGGCGTTCACGCCAGCAAGTCTTTTGAATTCGCCTGGTGACCGGTGCTGTGGCCTGACATGACATGACAACTGGCCTCTTTGCATGCGCTTTCGAAACCGCCGCCGCCACCATCCCCCCTCTCTCTCTCTCTCTCTCGGACTATCGTATCAGGCGTTTCGCCTGATAGAGATAGAGAGAGAATGGTGGCGGGGAGTACGGCGGCGCTGACACTTCTGTCGGCGATGGCGGTGGCGGTGTTGCTGCTACCCCTCCGCCGGCCGCCACCGCCGCCGCCGCCGCCGCCGTCAGTTGTCTCCCCGAGGGTGAGGCTTAGAGAGGGGAGGCGCCTGGCCTACAGGGAATGGGGGGTCCTCCCCATGGAGAAGGCCTCCCACCGGGTCGTCGTCCTCCACGGCTTCGACGACTCCAAGCACTTCGCCCTCCCCGTCTCTCCGGTGACCTCCCTCCACAGCCCCACCCAGTAGCCACCAAACCTGAGGACATGGACTGACTCTCTCTCTCTCTCTCTCTCTCTTTCTTGCTTCCCCCGTGGCGTGGGCAGGAGCTGGTGGAGGAGATGGGGGTGTACTTCGTCTCCTTCGACAGGGCCGGCTATGGCGAGAGCGACCCCCACCCGGCACGCACGGTACAGAGCGACGCCATGGACGTGGAGGAATTCGCAGACCGGCTGGGCCTCGGCCCGCGGTTCTACCTCGTGGGCGCCTCCCTCGGCTCCTACCCCGTCTGGGCCTGCATCAAGCACTTCCCCCACAGGCATCTCTCTCTCTCTCTCTCTCTCTCTCACTGTGCGCTGTTAGAGCTCAGCTCATCTCTCTGCTGTTTACGTTACGGGGTGGTGTATGTAGAGTGGCGGGAGCAGCGCTGGTGGCGCCGCTGGTCAACTTCTGGTGGGCGTCGCTGCCGGCGGAGATGGCGAGGGCGGCCTACGAGAAGCGGGAGGCGTCGGACCAGCGGGCCATGTGGATCGCGCGCTACGCGCCGTGGCTGCTCCACGGGTACATGACCCAGAATCTGGTGACCCCCTCCGCCGCCTTGGCCCGGCACCCAAACGTGTTCAGCCCCCAGGACTTGCAGATCCTCGCCACGCTCTCCCAAAACCCTAACCCACCCGAGGTACAACCCTTGCATTTCTTCTTCTTCTTCTTCTTCTTCTTCTTCTTCTTCTAAATTGGGGTGGGGTCTTGTCAGAACAAGGCCAGGTTGCAGGGAGTGCACGAGTCGCTGCACCGGGACATGATGGTGGCGTTCGGCGACTGGGGATTCGACCCCTTGACGGACCTGGCGGAGCCCTGCTCCGGCGAAGAGGGCGGCGCCGCCGCCGCCACCGCCGTCCACCTGTGGCACGGCCGCGAGGACAGGCTCTTCCCCGTGGAGCTGCTCCGCCATGTGGCGGCGAGGCTGCCGTGGATCCGCTACCACGAGTGCGCTGACTGCGGCCACCTCTTTGTCCACAACCAGACCTGGAGCGACGCCATCCTCCGGGATCTCCTCGCTCGTCCCGGACAGCCACAGCCCTCCCCGGGAGAACTTTGACTTCTATGCGTCAACTATCTCCTGGTTTCCGGAGTCAACCCTTCCCCTCAAGAGTGAACCCAAACTTACTCTCTATATCGTAGAGATAAGTATGGTATGCAATGTCTTAAGAGAGAGAGAGAGAGAGAGAGTAATGTAGCCTGTTGACCTCAGTCAGCGGCATGAAGATCGGCGGAAAGTCAACTGGGTCAATCAAGTCATGAAAGATTGACATCAATGAATCAAGTCAAAAGAAGAAATTTATTTCTGGACGGCCGATTCGGGCTCGTAATCTTCCGCAAGATCCGAGCATCTTCCGCAGAAATTCATCTCCCCGGTAAAGGGGGGATTTGGTTAAAGAAATAAAAAGGAAGGGAGCTGTTCATAAATTCATTTTTATGACGTCATTATTTATACGCGCAAAAAGTTCTTTACGGTTCACGGCTTCGAGCCACGTGTCCCACCCCTTCAACATCACGTGAGTGATCTCCCAAACCACGTGACGCCACGTCGCCGGGAAGCCCGCTGGGCCCGTCGACACGTATCCGATACGTGTCGCGGGGTGCTCGCCCGGGAAACGGACCCGAGCGCGGCATCAAATCGGGCTCAGGCTGCAAGTGGGGCCCACAAGATAACGATGCCTCGAGAAGACACGGTGGGCCCCACCGGAGAAGAGGAGACACGATCTGCTCTCTCCTGATTCGGTCTCCGGCGCCGTCGATCTACGGCGCCGTATAAATACCCTCAGTAGGGCCTCCTCCTCTCAGCCACCGCCACCGCCACCGCCCTTCCCTCCCTTCCTCCACCGCTACTACTACCGCCGCCGCCGCCGGAATTTCGAGCTTTCTCCGGCGTACGCCGCTCTGGAGGGACTACAGCAGAGTTGTGTTGTCCCCGCAGGTGGTGGTGTTGTCGTTGGGGAGATCTGGTGCGGCCCGTGGGAGACAATGCGCCCGTCAGCTCCGGCGAGTGGTCCGATGGATTAGTCGAGCCTTGCATGCGGGTCTGGAGCCCCGATCTCCCGGTCTGAGGTCGAGTTAGGGTTCTGCTCCAGCGTCTACAGCGGCGGAGGCGGTGCGAGAGAAAAGGTAGGAAGGTGCGTGCAACGCCGGCCATCACTGTTCTTGTGGGAAAGCTTTCTGGAGCGTTCCTAGCAGAGGCCTCTAGGTAGAGAGGCGGCCCTCTACTGGTTTTTCTCCTTTCCCGACCTCAGGAGTATACTGCATGTCTTCTCCGTGTTCTCCGCGAGAGAGAGCGAGAGAGGGAGAGAGAGAGAGAGAGAGAGAGAGAGAGAGAGAGAGAGAGAGAGATGGATGGATGGATGGATGATCCTTCTTCGTTCTTCGTCCTTCCTCCTTCCTTCCCTGTCCGTGGCCGGAGCTTTTTGATTTTTTCCCCAAACTGTCCTCACATTTACAACCTGGAAGGTTCCCGCCTTCCAGTTTTGCTCGGTGGTGAACCTTCACATTGTGAGCGATACTCTCTCTCTCTCGGCGCTGTTACAGGTTCTCCGGCCACATTCTCCAGAATTTATCTCCTCTGTTTGTTCCTCTCGTTCGTGCGGTGTGGTTGTACTCCTGATGGCCGGAAGGAGGGAGGGAGAATCTGAGTCGACGAAGATCCTTCTCGGTCGCAGAGGGAGGAGGGAGGAGGTCCCTCCCTCCGTCGTCGTTTTCCATCTATCGGCATGATTTCTTGCACCCGAACGAATCACGCGGTGCTCCCCTCCTGGAGGACCTGCCGGCTCTCCCCGGACACGGCGCTCCTCCCCATTCACTTTTTGTCCACATCGCTGATTTGACCTGCTGATAGAGATCTCTGCTAGGCCTCCACGCAATCAATCCTCCATAGCCATCGAGTTCTCTATCTCTCTCTCTCTCTCTCATCGGAAGAAATTGTTTTAATATCTCCCGGCCTCCTCTCCCGCCATGGCCCTTCTTCCTTCGCTACGTGTCGTCGTATTCGCCTCCGCTGGAAAGACGGAGGGGAAGAGCTCCCGCTGCCGTAGGCTTCTCCGCGTCGGCGGCGGCGCCGGCGACCGAGTTGCTGTTCGTCTGTCATTTTCCGGCAGATCAATCAGCTGAAGAAGACTGCCGCTGTGGGGGCGTGAATTTCTCTCGTCTTCTCTCCTTTCCGGCGAAGACGGGACAGTCCCCGATCGACCGATTGCCACAGGAAAATAGAGAGCTCTGCATGCAGGAGCAGAGAGCATCCCGCTTCCATCTCCGCATCCTTCGCCTGACCCTCGTCTTGTCCCTCTTATTTCCCTTCCTCCGTCTCCCATCTTCTTCCTGCCACCACCATCACCACCGCTTCTCCTGATCTGTTCTGACGCAGGCACGGTCTGCCCCGCCGACGACGACGGCCGCGGCGGCGGCGACCTGAGGAGGAAGGGATGGCGAGCTGTGCCTCCCCTTCTACGGCGGCGGAGAGCAAGGCTGCGAGATTCGACGGCGCCGTCGAGGCGGCCGGAGCGGCGGCGACCCAGGAGGAGCACCAACACCGGGAGGGGTCCCCGGCGGCGGCGGAGAAGCAGCACCCCATGGCGAGGCAGTCCTCGCTGCTGTCGCTGACCCTGGACGAGATCCAGAGCACCATGTGCGAGCCCGGAAAGAACTTCGGCTCTATGAACATGGACGAGTTCCTCACCAATATCTGGACCGCGGAGGAGGGCAGCGCCATGGCCAGCGTTAAAGAAGGGGGCGGAGTGGCTGGCGGCGCCCCTGCCGCCGCCGCCTGCCGGGAGGGCGCTTGGGACCCCAAGGACCATGCCCCGCCCGTTGCGCTGCATCGTCAGGGCTCCGTCTCCCTCCCGCCGACCCTCTGCCGGAAGACGGTGGACGAGGTCTGGTCGGAGATCCAGCGCGACCACGGCCACCACCACCACCAGCAGGATGGTCCGGCAGCGGCGGCGGCGCCGTCTCAGCAGCAGTACCAGCAATCGGGGATCGTCCCCCGGCAGACGACCTTCGGGGAGATGACGCTGGAGGATTTCCTCATCAAAGCCGGGGTGGTCAGAGAAGGCGGCTGCATCCCCTGCTCCTCCCCGCAGCGGCTGAGCCCCTTCTCTCTCCCCACCTCGCAGCAGCAGCAGCAGCAGCCAGAGCAGCAGAACCAGTACGGAGGCTTCCCCATGGTGGGGATGGGATACGGCGATCACCACCGCAACCCCGCCGCCGACGGGGTCTTCCACAGCTTCCCGCAGCGGCGGTACCAGCAGCAGGTGCCAGTGGGGAACGGCTACGCGGGCGGCGGCGGCGGCGGCGGGAGGACGAACAATGGCCGCGCGAGGGTGGGCTCCCCGGGGAGCCCCGTCTCGTCGGACGGCTTCGGGGGGCAGTGGGCGCAAGTCGGCGGCGACGGGTCGAGGGCCGACGGGGGAGGCGGCGCCACCGGCGGAGCTACAGGGCCCACGGGGAGGAAGCGGGTCGTCGACGGGCCGGTGGACAGGGTCTTCGAGCGGCGGCAGCGGCGCATGATCAAGAACCGCGAGTCCGCCGCCCGGTCGCGAGCGCGGAAGCAGGTAATACACCGCCGGTCGGCGGCGGAAAGGAGACTCTTTTCTGTGTTTCGGGTTTTTTGACGGCGAACTCCACGGGCGTGGTTTCTCAGGCCTACACGGTGGAGCTGGAGACGGAGCTGAACCAGCTGAAGGAGGAGAACGCGCGCCTCCAAGAAGAGCAGGTAAGGAAGACGACTACCCACGAACAGACGAGGAGAGTCGACTGGAGACACGCTGACTAAACATCCTTCTTTCCTTGATTGTTTCTTTCTTCTTCTCTGGTGGGGCGTTGACAGCGGAGATTGGCGGCGAGGCGGCGGCAGATGGTACGCGCGGCCGCCGTCGTTTCTTTCTTTCTTTCTTCCTGTTCTGGTGAAGAGCTGGAGATTTTTGGGGTTTGCAGGTGCTGGATGCGATGGCTGAGAGGGCCCAGGTGAAGACGGGGAGGAGCTCCAAGGCACTGAGGCACTGCAACAGCTGCGTCTGGTGATCCTGCTCATCTCTCTTTCTCTCTTCCTTCTCTCTCTTCTCTCTCGTCTCTCGTCTCTCTCCTCTCTTTCGCGATGTGCAGTGGAGAGCGCTGCCGCTTTCTCCCCGTACGCTTAACATTACAACCAGGCTCGATCAGCCCTAAGGCCCATAATAACATCACCTGCAAGCTCTGCCACTCCGCCTAAACAGCTCTGCCACAGTAAATGCGAGCGACCAGGTCCTCTCTCTCTCTCTCTCTCTCTCTGTGATTCCCAACGCTTCGAGAGGGAGAGAAACCCGGGAAATTAATAAGAGAGCCCTGGTATCGTCTCGGGGAGTCAACACAATCCCCCGCGGATACAAAAGTCAACGCCTGTGTGACTCAAAGGTCGCCGCCGCCGCCGCCGACGCCAAGAATGCATTGACCGAGATGAGTGAGGTAGGGCTCGGCCTGGGAGCTGCCGCCGAGAATCGGGCCGAGCGCCTGCAGCCCCACGTTGAACTCCCTCTCGAACTTCCTGCGAAGAAACATCACGCAGAGTCAAAGACGGCCCTCGCGGGAAGAATTAAACGCGACGGTGGAGGCGAGTTTTGGGGAAGCTTACAGAATAGATTCGAGGAGCGAGCTGTTCTCGGCGGCGGACGTCAACTCTTTTGACGCTGACTTTGTCTTCGACTTTTCGGCTCTGGTGGAGTCAGCGCCGGCCGAGCTCTCGCAGATCGATGGGATCAGCATCTTTACCGCAGTCGAGTACTGTAGGCACACTGACTTGAGCTTCTCAATCTTCTGTACGAATGGGACCCCCAACGTCAGACAAAACCTAGAGAGAGAGAGAGAGAGAGAGAGAGAGAGAGAGAGAGAGAGAGAGAGGACGTAAAACCAATTCACCGGAAGCCAGGAAGGAGACGAGGGATTCCCCCATTTAGGCGAACCACAAGATCATCACAATGTCATTGGCCGCACCGCAGCAGAGAGGAAAAATATTCCAATTCCAAGTCAACTAACCTCCAGGAGATGAGGCAAAAGCAGCAGGCACTCTCTCAGACATTTGTCCAGGAAGAAGTCGTGGAACTCGATAACCTGGAGGCCACGGCCGTCATCCGTACCACCCATAAGATGTGTGTGTGTGTGAGAGAGAGAGAGAGAGAGAGATCATACCTCGTCGATGCTCTTGGCGGATTGAAGCCTGCTGTGCATCAGATGCCAGTTGGGCTCAAGAACCTGAGCGACGTGACAAAAAGTTCAAGTGGTAAATATAATGGCGCACCCAAAAGAAGGAAAGACATAGAAACTTGCCTCAAAAGTCAAATAATGCAGTAGACTGTTGACGAACTTGAGCATGCTGCGGCACAGAACAGAAGACCGCGAGACGGCCGTCCCCAGCGTCCTCAGAGCTCGGAACCCCTGCAAAACGCCACCGCAGACGCAATGCTTCAGAGTCCACACCAGAAGACCCATGGGCACCGCCGGGCGAGCGAGCGGCCGCGTACCTGGTGCACCTGCCATGCCACACAGAGCTGGCGGTTCACATGCTTGCAGTGGAACAGGAACCGGAAGATCAGCTGGTACTTGGCCAAAACTCTTCTGGAGACGATGATCGACAGCGGCCACCGGACCTGACCAAAATGAAATGCCCGGGAGAGCTCGGTAAATTATAAGAGGCGGAACCTTGCGACTAGGGGATGTAAGAGAGGAAGACGGACTCTGTAGGTGAGAGAGAAGGTCTCCAAGCCGGTGATGTTCAGTGACCCCGCCTGGTCGCTGCTGCTGGGAGAGATGGATTGGTGAGCGTCTGGTTCGCTGGAGGACTCAGGAGCTCTGATTGTGGCAAGCCTTTTGAGCAAGGAGACCCTCTCCTGGGGACAGAACAGAAACAGAAACAGAGAGCAAGTGAGTGAGTGCGGCACCAGAGACGCGGGAGGTAGCATTTCTTCGCTCATCCACAGTTATTTCATGCACTCACCACAGTGCATGCCAAATCTTCGTGGCAAGGGTCGGCGGCGGCGGCCGTGGTGCGCAGAGCAAGGTCCAGGAGAGACTGCAGTTCAGGATAGGAGAGCCCCCCAAGTATATGAACTTGCATAGCCCATCAGAAAATTAGTTAACTATGATCTTATACCTGCAATTTCTCGACAGAAATTTCCTCGGGCTTTTTTGCAAGCTCGTCCCGAGATATATCCATAAAATGAACCAAGAAATCACCCTGTGAATCAGATTTCTCATGAACTTGATACCAAAAAAGATTGGCTTGTGTCATCATGGTAAATGGTACGGTGAAAGAAACGCTGCAGCATTAAATGGGAAGATCTTGAATATGAATGTCCGCATATAAATGACGATGAACCATGTTTCAAACATAATATCCGTTCATTCATAGATATGCTTAATAAAAACATTATCCGAGCATATGATAAATCCCTACGCCATATAACCACCACACTTGTTGACTTAAACACATCAGATTTTGTTTTGTTTCGTTTGGTGAATCGCTACTTCAACTAATGATGCATAGTTATGATGTACTTTTTTATGTTTTGCATTGGTTTATGTTATAGCAAAAAATGGACAACGGATTCCTAACTGAAAAGTATTTCCACCGTGTTCAAAGAATATAAAATATTATTATATCCACTAAATATCCCCTCTATTAAGTTACATACAAGATCGAAATGGGATTCCACGGGCAAAATTAGTGTAAGAAAAATAATGACGAGATGGTTGGGCAAAACTGAACGGCTAATATGAGAATAATGGGTAAAAGAAGTGCTAGTTATGCACGGATAGATGTGACATATTGACGCAAAACTGGTAGAACACCGGTAAAACAGGAAATCAGAAAAATCTGTGCTAGAAAATGATGGTAATGCTACGCTGAAGTCTCTAGAAGACAAGGTACATTATGGGCCAGTATGAACCTGACGGAATCGTGAAAAAATATTTATTAAAAGAGGAAACAATGCTAAATTGAATTACCTGATCAAGAAGGAAATAATGCTTCATTGAGCGTAGTTTCCCAAAAAGGTCATACTGCAATACTTAAAGAATTGAAGTCAAGTTACCTGATTGAAAGGACTGAGACATCATCAGCAGTGAAAGGCATACTTATAAACGACTACCTTTTCTCTAATAAGACTTAGTAGCTCACTGCTTGCAAACTCATAAGCAGTTTTGATACATTCGAGATAATGGTGGTTAGACTCAAAGCTCATAAACTTTGAGTTCTCTGATACCGGAACCTGATTGAGCAAGAATTTTCAGTGCATATTACAATACCAAGAAGATACAACTACATGGGTGTCTTCTTCGCAAAAAAAAGCTATGATGAAATGGAGAAACGGTACCTGAACATTGTGCCCGCATTCCCTCATGACATTTAGGTATTTCCCGGTTGTCAAGATAGTCCCAGCAACACCTGTAAGAAAGCTGGGAATGCCATCTTTGAGGCTGTATCTCTGCTTCCAGTACTTAGCATCATAATCCTGAGTCAGGCTCTCCTATAAAAATTTATATAACGTCAGCACGCGGACTCCAAGAGAAAAATACATCTAAAATCTTCATTTTTTTGACGATTAATACCTTCAGTAAGGACTTGTCCTCTGAAATAAAAAATTCACCATAAGGATCGTCAATTATCCCTTCATATACCCACCTGATATCAACTCAAGTCAATGAAAGGACTGATGGGGGGAAAAAAATAACGAGAGAAAACCAAATGGTGAAAATAGGATCAACTGAAAAATATGCCGAATAAGTGGCACATTCAACAGCTATCCACCATAAAGAAATAGTTGCCACATAGGGGCAGTTAAGTTAGCCTAACATTTAAAACGTAAAAATTGTGTCCTTTCAGCTTTCCTAGTAGCAATAAGACGGTAACCTCTCTAATATTCTGAGATAAGGAATGCTAGCACACTGTGTCATTTTCTCTAGTAATGTTCTCACAGCACCATCACCAGCCATGGCCTTTGCCTGAAACAGAGAGCAAGTGATAACACTAGCAGGATTAGCAAATAAAACAAAGCAAAGTTTCCCATTGAAAATAGTAGTACAGTACTGGGAGGGAATCAGATGAATGAATATTAACAAAAGTTTTAGTCCCTTTGGCGGACAACCCAAACATAATCATTTGCAGTGCATAGAAACCACAGGCGATCTGCACCCAGACATAGATCAAATACTGCAACCAACAGAATGCGAGTACTCAAAATGATTCAAACTTTGATAAAAAAAAAAGAAGATAAAGTCAGCAGTGTCAGGTATCGGATAAAGCAAATAATCAGTGATCTACAATATGTGGAATGTCACTTTTCTAATGCAAAAAAATCGTGCAACCAAGTTAACAAACCAAAAATAAGTTGACCCAGAAATAGAAACAAAATATTGGTAAAATAAATGTCTCTTTCGGTAAAACACCACAAATGAAACAAGAATGAGTTAAAGGTACAGAAGATAAGATCGGATAATCATCAGATCTACGATGACTCCACTTACGGTTGTTCAAGAGTGGAAGAATTAAAAAGTTTACCATAGAAAAATCAGCTCATTTGCTTATGCTGCCAATTCCTATTTTCAGTTTATGCCAGGATCACAATGGGACCAAGGTGAGTTTTGATTAGAATCCCAAAATTCGACCTCAGAACAATATTCACAAAAATGGATTCATGCTGGCAGAAGAAGTGAACATGTGCATGCCCCTAACTTCAAGAGAGCATCATCAAATAGAAAATCAATTACCTGGTTTTGCAGAAGGTTCAGAGTTGCAGAGCCTGATAAATTGCTACAGGAAATCTTCTCTATCACAATCGATAAAGCATGCATTGATCCAACCATAGGCTGAAGGTAAAAGCGACCACAGGCCAAAGTTAAGGCAATGTGTTCAGTGAAATTGACAAAGAAAAATACAAGTACAGATATGAACTGCAAGATACAAGAACCTGGCAAAAAAACCATAGGCCTTGTACTGAAAGCCTCCCAAGGCGAAATTGATGTTCTAGTTGTGCTACCATCGCTTGATAATCCTAACACGAGAGAAAGCATAAGAGTTAATTTTAGAATATAATTTTTTGCCGCACAAAAACAACTCAAAATTCTCATGCATTAGAATAAAGACGCCATAAATTTTCAACGAGTTTCTATAAAGAGAGAAATTAAATACGTGTCAGCCTGAACGGAATGCATGGTTGCGTAGGTTTGCTGAGAAAGGAAGTTGTAAGCTAATCATTTTTTATTCAACATGTAACTATGGCAAAAAAAAATTAAAGAAGACAAATGAAGCTTTGATATCTTTCAAGAGTAGGTCAAATACTAGAAAAATTTAGTTCTTAACAACAATAAGAGGCCTATTTCACAAACCAATAAACAGTGGTTGAACCGTATGTAATAAGGACGCATTGACAGTGGGCAGCAAAATGGGCGGCCAAATGGAAAGACAACCCAGATAATGATTCGACAAAGATGGCAGCAGAGTACGCTCTGAGCTCGTCCTGGAAGAAAACGACTTTCCTCCATTTTCTTGTCTTATCCCTCACTTTCGGATTTTCCAAAGAAACACAACGAAGGAAAAGATGGCAAACACAGAAAAGTTATAATACTATGGCTCTAGCCAGAGAAGCAACTTAGTTGCGCTCAGCATATCCCTTCAAAAAAGTTGGGAAGGAACGGCAGATTAGCTTGAAGTGAATGCCTAATCAATGCCCATCTTAATTTTTGAAGGGAAAAAGATACAAGCCAAATAACGTACTAGGATGTGTAAGGTAATTGGACGTATTCACCAAGTTAACGAGTTTCATCCATCTTTCAATACAGTGGCAGTGTTATGTAAAGAGGAGTTTATCTACTGCCAAATCGTCGCCATGAGTTTGATAGCCATGCCCCGCCCAACAGACAAGAAATGCCTAATGTCCAAATATTAATCTATGGAGGTAAGGAAGAACTGACTGAATGCAACTTAGAAATGATAGGCAAACAATTTGTGAATCCAGACAAAAGTATGAATCATTACTAAAAAACGACTTCACCAAAGTTGGATATTATTTTCATTAACATTCAAATTTTGATAGTTGATTATTTAAAAGAGGTGATGACTAAAGATGGGCACTTGCCTAAACAGTTCTATAATCTGAATCAGAGTTTCTCAATACAAATAATTATTTTCAAATAATTGGGTCCTCAAAAAATTATTGGAGTGAGATGCCCTTATATATATACTGCAATGATTCACACCATAAAAATGACCTACAAGAAGAAGCGCCCGCAATGCAGCAGCAAATGCATGGTTGACTAGACCGTTCCTGAAATGTGACCTGGCCTCGACAAACTGGTCAATCAGGATGTAGTTTTCGCACAGAGGAAATATTCGCTGTGCCAGCTCCTGAAGCAGGTGAGCAGAGGATGGTTCACAGTGCATCAATTTACGAGCATTTCTACCTTCTCGAGCGGAGCCGGAGTACTGGTTATTTTCACCATACCTGTAAAGCTAAATCTGTAGAAGAGTCAATCTGAAATACCATGTGATCTTCCTTCCCCCGTTCTCTCCTGATGGAAATGAACCGCCCCTCGATACCAACCAGAGCAGATAGTAGATCATCAATGATCAAAAGCTCCTACATTACCACATCGAATGAACAAAGAAGTAGCCGAGTCAAATAAATCTGACACCACTTAATTTGCATGAAAAACCAAGTGAATCATAGATGGGAGAATACCTGAACAGCGACTGGATATGAGCCGATGAGGATTTCCGAACCCCTACTTGGCAAGAAAAAAAAAGGACGTAAATCTGTAATGGTCTTGAGCAGATGCTTTCTAAACAACAAAACTCACGTGGACAAATAGTTGCTATAAATAGATGATGACCAATCAGCACAAGGACGTGAAAAAACAGAGTAAAGAGGAACACTAACAAAGTATACCTGCAGGATTCGGAAATGGGTTTCGCCCCCGGAATCCGAAACGGCGGCTTGACGTCCTGTGATCCAAATGCGCAGAGACTAAGAAAACATGGGGCCAAGCTCGACAACCAGCTTTCCTCTAACCCAAACACTGAAATCACGACGCATTAGGCAGCGGAAACAGGAAAAAAATGAAGCGTTCTACCCGATGGAACTGGCCGGTGAGGAAGGGACGCTCGCGGTTCCAGCGAGGGGTCACCGCAGCCGCAGCAGCGCCCACCGCCGCAGCGCCGGCGGTCGCGTCCATGACGCCCTTCTAAAACTTCCGTCTCCCCTCCGCTGCGCAGATCATCACGGAACAACCCCGAGGAGACGCACCCTGAAGGTCTCTGCTCTCACAAGAACGGACCCAAAAACTGGCGCGGGAGTGAGGAAGAAAGGGTTTGTGTTGCTCCGTTTCGATTTTTGCTTTTCCCTTCAACATCCCAATATATTATATCATTTTATGTTTTAACACTAAATATGTCATATTTGCTTACTTACTTCATATTTTAGCTTTTTGCTCTCCCTCCAATGGGCCGGGCCTACTCGGGCCGTACTCAATGGGCCAAAATAATTGGGCCGTTACTTTTTAAGCTTGGGTCTTTGAAATCAAGCCCGAAAAGAAGAGACAACCTCATTTCTACAGGGCCACGGAGATGGTCTCCAAGCGGTAGGGTCCACATTGGAAAGCCCGAATCCGCTTCCGGCCTTTAAAAAAATAATAATATTATTTATTTAAAATAAAAAAAATTATACAAATAAAAATAAAAGGCTAAAAACTAATATGGCAGCCATTAAATAATAAAATACGAAGAATAGTGCATTTTCCATGCAGTATAAATTAAATATGATCCCTTTTTTATTGTTTGAATTTAATATTTTTTTCTATTTCCTCTACTCCTAGTTGTTTTACTTTTATGGGAGTTAACTGCGTGGAAAGGGTGATACAAAGTGCCCCGTACAGAACCCCTTTTTGATTCGTTCTATTTGTCTCTGCTTACCAAAAATGGATATCACTTTAAATGTGGTCCGGTATTAGTATAAATTAATCTCCTTTTATAGCCTACGTGACTTGCCACGGTCAGCGCCTTATCCAAAAATATCACGACTGAGAAGGTCCATGCGGTTGACTGTTGGAATCACCGGCAAGCGCCTTACCCTAATGAAGAGTTGGTTAGTTAGCTTGGCCGAGACAGAGCCACCGCCGCCTTAATTTGGCGGCAGGGGTCGGCACGTGTGATTTTTGGGGCCCACAGTTTACCCCCCAGAATCCGGCGCCTCCATTGGCCACTGGAGTCAACATGGGTCAACTCATCGAGACCACGTTTGATCGCATCGGGGCCGTCCATCCGCCGGCCCCAAAGGTCGTGGGGGGTTGGGTTCGGATAAAACCGGAGCAACGAAAGGGGAAAGTTCGTTATCTCCGTAATTTTCAAAAATTACTCGCACATTCTTAATAATTTTCTTTAGACCCCAAAAACAATTATTTTCCAGGGGCACATCACTCTTGCGGGAAAGCCCACAGAGCGGTGGCAGATGGTTGGTGTTAAAGAAATTATAGAAGTTTTATGGTTATAGATGATAGTTTTCATGAAGAGAGGGGGCTGAGGTGAATCTCCACCTCGCTCTTTCGCCCCCTGGGGATCAATCTCGCACGCTCTGTGATCGGGTGGGGGATTTTGGACTCGCCGACCTTCCGCATTGGGTATTTTTTTTTCAGCGCGACGGCTCGTAGTCGGGGGAAATCGCTAGGAGAGGAGCCGCCGGCGACGGCCGCCTGTGTCGTCAGCTCTCCGGCCTGATCCGGTGCGAGGCGATCCGCGATTGGAAGAATGCCGGTGAGTATCGTCCGCCCCGGGGGAGCTGATTTCCCGCTTATGGGCGAATTAGGGTTTTTGACGCGGGGGAACTCGAGGATTGGGGGTGGGGGGGTTGGGATTGGGGGGTGTCTCCGGCAGCCGATTGATATTGTCAGGTGGCTAATTGATTCACCCCTTTGGATTTACCCCAATTGAGTTTTTGCTAAGTTCTGAGAATCCTCTGTCCATTTCCTCGAATAGGAATCTCGATTCTCTTGTTCGTCAATTCGTGGCGGAGTGTGGTCTCGGAGGATCGCTTCCTTTCTGGGCTTTTAGTTCCCTTAGATTGTTTGTTCGTGAAGAGTTTGGAATTGTAGCACGTTCCTTCCTTTTTTTTTTAATGATTGGTAGTTCGGTCAATAGCTTCGATTGCTTTCCGTCTTTTTCCTTTTTACTTGGCACTTTTGTTGGAACTTCCGAAGTGGATAGTCAGAGGGTGTCGTCCCCTTTTGGTGACACCTAGGACGAAATTCTTCACTTCGTATGCATACCTTCTGGAAGTTTGCCTGAGTTCACATTGTGTGAGGGATCCCATTATTTTTTGCTTCGTTTCAACTTTCTAGCTAAGTGGGTTGTCTGAGGTTTTGATTTTTAGATGAGAAATTGCTTTGACGTTCACACAGTTTTGATTCACTGCAGCAGTTACAGTCTGTTATCAGACATCGATGTGAGTTGTCATGATTGATGTGGAACAGAATGGTTGGTAATCCGAGGTCCGAGTTGGCTTCAAGCATTACAGAGGGGTCATCTTTGACTGCTGCTTTTTGTAACGGGCAGCGTGGATCATATTCTGGTGCCAGTTTGGAGAGGTCTGGAAGTTTTCGGGAGAGCATAGATAGCCGTGTGTTGTCTTCAGGGGCTGGAGGCAACAGGACTACTTCTCCAGTAACTGCAGCAGAGATTCCATCACCATCCCAGTTTCTTATACTGGATTTTCTATCCCTGGGAGATCAGAAGTACTCTCGTGCAGGGGAGTTGAGGAGGGTCATTGGAGTTTCTCCCGAAGATCATTCATTTGGAATTGTCCAGTCTAAGCCGCTGACTCCAGCGGCAGCAGAGGAACTAAAGCGATTCAAGGCTAGTGTCTCAGAGACCACTTCTAAAGCCAGGTCGATTCCGTTCGTTTCCATTGCTTTTCTTTTACCTATGATGGCCATATGTACTCGACACCTAAACTATGCTTCTACAATTGGTGTTCAAGAGATCCTTGTGCCGTTTTTTTTCCACATATTCCGATCTAACATCATTAAAATAAGTCGTACAACTACACCCTCTCGTTGAATATTCCCTGTTAGAAGCGACAGATATCAGTTCAATTGTCGAAAACTGTGGGAAATCCTTGCACTGTTTTTTGCTGAGGCTTTAATGTCTGTTGACCAGGGATAGAACAAGGTTATTGCTGGAGTCAATCACGAAACTGGATAGGTATCGCGGTCTAATATCTAGGAAAAGACAAAGGAGTGATATTTCATCAAGTGAGAAGTCAGGAAGTGCAAACTTAATGAAGATGGGAAGTCAGATCCATCAGAGCCCTTCTGATCTTGCTGCTCAAAGACTTGAGGAGAGATCCAAGAGTACTGTCCCAAACAAGCGTATGCGCACCTCAGTGGCGGAAGTACGGGTTTGTATTTTTGCCTAGTTTGAATTAGCTACGTCTGATTTGTTTAATATGCTTGTTATTTGAATGCCATCTGCCCATGAATTCTCCCTAGACCTGAGGACTAGGAACACTATATTAGTCACTCTCTCTTGTGATCTGAACTGTTTGTGTTCTCCTCTAAATTCTTCCTGCATGCTGTATATTTCTTTATCATGCAGTAAATGCTTTTGCCATACTTTTCCTTCGGTGATACGGTTGACACTTTCTGGCTATCTTTTTGTCATTTAAGCTTGGTGTGGGTTGGCCACCTCATAAATTTGTTGATTACCTTATACACTTTTTTGGTTTATTCGAGGATGTGGGCC
Organism: Spirodela intermedia; assembly: GCA_902729315.2. NCBI lineage: Eukaryota > Viridiplantae > Streptophyta > Magnoliopsida > Alismatales > Araceae > Spirodela > Spirodela intermedia. The sequence continues at coordinate 6,322,373 of LR746274.1, read as the reverse complement.
TTTATTGCTAATCGTGAGATCATGTATCTATTTATTGTTTCAGGCTGAAGGACGTGGTACTGTTCCACTGAGGCAAGGTCCTCCTGTAGATAAGGAGAAAAATACCCTTGTGGATAAAGACAAGAATATGCTCAGGGCATGTAACGGGAGTTTAATGCCCGCTGAAGACAAGATCCGGGTGCTTCCTGGAGGTGAAGGATGGGATAAGAAAATGAAAAGAAAACGCTCTGTGGGTCCTTTAGTTGCTAGACCGATAGATGGTGATCGTGACTTCAAGTCATCATCGCAGCAAAGGCTGAACATAGAATCTCGTGCTCGACCCAGTGATGGTCTCAGTTTCAGGTGTGTTCATTTAAGTTTAAATTTATGCTTTGTTATGTGGACCCAGTCGTTTGCCTGATTTGTTGAACCTGCTCCTCTGTGTTCTAAATCTTTTTTGTGACATCCTGGGATTTTTTGACTCAATCAGTTAACCAAGTTGTTTCTCCCCGTTCATTGTCAGTAAGCAGTGATGGCTGTCGGTTAGTTAGGAAAGTTCGTCTGTTTGCCTAAAACACAGAGGCTTTGCTGTATTATAGTGTTTTTGGCGCTTCACTTGGCGTTTACAATTAGAAGCTAAATTTCGCTATCTTAAAGGTGAGATGCTAGTGGGGAGATATGATAGCAATGTGTGCATACTTAACCGTTTTTTGAGGTGGTCAGAGAAGATGGATGGTGTATGAGATTCTCATTTTTATTGATGTGGGAAGTTGAAGGCTTAAAGGATGGGCTATATATTCTTCATACCCCACGCAGAGAAGGATGGGATGCCAAGTCTGGGACGTATAATCCGTAGGTTTTACCAAGATTTGTGGGCAATCAAGCTGCGTTAACATTTTCAGGCTCCTATGTCAAAAGATTTTAGGCATCAAACGACCTTTCTGAACTAGTTTCACTTCAACAATTGTCTAGCTCCTACTCTCCAGCTTGTTTTCATTGGTTTTAGGTTAGGACACTTTAGAGAATCCCATTCATTTTGAGATACCTTTTTTATGGAATTTTCACCATTGATGGAACTCCAGAAATGGAAACTTAGAGAGGAAGGAAAATAAAAGAGTAAAGAAAGAAGAGAAGGGTTGAAGAAGAAGGAAGGAGACTAAAGGAAGAATTGACCCGTATCCACCAGTTGCTGGGACATTTTCCTCCACTAGCTAAGTGAAGTTCTCTGCCTTCCGTAGAAGAACATGTGCAAACAGGAGTAGAGGATCAAGGCGACTGTGCTTATGAAGAGTGAAGTTTTCACTTAAAGTCCCCATTTTTAGATCTTTAAGTTGCATACATGCACATTCCTTTCAACTTTAAAATGTCGTTTCTATGCAGTTTGAGGTAGTGAGTTTCGAGTCAGATTGTTGCAACGAATATTAGTAAAAGAGTTTTGATCAATTCGCATGTACTCTGACCTTAGAAGTTTTGATCAATCCATGTGATGGCCAACGCAGCCATTCCTATGTCAATTTGAACTCAATAATCCAAGATCGGTGCCATTTGCTACATGTTGGCAGAGTGAAACAACTTTGGGAAACCATGGAAACTATTTAGTACGTGGATGCTAGAGATATACCAGGATATTTCTTGTGGTCATTAGATGTAATAAATTGTGGTGTCTGATGCCCTTTTAGAGAGATTGGAACCAGAAAGATCTATGTTTCATGAGGAACACAACTGGGAGAGAAAATTCCCCACATTCAAGTGCTGTATTCGAGGGGAATTCACTGGTTCCAACTGCCAAGAGTTTGATCACGTTTAGATTAATGCCCACCATCTTGTTCTTCTCCACGAGCCAATGCAGGCATGAGAAGTACCAAGTTATATTTTTAACTCTAGAACTTGAGACAGTTGTAATAACTAATGAACATTTGTCTATGGTGATTTAAAGTGTCTCCCCTGGAACCCTTCACGGAGTTTTGGTCTCAAGATCAAGGCTCCGCTGGAAACTGGCATATTTTCCCCTTCTTTTTCATACTTTTTGGTAGTATTTTGTATCTTTGACTTTTATTGTCTGCGATATACGGTAATTGAAGCTTCTAACTGTTATTTGGAAGGAAGGTTACGCTGACTCAGTTCTGGATAGAAATTTGAAGGGTTGATAATCAATACTTATCATGCCAACTGATTTGCTCTCATGACCGTTTCGGCTGAAATTCGCCAACCCAGATAATCTTCGTTTGTTAAGAGTATATGTTATTTTGCTGAACCCAGTGCATATTAAGTTATTTTTCAGGACCCATAAATTGAGTGCCCGTACTTGGGTTACCACTAGTTAGCTTGATATGGCAGACCATGTGCGAATGGGCAAATTCTGCCATCTGGCAAAGCGTCTGCTGTCTCATGCAACATGGTGTTGAAATCGTTTATCCTTTCTTTGGTTTTGTGTCGATGAAAAACTTGTATCAAGAGTAAGCAGCTTTTTTGAAAATTCTTCTTTTTTTAAAAATGAAATCCATTTTTTTAATTCCCCTGTGTCCTGATATGATGATTGTCCTTCCTGCCCTCAATTATGGTTTAGATTTTCTCTCATATTTTTTGTCCATATTTTTCAAATGAATCTCCTGTCCTTCTCATTCGATTTCTCATGAACTGTTCAATTCTTGCAGGCAAGGCTCATCTGGAGTTACTGGAACTAACAAGACTGAGAGCAGTTCTCAACCAAATGTCCCTGGTAACCGTGCAATTTCGAGGGGTGAGTTTGATAACGCATCTCTTCCAAATGATCGAAAGGAACGTTTAGGTGCGCTGGACAAGGAACGAGGCATAGCAAAAGGAGGCAACAAGTACGTCGATTTTATCTTTATTCCTTATTACATATATTGATTTCATGTAGAGCTAGCTATTGTTTCCTAGTGGTGAAAGGTTCTGTTTAATCACGCTAAAAAATTATGTGATGAATCCTTTGCAATTTCTGATCCAGTTTTGTTGTATCGATTCCTAATATTTGATTCCTCCTTTTTCAAGGTCAAGCATTCGTGAAGACAGTCAGTTAGGAAGCCAAAGCCCTTTGACAAAAGGAAAGGGATCTCGGGGTCCGCGAACTGGTTCCAGTGCCATTATGAACTCATCGTCCAATTTTCAAAGAACACCTGTAGGTATTGATGGATGGGATCAAACTTCATGCTTAAGCAAGGTTCAATGCGGAAGTGGGGCAAATAACCGGAAGAACTCTCTGCCTGCTGTATCCACTTCATCTCCTGTGACTCAATGGGGAAACCAACGTCTGTCAAAAAACACACGAACGAGGAGAACAAATTTGGTTTCTCCAGTGCAAAATCATGATGAACCTATGATATTAGCTGAAGGGGTTTCTTCTGATGTTGGAGGCAGAGCAGTTGCTGAGGCCACAGGGATAACACTGTCCAGGAGTTTGAGTAATACACAGCAAATAAAAATAAAACTAGATAGTGTTCTTTCGCCATCAACAGTATCAGAGAGTGAGGAATCAATCGCTGTTGAGAACAAGTACAAGGATAAAGGTGCCCATACCTCTGAGATGGAGGATGGGGTTGTTAGCGCACTCCAGAAAGTCACAACTTCAATGTTGCCTGCTAAGAAGAATAGGCCTCCTAGAGAAGAAACTGGTGAGGGAGTTCGGAGACCGGGACGGAGTGGAAGAGGTTCATCACAATTTAAAGGAGGGGCTCATCTATCAAAAGAAAAGATGGAAAGTGTAGATCCATCACGACCACTACGTATTGGGAGGCCTAGTTCGGACATAAGGTGAAAATTCTTTTCTACTTGATTACTTTTTTAGTGAGGAGTGGAAGAGCACTGCTATTAGCAGGAAAGCCCTTTTTTTCGTGTGGTCACTGTAATGTATGAGGATGTTTCCTTTTTAATGTTGGCGCAGTAAGGTGGGTCGACCTCCTTCCAAAAAGATGTCTGAACGTAAGAGTTATGGTCGTCCTGCACATGTTATAAACAATGGCTCGTCTGAACTGACAGGTTGTTTATTTAAATAGATCAACGTGATTTGATTTCAGTCTTGTGTCGAAGAGAGGATATATTTATTCTAAATTCCTTTGCACTCTTGCAGGTGAACCAGACGATGATCACAATGAACTATTATTAGCAGCTGATTCTGCTCGTAAAGCAAGCAGTGTGTAACCAATTTCCTCAATTTTCTTTTACAATTTGGGCGAATGTTTACCTGTTTTGTTTTTTTGGATCTGTTATAGTGTTACCTTTTTGTGCAGGTCAATCATGCTCTAGTTCATTTTGGACGAAAATTGAGCAAGTTTTTTCTTTCGCTAATGAAGACGCCATCGCCTACTTAAAGCAGCAGGCATGTGCCAAGTTTCTTTGTGTTTTTGTCATATTGCATTTGTATGCACCTGACATCACTGGATGACACTGTGAACATTTTTTTTCAGATAAAATTTCTTGAAGATGTGGATGGAGGTTGCTCTGTAATGGCAGATGCTGATTGCAACACAATTGTACGGAAGCAATTTCTTCTTCCCTGATTTGATCTCTCAATTTTCTTGTCAGGAATTTCATCCATTTCAGATAATCATGTGCATTATAAGGAAATTGTTCATTGGGTTTGATATCACGCATTCTTATGTCTAGGGTGAACGAGGAGCTCATCAGCCATTATCATCAACACAGACACTTTCAAATCCGGAAGGGATGGATAACACCAAGCGGATAGTATCTGGAAAATTTGAACCAGATAGATGGCTCCAAAATATTTTTCCTCTTTCACAAAGGCTTCTTGCAGCATTCATCGAGGAAGATGAAAATGGAACGATTGACTATGGTACCCGACGAGAAGATTCTATGCAATTTGCTAGTGATTATGCGTGCCACGTTACCACTGGCCATGGCAGCTTTGAAGCCAAGAACGCAGATAAGATTGTATCTGAATATGAGTCCGAATTGAGTTTTCTTACCAGAAAAAATGGTTCTAGAGATAGTTCATGCAATGGATATAGCGGCTCCAGCAATTTTAGAAGCCCAGACAGCCAACCGTTTTCATACAGTGACGAACCTTTGCAAGAAAACAATATTCATGGAGCTCGTTCTGAATATGGACAAGATAGTATTGGCAGAGCATCAGTGATGGGATCTGATATGTCTTGTTCTACATTTGAGTGCCAATATTCGCAAAGGCGCCTGGATGACAAGATTTTGATGGAGCTACAAAATATAGGTTTACTCCTGGATATGGTGGTATGTAGTTTATTTATCTCCTCTGTGTACTCTCAATAATTGTGGTTGACTCAACATCTGTTTACATGAATGCTGACAACTTGCTGAATGTGCACTCAGTTTTTCCATTATGAAAACGTAAACACGTCCAACTTAGACTGAATCTTATTAGTTTGTATGCTGCTCAATGGACACACCGCCCTGTCAACAGATTCCATTAAAACTCGCGAACTAGTATGGGTTTTCTCTTCTCATGGATATTGGATAATTAATATCTAAAACCTTACACAATGTCTGGGAGGATTGACTCCTTTGAAGCAATTTCTTGAAAGGAGAAAAGTTAATTTTCCCTCATTTCACCCTCCAACGGGGATCTTGAAAGGAAGAAAACGGTTCTGAAAAGGGAAGGGAGGATAACGTGTATACAGAAATAGAATGATTATTTTTAACTCCTTACTTTTACAAATCTCTGCCCTTTGCTATTGGATGATTGTGTCATTCTTGCAGGAGCTAGTTTCAAGCTCCATGTTCGTGTTTTCTTCTTTTGAGAAAGTTCTGGTGGCTACAATATTGGAAGAAATCTTAAGCTCCGGAGGCTCGCATGATGAGAGTGATCATTATTAGGAGCCACTGGGCCGTTATTTTATTTAGTTGCTAAGTCACTCATGGTAGGCATATGTGGGGTAGCTGAGATCGGGAAGGCAACCCTAGTTGCCTTTAATGGTGATTAAAGAGCATGCCCCTCTGCCAAAGTGGGATTGAATTACCTCAAGTTCTGTGAATCACTTTTAGTTTCAGGGGGTCGGTTTTAGGTAATTATATTGGTAAAGCATTTCTTAGGCCAACTTGTCATCAATCAGTACCTCGCGTCTTCAGCCCTCTACTCCTACAGAGAATCAGGATCTTGGGTTTAAAATGGACTCCTGCAAGAAAACTTCTTGGCAAAACAGTCTTTCTTATGTTTTCCTGCTTACTGCATTGTGGATCACTTCATGACACCCTTGAATTGGGGTAGTGGATGAATCGAAAAGGCTCATTTCTGTTTAATTTTTAAGCCCTTATTTCTCTATGTAGCTACACAAGGAATCAAATACTCGTTCACTTTTCTTTAGCTCATAGTAGACATATTGGAACATTTATTTCAATCAATTAGCTCATGTGATTGTTTACACTCCTTTGATTTTCCGGGACCGCTTCTTTATTTGTCATTATTTTATCAGTTGAACCATGTAGATGCTTTGCTCGTTGTTTTTTTAGTGATCTAATATCCTATGTGATGCCTCTCTTTTGTATTCTGCTAAATCTCCATTTATTACTATCTGGCTATTTTGAAAATCTATTTGATTTAGTTATTATTTTCTTATGTTTGTCATCTTCTTAATCTGTGGTATGCCACCCCTTCTTTAGCCCGGTCTTGATGAGGGAGAAGATGATGAACTTGATAGAGATTTGTCAACACTAAAGGGCAAGCTTTATGAACAGGTTTTTTTCATGTCTGCACTGCGTTTGACCCACTGTTTGCAACTTACTCTAATTTAAATGAATATCTGTATTTTTCCGTTCCAGATGAAAATTAAGAAAGCTCGCTTGTATCAACTAGACAAGGCTGTACAAAATGCCAGAGAGGTTAACGAAAGGTACGATTTTTATTTTTAAATTTTTTGGTCTTGCTTTTTTCAACAGTGAATTGGGCTCTCACAATTTACCTGTTATAAATGTCCAGGAAACTGGAGAAGATTGCTATGGACAAACTTGTGGAGATGGCATACAAAAAGTACTTGGTAAGTATCAGATTCCTTACCCAACTTTTCCCTAGAATTAGTTACAGGTTCTTGTATGTATACTCTGAAGCCTTTATTCTATCTAGTAAGCTCAACCGACCTTCTTGTCTAAGTCATTAAATATCTGTGATCATTATTTTGTATATGTAGCTGATGTTCTTCACCAGGGGATAGTGGAAACTGGTCTCACTGCATATCATTTACATCTTTATGATGATCTTAAACCTGTAGAAAATGGCATGCCCATATTTTGTTGATACGACAATGACTGAACTTTGGAAAATTCTTTGGGTGGAAATTTACGTGCATAAACTTGGCTGATGAGTATTACTTGTTCAGGGTTTTCAGATAAAAGTAGGTTATCGTCCGTAGGGAAAGTTATAATACTAGATTTTCTTCGGAGTCTAAATCGAGGAAACTTATCCGTAGGCACCATTCTATCTCCTATTGCCATCACCCTCGATCATCTCTTTGATAGAGTTATTAGCCACACAGTCTCTACTTGTCTTTATGCTTATTTATCTGTCTTGTTCATCTCATTAATATTCGAATCCGTTCTTGCTGCCCTCACAATTTCTCTTGGCAAGCTGTTGTTTACAAAGATTTCCTTTCAATATAATAGATGATAGGTTGTGGGTTAATTTTAAAATTTTATATGCCTGAAACACTGTATTCTGAATTGATGCTTGACCCAATAGGATTCATATTCGTTTGTGGTTTTTCACAGAAACTAAGATTTATGTTGATCATAGGGTCTGCTGCTTAAAATATTTTCAAGTGTCTTCATTCTAGTCATTAGTTCAGCATCAAAATAATGTTTCTAACCTCTTTTCTTTGTTAACCAGATAACAAAACGCTGCTTATCAACCTAATTAAGTGAAATGTTTGGATTTTTCTTTCCCCCTTTGCATTGATTTTCCATGCGCGGGTCCTGACGGCCATTTTTGCAGGGGGGTCGCGGAAGTCATAAGAGCGGAGCCAATAAGATTTCTAAGCAAGCTGCCCTGTCTTTTGCCAAGAGAGTCCTGGAGAGATGTCGGAAATTTGAGGATACTGGATTCAGCTGCTTTAGGGAACCATCATTGCGGGATGCCTTGTTCTCTGTATCTCCATATGATGCTGCTGAAGCTAAATCTGTCGACGGTGTCCTTCCAGCAGTGGGCTCCAATACATATGCAGAAGCCCGCAGTTCTCAGCTGGGAGCCCGCCTCGGAGGTATGAAGATCCAAAATCATCTTATCATGCTGAAGAGAGGGATCCATAGAGTGCCATTGCTTTCTTCTAGTCCAATGAAATCGAGCTTAGTTATCTCAGTTTAATGCTATGATCTTTACACATGGTTGCTACCATCATTATTATTATTATTATGCTTATTACCATCTTGTTATATAGTTTGGTCATGAAATCTCTGTTTCCATGTTCAGCTTCTGGTGTGCTGACAAATACAGCAGCGGATACAAGTGGAGCTATGGGGCATAAGGTCGAGCCAGATTTGAGTAAAGGGCTGGCATCTCTCTCAGAGCAAGGTTTTGCAAAGCAGGAAGCGAATACCAGTAGAGGGAAGAAGAGGGAAGTCCTGCTGGATGATGTTGCTGGTGTGACGACTGCTTCAAGGGCGGCGTCGGCGTCGGCGTCAGTTCTTGGGGGGAACCCTCTTCCTGGGGGTGCCAAGGGGAAGAGAAGCGAAAGAGAAAGGGACCAGAATTCGCTGATGAGGAATCCCAAAGCTGGTCGCCCCTCAGTGAGTGGTTTCAGAGGTGAGAGAAAGACGAAGATGAAGCCCAGGCAGAAGACAGCCCAGCTATCATCAGCCTCGGGGACCGGCCTCCTTGGGAGACTCTCAGAGGCACCCAGCCCAGCGGCGCCCCTGCGTGAGTCCTGCGAGGCGGCGAGCAATGGGAACGAGACGCTGCCGGCCGGCTGCAGCGCCTCGAACTCGTCCAGAGACATGGAAGTGGGCATGGGGTTCCCGAACCTGTCACTGGAGTCCATTGATGGGTTAGACGTGGGAGCTGACCTCGGGGGACAGGGCCAAGATATCGGGTCCTGGTTGAGCGTGGACGACGAAGCATTGCAGGATAATGACCTGATGATGGGGCTGGAGATTCCCATGGACGACCTTTCAGAGATAAATATGAACTTCTGAGAGAGCAAAGCCCATTCCATACCACTTTTGTGCATATGGTTCTACAGGAGGCCGGGGGGTTTCCTCGAAGATAGAAGAGCTAACCACTCAAAGATATCGTCTGTTGAAAGCAGATTTAGCTAGGGCTGTCCATTCTTTTGTATACTCTTTCTCCGGAGAAGGATCCTGATTGTTCTCTGCCAATTCAAGCGCCTCCCCCTGTACCAAATCCTCTGCCTTTTTTGGTTCTGCAATTTTCCGATTTTATTATTCAAAGCTGGTATTTCTAGCTGTCAGAAAAATATTTCAAGCCACATGTTTCAGCAGCATGCCCCCAAACTGTACATTCCTTCACTTAATGATAAGAAAACTTTCAATCTTTGTGGCATCTGCAATGTTGGGTATGTATGTTCAATTATTTCATCAGCCTGAAATTTCATGGCGTTGTGCTCTCTCCGGACTGAAGGTTTGATCCAATCTCCATGGGCTTTCTCATCCATGTTCAGAGGTTTCTGTGAAGAGGCTCACTCACTTGTCTTCTGTCTGATTTTTCATTGCGGCAGCACAGTGGACGATTCCTGGTCGGAGCTACTCAAGAGGACTTGTCTTCTTCTTTGACCTTCTCTGGGATCAGATATGCTTGTGCAATCATGTTCCAACGATTCGACTTTCTCCTTGATTTGTTGACAGAAATGGAAATGACGAGGTGGGCTCAGAGGGGAGTCCATCGGTGCTGAGCTAAGACCTGAATAATATTCCTCCAAGATTCAGATTCTGGGTTTCCTCTCTCCCATTGGAGGTAAGAAATTTTGCATACGTTTTACTGTAAGGAGAGAGAGAGAGAGAGAGAGAGAGATGGCCTTTGACCATCTTTTAAGATCGATGGGCTGACTTTTTGCCTTCCCCTTCCTGTAGTTGCTTAGCCTCTTGTTGAATGAGCCCAGATGGGGGTGCCAGAAGGAGCTTCATCTCTGGTCTTCATGGCGGTTTGTTACTTGAGCATGGACTGTGTACCTCTCTGCCTCCAGTGTTCTCAGCTCGTCAGGCTTTGTGGCCATTTTAGGCAAGAAGAAGAAGTTGCAGTTGAATGGGATTCCCGCCCTGTTCTTTCTACTCCAGGGGACGGTGAGGATCTTCCTCAAGGAGCTACGATGGGATTGACTTTGTGGGGGTAGGAAATCTACTCGCTTAGCGTTAGTTTCCACCATAATTATCCAATCAATCAATTCTTTTTCTCTTGTATGCTTGGTGGTGGGGAGTGATCAGTCAGGTCGCGGATCGAAACCGAGCTGCTTCATGCCGTTGACTTCTGCGGATTTCTCCTGTGATGTAAGTCAACTGCACGCCCGAAGAGCAGTGAAAAAAAAAGGTTTGGAATTGGGATTCCCCAGATCGGGGTGTATTAAGAGCTATAGAGAAAGTGGGGACAAGGTTTGGTCAACCCCGTGGACCCTAAAAAATGGTGAGAGTCAGCATGGTGCGTTGACTGGTTCGTTGTTCTGAAATCTGGGATGGGGCTCCCCACCTGCCATCCTAGTCTCCCATTGGTCGGAGAGGAGGTTGTGACGTCACCGCCGGCGACCGCTGGCCGGTCAGATTTGTGGGCGATGAGGGGGAAGGGGGCCACACGGGCTCAGACAGATAGCTCCTCGTCGTCCCCATCTCATCCCTTCGCCCCCATTTTTGGGGGTGGGAGAAGTGGAAGATCGAGCTCGGAGGGGGAGGGTTTCCCTGTTTTCAGGTGCCCCGTTTAATTCTCCCCGAGCGGGGGAGGTTCCTGCGCCGGCGGAGAAGGAAGAGCTCGGCAAGTAGTCGCTTCACCGCCGGCTCCCGATCGACGTGGCGGCTCTCCTTCAAGGTGATTCTCCGCGCAGGTTCTTGCCCTCTTGTCTTCGTTTTTCCTCTCGAGCAGATGGATCTCGCCGATTCTGCGATCTCTCCGATTTGCGATCGATGGCGAGACCTAGGTTCCGCAGGGGGGATTGGTCGCTCGCTCGCTCGCTCCCTCTCTACCTCCCTGTGTTTTTCATCGTGTTGGGGGGTTTTAATAGCCTCGATCGTCGGGAGAAACGCTATCTCTCTCTCTCTCTCTCTCTCTCTCGCTGTCTTTTGGGGGAGACCTCCGATCTCCAGATTCTTGCTCTGGCCAACGATTCGGGCCAATGCTTGTGCGACCGCCACGGCGATGCTTCCGATTTTGCTGCCGTTCGAGCTCTGTGGAATCCGTTCGACTCCAATCAGCCCTCGTGGAGTCGTCTTCCTGCTCAGGATGGTCTGCAGAATAATGATTATTGATATTATGCCCATTCGATTAACTCAGACTGAACATCCCCCGATGCTTTCCGTGGATTCGCCCAGAAATGCAGCAGATCGGTTCCATCGTCAGCTAATTATCTTCTCCGACAACATCTTGATCAGGCACCGAACCTCGGAGATTCATCCTGTTCTTCGCCCGGCGGGCGATGATGGAGGCCCTCCCCGTGGAAGTCATCGGCAACATCCTCTCCCGCCTGGGCGCCGCCAGAGACGTGGTGATCGCCGCCGCGACTTGCCGGAAATGGAGAGAAGCCTGCCGGAACCACCTCCACACGCTCCGCTTCAGCTCCGACGACTGGCCCATGTACAGAGATCTCACTTCGAGCCGGCTCGAGATCCTCATCACCCAGGCCATCTTCCAGACCACGGGCCTGCAATGCCTCTCCATCTCCATGGACGAAGTCGTGACCTTCTCTCCGGCCCCCGTCATCGCCTGGCTCCTCTACACCAGGGAGACCCTGCGGAGCCTCTCCTACACAGTCCGCACCTCCCCGAGCTTCAGCATTCTGGAGAGATGCGGCCGGCAGAAGCTGGAAGCGCTGTTCCTCGCCCACAACGCCGTAATGGCGGTGGAGCCCAGCTACCAGAGGTTCCCCTCCCTCAAGTCTATCTCCTTCAGTAGCGTCAGCATATCGGCGCTGGACCTGAGCCTCCTCCTCAGCGCCTGCCCCAAGCTCGAGTCTTTGGCCCTCATCAGCCCGGAGATCGCCCCGGACTCGCTGGCCGCCATGGAGCTCAGCTCCCCCACCCTGAAGAGCATCTACGTGGAGGCCGTGAGCTTGGACAGGTTCCTCCTGGAAGCGGACTGCCTGGAACTCCTGCACCTCAAGGACTCCACTCTGGAGCTCTTCGAGTTCGCGGGGAAGGGGACCCTGAAGCAGCTGAAGATCGACGACTTGAGCGTCATGCACCTGGACATCGGGGACAACGTGGAGCGGCTGGAAGTCGTCGACGTGAGCAACTTCACCATGGTTTGGCCCAAGTTCTACCAGATGATCTGCAAGTCCTCGGGGCTGAGGAAGCTGCGACTCTGGGGGATCATCTTCGACGACGAGGACGATGCCGTCGACATAGAGACCATTGCCGGCTTCTTCCCCAGCCTGAGGGAGCTGTCGCTGAGCTTCGACCTGAGGGAGGGCCTGCTCCAGGAGGGGCTCCAGGGGGCCACACAGCTGGGGAGCTTGGCGGTGCTGGAGCTGGGGTGGAACGTCATCACGGACCAGTTCGGGCAGTGGGTGGCGGGGATGCTGGGGAGGTGCCCCGAGCTCAAGAAGCTGGTCGTTCATGGCGTCGTCTCAGAGGCCAAGACCCACGAAGAGTGCCAGACCCTCGCCGATTTCACCTCCTTCATGGTCTCCCTCATGAGGAAATACATGCACATCGACGTGAGGTTTGAGTACGAATAGAGCTCGGCTGCTTCTTCTCCCTACCCCCTCCACTCCCCTCCCCCTCCCCCCCGTCGTCGCTTCGTCCCAGGTTAGAAGAGCTTCGCAGATGATAATTGTAATCTGATTTCATTCTTCGCCTCTCGTCGTCTTGCTCGGAGGAGGGTGATGTCAGCGGGCTGGATTCCCCCGCGGCACCTGCCGGATGCTCGCTCATCACCCACTCACCCACTTCTGGGTGAAGAAGGAGAGAGAGAGAGAGAGAATCCTCTTGGTCGTGACCCACGCCAAGAGGATGGGAGCAGGGCAGAAGGTCATCTGAGGCAATCATTAACGTGGGGGCTAGTAACCTCATTAGAGTAGGGCCTTGTTGGTTGGCACCTTGAGGGCATGCAAGCCCTTACACAAGGGACTAATATCAGTCTTGGCAAGGCATTGTGACCCTTTTTGTGAAAAGCATTTACCCTTTTTGTGGGAACTTTGCTGAATTAGACTGATTGGGCGTCATGGAGGATGGCATGGTTGGTTGCATGAGTAGACAGGGTATATTATCTAGTCAGGGAATTCATGGGTCACAACATGGTATCAAAGCAAGCAACAATAGATGGGTAAACTAGAACTTAGGGGCAGAGGATGATGTAAAGTGTTTTTGTTTGGTGTCTGCTGCTAGAAGATGTGTAGGTAGTGGCAATGGGGGCCATTGTTTATACCAACAATGAGCTGAGATCGAGCTTGGACGTTGTTGCCTAGTGTGAGACTCTGATCACCTTTGTGCCGGATGTGACAATGTTAAATCACATGGTAGTTAGCACATAGCCGACTAGGGTCGCAACAAATGACAAGATATTATTTCTCAAAGCATATACAAGGCTCACAATGCTCAAGAAATTGAGGATTACTTTTGGGATCGCATCCAAAATTTTAAGGTGAGTTGCAGAGCTGAGGATGAGAATATTGTGCTTGTTGGTATGTAACTTAAGCAGATGTCAAGTTATAGTAGAAGACTCTTATCTTTAAATCGGGCCAAGACCCCAATCTTCATATGTGATGAGTTCTTAGTAAGGAATTGAATGAGCAGTTTCTCCTAATGAAAATCATGTGCTTGGTTAGGAAAGTGCTCCGCCGGCTAAGGCACACTAGTGCAATGAATTTCCCAACTCCTAGATACACAAAATGTATATGAAGAAGATAATTTGTTTAAATTTATGGATAATCTTCAAGCTTGGGTGTGTAAGTAAAGCTGCGACACCTATGTATTTGGGATATACAATTGCCAATATTGAGAGACAACACATGACTACAAGACTAATTAATAAAATGGCGTGTACCATTAGATAGAAGGAATGAGAGGTATTCATTGTGGCATTATTAGTTGTTGACAACATGATCTTATTAGATACCTAAACCACAGTGGTAAAAGACTCCAAGGTAAAATGCTTAATTCAATGTGCAATAGAAAGCTAGATGCGACACTTCTAAGTAGAGGATAGAATATTATATGCACATGGCTGTTAGTTATATGTATCACATGTATGCGGTCTACATTGGCGTTTATTATGTTAGATGTACCATCTGTCTTATGTTGGGCAATTCATACATGTTCATACTACTGTCCGACAACTTCCATTGGCTCAAGGTGCACAAAAAAGGAAAAATCTACGTATGTTCTTACTTTACTACTAACTAAACAAGACATAACTTATGAAAGTAGTATGCATATTCACATCACAATTGATTCAAAATCGACCATGAAAGTCAATTTAAATGGATTTGCTGGTCAAGAATGAAGAAGTATGACATAATCTTCATTGTCGTCATATAATTAAAGAAGCATGTTCACTAAGCATTTTTTTTAGCACTTTTCTTCAATTAGATATGCAACTCAATTCTCTATAAATTACTACTTCCAAATGAAAAGCATGATATAATATATTAATGGTATGTTAGAAGAATACTTTTCTCACTATGTAATAGAAAATCAAGGAACATTTTGAGTAACCCCTTTAGAATTAGTGAAGTAAAGGGGACTTGGCAGTGTATTTATTCACTCAAACTTGGTAGGTGCATGCAGAGGGGGTGCTCAAAACTTTGTTGTAGGTAGTGAAGCTCATTAAAAAGACTACAGATCAATATCAACGTAAAGTGAAATTTAATATGCGCAATTAAGTTCTTCTATGCTTGTACTAAGGCTTGTACAATAACATCAAATAAAGAAAATGTCATCGAGGGCTGATGTCATACTTTGATGGGCTGTTTAAGATTAGAGCATCAGTAAACTAGTTGACCTATTGACTTAATTTACTCAAAATACTGATGATCCACTAAGCCTTCCATCTTTCACAATTGAAGGCTTAAAAGACAGATGAAAGGGGAAGGAGAGTAACTATCTTCAACAAGTACCTCCAATTATTTTTGCTCATATTTTGGCCATGATAAAGATAACTTCGGGGTGAAAAGAATTGAATCATAGGAGCTGGTATCATAAAACTTGTCATGTGTACTTGTCAAATGGTGCAAAGTTTAGAATAAGATGTGATATGTGAGCACAACATTGACCTTTAGTAGTTTAAGGATCTCATCAACTAGTCCGTTGAATATTACTTTTTTCAACAAGGACATTACACTACACTTTTGGGAGCACTTGTGGTGTGTACATATAGAGCACGGTAGAAGATTACCAATACCAATTGATTCAACAAGAATCTTAAGATGTTATGATGAAGCATGACATATGAAACAAAGGTTTAATGGTCATTTGATTGGAGCAAGGCATCAAAGTAGGCCCTAATGGTCCTACCAAGGGAGCATGACGTTAGAGAAGGGGATAAAAGCTTGACTAGAGCAATGCATTATGGCTTAACACTTCAAGAGGCCTATGCATCCTTATAGAATAAGGGAATAACCTTAGTCTTTGGAAGACATGATGTTCATCCTTATTTTGTGTATTCCTTTTTGTGAAGAGCATTTACTCTTTTTGTGTGAATCTCACTAAGCAAGCTAGGCTTGTTGGACATCACAAGAGATGGTCATTGCTAGTTGCCTAGATAAATAGTATATAGTTAGGGAGTGGCTAGGTGACAATTTTAGGGGGTTGACGATGGCTTGTGATTATTTCTGCCATTCAGAGGACAAAGAAGAAAAAATATAAATTTATCTATTTATGGCAGAAAAGAACTTTTCTTTGTAAAAATCTATTTAAACCCTTTACCATGTTATATATTTTTTCCTAAGTATCAAAAATATTGTCTCATCACTACCGTCTATTCTCTCTCTCTCTCTCTCTCTCATTAAATACAGGCAGACCTAGGCTATCATATGGCGTTTTCAGGGCCAGTCAGGGAAGGCCCAATAACAACTAGGCCCATTAGGGGCTTAATATGAGCAGCAGCGAGAGAAGCCGGGGCCGTGTGGTGCGTGTCAGAACGAGGGGCATACTCGACGAGGGGACCCTCTGACGGAGCCCTACTACTGTAGACTGGGTGGGCGCATACGGCGAAGTACGCTCATCTTTCAAAAAGCCGTTCAGCTCAGGCAACTGTGATTGAACAACGTGAAATACAACGATCACCCCCTCCAATGCCATGCCAACAGGTCAGCCCCAACTGAGACAGAGGAGCGGGGGGAAAGAGAGAGAGAGAAAGAGAGAGTCACTGAGGTCGAAGGCAAGGCAACGTGGAACTCTTGATCCAAGTTGAGCGGTGACGAGGAACCTTTGAATTTAATCATTCTTCTGGGTCGAATAAGGAAGGATAAAGATTAGAAATGTAGCGTCTGGAGCTAGATATGTGGGCACATCGGACAAAGATCTTTTGGGACTGGAAACTGTGAACAGACCTCAGCGTGGCGACCCCTTTGCTCCCGCTGTAGAAGACCGTTCATCGCCTCCCCCCCATCTCCCAGTGGTGATATGCGTTCTTCTACCTTGTGCTGGAGAGAGAGAGAGAGAGAGAGAGAGAGAGAGAGAGAGAGAGAGAGAGAGAGAGAGAGAGAGAGAGAGGGGGGGGGGGGGGGACATTCAGACAGACGCCGTCCAGAGCAAAACTTCTATTCATGGCTTCGGCTGTCTGAAGAAGGAGGCCAATATTGAATTGGTGAGAGGGGCGAAGAGCCTGGCAAGCGCGTTCATCCCCATTCACTCGTTGCTGGCTTTTCAGATATTAGGGCAGACGGCCCGTAAGCACAGGGCCCCCAACAGTGCCCGACTGGGCGCGCCACCGCAGCTCGCCTCGAGATGAGGTCGTGAACCCGACAATGGACTCCCACGGGCGACGCCGTGCATGGAAATAGTAAGAAGAGGGACGACTAAACCCCCCATCTTCCCTGTAGCAGTCCTTTCTTTCTCCTCATCTCGCCGCAGCCAAGGAGACACATATATGGCTTGTTGGGGACTCTCGTGGCTGACGCAGGTTGTTTGAATCATGCGGCGTATATTCATACAAATACAACTTCCTTGCAGAATCCGGCGCTGGAGTGAAGATATTATCCTATTATCCTTCAGCACAATAGAACCTCTCTCTCTCTCTCTCTCTCTCTCTCTCTCTCTCTCTCTCTCTCTCTCTCTCTCGGTATATACGTAGACATGCATATATGCTCATTAGTCTTGAGTTGGGGAGGGATATTCAGAGTAATGAGATGTAGGCATGTATATATACATAGAGATAATCCGTTTTGAAGGGATCCGGCTGAATGGTGGTGTTCTCATTATATAGCTCAGCGGGTGCAGCTGCCGGCCGTTCGTCACTAGAACAGTGAGAAGGATGACGAGAACCTTCTATACATTTATATATTCGGGACGATATGATGTGGATTTGAATTCCGTTCTCGCAGAGAATTGTCAGATAGATCTGAAGTGATCGATGGGGAAAGGATGGGAGGCTGTTTAATGCGCTCGCGACGGCTCCTTCAACGAGGACGTTGATTTCTCGCTTCAGATGGGATATGTTGTTAGAAGAGAGAGAAACTTCTCTGGGAGATCAGACCATGAGAGAGAGTCCCGAGGGTTCCTTCTCCTTTGGACAAAGACCGAGATCGTAGAAATCGGTTCAGCAGTTGTCGCAGCTGCCCACGCCTAGAGAAAAAAAATAGCGATCTCCTCCTCATTTAAATAAAAAAATGGGAATCTTCCAAGCATCTCCTCCCCGTGACTAAAGGCCTAATCTTCCAATCATGAATATCATGCATCCATCAAGGTCAAACCCATTGTGTGGGCTTCTCGCCGAATCCATCATTCCTTGGGGGAGAGAAGGGGAATGACCTACTCTTCGGTTTCATTAAGGGACAGATTCGTATAGTCGTCGAAGTGGGGCAGCTCAGCCGTTTAGCAAGGCGTGGAGTGGGGGTAATTGATAGGGCTGAACCCCACCCCCATGAAAAAGACGGCGTCTTTATTTATTTCTCTCTCTACCTCTCTCTCTCTCTCTCTCTCTCTCTCTCTCTCTCTCTCTATCTCTATCTTTCTCTCTCTAAATCTCTCTCTCTCGATGTCTCTCTCTGTACATGAGGACGCACCGAAGAGGAGATTGGCAGGACCACGGATGCATGCGTTCCACGGGTGATATTATTACGGAAGCTTGGTGAGAACGCACATGAATGGTCAAGGTTCATATCAGTTGTTTTCAGTGACACAGGAGCCATTCGGCTGTAACCCACTGGAGGCGACCTCTGATCATCCTTTCCCACTGTGCACCGATCTCTCTAAATCTCCTTGGAGCGAGAGAGAGAGAGAGAGAGAGAGAGAGAGAGAGAGAGAGAGAGAGAGAGGGAGCTCTCCTTCATCTTCCTCGCTTCCTCCATCTCATTGTAGAGGGAGCTCTCCTTCGTCCTCTCTTCATTCGTCATCTCCTCACGGAGAGAGTTCGTCTTCCTCTCTACCTTCTTCGTCTCCACGGGGAGAGGATTCTTCCTCGTCTCTTCTCTCTTCATCTCCCAGCGGAGAAATATCTTCCTCTGGTTCTTCAGCTTGTGCAGACGGGTTTTCTCCCAACGGCAGGCCTACCTGGTACTCTTTGCCGTCCTTCTACCTTACCTTCGCTTATTTTACCTCAGTCGACTGGGCTGCCCGGTTCAATTTATCTTCTCCTCTTATTCCAGAGAAGCCAATGAAGATATCCGAGGAAAAAGCGCTGAAGGGCCGATAGGCATGGCTGTCTAACCATAAGGGCCCAAGGAGGGATGGCCTTTCAACGGCTGGGAGACGCTGGCCTCTCGGAATTAGGGCTCTCCAATCAATCTCTCGCTTATGGAGTCCATGGAATGTCTGCCCCATCTAATTTCTTGTATTACTCCTCAATTCCCTCATTCTTCATGCTTTCGCTCTTTTTTCCTCATCGTCTTCCTCTCCCTCCATTGCAGTCGTCGCTGGCCTTCTTTCTTCTCCTCTAGACGTTGTTCCCCTTCTTCCTGTAATTGTTTCTCTTGTAGTCCATAATCATCATCGCCGTCATCATCCTATGGACATTATTACCTCCTCTCTTCTGTTTCTTCGTCGTCGTCGTCGTCGTCGCCAATATCATCTTCTTCTTTCTCCTCTAGTTGTGGATCCTATTGTCCATCTCTCCTGGAAAAACGTAAAGTTGCACGGGAAATATTAACGCGAAATCATACCCCATTGACTTCACCCTCTTCTCGAAACCCAACTATTCGTATCATTTGGTTTGGCGATGCCATTTGATAAAACCTGCCATCGAATAAGCGGCATCACCGCTCCATCTCTACGGCCCGTTCAGCCGCCTCTCTTGCACCGTTATCTCCCTCTTCCAGTACTTTCTCATCGTTTCGTGCCCCTCCATAGCCTCTTTCTTTTTCGGCAAAATTCCTAGTTCCACTAACTAATTATGCTGTTGTCGTGATGGATCAGCGACCAGGAAGGTTCTTCCTACATTGGGGAGCTCGAGGAGGCTCTCATGCAAGGAGTTGTTGGCGCAAGAGCTGACGCAGACAGAAAATGTTGGCCATCTTTCTTTCTTCCTCCCTCTTTCTCTTTCGTTCTCTCTCTCTCTCTCAAGCTATGTATCTTTCTCTATTCCTACCCCAGTTCCTATCCCTATCCCTATCTATCTATCTATCCATCCATCCATCCATCCATTCATCTATGCATCCCTCCCACCGTCTTTCTCTCTCTCTCTCTCAAACGCAGACATGGTAACAATGTCAAGGTAGGAGGTTGGCACTTGCTCGCGACTAATCATCGGAAGAATGAGAGTCCAACTGGTGCAAGCGCGCGCATGGACATAAGAGACTCTCTCCCCCCTACGTAGCTTTACTTTCCAAAGCCAAACACCCCCCCCCCCGTCCCCTTCATCTACCTGTACGAGCTTCCCTTTTGGAGCCTAACTGGTACGAGCTTCGCTTTTGGAGCCGGCGGCTGCCTCACATCAGCTCGTCTCCCTTCTTTCTTGCAGCCCTCCTCCAGGCCAGGCCTCCCCCTACCCTGGAGATTTTCCCCTCGTGGCCTATGAGCTTCCAAAGCGCGCCAAGAGTAAGATTACGATCGCGATCACTGATATTTCCCCCTTCTTTTTCCTCATCAATTAGGGTTTTATTTATTTAATGAGTGCAACAGGGGAACTCGCAGTCGAGTACAGATTCTGGGTCAGCTCAGAGGATCACTGTTTCATCAGCTCCTACGGATCCAGAGTCTCCAGTGAGTAGGAAGGCTCCCCCCGAGTGGAAACAGCGAGGGATGGCCGGCTCTGCAGGAAGAACAGTGACATCTACTGTTGAGAATCATCAGCCCAAGCCCCCAAAAAAGGTAAGATTTAAGTGAGAGTCTATCCAATGTGGGTACTGTTCGATCGTCGTCTTCCTTAATAACTGCCTAGTTTTGCCTTCATGGTGCCCTCGCCTCTAGGGCATCAGAGGGAGGGCAAAGCCAGGAGCCCGGCTGGCCGAGGTTCTCCTCCGGGCTGAGTCCAGGTTTCTCTCTCCTTCCTCCCATCTCTCACTCTTTTCTCTCTACGAGAGAAGGGCCGGACCCGGGCCTTACTAGAGTCCGGCATCATCCCGTCTTTCGGGCGTTTTCTCCGGACCCGTAGGAGACTCAGCCCGGCCCGTTGACGTCCATGCCGAGATCTCAATGACCGGTGGTGGTTGTATCAGTCTGCGGTGGCAGTGTTTGACCACAAATTACAGTGACGAGCCAACACAGACTCCAAGAAGGACCGGATGTCTCTTTTAGACGACTATTTACCGGAGATGGCTCTAGGTCATGGTTCAAGCTCACCCCATTCTTTACGAGTTTGACCGGAGGGGAGCCAAGAACTGCAGAAACAGTGGATCGTCAACACAAATACCAAGAAGGGTGAAATTTTATATTGCTTTAGCGGATATTTGACGTCCTTCTGAATTCTTTTCCTTCTTGGTCCTTCATGCCCGGCTTTAATCTACGCCTGTTTCTCGACTCGCTTCCTGAGATTTGAGTGTTTACGGCTGGCTATCCGTATTCTGTCCATTTGGCCACGTGCTTCTCCCTCTCGTTTGCTGCAGAGCTGAGGTAGGCATGAGATAAAATACAGATCTTGAGAGAGAGAGAGAGAGAGAGAGAGAGAGAGAGAGAGAGAGAGAGAGAGAGGGAGTCAGTAACCCACTCGTTGTTTTTGATCTTGCAGAGAAAAGATGTAGAAAAAGATGGGAGGCCACTGGATCCTAAGGTCATACTCGAACCTTCGTTTGATCTCTCTCCCTCTCCCTCTCTCTTGGAGTCGATGCATGCACGTGGTATGCAAACACATGTACCACGCGCGAGCTGCTCAGCATCTGATTACACTCGATGATATCTATCTTCATACCTCATCTGTTTTCCACAGACGTTGAGGCGGTTGGCACAGAACCGAGAGGCGGCGAGGAAGAGCCGTCTGAGGAAGAAGGTGTCCCCACATCTCTCAACCTTCTCAGTCACTCTCCCTCTCCCTCTCTCTCTCTCTCTGTATAGATATACATACATATATATATATATATATATCATTCTATGTATCTATCTAGTAATCTCTGTCGCCATCTGTCTGCGCATGTGACCGACGGCGTGTCGTTTAAAGGCTTACGTCCAACAGCTGGAGACTAGTAGAGTGAAGCTTGCTCAGTTGGAGCAAGATCTTCAGAGAGCACGCTCGCAGGTTCAGCCCACGTCGATCCTTCACTCAGAGATTTTCTGCGGACTAATATGTTCAGAATCTGATTTCAATACCTCTTGGTGGATCGGCGGCCAGGGTTCTTTCTTCGGAGGAGGAGGTGCAGGTGGGAATGTCTTCAGCTCCGGTAGGAACTTCATAAACCCTAATGATCATATGAAATCCAGTGGTTGTTGTTGTCTTGACGCGTATTTCTCAGGTGCGGCAATATTCGATGTGGAGTACGCCCGGTGGCTGGAGGACGACGACCGGTACATGGCGGAGCTCCGGCGATGCCTGCAGGCTCGGTTGCCGGACGGCGACCTTCGAGTGGTCGTCGACGAGTGCCTGAACCACCACGACGAGATCTTCCGGCTGAAGGACGTCGCCATGAAATCGGACGTCTTCCATCTCATCAGCGGCGCTTGGGCGACGCCGGCGGAGCGGTGCTTCATGTGGGTCGGCGGCTTCCGGCCATCAGAAATCCTCAAGGTCTCACTCTACGCGTGAAACAAGAACTTGTGCTGGTCTCCAAGCGTGAAGAAGACTTGTAGGCTGTAACCTGATCTCATGGATGTGGTGAGAGCAGATATTGACTCCTAAGCTGGACCCGTTGACGGAGCAGCAGCTGGTGGGAATAGGAAGCCTGCAGCAGTCTTCCCAGCAGACCGAGGAGGTGCTTTCTCAGGGCCTTGACCAGCTCCAGCGCTCTATGGCGGAAGCGGTGGCCGGGGAGCTCCTGTGCGACGGTTTAAACGTCGGCAACCACGTGAACCAGATGGCCGCAGCCCTAGGAAAAGTCTTCGACCTCGAAGGATTCCTCCGACAGGTGCTCTCTGTCTTTCTCAATCTCTCCATATATATATATCACCGTCTGTTCCTCTTTCTTTCTTAATCTCTCCTCTCTCTCTCTCTCTCTACGTAATCATCTATCCGTCTACTAACCTACCCCTCTCCCTCCCTCTCTCTCTCTCTCTCTCTCGATCCGTATCTGCCTGCCTACCCAACAACCCTACATCTCTCTCTCTCACACACACACACTCAATCTTTCCGCATCCCTACCTACCTATCTATGCCAACTCTCTTTTCTCTCTCCGCATCATATACCTATCTACTCATTTAGCTACCCTCCTCTATCTCATCCTTGCTCATCATATACCTGTCCGTCCACCTATAAGCCTATTTTCCTCCCTCCCTCTCTCTCTCTCTCTCTCTCTCTTTCTCTCTCTCTCTCGCTGTGTATCTCCTAGTTTCCTTGCATGTCCCTTTCTAGCTATCTGCCGTCTGTGGGGAGGATTATTTCTTGCGGATAAACGGTTGCATTCAGCCGAGAGCCATAACCACCTTGTCCTACATGGATAAGATAAAACACACATTCATGTCATCATATCCGCTTCAAAGCCTCCTGAAATTCTCAGACCTTCCTCATCCATTATTGATGATACTTGCCTCTCTCTCTCTCTCTCTCTCTCTCTCTCTCTCTATCTCTCTCTATCTCTCTCTATCTATCTATCTATCTATCTATCTATCTATCTGTCCACATACATGTTCCCATATCCATCTCTCTATCTATCTATGATAGATGCGCGTCGAGGGGTGGGTGCAACGGCGTTGAGCCAGCGTTTCAGAACCATCCCCCGCACAAATTCTCAAAACTACTCCCCGATCCGGGCATTCCTTCGTCCAGAGGGCAGTTTTCTCTCTCATCTCCTCTCCTCTCCTCCCACCTTCCCCTCCATCGCCGCAGATCCTATCCAAGGGCCACGGTTGACCCACTCTCAGAGCCAATGACTTGGCTCACTGCCCACCGGTGGTCCCGTCCCATCTGGCCGGACCACCATCTCTTCCAACAGTACTCTCCATGCGATCAGAGTAATCTTCCCTACGAACCAAGCGTGCACGCATAGAACACGTATAGAAGAAAGCATACATAGCTGCTTCATGCTGCATTAATGACGATCTTGAGCTTGTCTTCAGGCCGATAACCTGAGGCAGGAAACCCTACACCAGATGCGGAGGATTCTGACCATCCGGCAGGGCGCGAGATGCTTCCTCGCCATCGGAGAGTACCACAGCAGGCTTCGCTCTCTCAGCTCCCTCTGGGCCTCCTCCCGCCCCGAAGAGTGAGTCGTCTGTTCCTCCCTCTGACCTCACGTATTTTCCCGCATTATCCACCGCCGGCATCTCACAGATGCCATTTTTAGATTATATCTGCGATTATTTTGATGCATGAGAATCTATGATTTTAGCCCATTTTAGGGTTTGATCGGTGGGTATGTGTTCTTCACCGGTAGGGCCTCGCTCGGAGATGACGGCGCTCGCCACACTTCCGCCACCGACATGCAGGTTGTTCATCAGCACCCACAGGGCCATTTCTCGCCCTTTTGACTTTTCTCGCTGGCACACCCACGAGGCATCATCATCTTCTTCTTCTTCTGCTGATGAGCTGTTATGGGCCGAGATCGATCATCGTCAAACGATGCTTTAAATCCATAGATAAGAGGGGTCAACGTCAATAGATTAGGTGTACATCAAAGGGATGCTCGTCCGTTGACTTCTCCCGAGGTGGGAGGAGGGATGGGCTGCTGTCCTCTGCGTCATTTTGATTTTTTGTATAAATTCGCATTTCTATATGGTTGTTTCTTCCCCTCGTTCAGCGAGAGCTACGTAGGTCGTTCTTCAATAGGGCTGGCTGAGCTCTCCTTTGTTGACTTTCTTCCCATGGTTTTAAAGCGGTGGCCCAATTCGATCTTTTTGGCCCAGCTCGGGGCCCGAGGCCCTGTTCTCTAATTGGGCCCCGTATCCTCACTATAGATTACATCCATGGTGGAAATCGAAGTGGTAACCGATAGTGGGGTCCGAACGGCTGTTAGCAAGCCACGCACCCCTTTCTCATTACGATATGTGATATGACTATAATACCCCTTTTCTTACCGTTTATTTATCGATCGTTCTTGAATTGCCCAGAATACCCCTAAAATGAGAGAGAGAGAGAGAGAGAGGGAGCAGCGGATCTGGATTTCCTAAACTGCCCTGCGCCAACTCGACAGAGTAGACTGGACCACTTTAGAGAGAGAGAGATTTCGCGGTTATGAGGTTTTGCTTAAACCCTTCCGTGTGGTGGCGCGCACAGATTCTCTCTCTCTCTCTCTCTCTCTCTCTCTCTCTCTCTCTCTCTGTCTCTCGCGAGAGGAAAGCGGCAAGCAGCCAAGGTGCAGGCATTTTTGTCTGAGCTTCTTTCCCGTCTCGTAGTTCCCCTACAATCACCATCCGCTTCCTTCCCGCGGAACGCCTGGCGGTCGGGGGCGGCGCGCAGTAAATCGACACCGAGGACTCCAAGGTCTGGGTACCTCTTCTGTACGGATCTCGAGCAACCGAGGTTTCATATGCGGCACTCTTTTCTCCCTCGTTCTGAGTAATTGAATGTGTTCATCTGCATCGTTGAGTGGAATTTTACGGTAGTTGCCCTCGTATTGTTCTTTGAGTTCCTCCTCCTTGTTCCAGTTCTGGACTTGGGTTTGGGGTTTCCCTTGCTAGGACACCTGCATTTAATGTTTTTGTTGCTATTATCGTTAGCGTTAAACTTCTCTCTTCATCGAGGATAGCCCCTGTTTGAGACGGCGTTTTGTACTTTTCTGACGTCTTTAGTTGCCTTTTTCTTCCTTTATCCCTTCAGACTTGACGCCTCTTGACTCAAATAAGCGGGGCGTAGAAGGCCAGAGTGCGACGCTTATGGTTAATGCGACATAATCTTCACGGTAAAGTGGTGTTGTTTGCAACGAGTTCTTCACGGAAGAGCAGCTGCTTGATTGTGGCTTTGGTAACAGCTCTTGGGATTTCACTATCGTCTACTTAATGGGAACTCGGACACCGTGCTTTACCCCCGCTGATGTTAGGATCTCAGTAGGTGTATCAGCGGTTCTTGGAGGGAGATCTTTGACAGATAGCCGAGTTGGTTGTATTAACTGGCCAAAATTTGCCGATGAAAGAAATGGGGGTATTGGCCCGAGTATGAGATTCTCATCAGGCTTGCTTCCCCTGAGATCCTCTTTAAACAATTCCCACAGCAGCAGCCAGTACCACAAGGACCCTTTCTTGAATCTACACCCTGAGGTCTCTCTGCTTAGGGGTGATGGGAATGACGCAATCATTCCTCCTGGGAAGGATAATGTTGTGACAGAAAGTTCAAGGGATACGACCATCCCAAATAACTATAACGAAGCCAAAATTAAAGTGATCGGTGTCGGTGGTGGGGGTTCGAATGCTGTTAACAGAATGATAGAGAGCTCCATGAAGGGCGTGGAATTTTGGATTGTTAACACAGATATTCAAGCAATGAGGATGTCCCCTGTGTTTCCAGAGAATCGCTTGCAGATTGGTCAAGAGCTGACTAGAGGTCTCGGTGCTGGTGGGAACCCAGATATTGGTATGAATGCCGCGAAAGAAAGCAGAGAGACAATTGAAGAGGCAGTGTATGGTGCTGACATGGTTTTCGTGACGGTAATCTTTTCTCTTCTTTTGTTTGCCAATACACAGTCCGGATAACTATTTATGGCAACATATTTACAAAGTTGAACTTCTTATGTCGCTTCTGTTCTGGGTGCTTTTTGTTTCTGCCTCGTTGGCTTATGTCAAGCTACTAGTTATATTATACTTTATTGAGTTTTTTCTACACTCTGATAAGTTTCTGAAAGATAGTTATAACGTGTTGTTTTTTCTAGCCTTTGAACTAACCTGAAACTGAAACCTTTCATTGAACTTGCATTTGCTTAATTGCCTTCAACTACACTGATGATGCTTCAACGTCTGTTCAAAATCACCTACTTTTGTTGCTTCATGGAAAAAAATATGATTTGACAATGGAAGCGATATCTTTAGATTCTTGACAAAGGAATTGACTTAAAAATTTACTGTCGAAACAACCATGGAACCGTTGAAGATGTGTGTGCTGCAGCCAATACTTCAAAGCTTATCTTGGGACGTTTGTCTGCCGGAAAACTGTTGTCATCAAAATGAATTGTTCACCCCTTGTTAAAGTTTTCTACGCTGAAGCGAGTTGGGCCTGAGGTTTGTTCATCACTTGTATCTGTGATGTGGTGCCTCATCCTTTTCGTCAATGATTTTGCAAAAGTGAATAAAAAAATCTCTTTACTTGTTCAAGCCATGCATCCCACTATAAATAAATGCGCCTGAATGTATGTGTAAAATCATCGTTTGTAAATTATTTCTATATATTTATTTTTTTATTAAATTAAAAATCATAGTTCTTTTTTTGTCTCTTTCTTTATTCCAATGAAACCTAACTGTGGGAAATTCAATTCGAAGCATCAGCAACGTTACACGAATTCAATTTATATGAATTGACATTGCGATTATAGCTATGAATACATTTTGTTTTTATTATCTCATGTCACCCCAGTCAGAATTTCAGCTGCCATGCAATTAGTTTTTGTAAGTTTGCTGATTCCTGACCTGCAATTTTAGTAATCAACATATTATCATTTTTCCTCGTATTTTAACATTTCAACAAAATGAAATTTTTTCCATCCTTACTATTACCAAAAAAAAAAAAGAAAAAAAAAGAGAAGAAAACCTGGATGACTTTTAAATTTTGTTCTGGAATAGGACATTCTGCAGAAGAATACGGCAAAAAAAGAATCCAGCTTGATATCCAGTATTTTATTTTCCTTTTTTATTAGAACTTATGTTCAAAATAGTCCATTGGCTTTACTAGCCATGAAATTTGTTGTATTCTTGTTTCGTCAATTTATTCCACAGCCTTCATCCTTACACTACTTCTTCTGCTTATATCTTGATGATCTCGTTCCCATTTTACTTTGTCTACTTCATATTTGTGGAGTTTTTCATTCATTTAAAAATGATGTATATTTCTTTGTCAGCATAACTTTTTGATGGGTTTGCTGAGTTCATAAGTTTCTTTCGTACCCAGGCTGGAATGGGCGGTGGAACGGGCACTGGTGGTGCTCCTGTTATTGCAGGAGTTGCAAAGTCAATGGGCATCTTGACTGTTGGAATTGTCACTACTCCATTTTCATTTGAGGGAAGAAGACGTGCTGTTCAAGCTCAGGAAGGAATTGCAGCTTTGAGGAACAATGTTGACACATTGATAGTGATTCCAAATGATAAATTACTGACTGCCGTTTCTCCTTCCACCCCTGTTACTGAAGCATTTAATTTGGCTGATGACATACTTAGACAAGGTGTTCGTGGTATCTCTGATATAATCACGGTGTGTATTTTTTAATGGTGGGCTATGTGGCCATATATAAATATAATGTTAAACCTTATTTTAGCAACATATCACTCACATCATGGCATTTCCTTTTTCATTTCGAATTGGGTTTCTTCTAATTACCATCTTTGTTTCCGTTGATCAGTTGATCGTGGTTGAAGTATTTATTGATCGGATACTGGCTTTTTCATGCAGATTCCAGGCTTGGTCAATGTCGATTTTGCTGATGTCCGAGCTATTATGGCTAATGCAGGTTCCTCGTTGATGGGAATAGGAACTGCAACAGGTAACCGCATATATAGGGCACAGAAACTTACCATGCCTGCTGAGATTTTGTTCTCTTCTGATTCACAAGAGGATATCCGCAAACCCAGAGAGGAAAAAATTTCAGCCTGAAGTCTGTCAGTTCGCAGTTTATAAGGCCATTCTTTTACTCTTGAATGAAGGAACCGAACCCACGTCTTTTGATCCCCCCCCCCCCCCCAAAAAAAAAAAACAAAATGCCTGTAACAATTCAATAGTTGACCAGACTACCTACCGAAGGTCCCAGCTTTCCTCTCTGAGGGTCAACTGAGTGGGGGGGGGGGGGGGGCATTGGGGCCCCGCCGACACAAGTCTCCAATGTGTCTATGCAAAAGCTTCTTCAGATAGCAAGAACATGACTACAAATTAATTGAACTCACAGTGTTCTCTTAGCCAACAAGTTAAATTTGCTGATGAATGACCTTCCTTTTCTTTTCTTTTCTTTTTTCTCCTCGCCCCCTCCAATTGCACCGTATATTGTCACATTAGAGACTCTAGTTTCTGTTCACGAGGAAAATAATTATATGCCCAATTTCTTTCTGTTTCGAAAATGTAGCTCTTAATTAGTTATATGGGTACTTTTTTTATTTTATATTAGTTACATTATGAAATAGTTAATGGCCAGTTCCTGCTAGTCTGGATCCATGGAAATGTCGGAAAAGCCCCAACTCCCCACAATGGCAACCTTCTGTCATTCTACATCTGTTGTTATGAGTTCTTTTGCAGGAAAGACGAGGGCAAGAGACGCTGCATTGAATGCCATTCAGTCCCCTTTGCTTGATATCGGTATTGAAAGGGCCACCGGTATCGTGTGGAACATCACGGGAGGAAGTGATTTGACTTTGTACGAGGTAGACTCGCCCGCTGCCTCTCTCACCGTGCATGGCAGCATTGACTTGCTTCTCTGTCCTTTTCCTCCTACTCGCCCAATGGACGGCGGAGCCCACTGGAGCAAGTAGTGTGGCGTCGTTGATCTCTGCATCCCTTTATTTATTTATTATTATTATTTGGTCAACGACGCCACACCACTTGTGGACCGGTCCGAGTTCGTTCATATCATCATATTCCTTCTATCCGAGCATTTCTCTTTGATCGGCGGCGCCTATGCTGCATGCTCTCGACCCGGTTTCTAACGTTGTTTTCTTTCTTTTTTTGGTAATTACCAATTAAGGTGAACGCCGCAGCAGAAGTCATCTATGATCTGGTAGATCCAAGCGCAAACTTGATATTTGGGGCAGTAATAGATCAGTCGCTGAGCGGCCAAGTAAGTCAACCCCCCCACCCCTCTCTCTCTCTCTCTCTCTCTCTCTCTCTCTCTCTCTCAGATGGCCCGCTAGATCCCCATTTATACTGCATAGTTTTCATTTATCTTGCTTCCGTTCTGGGTGATGATAATATCTACGTAAATCGGATTAATCCTAAGATTATTTGAGTGTTAGGAGCAGACTATGCTCGTGCACATAATCCCCAATATTTGGGGTTTTTTTTTTTTTTTTTCTGGGAGCCCGGGGGGGGGATGTACGTTGCCGGGGGGGGGGGATCATATAGTGGGTATTTGTGTATGCTGGTTAGATAGATTAATCCTAAAGAATCTCTGGCATCTACTCAGGTGAGCATCACTCTCATTGCCACCGGCTTCAAGCGACAAGATGAACCGGAGGGCAGGCCCTTGCAGGTGCGGCAGCCCTCTCTCTCTCTCTCTCTCTCTAGCTGTTATTGCATGACATGATTGTGGGGCAGACAAGGTCCAATCTTTGCGCGAAATTCTTTGTGCAGGGAGCTCAGTCAGGCCATGGGGAAGGCCTGGGGGGTGGGCGGCGCCCGGCCTCAGCGCTGGTGGACGGCGGCGGCAGTGGCAGCGGCGGTGGCTCGGTGGAGATCCCGGAGTTCCTGAAGAAGAAGGGGCGGTCTCGGTTCTCAAAGTTCTTGTAAGTAACAGTGAGTGGATTGGCCTCTCCCTCTCGCGGGGGGGAATTCTCTTCTCACTTCCCTGTCTTTCCTTCTCATCTGAGATGCTCTCTCTCTCTCTCTCTCTCTCTCTCTCTCTCTCGACTAGTGTCGTCAAGTTCTTTCTTTAGAGAAATCTGCGCCATGCTCGTCTCCCTGCTCCCTTTTTTTTTCCTTTTTAACCGGTGCATTGCCCATAAATAAAATTATAATTAAGTAATTATTTAATAAGGCTGGTACTTGAATATGAGAGAGAGAGAGAGAGAGAGCGAGGGAGCTTCTGCAGCAGCGGGGGACACGTACCCCCCGGGCCGCCACCTGTGTCGTCGTCCGCCGATAATATCGGAGGCTGACGTCACAGTGCCGGAGGATCTTTTCCCCTGCCGCTCCTCCGCCCCACGCGCATATTAGGCCGTGTGGGAGCAGGAACAAGAAGAAACGCCACTGCCGAGCTTTCCCAGGCGATGGAGACCGGCGGAGCCCTCCTCCCGCCTTCTCCCGCCGCCGCCGCCTCCGCCGGAGAGGAGGGCCCAGAGCGGTGGCGCCGCCAGTCGTCGGAGGAGGAACGGCGGAATGCGGCGGGCATCTCCGGCGAGGCGGCGGTGGTGGTGGAGGAGAGCGGAAGGGAGAGGCTGAAGCGGCACAGGGTGGCGATGGGGGGGAGCGTGTGGATACCGGAGAGGTGGGGGAAGGAGGAGCTCCTCAAGGACTGGATCGACTGCGCCGCCGTTGACCGGGCCCTCGTTCCCGCCGGGTTGACCTCGGCCAGGGAGGCGCTCGTGGAGGAGCGCCAACGAGTCGACTCCGTCGTCTTCCCCGCGGAGAGCCAGTGCCTCACCGCTTGGGCCACGTAAACAAACTCTCTCTCTCTCCTCGCCTCTCACCGTCAATCTGTGACCTGGGCACCTGAAATCGCTCATTTTTACGATAACTCGAGGTCAAATTCGATTGCCACAAGCCCCATTGGCATCCTCTGGAGCACATATAAATGCAGGAGCAGCAGCATCAACGACAATAATAATAATAATAATAATAATAATAATAATAATAATAATAATAATAATAATAATAATAATAATAATAATAGTAATGAAGATGAATCATTGAAGCCACAACAGCGTTCGTTGCATTCATCCGCAATTGGATGCCATAAAAGGGAAGATGAAGAGTCCTCAGAGTGCAGCCGAGGACCCATCATCAATCCCCTCTCTCTCTCTCTCTCTCTCAATGGTCTCAGCAAGAACATTGCCATATCTTTATCGACCCATCATCGCTTGCCGACGCAAGTAGCCGTGGGTCCTGAAATCCAAAGAAGATATCAATACTACTGCTACTACTAATAATAATAAGAATAATAATAATAATAATAATAATAATAATAATAATAATAATAATAATAATAACAAGTGGGAGAGGGGAAGAGGAGAATTCGAAGAAAGATGGGCCTGAGAAAGTGACCTTCGGGTTCCACCTCACGGCGTTGACATCCATCTCATGGGCCTTCTCCTTCTTCAGGATCATCTTATATGACGGCCGATCAATCTGCAGTTGGTGGGTCCCACAGAAGAGAACGATGACAAAATTAGAAGCATAAAATCTTACGCACTCTAAGCCTGAAGCAACAACAAAAAAAAGGGTTTCCAACATTTCGGGAAGATTATTTTTATTTTTATTTTTTTAAAAACAAGCATTTCATATGATTCGTAATCATATTAAATTACATAATCATGATTCATAAACAAGAGCATAATCAGCATACTTTATACCATCTAGTTATCTGATGAATCATAAGATAATTATGATTCATAAAATTTCATTTGGGTTATGATAGTGGCATTGCGATCTTAAGCATCATGGTGTCATATTAAACAAACACATTTGAATAGAATCTGACCCACCAAGCATCATCACCTATACACCGAAAATGGTTTTATCCTCCACACGAGGTCCGCATTTAGATTGAGTTTGACCAGCAGACACCACGTCTCAATCTGATGCCACGGGTGCTCATTATCATTGGGCTTTGGACCATCATGTAAAAAGTCAACACACACAAAAAAAGTAGGTCATCAAGCTGCACTGCATGGAATATTTCCACAAAAACCATCTTCATGTCCCCCGATCTATGATTGAATTGGGTATCCATTTTGAGAACTACTGGAAGGCAGCTTTAATTGCAGCGCTAGCAAAGAATTAAAAGCATGGTTGACTCGTCCTACACTGATTATCTTATGCCGGGAACATTAAACGGTCAAATCTCACCAGAACAATGCCCCTCATATCTCTGAAATACAAGCATCTGCGTATATGAGTTGGCAACGGTCAAATCAATTGTTCGCCGCCCAGCCATGCTCTGCTTGTTTGCTGCCAGTCATTCTTCTCAACCGTGGCTCTTCGGGTCGCACAAGCTTGCTTTATGCCACGAGGATGTGCTATATATTTCATGTACAGGAGCCCTGGTCTAGTACCATCACAACCCTACTTGAAATCTCGGCATGAGAGACCCTTGTTTATTGGAGACTTGCCAAGAGAAAAGAAGAGGTGAGAGATAGTCTTCTCTCATTTATCTTATGTGGGCAATCTGTCCATCCTAAGACGATGTGGATATGATTGGCTAATAACATGCTTAGGGTTGATTTCTCTATCTTTATCTTGCGTAGCTTCAGGGTAGTGAGTAATCAACTGTCTGCATCGATCTGTACCATGAATTGGACTGCCATGTCGATGCTTCCTTTGAGTTCTTGAGTAATGGTCATCTGGGCTTTGAGCTCGAGGTTGTGTAATCTCGGACTAAACACTGACATGGGCTTCTAGGACTGTGTCTTGGTTGTTTTGGGAGCTAGAAAAGAGCCTTTTTCCATTTTCCGGATGAGAAGGTGGGGATGATAATACTGTATGAGAGAGCCATTCATTACAGCTACTACACTACTGCCTTCAAGCATGCATACCTGTTTAAGATAAAATAATTCTAATTCTCCTAAATAAATAAAAAACCCAGTCAAGATGGCAGAAGCTTAAGGCTGATAGAGCAGATCCCAAATGAATAGAACAAGGCTTGTCTGTCACGACGAATGTGATCTCAAAGGGTAACTTAGATCCCATAGGCATCGATTAGATGGAGGCATGAAACACCGAAGATTAAGTATGCCACATTTCAAAGGGCGCTGGGCACATCATAAATATACTTGCATGATGAATACATGAGAAGCTTTTAGTAGCATGGATTAACACAACAAGTAAGAGCTGGGAGAGGTATGATACATACGGGGCTATGTTTGTCCTCAACGAAGAGGCGAATGGCATCATCGGCAGCTCCAGTAGCAATTATACCCTCCCTGTTGACATTCAAGAAGCAAAACACTGAGAAAACCAATATCAGGCAGTTAAACTGCAACCCGAATGGAATACATGGCATATCAGTAATGGACACTGTATTTTAATCATGCACTAAAGATGTAAATTCTGAAAGGACATATATTTGAATCGTAATCAGCGGAAAAATGGAAACGCGATCATATTAAAATAAAATATTAAGGCATCAGCGTCCACAGATAAAATGAAACCTCTCTTCTTTTCGTCATCAGAATGATTGGCAGTACTAAATGATAAATTTAATGCACGAGCACATACCTTGACCAGTCAACAGAAAATAATGTCCGATGATGATATCCGGAAAGAGTGCAAATGTGTCTCCTGAAGGAAACAGTAAAAAACAACAAGGAGATAATGAAAAGGGATATATATTGTCCACAATGTAGTAAGGGTCTAACGTGCATTATCACATAATATTGATGCCAATGTAGAGGCTTAGAAGATAAATCACATTTAGTTCAATGGCCACTTACCTCTCAAAAGAGGTGAACAAAAAATATAGTTAGTGAACTATACGTGGTCCACAATTGAAGACTTCATCTTTAGGCGTTATGAAATATAAACAACACATTAACAGGTTTCCTTTGTTCCTCAAACTAGATGGGACAGAATGGTTAACCAGTTTGAGATACAACTATTCTACATGCAAAATCTAAAGGTAAAATATACTCTCTGATAAAAGTTCTTGCAGTTGGTTATCTTTTGACAGTCCAGTTTTGATATAACAACCTAGTAGGTCCAAGTGGAGATTCAGGCATTATAAGGCATGCTTCTGGCCATTACCAAAATTTTATGTTCAAAACCTGTTCTTTTCAGGCAAATAGTTTGAGAGAACATGTTCATTAAGATTAACCTAAAACGGCAATGAGCTAAGCTCATGTCGTCCACTGTCCAACAAAAAGGGGAAACCAATTACTACCAGTTTAATAAAAGTATAAAAAAACCGATCATCATGTAAAAATGGAAAATTATCAGAAAAGGGGATCCAAAAAATGTAACGAAAAAGGTCAATCTCTCACCAGGGGCTGTGCCCATCATCAATTATTTGAAAAGAGCCACTGGTGTCCCATATCTTTAAGGTTAGATCATCACTGCAAATGTACAATTTAGAAATCAGACACTTTCCTACGTCAGAAGTTTCCCATCGAGAATTCAGCCAAGATATGCTAAATCAACACTACTTTCATGAGCTTCGAAGCTGAGAGATGTACGCACCTACAGGTGGCCATTTTATCCCCATTCGAATTGAACGATAATGCCCAAACTGTAGATGTATGACCACTGAAAGCCATTAACGAAAAAAAGGAAATAGACGCTCAGATAAAAGCTGGACAAAATATCATACCAAGAAAGCATTTAAACCTTAATTACCCACTAGACTCCTCCAGTGTCTGGACACAACGCCAATCATCAATATCACCATCCTCTGCCCAAACCTGTTTGACAATCAAAGAAGAGTTCTCTAGTTTTCTTTTCCCCCCTGACGGAGTCGTTATCAATTCTAGTTCACATTGCATACCTTGATTGAGTTGTCATAACTAACAGACACTAGAACATCCGAAACCGGGTGCCACTGGACCATTTTCACATCCTGCGTATGTCCTTGCAAGACAGAAACACAGTCATACTCACTACCATCGGATTGAACTTCCCATATCCATACAGATTTGTCACGACTACACGTGGCAAGCAAAGAGCCAGAAGCATTCCACGAGACGCTCTTTACTTCATTTTCATGGCCCTAGGAAGGCCAACAGAATTAAAATATAAGCATTAGTAAGAGGAAATAATATTGGAAAAACACGATTGAAAATAATAAACATTCAATGATGCATAAACTTCAAACAAGGTACACACAAGGGTTCTGAATTATACAAATACCTCCAGTGTGGAGACACACTCGAAGTCATCACCAACATTTTCCCAGATAGCAGTCGTGGCATCAAAACTTGCTGTAGCTAATAGCCTTCCTGAAGGTGACCAGGCACAAGATCTCACTGTTCGAGTGTGAGTTTCGTCCAAAACAGCCTACACAATAGGTTATAAATGACTGTAATTAGTGTTCTGAAAAGCTATTGAAGCAAGTGACGACTAATCCCACGTTTTTTTTTAAAACCTTTAAGCCATGTCGCAAAATACATGGGCATCTCAAACCCGACAGTAAAAATACCATTCGACAGCTACCACCTCATCTTAGAGAAGTTTATTGAACAAAATGGCAATTAGCGCGAAGAGAAGTGACAATAATGAAAATGATGTCCAGACCCAAGCAAATGAAAATGAGACCGGGTCCAGTGATGATAGGACGTGGGAACTGCAATACTTGTGGCAGGTTAACCTTGATGATATCCAACCTTCTGCAACAGGAACCCCGCAGACACTGCTTTCCGAATAGATACATAGGAGAAATAGTTCCTTTCATGGAGATGGAAAGCGCCCCCCACCATTATACCCACGCAGAGATTAGCTGCAACCACATATATGGAGGGGTAGCCTCCCAAAGAGAAAATCGGTGATGATTTTAGCGATTTTGGCGACTTTGGTTGCAAATTAGCTAATGATAATTTAAGGTATAAGTCGAATTAATTAGACGTGTTGCCGACTCCAAATAGTCAACGTTTCCCGAACTTTCCTACTTTTAGGTTATGGAATGAATCAAAGCTTCGCCATTCTATAAAAGTACGAACTCAGCACAATCGAATGAAAACAAAAAAATTAAAAGCACCGCCTTAAATCGTCAAATTTTGAAACAGAAAACAGATACTTATTACACAGCCGGAGCAAACGGACGTCACTTCGAACAAAATTGCCATAATCTTTCGTAATCAACTATGTGCATGTTTCGGGTAGGGTAGGGAGCGGAAATTTTGAGAAACGAACCGTGCAGTCCCAGGAGTCCGCCGCCAGGTTCTGCCTCCAGATGCGAACGGTCTTGTCACCACTGCAGGAGGCCAGAACCGCCGGAACGCCGTCGCCGCCGGCGGCGGGATTCCACGCAAGGCTCCACACTCTATCCGTGTGCCCCTCCAATCGACACAGCTCCTTCAGCTCCACCTCCCCCTCCACCTCCATCTCCACCAAGACTTTGATCTCCCAGAAGCTCGGAAGAAGCCTTCGATCTGAGGCCCGCCCCTTCCGCCGTCGAATTCGAGACTCCGACGAGCGCTCCCTCAGACGGTCGACGACCCTATAAGGAAGAAGCCCCTCAGGAAACGGGTCGACTCGGACTCGGATTCAGACTCCAACACACCGAGTCGAGCGAGTCCAATCGGACGGCTTGACCGCATCCACGTAACCGATACTCGCTATTTATTTAATTTTTAAATAATGATTAACAATAACCTCGCTAATTCGATAATAAATTTTAGTACGAATTATATTTCGATTTTTTATTTTCTCCCCGATTTTTCTATCGTCTCACATAACGGCCAATTGCGGAGTAATATAGTCATTTAATCTTAACTGGCATTTTACCCCTCGATTTTAAGGAATGCGAAATATATCCCTCCACCTCTCTCTCTCTCTCTCTCTCCCTCTCATCGCCCGTCACGCCATAAATTGGAATATTATAGACGATGCATGAAATATTTTCTACAATTTATTAGGCAGAGAATATCCCGCAGAGTTCTACGCGACGGGGGCCGGGGGGAGGTCACAATAATCAAAGGTTTCCATGGGTTATTATTAAATTAAATAAAGACAGAGGTTTCTTAAAAACTTGACATTTTTCATGGACGTGAATCTTCAAAACCCCGACAACTGGGCCTCCAGCCCGGCCCAGTCTCAATACACGAGGCTGCGTGGCATTCCGCCACGTGGCTCCCCGCTTTTTCCCCCCAGGGGCTTCTGGGCTCTAATGAGCGGGAGGAATTTGTCAGGCCCATAATCGTTGGATCGGATCATTAGAAAAAGGATCCGAACCGTTATTGTACCCGTTAATTTTACTAAAGAGGGGGGTTGAGCAGGGTGTTTCCGCGGGGCTTCTTCTCGTTGCTCCTTTGGTTCGAGCGGCGGGAGAGATCGTCGGAACCCTAAATCTTGGGGGCTCCGTCGTCGAAGCCCTCGAGGCCGTTGGAACGATTCAGTCCGACGATCCCAGTGAGCCCTGCTAGAGGAGACGTAGCCGGTAGGGAGGTGACCGATTCAGCGTCCTTGAGTGATCGCTGCTTGAAAAGGGTTTTGGCTGACGGTCTGTTTGCGAGGGAAGCAGGAGGTGAGTTGCTAGTGCTATTTCTCTTTTATTCTCCATATGTGATATGCATTTCTCGTTCTCTGTCTTTGTGGGATCGGGGGGACTGTTCTTAGTCGGAGTGGCGAATTAGGCGAGTGAGGAGTGAGGAATGTTTTGATGGGAATAGTGTCTTTGCTGCTGGGTTCTGAAATGGTATGTCCAAGCAATTATTACGCCGTAGTTTTTTCTTTGAAGGATTGGATATCATTTTACAGGTAGGTGACCACGAGGTTTTCATTCCCTTTTACAAGGGTAAGCTTTTGGAAAAAAATATTTCGAAGATGAGGAAGTAAGCTATCCGGAATCGTGCCGGGAGGCTTGGCGGGGGATGAACGGAGCAAAATAAGGGGAAAGACCCGATTTCATCTGAAAACTGTTTTTATGGACTGTCTGTCCTGAGGAGATCGTAATAACCCTGATCTTTCTATATTTTCATGCCGTAACGTCTGTGTTTGCAGACCTTCGGCGAGTCTAAACTTCCACGTGGGTGTTTTCCTAATAGATTTTGTCATCCGTGATACCAGATGCCTACTAGGAATTTTACTTCCGTTGGTCAAGATTCTAAGAAAATAGTTTAGGCCTGAGCTGAATCAACTAGAGCATTATTTTCATGGATTTAAACGTTATTCGATGCATGCCCGGAGGTAATAGATCGGGGGGTTTTCATAGAGCATTATTCTAAGAAAACGTTATCCGTGGACATGCATCTGGTATTGTCCAGAGGGTCTAGTCACGTGGCATGCCCGGAGTGGATGACACGGCCTAATATTCGTCCATTTTCCTCTCATGAATGACTTGTTGATAATTAGTTATATGGAACTGAATACTAGTGTAGTTCTGTTTTTTTTTTTTTTAACTTGTGACACTTGAAAAACCGAAAACTCTATTTCTAACATGTGGGTATCGGCTCTCGTACCTTTCACTTGACACACAAAATCAAGTTGGCATGTTACGTAAAGAATTCCTCTCTCTTTTTTTTAAGTAGATAGTAGCAGATATTCAGAACATATTAAAAATAAATACGATGCAACCATTTTATGCCCTTTAGAATGGTGACAGTCTGCAGGTAGATAGTGTAGGCTTATCTATGAACCCACCTGTGGTGGATACGTACGAAATTGCATCTGACGGAAATGCTTCCTGAAATTGGTGAAATAATAAAAACTATGGATGAAATACACTTCCCATGGAGATTGATAATAGGTGAATCTCAACCGGAGGTTAGCATCCGAGTAGAGTTGTTGGACTTGGTGACAGGTTGCTTAACGGTTGGTGCTGATAGACAGGTCTTGTGTAAATCATCAAAAGAAAAAGTTCCCTGTCCAATAACTTAAGTATTTAGTAAGACATGTGTCGGTATCAAACCCTTAATCAGTAGTGAACTACTAGCTAACGCATTTGAATGATGCAATGAACTCCCAACCGCGGGGTATGAAGGACAAATAGGAGAGAGATGGCAGAGGAGATGAGTCTTGGGTTACTACCTCCTGTTAAAATGAGAGCACTTGGACATTAACGGGAAAGATGTTCAAGTATCTTTCCTAGGCGCGTCTGGATGAACCTTTTGCATCCTGGGAAATGGTAGTTTTATCTTACTTTGAAAGCATGTGTGCATTCAATTTGATTCGTATAAATCTTGATGACTTGAAAATCTGTAGCCAGAGATGAATTTCTTTATCCTTTGGATCATTCTTGTGAGCTCATCCAAATGCTTGATTTTCTTATCACATGACTTGAGTAGTTGAATGACCGGAATAAAACGCTATTCTGTTGACTAGCCTTATTCATTATGGGTGATTGTTTTAGTCCTTGCGCTTGCCAGAATGAAATGATGATAAATAGGGGCTGCTTCTTGAGAACCATGATATTATGCCTAGTTTTCATTTATTTATGATGTAGTATATGGTTTTTGGTTCACATGGTGATACTTTTTCTTTTTTTTCTTCTGTTTTTGTTGGTTGGAATCACAAATGTAGACACTTGAGATAGGCTGGAAGCATTTTTTTTTTTTTTGGTTCACATTCCAGTATCTAACCCTACAAAAATACATATCTTCACTTTTTTGAGCCTGTTTAGTATCATCTTCCTGATTATCTTTCAAGAAATCTTTCTCGTTGCTCTGTTGTTTCGTCTACTGGTATTACCTACCTATTGGCGAAGATCTTTCTCTTCCACATCAAAGCTCCTTTCAGCCATATGTCATGGCAAGAATCCAATCAAGACTCAGTTTGCGTCTCTTGTTGGCCTTTCTATTGTTTTCCACCTTTCCATTTCTCTATACTCCCCTTGCAAATGCTTCTTGCTCCTTTCTTTCCTTTTCAGTCGCCTTGCAAGCTTGTTCCAGATTTAAAAAATGCCAAGGGGAAGAGCTAGTGCTGCCGCCACAAAGCCAGCTGAACCCGTCAAGCCCGTTGAGACTGAAGAGCAGGTGGATCTGGACGAAGAGAACGATCCCGAGGAGGAGTACGAGGAAGATGTCGAATACGAAGAAATAGAGGAGGAGGTAGAGGAAGAAGTGGAGGAGGAAGAAGTAGAAGAGGAAGAACAGGAGGATGCTGAAGAGGAAAAAGAAGAAGCCGCCGTTGCACTCACCGGTGGGGACGACGAGATGAAAGATGACGAGGAAGAGGAGGAGAATGAGCAAGCAGAGGAGAACGTAGAAGAGGAAGTGAGTGAAGAGCACAAGGAGCTTCTTGCTCTCCCTCCGCACGGCTCCGAGGTTTACGTAGGCAACATCCCCCAGGACGTCTCCCATGACGATTTGAAGTGCTTTTGTGAGGCCATTGGCGAAGTCTTTGAGGTAGGCATTCTCCCTCATCTCTTCACTCTGTGTCTCTTCCTTGCTCTCCAGACATAAATATATATATATATATATATATATATATACTTACATTATTATCCCTTGTAAATAACAGGTGAGAATAATGAAAGGGAAGGATTCGGCAGAGAACAGGGGTTATGCGTTCATCACTTACAGGAACAAAGAATTAGCCTCTAAGGCCATCAAAGACCTCAACGGCACCGAATTCAAGGCAAGCACCTCCTCCTTGCTGTTTTCACCTTACTCACACACACTACTTGCCACTGAGATCTCCTCTGATCATGACATGGCCTGGTTCAGGGGAAGAAGGTGAAGGTGTCGGCGTCCCAGGTAAAGCATCGGCTTTTCATCGGGAATGTGCCTCGGCACTGGTCAGACGACGATCTGAAGAGGGAGGTGAGGAAGGTTGGCCCTGGGGTCTCCCTCGTGGAGCTGAAGAAGGTACGAGGATACTACATATGCGTCAGCCCTGCTCATATATATATATATATATATCCTCGTATAGAAATCAAATAATAGATGTTTATGCTCACAATTATATTATTATGCGTGATCTTGGTCCAAGGTTGGACCTTTCCTGTTCGGAATCTGATCGTTTTTTTTTTCTCTGATTATTGTGCGTTAATAGGACCCACAGAATGCGAGCCGCAACCGGGGCTTCGCCTTCATCGAGTACTACAACAATGCGTGTGCGGAGTACTCGAGGAGGAAGATGTCGACTCCGAAGTTCAAGCTGGAGAGCAACGCTCCGACGGTGAGCTGGGCCGACCCGAAGAACAGCGACTCCTCGTCCTCCTCCAACTCCCAGGTGAAGGCGCTGTACATCAAGAACCTCCCGAAGAACGTGACCCAGGACCAGGTGAAGGAGCTGTTCAAACACCACGGGGAGATCAGCAAGGTCGTCCTGCCCCCGGCCAAGTCCGGCCAGGAGAACAGCCGATTCGGGTTCGTTCACTTTGCAGAGCGATCCATGGCCATGAAGGCCCTCAAGAACACCGAAAAATACGAACTTGAAGGTTTTACTCTCTCTCTCTCTCTCTCTCTACTTTCTCTCTCTACTTTTTGTGCGACCCAAATTGGTCTGAATTCTTATCTTTTGGCAGGGCAAGTTCTGGATTGCTCACTGGCGAAGCCACCAGCGGACAGCAAGAAGGGCGATTCGGGCTCGAGCATCTCACAGAAGGCTCCTCTCCTGCCGGCCTATCCCCCTCGCGCCGGTTACGGCCTGGTCAACCCCTACGGCTCTCTCCCTGCTGCTTACGGCGCAGGAGGAGGAGGGTACGCCCAGGTTGGGGTTCCAGAGATTAGACGATTTTTCTTTTTATATAGATTGATTGATCTTTCCTATAGTTTTGGCCTCCGAACCATATTTATGTGAGTGGACGTGTTCTTTTTGCAGCCGTTGATGTATGGGAGGGAGGCTGCTGCCCCTGCGGGTCTGGCTATGGTCCCCATGATGTTGCCCGACGGACGCGTGGCTTACGTCCTGTAAGTCAACCCTTTTGACCTTTCTCTCGAGACCCGGATGCACCGTTGACTGGGCGCATCTGAGAAATCTGCATGGCGGCGCAGGCAACAGGGCGGCCCGGCGGCGGCGCCTCCCGGTCCCCTGCTGCACCAGCAGCGCGGCGGCGGCGGCGGCGGCGACAAGAAGGGCGGCGGCGGCGGCAACCCCAACAGAGGCCGCCCAGGAGGCGGCGGCGGCGGCGGCGGCGGCGGCGGCGATAGGCCCGGTCAGAGGTACCGCCCATACTGATTTTCTCCTCACTGGAACTGCACCTTCAGCTCGGCGGGCGGAAAATGAGGTTTCTTTTTCTTAAGAAATATCGCTGGAAGGGGCCCTGTATTATTATTTATCTCTACGCTACGCTATAATTGTTTAAATATCGCCAGCGTGTTTCCTTATCGGGTGGTGCTCCGCCTCGTGGAGATGGACTGAGTGCACGTGGCGCTGTCTGCCACGTGCGCACGCAGTGGTTAGCCACGGAATCTTTGAGAAAACGAGAGCCCACCCAGAGACACTTGGTGTTATTTGCCGCCGGGCCGGATTCTCCCACACGGAATCGTAGTTTTCTTATCGGGTCGGTCGGTCCTGTGAACCGATATGCGTCTCCGACGCGCGTCCTCATCGTACGGATGCCACGTGGCAAGGAAGCGGGATCGGTTCGGCTTCTTTTTTTTGACTGCTCGCGCCGATATTTAAACAGCGGCAGTTGCAGCGTAGGCTGGCAGTAGAGAGAGAGAGAGAGAGAGAAGAGATGGCGACGGTCCTGAGGCTGCTCCTCTTCATGTGGCTCTCAGGTGTGGTTCTTCTTCTCCTCCTCTTCATCTCCTCCCCCTCCCCCTTCCACTCGATCGATCCTGTGTTCAGTCGACGAGGGAAGGAGATCTGTACGCTGTAGTAACAGACGGAGAATTTTTCTCATTTTCGACCGGATTCTTTGGCCGTGGATCTCGTTTACGATCAGATCTTTTTAGATTTTTCTCCCCTGCTGTTCTGTTGTTTGGACTCGTTGATCTGAGACGATTCGAGTTTTTCTTCTTCTTCCCGTATGAGCGTTATCGTATAGACGAGAGCGGTCAAAATGACGGTTGATCGGACGCAAAGTTGGCAGTAGAATTCTGCAGATGTGGCGTATCTCGTTGTTCTGCGCACATGAGAATTAGGCCGAGACCCACCTGTTCTCAGCACGGCATCAGTCAGTTTTCCTACTACTCGGAGGTGAAAGTGGTTTGCTCTTTTCCCCTGTGGAATATATTCCCCAGTTGGGATTGTTAGGTGTGGCCACCGCGCGTGGTAAATGTCTCCGGCGACTTCCGCGAAGTCCCGTTCCCGTCCAGATCGCTCAGATCCGTCTTCCAGATTGCCAACGAGACTCGTGCTCTGGCGCCCGATTCACCTCCGACGCGAATTCCATTGGTTTCCTCCGTAAAGAGGTTTCGCCGAACGGTGAATCGCCGCGGAGAAAACAGGAATTGGCGAGATCGACGCGGTGGTCAATGTGCGGAAGGAAGGATTTCTCCGCTCTGCTGATGGAAGAAATCTTGCGCAAATCTTTCTTCAGATGTTCATCGCCCGGCGACATGAGTTTGCTCGCTGAGTCTCTCTGCTCCTTTTATTGATTTACAGGCCCTCTCCTCCAGGCGCATGGAGTCACCGTCGGCATCAACTACGGCCAGATTGCCAATAATCTCCCTTCGCCCTCGCAAGTGGCGTTGCTCCTGCAGTCCCTCAACATCAGCAGGGTGAAGCTCTACGATGCCGATCCAAACGTGCTGAGAGCTTTCAGTAGCTCCGACGTCGAGTTCATAATCGGAATCGGCAACGAGAACGTCGCCAACATGATGGATCTCTCCAAGGCCCTTGCGTGGATCAAGCAAAACGTCCAGCCCTACCTCCCCCTCACCAGAATCACCTGCGTCACCGTGGGAAACGAGGTGCTCTCTGGCAACGACACGGCGTTGATGGCCAATCTCTTGCCGGCGATGCAGTCCGTCTACCAATCCCTAGTCGCCCTCGGGATTGATGAGCAAGTCAGCGTAACCACTGCCCACTCCTTCGCCATTCTCGCCAATTCGTTCCCCCCTTCCTCTGGCTCCTTCCGCCATGATCTCTACCACTACCTTCAACCCCTGCTCAATTTCCACTCCCAGACTAAGTCCCCTTTCCTCATCAACGCCTACCCTTTCTTCGCCTACAAGGCAGACCCCGACAGGGTGCCATTGCAGTACGCCCTCTTCGAGCCAAACCCCGGCGTCACCGATCCGATCACCAATCTGAAGTACGACAACATGCTCTACGCCCAGATGGACGCTGCTTACTCCGCCATCAGGGCAATGGGGCACACGGACATCGATATCAGGATCTCCGAGACGGGGTGGCCGTCCATGGGGGATCCAGAGGAGGAAGGTGCTACGCCGGAGAATGCCGCCGCCTATAATGGCAATCTGCTGAAGAGGATAGCCATGAACCAGGGGACCCCGTTGAAGCCCTCGGTGCCGATCGACGTCCATGTCTTCGCACTGTTCAATGAGGACATGAAGCCTGGGCCCACCTCGGAGAGGAACTATGGCTTGTTCT
Source organism: Spirodela intermedia (assembly GCA_902729315.2). Taxonomy (NCBI): domain Eukaryota; kingdom Viridiplantae; phylum Streptophyta; class Magnoliopsida; order Alismatales; family Araceae; genus Spirodela; species Spirodela intermedia. The sequence continues at coordinate 6,277,470 of LR746274.1, read as the reverse complement.
ACCCAGACGGCAGTCCGGTCTACAACATCGGCCTGCATGGTTCTTCTCTGCCGTCTTCGTATTCTTATTTTTCATCTTCTTCCCAGAGAACGGTCTGTCCAAATCTCCCTTCTTTCTTTCTTCTTCTTCTTCTTCTGGTTCTTCTCTCTCTGAACTGGTTTTTCCGCCCTGCAGGAGAGGATGATACCCGTTCTGGGTCTTGTGTCGCCCTTGCTCTTGCTGGCTCTTCTCTGAGATCGGTTCGGATTCAGCACCAGCAGCTGTTTGGAGAGCTGCTTCGGCCAGGAAGGAGAAGCAGAGAGAAGGAAGGGGGAGTCTGAGCTTCTTGTTTGCCAAATGAGGTAAGCCCCGTTGACCACCGCCACCTCCTTTCTCTCCCCATGGCTGATGAGGAACAAGCTTTGGCGAGCCGGTTAGGCCGCGCCGGTGGTCGTCTCCTTTCGCCCGCCCACCACATGGAAAGCGATTCCTTCCTTCATCCACCTTCTCTCTCGCTTTCTCAGTGCTGAGAGATTCTTCCCGTGCAGAGATACAAAGACAGAGAGGGAGAGAGTGAGGGGGAGAGAGAGAGAGAGAGAGAGAGAGAGAGAGAGAGAGAGAGAGAGGGACGTTCAAACAGAGAAAGGGACGTTGACCCGAGATTCTGGCCTTCCTGGGTCCAGTTTATTCTCCCCTCCGGATTCGATTCTGACATCCCACCTCGAGAAGATCGGTTCCTCTTGATCTCGTAGAGCCGCTCGCATCATCTGTGAATTATTTCTCTCTCCTCATCTGCTTTCTCCGTCCCTTGTGCAGGAAACCGGCGGCGGCGGCGGAGGAGGAAGAAGACGAACGACTGCCCCCGCGTCTAATCCGCCGCCTCCTTATATAAATTCGTTTTTTGCCCGCGTTGACCAGAAGCTACAAAAAGTGTTATCCGATCAGCATTTGGGCCGCTTTTTGACTTCACCCTCCCTTGGTCAACGATTTCCTGGTCAGTCCGTCCATCAGTCGGTTGTAGGCTCGGATGTTGGGTATAAATCCCGCGTCCAGCATGGCCTCCACGACGGCCTCCGCCTCCTTCCTCCTCCCCTCTCCGGCGAGCCCCGCCGCCACAATCTCAAACGTTGACTCGTCCGGCTGGAATCCCCCTCTCGTCGCCGCCATCCTCAACCTCTCCGCATCCGCCGCCCTACCTCCACCGCAGAGCGCCCGCAGGAGCCCGTTGAACGTCACCGCGTCCGGCGGCGCCGCCGCCTCGATCATCCTCTCCGTCAGGCCCACCGCCGCCTCCACCCTCCCGGAGCTCCTCAGGGCCTCCACCAGCGCGGCGCAGGTCACCGCCCCCGGCGGCCTCCCCGCCACCCGCCACAGACCGTCCACCATCTCCGCCGCCCTGTCGAGCTCCCTCACCGCGCAGAGCTCTTCGACGAGCTCCAAGCAGTCCGTCCCCTCCGGCAAGGCTCCCCTTCTCAGTAGCTCCATCACCAGATCGCCGGCCTCTGAAACCCTACCTGCGCGGCAGAGCCCCCGGAGGAGCATCTCTCCGGTGGCCGGCGAGATCGCGTGCCCCAAGTCGAGCATCTCCCTTGCGACGGCGATCCCTTCCTCGATCCTCCCTCGCCGGAGGAATCCTCCGATCAGGGTGTTGAAGGTGACCACGTTGGGGCTGCATCCCTTCGCCTTCATCTCCCTGAACAGAGCCACGAAATCGAATCCTCCTCCTCCTCCGGATTTGCAGAAGCTGTGGATCATGATGTTGAAGGTGACCACGTCGGGATTCACTCTGTCGCTCCCCATCCGGCGGTAGATTTGGATCACCTTCTCGTGGTTTCCGAGCTTCGAGAGGCCGCTCATGAGGACGTTGTAGCTTGCGGCGGCGGGCTTGCCGTCGACGGATCTCTGCAGATCGGCGAACGCCGCCTCCGCCTGGTCTGGCCGCCGCGCTCGGCAGAGCGCGGCAATGGCGAAGCGGAAGATCGGCTCCAGGCGGGGGCAGGAGAAGATGCCGTCGCCGGCGCAGGGGCAGGGGTGGGAGATCATGAAGCGGAGGACCTCCCGGAGATCGTCGGGGCGGTCGGTGACGGCGAGCGTGCGGGCGATCCACTCAAAGGTGGAGTGGTCGTGGCGAAAGGAGTCGACGCCGACGGCCCACCGGAAGACGTGGAGGTCGTAGGCGGCGAGGCGAGGGTGGTGGCGGAGCTTCCGGCGGAGGAGGTGGAGCAGATCTGAGGAGGAGAAGTCTGGTCTCAGGTGTGCGCGGAGGAAGCCGGAGAGGGCCTCCGGCTTGGCTGGCGTCAGCGATAGGGCCAGCGACGGAGCGGCGGCTACAGGCGGAGCAGCGAAATCCTCCGCCATCGCTGCCGGAGGCGGCGGCGGTAGCGGAACGGATCGGCGGCGGAGCTTCAAGAGGGAACGCCGGAGGGCCATTCAAGGTAGAAGAATCCCTGTTCAAACCCTCTATCTCTCTGAAGACGTCTGTTAGATTAGATGACGGTGATGTTTAATTTTGGCTGAATTCTCGGTAAGTTAAACAATAATTGTAGTACCCTATAATTACAATAATTAAAAAATAAGAACTGTCTTCATGTGCCCTCCTTTTGTATACTGGGACTACGTGGGCCCCTAAAATAAATTCTGCCTAGAGTTCGGCCCAGATGGCCCTTATTGGACTCCAATAAACCATGGGCCCGCTGGTCTTAAACTAAATAGGCCGTTATCGGGCTAGCTGGCGGTCAGAGGCTACTTGGGCCGGCAGAAGCTCTGTTCGTCAATGGGTGAAGCATTTGGGATATGATGACGTAATTTAAACGTAAAATGACATCACTATTAGCATGGGGCCCACCAATCCAGCCGGAATGGTCCTACTTCTTGGGGAAAAAAATATTTTTTCTGCGGACGGATGGCGACGTGGCCACCAGATAAGCACCCGGAGATTTAGAGTAATCTAATAGGTGTCGGCGGGCCGCATTAGAGCCCGCCCGTTTTTCCGGGCTTGAGCGATGAGGCCCGTGAGTTCGACGGGCCGGGCTCAATCAGCCCTGCAGAAAAAATGGGCTGGGGCGGGCCGGATGCAAATTTCCAGCCTTCTGCCTGCTCAAGTCGGGCTTCGAGGGAGTATCACGGGCCAGGTCCGCATTTCTCAGGGCCCGGCCCATTGATACCCCGACCCCACACCACCCCAAATCTCCGCGTAGTGACCTGTGGTGAGGGCGTAGTCATGAACCACTAGCTGAATCATCCTGCCAGCTGACCACGTCAGCCGCTCTAAACTTTTGCTGGGTTAATCCTCTGCGGCCGCAAGCGTAGAGAGAGAGAGAGAGAGAGAGAGAGAGAGAGAGAGAGAGAGAGGGAGGGAGGTACTGATGGCCATTGCACCACGCACCATCAAGAACATCATCTTCCATGGAAGCTGATATATGTTCAGGAGCAAGATAAACAAGCTTTCAACAGCTACTTATCACCACAGGAAGGAGAGAGAGAGAGAGAGGAAGAGAGAGAGAGAGAGAGGAAGAGAGAGGAGAGAGAAAGAGAGAGGAGAGAGAGGAGAGAGAAAGAGAGAGGCGATTCGTGGCTAGTGGACCGCCCAACCCTGGGAACTCTTTTCCTCGTTCTCTGGTATACCTTCTCTACAAGCTAAATAACTAAGCTAAGCTCTACACGTCGTGAGTAATTGTCAGAGACACAGAGAGAGAGAGATCAGAAGGGATCTTTGCCCTCTGGGATGCTCTCCAGCGCCGGCCTCCACACCGCCGCCGTCCGGCCTCTATCTTCGGCGGCGGCCCTTCGCCGTAGCATGGCGATCATCTGCTCCGGCGACGGCGCGCCGCCGCTCATCATCTCCGCCAGCTCCTTGCGGCTCAGCAGCACCTTGATTCTCACGGCGCCGCCGGGCTTCTTCTTGGTTTCTCCTCGAGCGAGGCGGTTGCCCATTCTCGCCGACGCCGTGGACGGGAGGACGGATGGCTCAGGGCGTGGAAACTCTCGTCGGCTCAGACTGAGAAGGACGGGTTATCCTTTTAAAGAAAAACCTCTCGATATGAGAGAGAGAGAGAGAGAGAGAGAGAGGGAGGAAGGGAAAGAGAGAGAAGAGAGAGGAGAGGGAGAGAGGGGGGGGCTTTGCCACCCAGAAACCCTCTCTAATCGTGTAGTTCTCTGATTTTGGTTACTAAGATATCATTGTATTAGTAAAACGCAGCTTTCAACGTCACCCCGAGCCCGGGTACCGCAAAATCAAAGAGAAGAGGCGCTATACATCATTTAAAAGATTTTACGGGGAGTTAAATATAATATAAAATAGATATTTAGATTAATACAACTTGTAGATTTAAACGGGACGCAGATCAGAGGGTCTTTTGCCGTCAGATTGGGATCCTACGGCCCCAATTCGGGCCGCGACAGAAGGAAGGGATAGCCCGCCGGCGCCACTCCAGTCCACCGACTTCCTCCCCACGCGAGGAAGAGAAAGAGGGAGAATCCGCGAGTTCCTCGTGCCGCTGTTGAAGATCGATGGCCGGAGTCGTCGGCCTCCGCCCGCCGCCGGTGTCGCCCCCGTCGGTGGCGGGAAGGAGTCTCCGCCGCCACCTCTCCGTCAGAGCTTCATCGGGTTTACCTCCCTCGTTTTCTTCTTCTTCCACTTCGGTCTCTGGGGTCGGCACGGAGGAAAAGCCGAGTCTCTCGCCGCCGCCCGGATTCAAGGCCCCGAAGCCCAAGAGGTTCGCCGTCAGGCCCGACAAGCTGCTCGATGTGCTGGGAGCTTCTCTGGCCCTCCCATTCCGTCTCGGCACCGGAGTTTTTGTTTCAGGGTTTGTCTGCTGCCCCTACCCTCTCTCTCTTTCTCTCTGTATCTTTCTGTCATGGTCCGGGTGCACGTTTGGCGGCTTCATATCAGAGTTTCAACCCTAAATTTGGGAAATTGCCATTGGGGAGAGCGAGAGACGGGCTTCTAAGACTCGACGCTGCCCCATTGATCACGCAGCTCTACCTCGCTTGAGAACTGCAGGGGTCCCTAATCTCTGGTTTTTCCCCACCTCGACAGGTACTCGGCGTCCTTGGTGTCGGAAGCAGACATTCCTTCTGACCAGTACGCCCTCAGAATAGCAGGTTCAGTGTCTCGAATGCTTATAGCTTTTAATATATCTCAAACATGCGTCGGCCCGCATTATTTCCTTGGACGTGAGATCGATGATTCCTTTTAGTTTGTCCATTCTCTGCTGGGTAAATTTGATATTATTCTCTATGGTGAGGGGATGATAAGTAGATGTCTGAGGTTGAAGAAATCATGAGTGACGGGTCTTCTTCACCAGGCCTCACAGTGAAGGAAACCTCAAAGCTGGGCCCTCGGCCGGAGAAGCCTATCGAGATTTACGAATTCGAAGGGTACGCTCTTCACGAAATGCTCTTAGAACGCGCACTTGTATGGGCTTTCTGGTCATATCTCTAAGGGCTGACTCTCGGACTCCTTTGACTTTTTGTTCCTTGGGGGCCACATGGGCTGTCATCGATCGCATGGAATTCAGCTGCCCATTCTGCCGCAAGGTCAGTAGTGTTCATGTTTTCTGAAGGTCCTGGTTTCAGTTTGGAAATTCCGAGGTGTTTGTACTGAAAGCATGGATTTCTAGATTGGGCATGGGAATGCATTGATGTTATCATGTATAATGGCCGATTATCCCTCTATTTATTTCGTCACTCAGAGAGTTGGGATCTGATCATGTGTTCTTTACTCATCTCTTGTGTTCGACAATTCCCTTCAATGGTGCACAGGTCAGGGAAATTGTGAGCATACTGGACCTGGATGTCTTGTACTATCCCTGCCCAAGAAATAGTCCTCAGTTCCGCCTCAAGGTTCTACAAATAGGTGGAAAGCAGCAATTTCCGTACATGGTAAGCTTTTCGAATCATTATCTTGATCTTTGTTTTGAAATCTGAGGCGGTCAATCGTTCGTCAACCATGCATTTTATGAGAATTTGGATTATCCGCAACTTTTCAATTGTACATCTCATAGTGAATGATCACAAATTGCTATTCTTTGACGAAAAAACTTGCTTATTTTTTTCCCGGTGTATAATTGTCGAGTAAATTTGATGATATGAAATGAGATTTATGCAAATGGAAAAACCTTTTTCCTAATAATATATAGTTATTTATAATTGCTCCTACTGTGGATCAAACTGAATTATCAAAAAAATTCTCATATCTCCTGAGTGGCTTCACTTATAAACTGCCATTGTTTGCAGGTGGATCCAAACACAGGCGTGTCAATGTACGAATCTGATGAAATTATCAAGTACTTGGTTCAGAAATATGGTAATTTTTTCTCAGCATATTTGCTATTTTCCTGTTGGCTTTAACGATAGTCATTGTTTCTTGCAACATGCGATGCAATTTTCCATTTTTGATGTATGGATTGTTAAACCCTGACTTAAATTCATGTGGATCTTCAGGTGATGGGACTGTCCCTTTAATGCTCTCTCTTGGCCTGCTAACTGTAAGCTTTCACAATCCCTCCTGAGCTTTTCCTCCATTACACAACTCTAAGGGGATCATGCAGCATGCTGTTTCGTTGTTCCATTTCAGACTCTTACTAAGGGCTTTGCAATGGTTGGCCGCTTGGGCAAGGCAAGGAGCTCTTCTCTCCACCCTATCTCTTTGCTGTATAGCTTGTGCTTTCCTAGCTGGTTCGGGCGTTTCATGTTGGTCTACTAGTAGTCAACCCTCTTCTGATGTCTGCAATGAATAGTCCCTCATGGTTTATTGTAGAAATAAGCTTGTGACTATGAATGAGTGAATGACTGCTCTCAGCCTGAAAGAAGGCACACCTGGTAAACCCTAAAAGTGGGCATGCCACAAATAGTCCTCCCATGTTGCTTACTTTAGAAGTAAATCGTCAATTGAGTTTGAGTCAGATGGGGTGGTTTTCGTCAACAGTGGAAAAAAGTAATACCTTTTGCATGGTTTTACAGGGATCTGCTTACACTCCCGCCAAAGCCCCTCTGGAACCTATTGAACTCTGGGCTTATGAGGTCAGTTCTCCTTGGGAAAGCTTCATTTCCTGTGATCCCTCTCGTCGTTTCTTCTCATCTGTTAATCTCGTGAAGAAAAAACAAGAAAAAAAAGCAAGGAAGAGAAGATCCAATTCTACTTTGCCGTTTCCACTGATCCATGCTATCTTGTCTTCCCAGGGCTCTCCTTTCTGCAAGATTGTGCGCGAGGTCCTCGTCGAGTTGGAACTGCCGCATCTATTTCACAGGTACCCTCTGGTTATGCTCTTGGCAATGATGAACTTCGCGCCTCTTGCGGTCATGATGGGCTAGAATTATTAGTTTACCTGGTTCTTTTAGATTCTTGCGATCATCTCCAATAGATCTTACTAAAAGAAAATATTAACTTCGGCCTAATGAGACTGATACCCAAGTTATTCCGGTCCCCAGACGCTGGCTTCAGCCTGGCAGAGAACCAGTGGCCCTGCTGGCCAAACTTTATTTTCCCACACTGAGTGGTGCAAGTCTCTATATTTAAGCCATGGCTTGACCCCTCTCATCCAATCTTAAGACCCACCCCTCTGCAATGAGGATCCTCCGTTTGGATTAAGTGATGGGATTCACCTTCGATAAAATGACGATAAAAGGTTTATTTTATCGTGAGAATTTACGGCGACCAAGAACTGGGAAAGATAGGATGAGTATTCTGGATGAATGCTTCCTAGAATTTCTGCGATCATCTCTCTCTCGAATGGGCGCGCTGACTGAAGCGGTTTGATTGCAGCACCGCCCGCGGGAGCCCCAAGAGGCAGGAGCTGTTCGAGAGGCTCGGGCATTTCCAGGTGACCCCCTCGAGCCGGGATCCTTGAAAGCGTATTTCCACACCGGTGGCCATTTATGGGATTCCTGTTTTCTGATGGGCGTTGACGATCAGGTTCCCTACATTGAAGACCCCAACACGGGCGTGAAGATGTTCGAGAGCGCAGAGATCGTTGACTACCTGACAGCAACCTACGTTATTCCGTAGCTGAGAGCGGCTCCGAGGCTTTCGTGGTGATCCCTCCCTGGTGCATGTACATCCACGTTGATCCCCTCTTGCTTCCGGGGGTCAACCCTTTCAATCCTCCGCCTTGTATTTGTTCGCTTGTGGGTTGCGGACATCCATTTAATCCATAACTTTCGGTAGGTATCGTAATGAATGCCTTTGTCGCTCTCTGTCTCTATCCTTCTTTCTCCTCACTCTTTCCGGAAGCCCCGATCGGACGGGAAAGGGAGTGGCCTTTCGGCGGACCCTCTTTTCAACACTGTTTTGTGTGGCGGAAGATTCCCAGCTTTTCGAAGCTCTCTCGGGGCCAGGTCTTGCCTATCCACTTGTTCTTAATGAAGGCGGAGCATCTTCCGGTAATGGCCATGGAGTTGACATGCCGAGAGGGGGATTCTCCGGATCGGGAAGAGCCCTCAGAAAAGCTTCCCAAAGCGGTAGGCTTTTCCGGTGCCCGGCTTGATCCCCCCTCGTATTTTCCTTCCTATCAGTAGATTGATTACCTGGTTCTTCTCCCTTCGGAAGGTGTTCTTGTGCTGGGATGGGTTCTGGTCTCAATCGGCTTCCTACTCGGTGCCTCGGCCGTCATTTGTTCCCGTCCTTTGTTACACAGCTCTCTCGGTCATCCTTCGTTGGTTGGGGCGGGGGGGAGGGAAATGATAGTCATTTCTGTCTCTCTGTGTCTCTGTCTCTCTCTCTCTCCACCTGGTTCGACGATGACGGCCATACGGGGTCTCTGGCCGTCGTTTTCTAATCATGGCTCCATTGGGTTCTCTCTCTCTCTCTCTCCCCCTCCCAATCTCTCTCCCCCCTGACGACGACCACCGCAGGTTCATTGTCTCGCATGCTTGTCTCCTTCACGGAAAGAACTTGTTCTCTTCGTCGCGGCCTGCGGAGACTGACGAGGCCGATCGAGCTCCTCCCCTTTTTTTGCCCGCCACCTTCACGAGGTGCGGAGGCCGCTATTCCTCCCTCATCACGAGAAGACTTTTGGAGGGGTACCATCTTTCCTGGGATTCTGCATCCGGCTTCCTATTAACTAGGACACCCTATTTAGAATGCTTTATCTTCACTGATTTGAATTCATACTTGCTTAATATCCTCAACAAGGTCGTTAATCTATTAATGGAAACATACAGACCGCCGGCGTGAAGGATCAGGTTTCTGTCCATCCTGGGTTCTCTCTCTCGCTCTCTCTCTCTCTAGCTGGTTTTCTCCACCACAAATCACTGAGAGAGACACGGAGAGGGTAGCGGCGGGGACCAAAGGCGCAGCTTTGAATCTCCAAAAATAGTAGACCCGGGATGAACGAATAACGGACATGGCCACGAAATCCTCGCTGTCTATATAAGCTTTCTTAGCGATCCGACCTTTGAACAGATCATCCTGCCCTCTGCTGCAAAGGATAGAGAGAGAGAGAGAGAGAAGGTTGGGTTCCTAGGGAGGAGAGGAAGCTAGACTAACAATCGCCGTCTGCCTTCTTCCCGGCAATGGCAACTCAAGTCGCCATCTGCCTGCTCGGGGTCATCTCCCTTCTCATCGCATGCGCTGGAGCTCACCGTAAGAAGAAATGCACCTCAACGTCTCCGTCTCTCCCTCCCTCCCTCCCTCTCTCTCTCTCTCTCTCTCTCTCTCTCTCTCTCTAGAATCTGACGAAAGGATCCTCCCCATGAATTTGTTTGAAGGATTCGTGAAGTTCGGGTACAGCGGGACGATATGCCCGGAGAAGTGGGGCGAACTGAGCCCGGACTACTCGCTGTGCTCCAATGGCACCCGGCAGTCGCCCATCAACATCGTCCGGGCCGCCACCGTCGTTGACCTGAGCTTGAAGCCCCTTGAGAGGGACTACAACCCCGCCAACGCCACCCTCGTCGACAACGGCTTCAACATCATGGTACCTAGGTTTCCTCATTTCTGGCGACGCAGAGATACAATATTTTAGGGTTTCATGAAGAAGACGATGACGATGACGACGATGACGGCGATGGCAGCTGAGCTACGGCGAGGACGTGGGCGCCATGGTCATCGACGGCAAGAACTACACGCTGAAGCAGATGCACTGGCATTCTCCCTCCGAGCACACTCTCGAGGGAATCCGGTAGGCCGCGAATCGCTACGCTCCACTCATTTCCGGCAAGCTCTGAGAGAGCTCTTCTTCTCCTCCGGCCTTCAGGTACCCGATGGAGATGCACCTGGTGCATGCCAGCGACGACGGGAACATCAGCGTCGTCTCCATCCTGTACCAGTACGGGCACGCCGACCCGTTTCTATACCAGGTCGGAGGCCTCTCTCTCCCCTCTGAGCGCCCGGCGGGGAGAGATTAAGGATACTGATTAGGGTTTGTGGTGGCGCAGTTGAAGGAGAAGGTTGACGAGTTGTCGAAGGAGGTGTGCGCCGGCGACGAGGAGGCGCACGTCGCCGCCGGGCTCGTGGACACGAAGGCCCTGAGGCGCCACACGAACAAGTACTACCGCTACGTGGGCTCCCTCACGACGCCGCCCTGTACCGAGAATGTCATCTGGAACGTCCTCGGCAAGGTACCCATTTCTCTCCCTCCCACCTCCTCTCTCTCTCTCTCTCTTTCTCTCGACTCCGAGTACGATAAAAGATATGAAAGGCCGAGTCTTTCTCTCGAATATACTCAGCTCTTGATCTCGCCTCATCGATCCGTGCTGTTCCATTCCTCGCTCTGATTTTGCAGGTGAGAGATATCAGCCCAGAGCAGGCGAGCACGCTGAGCTCGCTCTTGGGGGAGGAGTACCGGAACAACTCGAGGCCGACTCAGCCCCTCAACGGCCGCCGGGTCCTCCTCTACCACGAGGCCGTCTAGGAGGGAGGCAACAGAAAGGGGGTAGATTTGATATATGAATATATGGAGGAAAGGGTGTAATTTTTTATGATTAAAACCCCAGCTGTATCCACCGCGGTTCTTGATGATGATGCCGTGAGATTAGGGTTCTCTCTCTAAGGCGGCCCGCCGGATAGCCAGGTTCGCGGCGCCCGTCGTCTTATCCGGTGAGCAGTGAGATTGTGTGGGGAAGTGAGGTCGACCCGCTGAGCTCCCGCCGAAGAGCCCACACAAGCCGTTGAATTCTGTAAGGGGAATCTCCGCAGAGTCTTGAAGCCGTTGACCTCGCCGCATAACCCGCAGGAAGAATTTTGCGGTAAGGAGAGCAGCTGGAGAAGATGGCGGGGGCGGGGGCGGGGGCGGCGGCGGCGGCGACGGAGATGTCGCCGTCAGCCAGGGATGGGTAGATCGGGGGCGGCGCCACCATGAGGGGGGTGCAGAAAAGCTGAAAAACAAGGTCGCTGAACCCCGCCTGCATCGTCGTGTCATCTGATTCCGCAGGGCCTACGTCACCCCCGTGATGCCATAAAATAGCGTAAATTTTTTGTATACTCATCGTAGAGTTATTGATTGCATGAGCAGAGTGGCGTAGCTTACAGGGAGTTTTCAGGATCCGAGGTCAACCAATTTGCAACGAGCTAAAAAAAATAAATTAAGTTAATGCTAGTGGCGATTAGTTGTTATAAATTGTAATAAATTTGAAAATAGGATAAAATAATAGGGTGGGTTTAATGTTATGACGTCCGGCGGCAGCCATACTCTCTCTCTCTCTCTCTCTCTCTGTGACGGCGACCATTGTGGATTAGTATCGTTTGGTTGTCCCCTTCCCAGAGGTAACTTGCTAGTGGAAGCCGACTGCCCCGGTTGAGTTCCTCCCCCGTAGACACCTTCACGAGAAGCGGCTTCCCGCCACCCCCCCTCATCTCTCTCTCTATCTCATCACCGAGAAGAAGACTTCCCTAGGGGGGAATTATCTAGCCAGTGATTCTCAACCTGACTTTTGCGTGGACCAAGCCCATTAACCATATTTAAATCGAATCATCGTAGTCATGGATGTATAGTATCTTCAACTTACTTTGTTAATCTATTAAAGGAAATATACTGGCCACTCTCTCTCTTAGACTTTCGGCGTGGAGGATAGGTTCCGTCAATTCTCAGCGTGCTCTCTCTCTCACAGGTCGTCATTTGATCTTCCCATCATGAGAGAGAGAGATAGTGGGAGAGTGAGAGATGCGTTGACAAGAATCGAGGCTGTGATTCTCCCAAAAAAAGTGAACCAGGGGTGAACTAATAACTGCCATGGCCACAGGATCCTCCTTTCGCTCTCTATATAAGCTTTCGCAGGCATTGCATCTTTGAACAAATCATCCTTTCCTCTGCTCCAAAAGAGGAGAGAGAGAGAGAGAGAGAAAGGTAGGCTCCGAGACGGTGAAGGGAGAATAATTCCATTTTCTTCCTGGCAATGGCCTATTCAGTCGCCATCTGCCTGATCGGGGTCGTCTCCGCCCTTGGCGTATGCGCCAGTGCACACCGTAAGAAGAAGTGAACCTTCCTCTCTCTCTCTCTCTAGAATCTGAAGGACAAATCCTTGCCTTTCATGTGTACGCAGGATTCGTAAAGTTCGGGTACAGCGGAACGATCAGCCCGGATAAGTGGGGGGAGCTGAGCCCGGACTACTTCCTCTGCTCCAATGGCACCCGGCAGTCTCCCATCAACATCGTCGGGGCCACCGCCGTAGTCGATCGGAGCTTGAAGCAGCTCGAGAGGGACTACAACCCCGCGAACGCCACCCTCGTCGACAACGGCTTCAACGTCATGGTACCTTCTTCTCCTCATTACCGGCGACGCAGAGATGTGATATTTTTGGGTTCTCACGAAGACGACGATGGCCATGGCAGCTCAAGTACGGCGACGAAGTGGGCGTCATGGTTATCGACGGTAAGAACTACACCCTCGAGCAGATGCACTGGCACTCGCCCTCCGAGCACACCATCGACGGAGTCCGGTAAGCCGCCAAATCGCCGCGGCCCACTCATTTTCCGGCGAGCTCTTCTCTGACGGGGTTCCGTCTCAAGGTACCCGACGGAGATGCACCTCGTCCACTTCAGCGCCGACGGAAACATCAGCGTCGTCGCCGTCCTGTACAAGTACGGCCACGCCGACCCGTTCCTCTACCAGGTCGGAGGCCTATATCTCCCTCTCTGAGGAGCCTATGTGGAGAGATTATTAGGGTCACTGATTAGGGTTTGTGGTGGCGCAGCTGAAGGAGGAGATGTACCAGATGTCGAGGGAGGTCAACGGCGGCAAGTATAACGCGACGGTCACCGCCGGGCTCGTGGAAACGAAGGCCCTGAGGCGCCACACGAACAAGTACTACCGCTACATGGGCTCCCTCTCGACGCCCCCCTGCACTGAGAACGTCATCTGGAACGTCCTCGGCAAGGTACCCATCTCTCTCTCTCTCTCTCTCTCTCTCTCTCTCTCTCTCTCTCTCGCTCTAACAAGGAAAGCTTCGTTGCAGGTGAGGGAGATCAGCAGGGAGCAGGCGGCGTCACTGAGCTTGCTCCTTGAGGAGGACTACCGGAACAACTCGAGGCCGACTCAGCTTCTGAACGGCCGCCGGGTCCTCCTCTACCACGAGGGCGTCTGACCAGACACCAGAAGACTATAAACGTATATATATGTACTCGTCATTTATATCGAATGGGAATTTATGAAGGGGAGGAGGAAAAAGGAGGATTTTTCAAAATTAAAATCCCAGCCTTGTAACGAAAGTTGGAATCTTTGAATGTATTCTACCGCCGTCTTCCTCTTTTCTTCTTATTTTTCTTCATTATCGGAGGGAAAAGATCTATTTGATCTGGGAGATGATAGGACGGATGCGGGCCCCCGTGGGATTGCGAGGGCACCCGACGTTGCATCCAACAACCTCAGCTGCAGACAGCCCATACGTTTATCAGAAATGGCGGCAGCGGCGGCGTATGCAGCCGGAGGAGGAAGCCGGTCTCTGATGGGCTGCGTCTCTTTCGAATTGGCGGTCGCCAAACCCCTCCGGCGGATGGGGATAATCCTTTCCGGAGACGATCACCGGACCCACATCGTGTCCCTCACCTCCACCACATATAGGGTGCTGGTTCTCAATCGCAACGATGGTGGAGGTGGCGATGCCCCCATCGGACATGTGAGGTCGTTGTCACTGCCGCCGATCATAGGGCTAGCAGAGAGAGAAGACTCGGAGATTGTCTACAACGAAGAAGAAGAAGAGAAAATTTAAGGGTAAGAAGAACAGAGAAGTGGAAGAGAGAAGAAGTGCAAGATGGAAACAAAAAATAGAAAATTGCATTTTTTAATTGGAATCATATTGTACATCTATTTATAGGTAATGTCATCAGATTAGATCTGTTGGATCAGAGTGATCTTAGCCATTGATTGCATATGATGTGTCACTATTTATTGATGTGTCTATTAGCTGGCTATTGGTGATTACCGTTTCCTTTGCTTGTTAGTTGACTTTTTCTTTTCACTCCCTTTTAAGCTGAGCATGGGATAAATGCAAAGCTTGTTTGGAAGATAAAGAAATTGAGCTTTAGGTAATGGCTTCGTTAGAATGTCTATTAGTTGCTGACTGCTTGGAACAAATGAAATTTGTAGGGCTTTGGAGGTGACATATTCTTGGACGAAGTGGAAGTCTATCTCCATGTGCTTGGTTCGTGTATGAAAGACTAGGTTTGTTACGAGCTATGTTGCGCCTAAATTGTCATAGTAGAGAGTTGGCCTTGTCGTGTTGATGTGAATTTCTGTAAGAATTCGTTGTGTCCAGAGGAGCTCCACCATTGTATTTGTCAATGATTTGTACACTACTTATGTGCTGGATATTGATATAGTAGGTTGGTTTTTTGAACTCCATGAGACTAAATTTGGTCCAAGATAAATAAGATACCCCATGTTGATTGTTTGTCTTCTTTTGATCCAGCCTAGTCCATGTCACTAAATGACAAAATTGTTGATGAAGCTTGATTGCTATAATGAAGTCCATGAAAAATCATGCATTTAAGATATCTTAATAAGTGCTTCAAAGCCGCCTAGTCATTAGCTGTAGGAGCAACATTTTTTGTCATGCTTTATTTATGGCATAAGCTATGTCAGGCATAATACATATTGGAGGGATCCCACTAGGCTTCAATACATAATACAATCGACTAGAGCAGATGATTGTATTTGAGAGGGAGATGTAGAATAGGGAGTACTTAGAGGTTTGAAATCTTTTATTTTGGCTTTGTGCAAGAGGGAAGCTATATATGTGGTTTGAGATATAGAGAAACTATTGAGAATTCGGATTAATTCTATACCTAAGAAATAGTGAGCCACATATAGAGAATCTTTGATGAAGAAATTAAATGATATTTTTTAATGCTAGTTTAATCAGGACTAATTAAAAGAATATCATTTGACATAAATTAAGAAAAAGATTAGAAAACATGAATGAAGTTTGTAGAAAAGAGAAGTATTGATTTTCGATCCTAGAAAACCTATGGTATGAAGACAAGTTATGAGTTTGCAGAACCATGCCCTAAGAGACTGTTTTAAATCATAAATATATTTGTTTAATTTGTAGATGTGATTTGAGAATTTTCAATCAATAAAACCTTGAGGCTGTTCCATGTAAATTGTTTCTGATAAATCTCCATGTAGAAAAGCATTAGAACCATCTAATTGATGAATAAACAAGTAGTAGGTGGTAGCTAAAACTAAGAGAATCCTTATTTGGTCATTTTAATAACATGACTAAAAGTTTCATAAAAGTCAAACCCTTCTTGTTGATGAAATGCCTTAGGTACTAATATGGCTTTGTATCTATCTATGATATCATCTGATTTTTGTTTCAATTTATAAACCCATTTATATCCTATCACATTTAGTTTGTATCTATGCTTTGAAGATTAGGTAATCGGGGAACTAACTTCTAGGTGTTATGTTTGATTAAAGCATTATATTTCGAGACCATGGCTTGGACCTAATGGGGATTCTTAATGGCTGCATAGAAGGTTGATGGTTCTAGAGTGTTCATAATGGTAGAAGTGAGATAAATTAGTAGTGGATGTCTGGTGGATAGGTGTGCTTTAGGTTAATGTTTGGTCTAAAGTTTCTAAAGATCTATTCCACAATCACGATATATGTCTACTAGTGATTGATGTTTTTCTAGAGATGAGGGTGTGCTTGAAGGCTGATTCTAATCAAGAAGATCTTCTCTATCAGAGGTAAAAGGTGATGAATATGAGTCAGAGGGTGATGGAGTGTAAGTGTCTTGTGAGAATATTTATTTTTGTGTTGTCTCATGGTAAGTTAGGAGGATCATCAATTGTTCTCACAGATGTCAAAATATATTGAGATCCATAATTTTGGGGCTAGGGAGGAAGGTTTTGATTTATAATAATATGGATATGAGATGAGAAATTCGGGGAATGTCCTACAATCCCTACAAATGCATCATGAATTGAAGAATTTTAAATCATTTTTGGGTTTGAGAAGGGAAACATGTTTTCATTAAAAATGACATGGCAAGATATAAAGATTTTACCTGAGTTTAAAAATAGACATCGGTATCCATTGTGCATAGAGCTATATTCGAGGAAGACAATAATTTGATATGGAAGTAAGTTTATTAGAAGCATATGCACATAGATGACAATAATAAAGACACCCAAATGTTTTTAAAATGCTATAATCAAGTTGAATTTTAAAAAATACTTTAGAAGGAGATTTGTTCCTTAAGATGAATGTTGGCATTTTGTTTATTAAGTAACAGATGTGAATACTGCCTCATCCCAATATCTTTGTGACATACTCTGCTAAAGAAGGGATAGGCATGTCTCAATTAGATATCTATGCTTTCTTTCAGTAGTTCTATTATGCTCAGAAGTATGAGGGCATAAGACTTTATGGATTATGCCCTCATTTTTAAAATATTTTTAGAAGAATTGAAACTTTCCCCCCTAATCTCATTGAAATGAGATGATCTTGGTGGAAAATTATCTTTCCATACGTTTGTGAAACTCTAAGAAGACATTACACACATTGCTTTTTAGTTTTATAGGATAAAGCCAAACATAGTTATTATAGTTATTAATAAAAATAACATAGTAAGAAAAACCACAATATGAAAGTATGGGAGAAGGTCTCCATAAATTTGAGTGGTTTAGTAGAAATTCGATTAGATTTAGAAAACAAGTGTTTATGAGCTTTAACAATGTAGCATGAGTCACACAAGTAATGTTTAGGTAATTGAGTAGTGCAAAGCTCATGTTTATTGATTATTTACTTCAAAACTTTAAATTGTGGATGTCCTAATTGATTGTGTACGATGTTGGTTGAAGTTTTTTCTCTTAGTAGAGTAGTCGGATTGTGTTTAGTTCCTTGAAGTAGATAGACTCCATCTTTAGTTGTTCCCTTGAGGAGGATTTTGTGGTTTTTTCCATCCTTCACAAGATAGTAAGTGACATGAAATTTAAAAGAAAACTTAGTTATTTGAAGCTAATTTCTCTACATAAAGTAAATTTCTTGTGGCAGCAAGTAGATGTAGGATGTCTTTAGTCTTTAAAAAAAATATTTTGGAATTTAAAGTATTATTACCAATAGAGTTTATAGATAAACCTATCCCATTACCTATGGGTGAGTTGATCATTTTTGTGGTATGGAATATATTAATTCATAATGTTTTGATTCGGTGTAACATGATGAGAAGCCCCATTGTCTAGATACCATGATCCTACCATAGATGGTTCAAAGATGCTTCTGATGTTCATGTAGTAAGTTTGGGGTTTGCTCTACTAGAATGGTCCGATAGGGATGAAGGTATAGGGTTGATTAGTAAGAAAGTTTTGCGAGAATCTTTCTTTGCATTCTTTACCCCTATGTCCAAATTGAGAGCAAATCTAACATCGAGGTGTATACTGTTTAGATCTGTCTCATCTTCATCAATTTCTTTCCTGATTTTGCTGAATTCCCTTGTTTTGTCATTAATGATTTTGCCAATTTTTTTTGTTGCGGGACTATGATGATATTTGGACATTGTTTGCCACTAGGGTTATGAAACTTGTGAGCCAATTCTGATAGTAGGCTTGAATCACATCATGAGATTTTAAGTTGGTAATAATATCCAAATGATAGATGATTGATATTTACATTGATGCTAATGGTAAAGGAGATGTATTGAGGACCAAGACTGTAGAGGAAAATAAAGATCATAGATAGTTCATCCACTAGATGATCAGTGATTGATAGTTCTTCATATATCCTTTTGAAATACTTGATGTAGTTGTCCATACTTGACATGACTTAGTCATTATATAATGAATTATGTAAATTTTAAATTTATAAAACTAGAAAATGCTAATTTTAAATTTTAAAAAATATTTCAAAATAAATAAATAAATTATAATTTGATAAAAGGTTCTAAAATAGTGAAAAAAAAATTAAGTTTCTCATAGAGATGTAAAATAATATCTAGTAATATGTCAAAAAAATTCTAAAAGAATATGATTTTTTATGATTTTTATATTAAATATTAAATATAAATATATTAAAAAATTCATAAAAAAGAGAAATAAGGGTACAAATGTTACGATGATGTCAAGGCCGATGAACACGAATCGGGTGAAAATAGAGTTATGTCTGGTGATTCTTACGTAAGTGATTAGAGACGATTTAATGAGTCAAATTAAGTTTTGTAAAAGTCAAAAGAATTTTAATTTAATGAAGAATAGTTTCAAAACTTAAAATCACATAAAGTATCAATAATTAAAAAAAAAAATTAAAGTAGAAAAGGTAGAGTTTTAGCTTCGAGATAGTGATTGTTGAAATTTTGTGTGTTCGGGAGAATTAATGTGTAATATTTATGACCTCAAAGACTCTCTTTAGACATAGATGACATGGATAATATTTAAATCTTCTTACAAAGTCCATAAATTAATAAATTAGGTTGTCAAATTGTCTCTAATGGTTGTCACCCAGTGGAGTAGAAAAATGGTAACTTTGTAGCTCTCTAATGGGTGTCACTCAGTAGAATGGAAAAACGATGACTTTACGGCTCTCCAATAGATGTCACTCAACAAAAATAAGTTGTATAGAGGTGGGACACATTTTAGAGAGCTTTATCCTTAAGTCTGCATAGTAAGAGGAGGTTTTTCATCGCATCAGGTATACTCACAAGAGGTGACGACTCATCTCCTAGTAGATCGTCCTCTTCCCAACTATAGCTTATTTGTCGATCAATCGGAGATGATTTATTTGATGAATTTGTGATCTTTTTATCCATAATTGTTTAATAAACTTAGTAATGCTCTGCGAATTGCGTTGACAATATTTTTGCCGATGATTAAATGATTCTAGTTAATTATTCACCAAAAATCTGTAAGAAAATTATGATTTAATCAGATAAAAATATGAGTTTTGGCTTTGGTAGGATTTGAACCATCACTAGTAAGATTTGGTAATCAATGTGTCTTTTTCTTGCATGTGTATGATCACTTTTTGTCCCATGCTTAATTGACTACTAGTGACATGGAAGGAGAGTGATGCACATATGTTCCCTACGAGCCTATCCTTAATTGATTGAGTCCCTACTTGCGACTTTGCCTAATTATACTTTCAACTCACTTGTAAGCTCAATTGGTTAGCGAGTTTCTCTCTTTTTCTATTATTTTATTTTATTTTATGTGAATTTATATGATTTTTATAATTATATAAATTCATATAAAATCACATAATTAGCTAAAAATTCACATTAACTAATTAAAAATTGTTTTTCATACTTTAACATAAATATAAGTCTATTTATCATGAGTTAAGATTAAAACTATATTATTAATTAATTATTAACTCATAATAATGAAAACTTATCAATACTCATATCTCTCTTATTAGAATTATGCAATTGTCTTTAAAGATTCATTATGTGAGATCATTCTTTGAAAGCATACATGGCTTCGATTGCTTCTCATATTTCTTTAGATGTATTCTTTTTTCAAGACTCGAAATAACCAATTCGGACATGAGGGAATTAATAAATTCTAATATTTGTTAATCATTCCTCCACCATACCTTATATTCCAAATTCTGAATCACATTTTTGGTCGCATCAAAGGTTGAGATTGGTGGAAGATCATCTTCAAAATATCTCATTAAATCAAATCCATTTAAAATCAGAATCATGGTATTTTTCCATACTAGAAGGTTATTGCTAATAAGTTTAACAGAAGGGATGAATCTTGTAGGAATAAGCAAGGGTACTAGAAGGTTGTCTTCAACTAATATTGTGGATGGAATGATGGCGCTCGTAAATGAAGCCATAGTGTTGATTAGATCTGCCATAGAGCCTCTATGGCTCTAATACCATATAGAGAATCAAGAAGAGGGAAGAAGAGTAGAGAAGTGGAAGAGAGAAGAGAGGCAAGATCAAAACAAAAAATAGAACATTATATTTTTTAATTGAAATCATATTGTACATCTATTTATAGGCAATGCCACCAGATTAGATTTTTTGGATCAAAGTGATCTTATCCGTTGATTGCATATGATGTGTCGCTGCTTATTGATGCATCTATTGGCTAGCTATTGGTGAGTACCACTTTCTTTGCTTGTTAGTTGACTTTTCTCTTCAGAGTCATTGATCAACCGAGCCTACTCCATGAGGCCATTGGCCCTGCTAGAGAGCCATTGGCAGAAGAGCCTCAACTGCAGCCGTACATCTGCCATGGAGTTCGTCACTTGGTTGGAGAAGGTGTAAGAATAAAACTCCCAAACATATGACCAAATCGTGTAGAAAGTGAAAGAGAATGTGTTAAAAGAAAAAGGGGAAGAGGAGAATGCAACGAGTGTCTTGTGAGTCCTAAAAAGGAAGAGATAAAATGGCTACTATGAACTTTATTAAAATATTAATAAAAAATGTTTATATAGAGGTGATAGGAGAGAGATGATAAAAAAAGAATAAAAAAAGAATAAAAAAGAGAAAACTAGGGTCGTGACCTAGTATACTAAATCATGTAAATTTAAATTTTTAAAAAAAATTAGAAAACACTAATTTTCATATTTTGAAACTAAAAATTGAACATCACAATGGTGATTCCTTGAATTATGTATAGTTAGAAGATTTGGTATAACTATCACTTAAGTAGAAATGAGATTGATGAAAGTGGAGTGCATCTAAGGAGCTTCATCATTAGGTCTGCATAATAAGAGGAGGTTCTTTATCACAAATAGATCACTATGAAGAAATTGTGAAACTCTCTTGGTGAATTCCTTAGCCCTTGATGTTGGTTTGTTTGTCAACTAATAAAGAATATGATTTCCTCCCAAAGTTCTTATTTTTCTATCTAAAATCTAGGGTCAATTACTAATGACAATCTAGAAAAATTGTCAAGTCAAAATATAAGAAAACATAAATTGTGATGTCGATGGGTTTTGAACCTCCGTCAATCACTTGGCTGCATAAGTAAAGGTAAGAAAATATCCATTATATCTTTGAAATGGAGAATAGACAAAAATATGACCTTTTCTTAACATAGGGCCATTTTTGGCATTATGGTTCATAAGTGTGACCAATGGTTTAGTCCCACATTAGTCATTTTAGGGAGTTTTAGATCCATGTAAGTTTGGCTATGTTGTGTATTCAAATCATTTTCTAAGAAACAAAATGACAAGGACCACCTTGGGAGATGTGTAGATGAGTGGTTTACCCCCATGCAACACATGTGTGATGAGATCATACATTGTCTCACGTACAGATTTCCTCCTAGTGACGTGGAAGAAGAGTGACACTTATGTGTATGTGGGTCTTTAGCCACTAGAGCCCAACTTGTGGTTCCACTTGGTCTTGGTCTGCCCACTCAAGCACAGGACCCTCTAGGTCGATTGTTGAGTGTCAATTGGTCAATTGGGTTCCCCCTTATCAATATTTTTATTGATTTATTTTATTTTACTTCATTTTTATTTGAGAATATAAATATAAAATCACATAATTAAATTCATATTAGTAAATATAAGGCTACTTATCATTAGTTAATGTGTAAATTAATTAATTAATTAATTATTAACTCATGATATGAAAACTTATTAGTGGGGCCACTTTAGCCACGACCTTCACTAGTGTATGTATATCATCCTTTGACACTCCTTTGATGCAAAGCTTAATAAAATTTAGATAGTTTAAAGTCTTTATAAATCTGTTGAGAATTTAATCTTTCATTAATCAAAACTTCACCTTTATTAAAACTACAACAACTTGATGACATATAAAATAATGGTGACTTTCAATATATTTAGTTCTTCCATGAAACACTAGTTTATTGATTATTAGTATGGTTATCTTATTGAAATAATAAATTTCTATTGTATTAGATTGTGCTAAATTAAGATATTCCATAATCTACCTCATCATTTGATGTGCTATGTAGCTGATGATGCTGTAACATATATAGCTTTAGATGATGATAATGTTGTGATTTCTTATATCTTTGAGCTCCAAGCTACGACTCCCAATCTGAAGTTGAAGAAAATTCACTTGTTCTCTTCCTATCATCTATAGATCTTTCTCAATTGTTGTCAAGAAACCAATTAATTAAAAATGAGGTTTTGGCTAGTATGAATTTCTACAATTATTGGTGACATAAATATAGTGGAGAATTCTATTTGCTGCTATAAGGTGATGTTTTTTAAGGTAATGTATAAATCTTGAAATCAAATTGACTAAAAACATAATTTCAGTCTCCTATAGTTAAATATATCAATCCATTAATCAAACTTTTATAAAATTGTCCATCTATCTTTATAGCGTCATCATTAGTGCCTAAGTTTTCATTTGTATTCATTAGAATACAATATATTTTGTAGTTTAACATGTTAAACTTCTTGAGCAGATCAAAGGTATTTATTTTGAGAAATAAATATAACATAATTAATCTTAAGCCTGCAAAATAAAAATGACATAATTTATTTTGATTAATCTAAACCCTGAAAAAATTAATAAGTAAATTTAAATGTCATTTCAAATTTTTTCTTCATAGATGTCTTGAAATCATATATAAATTCAAAACATGATCCATTATAAATAATATCATCCACACATACTATCAAAATATTCCCTTCTTTCATGTTCACATAAAGTGATGGTTCACTTTTTTCTCATGAAACTTTTTTTCCTAGAGATGGAAGCAAGTCAATCATACCATGCCTCTATTGCTTGATTAAGCCTACGCAATGCTTTCGTCAACTTGTAAATTTTCTCTTTAGACATCAATCATAAATCCTAGAAGTAGCCTCATATACACATCTACATCTAAATATTTGTTCAAAAATATAAATTTAACACCAAATTAAAATATTAATCAGTTCATTTGACTTGTTATTGTCAAAATAATTCTAATACTTTTCAATTTAGCAGCATAATTTTTTTTTCAAAATAATTGATACCATATTATTACACATATTTTTGTATTTTTTTATGGATCATATATGACTTTGTAAACTCACTTCACACTATAGCTTCATTTTTTTGGTGGTATATAGACCAATTCTCATGTCTCATTTTTTTCAATTGAGGTAATATCTTATTTCTTTACATTTTAATTAGGCATGTTTATAACACTTTGGTTCTACAACTATTAAGATAAATACATAACTCATATATCTCATTTAAAGACTACTATCTTTGAAGGAGTTTTTTGAATTTTGGCCTATACTAAGATCAAGGATGAGGAGGTCAAATTGATCTACATTTTCTCCTTAGATAAGATCTCTTAAAGATGGATCTTGTCCTAAGATAATGGGTATATGAGTTTCCTAGTTTAGCTATAATACACTATACATTTGTAGTGGTTTAACTCACTACTTATATCCAATATCTTAGAGTAAAATGGTTTTTAGATTCCACTACTTTAGATTGTTTAACCGCACCCACTGAATAATAGGCTTAACTCTTTTGAAAATTCACTCATAATCTCCTTTCTAGATCAAGAACTCTAGGAGGGCACACTATTATTTGGGTGTGATAACTATCTTGAAACTTCTCTATATTATTTTTTCTAAATTCATGACTAAAGATGCCTAACTAATGTTTATGAGGATCGCTCCTACTCATAATAATTTAACATTTAAAATTCTATTTATCCCACAAAAAATAATAAAGATTATCACCAAAGGAGGCTTCCAAGGATTGATATTGACTTGAGGTTCATTTGGAGTTCTAAAGAGGAGAATGATATTACAATCTTAAATGCATTTCTCTTCTCATGTAAAAGAGATGAATGTCGATGAAATTCACACTAGATAGCACAAATCTAGAAAGAATACTTGAGAGTTTGACAATCAATGTTGGATTTAAGGCTTTCAAATCTCACTCATTTCTCACTAAATTTTCAACATAGATACTGCATTAAGGCTGGAGGTTATAGTAAAGAGAGATATGTATATTCTTTATGCTTATTTATATAAAAATCTCAATATTTATAGATGAGTCATATGTCAAATCCCAATTCTTTGAGATCATCAACATCTATTTTTTTGGAATAAACACAAATTCAAATGGTTGAGAATCCAATCCAATATGTTCTCTAAGTTCAATTAAATATCCTTGCATGAAGTTTATACTCGATGTTGTGAAGTCATAACTTTTTTTATTTGCTTTGTGTCAATTTAAATCGATTTGATAAGGATCCAATAATATAAATACATAATCAATAACACATATTTTATTGACACAATTACCTAACGACCACACTTATATACATATACTTAATGTGTGTTATGATCTTCAAGTAAATATACCAAGGCATTATTTCAATATTTGTAACAATGATTTTGATGATTCAAGATTTATAATATGATTTCTAAGATATCTTACTCAATATTTAGAAAATCATATTTGATGGAATAAATAGTTTGAATTTATTTGATCAAATATCAAATTATTCAAAAGTAATGATCTAATATCATTAGTGCATAAAGGATTGAGTAAGCTTCCATAATCAAAATTCATATGGTTTTAAGAGCAACAATGATTCAAGTCTATAATCAATCAATCCTCCAAAAAGGTTAAGAACAATAAGTGAAATATATGAATCATGTTTTAGTTCCTATAAATCTTGACCCTAGTTTTTCAAAATACATAGTTGATTCCATCAAACATGAGTAGTTCATAATTGTATTGATCAAATGATTCAACAGCTATGTGATTTACTATTTCAGATGTTTTACTATCATCTTCAAGGTAGGCTCCAATACCACTAGTTAAAATCGTATAGCTAGCTGAAACATCATAAAAGAAGTTGAATTTGAGTTTAAAAAAAAAAAAAAAAATTCTAGTTATAGATTTATTTTTTACATTGGCAGGTCTATGTGCCAATACAAGTGATCTATGTATGAACAAATAAGGTACATTTGTCAGCACACATGAAAGTTTGTTTGTAATAATACAACCTCTTAGTAGCATCACATTAAGAATAAAAAAAAATTATACTAGTTTACACTTCTCCCAACTATTTTGAGCCATAAAAGAAATTTTCATCTAATCTTTATATATTCCCTTAGTAATACACATTGATTTTAACCAAATCAATAGCCCAAATCACCTTGGTTTATCTTTGTGGGAGTCATCAGCCCCTAATGGTCCAAATACAACTACGAGCATCACATGCCTTCACCAAATTTACTATTCATTCACAACCCAACTACCTACTAATGAAACATTGATGGTAATACAAGGAGCATTGATTGTAGTAGTATTGATTACCAAATTTCACCAAATACTCTCTAGCATATGACAAGGAGCATTGATTGTAGTAGACAAGTTGTTTGAATATAAAATGAAGCTAATGAAGAATATTATTGCAGTTCATTTCTCAATGAAACATGCAATGTAAAAATCTTGATGGAGAGTAGTAGATCTCAGAATATTTATCCTTATTTTTCTTCATAACACTTCTCTAATATGTAAGCATTCATCATGTACAAACTTTTCAATTTTATTAAATCTCCAACATTTAAGTGGCTCATTCAAATTCTACATGCTTTCTAGATTGTGTGGTTCTTGTGTTCTAACCTTCCGATCTTTTATT
The DNA here is from genome assembly GCA_902729315.2 of Spirodela intermedia. NCBI lineage: Eukaryota > Viridiplantae > Streptophyta > Magnoliopsida > Alismatales > Araceae > Spirodela > Spirodela intermedia. The sequence goes on along the minus strand of LR746274.1, from coordinate 6,251,513 downwards.
CACCTTATTCTTAGGCCATTTGGATCCAGATTTGAATCAAAACTCCTTAACTTGATGGGGAATGATTTTGTATCCACATTAGATCATCAAATTTAGTTTTTCTTTTGTGTTCGTGTGTACTTGACTTGTCTTTGTCAAATTAAACTTTCTAGAAATAAATCTTCAATCTAATCTTTATATTTTTATTAATTTGAAACTTTGAAAATTTTGAAGGGCCAATGTAATATCATGTGAAACTAATATAGAATAGATAAACATTGTAGCACAATAGTTAGATTATCAAAAATATAATTGTAATGAAATTTTCCACTATCAAAAATGACATGTACTTGTATGACACATGTGTTGTCATAAATATACATGTTGCTGTATGATCCCATAAATATACATATGTCACCATCATAAATAATGATGTGTCGTGAATGACATCATAGATATATGTGTTGTCACGTGACAAATGACCTAGTATGACAAGTACTTAACCTTTTATCTGTAGATCTATCTTTAATTTATTTTCTTAAGTTAGAAAACCTATTTGAGCTCAAGGCTAAAAACCTAAGATTTGATGGTTATAGCTAAGATCATAATAATTGGATAGAATTTAAAATGATTAGTCTATTGAACATATTAAATGTTTAATTTGTATAAATCAGCCATGTAAATCAAAACTCATTTTCATCCTTTATAGATCTAAAATATGAGGCATATGCTATTTAGTAAATTTTCTTTTATAATCATTGTACATCTACAAAAATGACATTAATCAAGAGAAGGGGTGATACTTTATCAAGTTCTATTTGGAGAGAGATTTAAAGCACTAAAGTGGTTGTGATAAATGATTCTAGTCATGACTCAACTCCTCTAACAAAAGTATGGTCTTAAAATGAGATAAATAAGGCATGAATTTTTACCTTAATAGTTTCAGAACCAAAGAGCTCTGAAGAAAATCAAGGAAAAGAAGAATATGAAAATTTTATGAAGAAATTAACCCAATTGAAAATAATGATGCATCGTAGTTGGTAGATCTACCACAAAAAAATGAACTTATTGGTGTGAACTGAATTTATAAAGTTAAGTATAATTGAGGTGAAAATGTACAAAAATATAAGGTAATTTTGGTGGCAAAAAAGATGTGTTATATGGTATCAATTATTTAGAATTGTTAAAAGTATTTTAACAATAGAAGATCTAATGAAGTGGTCATTATTTCAATTTTATGTTAAATTTACATTTTTAAATTTATATTTGAATAAAGATATGTATGCTAAGAAACCTCAAGAATTTGTGATCGATGTAAAAAAAGATAGTTTACAAATTGAAGAAAGTATATATGGGTTTAAATAAGTGCCAATGACTTGGTATGGCTGACTTGATTTCCATCATGTAAATAATTTTCATATGAACAGAATTTGTATGTATATATATATCTCTTTATGGATGGTGTTATTTATATTGGATTGTATTCTGAATTGATATCAAAGTTCAAGATATTCATGAAGGCAGAACTTGATATAATTGATTTAAATTTACTTTATCATTTTCTCAAGCTTCAGATTATTTCTCAAATATGTTTTATATATACTCAAAAATCATAATATATTGAATTACAAAACATGCTCTATAATGATGACATAAAAGTAGATAAATGATTTTATAAAAGTCTAATTGGTTGTATGGTATATTTAACTCATAGTAAGCTAAATATTATGTTTTTAGTTAGTTTGATTATCCGATTATGACTTTTATTACGACAAATCATCTAGGAGAAAGAAGTAGAATTCTTCATTATATTAGTGGTACCATTAATTACGAAATGTTGTACATGTACCTCATTTTAAATTAATTGGTTTCACTGATATTGATTAGGGAGGATCTTTAGATGACAAGAAAAACACCACTAGACTGATTTTCAACTTTGAATTGGGATCCAATAGTTTGAAGTTTCAAAAAATAAGAAACCACAACATTATCATCATTCTAAATTGAGTATGTTGATGCATCATTGATCGCACAACAAATTATATGGATGAAGAATATCATAGAAGATTTTAATTTGAGAGAATGTTGTTCAATAGAGATACATTGTGACAATAAGTCAACCATATCAATAGCTAAGAATCTAGTATTCTATAAGTGAACTAAATATAGAATGAGATTTGTCATCATTTTGTATTGTGATCAAGTTGCTGTATATTTAATCAAGATAAATTTTCACTCAATAAAAGATCAAGCTGTCCATTAATTTACAAGGGAATTAAGCAATTAAATTTTTATCAAATTTCAGGAATTATTTGGTATCACCAGCTTTGCATCATGAGAGATTGGTTAAATGTTAATTTTTATATAGTAATAGGTTAACCCACTTTATACCCAAATTTTCTGTTTTTATTATATCTTTTTGTCGTCTATGTATACAAACTTTATCGTTATTTCAATTAAGTTCGTGGAAGCATTTCTCTCTCTTCATTTTAGGGCTCACGAACCACTACCAACATCCTCTCCCTCTTCTTCTTCAACTAATTCTCCCTTTCTTTTGGCACGATTTCGCCAACTATTTTAAGTTTTATTTCCACAGACTGCATCGCGTTGAGAGGAGTGGTGGCGGTCAGGCTGGAGGGAACGCTGGTTGCCCGAATCCTGCCATCCCCTACCCCCTCTCAGAGCGCTCATGAGGAAGACGAAGAAGACGAAGAAAAAGAGGATGAACAGGGACCCCTACCCCCTCTCTCTCTCTCTCTAATCCAGGCCGGGGCGGGCCCGTCTCCTGTTCGATCGAAACAGCTGCGGAAACAAAGAGCGTTGCTTGAAAAGTCCATGCGCTGAGGGACCAATGAAACCCGAAGCAAGATGATTTCCCCGACTGATGCCCTCTGCGAGATCATCCGCGTCGTGCCCACAATTCCGATCATCGAGATCAATAAAAAACATATGTTCTCTTCGATCATTTCGAATGCAGAGTCCAGAATTTGTCTGACAGAAGAATCGGGAGAGATCAGCAGAGAGCGTAGATTTCCACCGGCGATCCCGAGAGAGGTAGAGAGAGAGAACTCGCGCTTAGGTTCTTCGGCGGCGGTTCCTTTGCAGAACCATTTCGGAGAAGAAGCATCAAGCAAGGAAGGAAACTACCTGTCGAATGCATCACCGTTCAGAAGGTTTTCTTTTCCCTTGCCAAATTCTCCGGCTCACCTGATGATGGATCCCGCGGAAACCCTAGATGTGAAGTTCCCCTGTCATAATTATCTCCGAAAGACCACCCCTCACCGGGAAATCGGCTTATCAGGCGTTGGCGGCGAACGGGCCGCCGGCGGGAAAGAAGACGAAGCGGCGGCGAATGGCTTGGACGCAGTGGAGGACGAACCAGAGGCGTTGGCGGCGGAGGCCTCGGCCTCGACGAGCTTCCGGAGCTGCTCCTGCAAGACTCGCACCCGATCCTCCGTTTGCCGGAGCTTCCTCCAGCGCCAAGCTATGTACACGCCCAGCCCGCCGTAGACGAGGATGTAGGACCCCCAGACGTAGGGGTAAGTCTCCGCGTGCTCCCTGGTCTTCCTCCACCTCTCCTCCACCGTCTCCCTCCAATCGAATTTCGCCGGCGGCGCATCCCCCTCACTCCCCATGGTTGGCGGAGCAGGAGCAGAGGAGCTAGGGTTTTTGCCAAATACGATCCCCCAGGCTTCTCTTTCTCCTCGTAGTATATTAAGCATATATGACCGTCCACGTCTCTCTCTCTCTCTCTCTCTCTCACTCACTCACTCACTCACTTCTCTCACCTCTCTCTCTATCAAAATATTTTATTACATTCTTTTAGAAAATAAATCTAATATCAATCGCACCAAATTGACAGGAAATTTATTTCGCTCTACATCCTGCACAACCACAAAACCCAAAAAAAATAAAAAAATAGATAAATAAGTCAAATTTTCTATAAGATTGAGGGGGAGGGAGAGCAACATGGAGTCCCTTCATTCTGAGAATGAACTCCAACAATCAGAGGCTTACACGTGGCAAAATGGGTCTTGCGACCATCACAGATCAGACAATGAGGCCATTTGCCATTGGCGGCGCCGGTTTACCATCCCGAGATAGGAAAGCCGACCGACTGACCTCTTCCAGCTGCCCCCCATCCAACAGGAAGATCCGGTCCGCCATCAGAACCGTCTCCACTCGGTGAGCAATTACCAGAACCTAATCATTCATTCAAATTATCGATAATTCCCAATGTTTAAGATATTCACCATAGTTTTCTACGAATTATATCATCAGTGTTTAATAATACATGGTTCATGAGAATACCTATGTTTGATGAGATTTACCATAGTTTCTAACAAGCTATCAAGATAAGAATTATTTGATTTTCTGGTGGGTATCAGGAGGTTGACTTACAGTGTGGTTCGCAGTCAAGGATTCCAAGGACTGCCTCACCAGCCCCTCAGATCTGCTGTCTAATGCCGAGGTTGCTTCGTCCAGGATTAGAATGGAGGACTCCTGGTACAGCGCCCTTGCAATGGCTAGCCTGTGTGTTCGGGGGGAGAGAGAGAGAGAGAGAGAGAGAGAGTGGGAGAGAGAGAGAGAAAGAGAAAGAGAAGGTATTATAAAATGTGGTACGAAATTTCAGATGAAGGGGATTCATCAGACCTCTGCCTTTGTCCTCCGCTCAGAACAGAGCCCTTCTGACCGAGATCGGTGTCGTAGCCATCAGGAAGGTTCCGGATGAATTCAACAGCGTTGGCAGTTCTCGCAGCCTTCTCGACGAGCTCCATGTTGATTTCTCCCATCAAGTCCTTGTAACCAATATTTTCTGCAACGGTGCCTGAAAATAACGCCTGAACAGCAGCATAATAATTTACTTTATGTCGTTAATGAAAATAAACCAGATTCATTGCCCCTATTTGACCCATGAAAAAAGTCAACTCTTTTCAGAAGCATTACCAAGGTTCGAGTAAAGAACATAGAGTTGAGTGAACACTCACTACATCCTGTGAAACCAAGCCGATGTGTCCCCTGAGACTTCTCAATCGGATGCCCTTTATGTCTTCATCGTCCAGGAGAATTTGACCTGTTGAAGAGTCAATGGAATCATGTTTACGAAAAATAATTGAAAAAAAGTAAAATGATCACAAGCGATTAGAAGCCTTTAGGTTTGTATTCTGAAGAGAATATTTGGCCAAAGATGGTCACCTGATTGAGGGTCATACAGCCGAAGCAGCAACTTCGTAAGCGTGGTTTTCCCCCCTCCAGATGGCCCAACAAAGGCGACGGTCTCCCCTGGTCTGATATGTAGATTCAATCTATCAAGAACAGGGCGCGTGGTTTCCTCGTATCTGAAAGTAACATCACAAAACTTTATATCCCCCGCAACGGAGTCTCTGTCCACTGCATTGGGCTTCTCAATCACCTTCCAAGCAAGAATGAATAGATTTTAAGTTCTCAATGCAAATATTGTGCCCAATCGAATCCCTGAGAACTGAGATCATGCAGATCAATCAGATGAAATCACTTCCGAGCACACAGCGTTCAATCGACAAGCTTAAAAAACAAAGGAAAAAATAAGGACGAATGATGAAAAGGATCAAGCTTGAGATACACTATTTTCGTTCCTGATATGGATGATATGGCCATGTATCATTATTCATAGACAATGAAGTTATAATGCACATATCACAATCTGAACAGGCGAACCCAACATGGTAGATTAATCATCACCTTGACGACGAAAAATGCTGTCAATTTGGTACTCAAAAGTTCAAATTTATGGCCGATCTTCAAAAATATTAAACAAGATTTTGTTTAGGATGGTACCTGAGGCCTGAAATTTGTCAAATTAAATAGCCGTTCTATGGCTGGCTCTCCTTGTTTCAACTCGTTGAATGCCTTTCCCATACCCTGTAAATGATTACAACTTTGTCAAATTTAAATGGCTGCAGAAATTGGGACGCAGTGAGGGCTACCAACTGATGAAGAGTTTAACAATTATAAAAAGATAGGATGCTGTGAAGTAGAAATATTTCGAATGCATGATGTATATTGCGTGAATTCTCTAGATAAACTGGGAGTTGCAGGTAGCCATGTCTTCATCAACAGTATGCAAATCTTAAGTCAAATCCATTGTGGTCGGAAATATTCCAGCATAGGTCTTTAGACTGCGATGAAATGTCAATTGCAACATTCTGAGACAACTTTCCATCACTAAGATGGTTTATCATGCCAGATGAGTCACCGAATGAACTGCATGCTCGACTTAAATTGATGTACCTCAATAGGGTCGACTAACAGAGCCACTGATATTATGAACGACACCATGTAAGAAGAATCAAAAAGCCCCCTTGAAGCCAGCACAGCTGCAGCACAGAGAAGCAGCGTTCCTCCAATGTGGATAACCTTCACAATCTCTGGAACAAAAACCTTGGCTCGCCTCTTCTTCAAAAGCTTCGTTAGATCATCATAAGCAAACTTCTGAAACCGTGAGGTTTCACTCAACTCTGCATTATTAGCTTTGACAACAAGCATCGACTGAAGAACCTGGAGGGTGAATGAAATTTATTCGTTCAGTCAAATGTGGAACATGATTTGGGGGGTAGGCAAAATGAAACCATGGAAAACCTCGTTTAGGTAGGCAGAGAGCCTCGCAGCACTAGACTGCGCCTCCTGAGATATCTTCCGGAGCCTTTCGCCAAGATGAGCAACGACAAGAGACATTAATGGTATGACCTAGTTTCAATGTTCAATTTGTTATTGGAACACGACGGTATGATATAAAGCATCTATTAGAAGGACCAATTATCGATGTCTCCATTTACCAAGGCCGATATAAATGAAAGAACTGGACTGATGACGACCATCTGAGTTGCCATCGCCATAAGCTGCAGAGCATTTGGCAAACTTGTCTGCATAAAAAACAAGATCTCGATTAGAGAAGCAGGTCCAAACGATTCTATCTGGAAGCACAACAGGTGACAAGAATAAGAAGATCATTTTTTACAGATGATCTCCGATATGCAAGTCTCTGCAGACTCGGTAGCCAATATGATTAGAAGAAATGGGATTGACGGATGAATATCTTCCGCAAACCGTATTATTCAGGAGCAAGTTCTAACGTTCAAAAGGGCAAAGACAGTATCCGCGACGTCCTTGGCTTCGGCTGTGATCCGGTGCGCCACTTCCCCAGTGGGAATCCCTCCCCTCCCTTCGAAGAAGCCGAGGTCTCTGTGCACCAACTTGCCGAACACGTCCACCCTGATCTTGCACACCGCCCTCAAGGCTGCCTCCCAGAGGTACGCCTGCTGGAGGTAGCACGCAACAGAGCGGATCACACCCAAGCTCGCCAGCTTCATGACCTCCACCAACAGCCGCTCGGGGCCGTACCGGCCCATAACGGAAGATAGCTGCCCCATCTTGGGGACGAACCTGGCAAGGCAGTAGACGGAGACGGCGCTGCAGAGCCATCCTTTGAGTATGAGCTCCCACTCGGCCTCCACGTAGGGCGCGATAAGCTGAAGCGGCGACGAAGGAAGCAGCTCACAATTCACAGATCCCCTGCGCGAGGAGAGGGCGGCGAAAGCCGAAGGTCTACAGGGGGAGGAGCCACCGTCTAGAGCACGGACGAGGGGAAGAGGAGGAAGGGCGAGGCACGGCGAGCTTGGGATCGCAGGAAAGCGGCGGCGAGGATGATCGGTGGGGAAGAGAGGGAGGGACGCCGCCGGAGATACGGCGACCAGCCGGAGCATTGTTGGGCAGGAAAGTAGAAGTTTCGCTGTCCCGTGCCTTCCAACTCTCAACGGAAATTTCAGACGAAATTACCACTGAGGACCCCATAACTTCAGAATATGCGTACAAATCTCAGGAGTGGAAGGCGCGAGAAACTCCTCGCTTTCGGGGTGAAAATGATATTGACGGACAAGATTACCGTCGTATTTTCATTTTAACCCGTTAAACTTTGAAAATATCAAGACGTGGCCGTTTGAAGCTCAGTTCTTAAGACTTGATACTTTTCTGCACAAATATTTGCAAATAGGGGCAGATATATTTGCATTTTCCTTGTATGCCCAAAAAATCTTAAAATATCAAAATTGGACGTTTTCCCATGGAGGAGTTAATGCTCGAGAGACCTGACGGTTCCCTTCAGCGGCCGCCAGATGTCTCCGGCGACCACGCCGGCGCCGGAGAAAAAGGGTGGCCAGCAGATACTTCCGGGCACTCGTGATCACCAAACCGGATGTGATTTGTCAGCTGGGTTCGGAATCTTGAGGGCGGAATTCATGTGAATGAGGATCACGGGCGGAGATGAGGAGAGCACGTTGACAATCGGAACAGTCGACAGAGATTGATTGACTCGCTCTCTAATCCCTGTTCTTCGGATCCTCTCGTGTTCTTGGTTTTTTGTTTCTCATACGTATTCAGAGAAAAGGAAGCGTGAACAGAAGAGAAAAAATCTCAGAGCGAAGGACAGAGAGATCTGGTAGGAGCTCATTCGGTCTTGTCTGGGGCTCCATCGTCTTCCTCTGGTTCCTTTCCTCCTTCCTCGCCGTCGCCGTAAACGTCGCCGTCGCCTGGGTCCTCTGCAACTTCATTGAGGTCTGCTGCGGCTGGCTGGACGAAGTGGAGCATCAACCGGCCGTCCTTGCGGAAAGCCCGCAAGAACTCCTGGCAGGGAAGGGGGACCTCCGTGAGGACGAACCTCCCGTCCTGGCGGAAGGACCTGAAGCGGACGCAGGGCTTCCCGCCGCCGCTACCGAAGCAGGAGATGGGCGGCGGGAAGTCCGGCTTCGTCCTCCCACGGCGGCGTGAGCAGTACCTCGAGCAACCTTCCGACGCCGACCGCCGGTGCGCCGCCGCCTCCTTGCCCCTTCCGGCTCCCCATTCCCAGCCGGAGAGGTCCTCCACGTCGTCGGAGCTCTCAAACCCTAGCCCCTCGGTGCAGAATTGCAGGGACTCGGTATGCCCCCTGGAGGAGTAGCTCCCCCCGCCGCTGGCCCCCGCTGGCATCCCAGGCGGCGACGGGAAGCCTCCTCCGGCGGCGCCCTGAGCTGCCGTCGACGGCGGAGTCTCCTGGTCCTCCGCCGGTCCCCTCTCCTCGAAATGCAGCTCCCCGAAGATCTCACTGAATCCAGCCCCCTCCGCCTTGATCTCCCCCCAGGGAAGCGGCGCCACCAGCGTCGGCTTCTCGAACAGCCCCCCGAGGCTCCCGAGCGCCGTCATCCTTCCCTCCCTCCTTCCTCCTTCCCTGCAGAAGAAGAAGAAGAAGAAGAAGAAGAAGAAGAAGAAGAAGAAGAAGAAGAAGAAGAAGAAGAAGAAGAAGAAGAAGAAGAAGAAGAAGAAGAAGAGGAGAAGCTCTTCTCTTCTCTTCTCTTCTCTTCTCTTCTCTTCTCTTCTCGTCTCCTACAGAAGGAGGAGAAAGAGGGACCGGCGGGGGGACGGATCAAGAAGGGCGCCGGATTTAACGCGCAGCGGGGGAAAGACGATGGAGAAGGTGATGGAGACGACGACGGAGAGGAAGACGAGGCGATGGTGGCGATGGGCGGTGGATGGACGCGGGGATTTCCATGCCAGGGCAACCACCTCAACCACAGCTTCCCCCCCTCGCATTAACTGGTTTCAACCCCCCTCTCTCTCTCTCTCTCTCTCTCTCTCTCTCTCTTTCTCACCTCTCTCTTCTCTCTCTCTCATGAGGTAAATGGAGGGCTATTAGCGAGAGAGAGAGAGAGAAGAGAGAGAGGGCCCGCAGGGTGACTAGCCGGCACGGCATGGCGGGGGCTTGCTGATGGGGCGTGTTGGTGGCCGTTGAGTATATACAGGTGGCAGGTCGGGTTTGACAATGCCGACGACCGGTTCCAAGCCCTTTGGGTCGCGAACGAGCCTGGTGTCCCTAATCGAACGGACTGATCCAACGGACGAGGAGGTTCGTGATCGAGATTCTTTCCGGGGTCCCTTAAAATACATCGGGCGGCAGTTTCAACCCCTGAAAGTACCAGGATTAGCAATCAGCCCGAGTAAATACTAAGGAAGAAGAAACGCATTGGAGCTGAATCGAACGGTCAGGTTGGGGGGTGGGGAGGAAATGGACAAATCAACGGACGAGGATCCTGATCGAGATCCTTCCCGTGGACCCTTCCTAAGATACATCCAACATCAGTTTTAAACCCGGAAAGTACCTCGAATTAGAAATCAGCCCGCGTAAATAGTGAAGAAGATGAGACGCAGTAGGACAACAGAGTTCGTCCCTGGTAAGAAGACAGGTGAAAGAAAGCCACAGTCAACCATATTTACTGATGAAGGCGAAGATCAGTGAGCTGACCCGCCGCCGCCGGCGGGGAAGTCAACGCCACGTCTCCACCCGCTCCATCCTAGAGTTTATCCGGCTAACCAGGCTGATCCCCCTGGACTTCTCCCCGGCGGCAGCGCCGCTCTTCTTTGTCTCTTTCCTGGGGTGCTTGCCGGTCTGCGCCGCCACCCTGGTCCGACGGGAAGCGGACCCGCCGCCTGCACAGCCGCTGGAGGAGCTGCCGGAGCTCGTCGGCGGCTCACACGGCCGCCCACCGCTGAATTGCCCCGAAAACTTGGAGACGGGCTTCTCGGCGCCAGCGGGGCCATCTGAATTGGGCTCGACGGAGACGAAGGCAGGCGAGGGGGCAGCCTCCTCGTCGGGAGAACCAGCGTCGAGGAGGGGGCCGTCCTCGTCGGGGGGATCCGGCCGTGAAGAAGAAGAAGACGGTAGTGGGCCCAGGAGGGGCTCCTGCCGCCGCTCCTTGAGGGTCCTCAAGATCAGGGTCTTGAGGAAGTTCATCACTTGCACGGCATACATGAGCGCGCTCAGAGGATCCGCCATCTGAGATCGCCCACACAAGAAGAACACGATTTTCATGAAAATGGATCGAAAACCCGAGATTCAGCTCACGAAAAAACATCAATGCTGGAGATTATTCAAGAAAATTGGTCAAAATTTCCATTTTTGGGGTGCAGAGGTTTTGGGGGGGTACCTGGGTCATGTTGGGAGCGAAGACCATGGCGACATTGCGGGCGTTCATCTTGTTGTGAGGTTCAGCGAGGACGACGTCGGCCATGAGGTTGAGGGCCCAGTCGAAGAGCGCGGCCTCCGTGGGGGGCAGGAGCTTCACAAGGTGGGCGCATTCCTCTTCCGTCTGACACTGCATCACCTGCTCCGGCGCCAGAGAGTCCAGCACGCCGGTCGGCAGCTCCCTGAACCACGCCTTGAGAACAGGGCAAACAGGTTACTCTTCAAGTGAGAATCATACCAATGAGGCATGTAGGATGCATTTCAGCAGAACATAATAGACGAAAAAGAAAGACACGAAAAATATTTACACCATTAATATGGGATCGCCCAAGAACCTCAATAATAGTTATTATCAGAAAATTAAGAATCAGAGGGGGCTTCATCGATGACACTGATTGCTCCGAAGGATAATCCGACTGGTTATGTGTACATTATATATGTATATAATGTATACATATCTAATAGATATACTTACACCATTAATGGGATCACCCAAGAACCTCAATGATAGTTATTATCAGAAAATTAAGAATCATATATTAGATATGTACATTATATATGTATATATTTGAGCATTAGATTCCACCCTTAATCTCACATGGAAAGTAAAGTAGCAGCATTGATGAGAAGGTACCTTGATCAGACCAGCCAGACAGTGGACGTCAATACCATCAGGGACAATCCCACTGTTCAGTTGGTCTCGGACATGTTCCTCCTGGCTGTTCTCCGCGTTGATTCTGAATATCCCTTCAGCCTGAATGTTTTTCATCAACAGGGGCAAATGATGTCAACCATGGTGCAAGAAAGGCACGCAGAGAACATGTCCCGAGATCTGAGGAGAAGACCTGAAGGCCGCCTTGCTCATACAGCCGCCTCTGCATGAGCAGTAGTATGGTGGGTACACTGTTCCCCCTGGGGTCGTAAGAGCATTGCATGGACTTGGTAGACACCCCAAAGACGCTCGCACTGCATTGGAAACCGAGTTACAGCTCCATCAAAACATGACCAGTTTCAGTAATACTTCCGGTTTGCACTATAAATACAGTGTGATCTCCGATAAATCATCAGAAGAAGTGATAAGCTGAGGCAACCAAAAAAAAAAAACACAATTTTTTTAATCTCTGGTTCCTTGTGAGCAATTCAAATCTGTTCCTCAAAATAGTATAAATAAAAAAACAAAAAAAAAAATACAAACCATGTCAGCTGCCAAGTACACTTTGTCGATATTCTGAGGCAGCAACAAAGAAAAAAAAACGATTTTTTTCATGATTCCTTAGGAGGAATATATATCCGTTGTAGATTGCTTTCCCATGGGTATACCGTCTACTTGGTCTAAACAGAAGAATATTTTTTTTTACAAACCTTGGTCCATATTCTGAGAAAAAAAATCCTCACTTTATGCTTTGAACGTTTGTGGGCTCACTTCAGTGATGCATGTGAATAAGCTTCCTTCCTAAGCTGACACTAGATTATTGATGGATGATAAATCGCATATGAATCCAACTAGGCAGTGTACACTAGACAGGAAGAGAGCAAGCAAGACAACTCTGTCACTGGATGGGCAAAAGCCTATCATCACGTTATTTGCCAAATGTACTGCTCAAACATACATGGATCATGTTAGATCCACAAAGATGACCACAATAATCAGCAGTGTAAGAACATCATCGCATTCCTCTGATACTTTCAAAATAATCTGCAGGAGATAGGATACTTGCTTGCAATGATCAAGACCAAGCAATTTCTATCAGAACCGTAAGGGTTGAGAGGAGCGCTTGAGTCCTCCTCCAGTGGATGTCCGTCCCTTAGGGTTGACGTATCGTCCAGCAGTTTCTTCCAGGTTGCTGTCTTGAGGGGGAAAAAATCAGGTGGGGAGGGGGAAGGATGCTATGGAGATAGAAACTAACTCACAGCCCATATGATCCCAAAAGCAAGTACAAATCTACCAGGGGGAAGACGAACTGTAGACCTAATTCTCTGAAACCAGTCTGACAGCAAGAACACCAACAGCCGGGGGAGGGATAGCTGCTGATGTTGAGGATGAAATGGTTGAACGTGAGAAAGAAAAAGTGTGCTTCAGGATTTGGGGGGTCTTAGAAGGGGATGATACCTGGCGCTTGGAGCCCTCCGAGGGACCTCCGGCTCGAATTCCACCGGCAGCCCGAGAAACCCATGAAAACGATCGAAGGTGACATGGGCGACGTGCTGCACATTGGTCGGCCACCCGATCTCCATGGAACGCAGATCCTCGTCGGTCTCTGTCCTGCAACCGACCAAAGACTTCCTCACCACCGCCACCAACAGCGACGACAGCGAGAGGTGGTCCTCTTCCTCCCTCTTCCTCCCCCTTCTTCCTCCAGCTACCCTCTGGGAGCCCTTCCTCCTCGTGGCCCAGTCCGCCTCCTCCCTTCCTTGGCCATCCCCCGCAGTTGGTGGGTCTGAGCTTAAGGCGGTCTCACTCTGCCCGGAGCCGTCGCCAGGGATGCAGGACAAGGAGCTCGGCGGCGATTGGAGCACCGCTATCATGGCTATAGCGGCCTTCTGGAGATGAGGAGAGGGCTATTACTGGAAGAAGGCGGCTATGTACCACCGTTGTCGGCCCTCTGTTTCTTCAAAAACCCGCCATCTATTCTCCGGTTGTTGGAGAACTCTCAGAGAGGAGTCGTCGGATTGAAGGGTTGGTCATCGACTCAACCGACGCTTGCTTAGCATAGCTTCTCCACTGCTGCTTCTCCTTCATCGCGCGCTCCTCTGCATCTCCCCCTGGCTGCCTGCGGGAACCTCAAGAAGCGAGAAACCACCCACCAGAGGGAGAGAAGGGCCTAGAGATGACGAGCCTGAAGGGACCCTGCATAAAAAATGGCGTCGGAACAAGCGGGAATCTGCGGATAGCTACAAAAGGAGGAGAGAGACAGAGGGTTGATGGCGACCCTGCGAGAAATGGCCACTGTGCGTGACTGAGACGTCCCCCCTCCTCCCCCCCCCCCACCCCAACTCATCACACGTAGGTCCTGCTTTCTTCTGGCAATAAATGTACATATAATGCCATCTCCATGGCGTAGGTTCTTGCCTGGGAATTGAATGCCAACTTGGGGAGATTCATTTATCAATGCTCATGGATCCAGCTGTAGACGCGACGATCTCCTCCTCCGCGCATGGGCCCTCGTGTACTCGTGCAATCCCCCCTCCTCGCCTGTTTTGTCTGGTCCGGGCGTCGCGACGACGAGGGAGGATGAGGACCTTCCCAGTGTCCCGCGTGACCTTCCTCCTTGTGGGGTTAAGCTCCGCAACTCCACACACAGAGAAACTATTCCTGCTACTACTAACCCATGGGATTTACCTCAAGTAGCGCCTTCCATGGAGTTGTTGTCTCCAGACTTCAGACTTTTAGGCCCCTGCCATGGCCGCGTGGGACAAACTAATACGATTCTCATGGGTTCTTCAGAAGAAGAAGAAGAAAAGGTGAATCCCGACATCATACCTCGCCTCGCTCAAGGAAGGCGGGAGATGATTCGTTCCCCATCTGGATGCGCAAAAACTGAGATCGGAGGCGGATTAAACAAGCGCTCCCACCCCCACTGTCCCCCCTAGTAGCCCCCCCCCCCCTCTTCCTCCATGGGGGACTGCGGAATCTGCTAATCCGTATCGTTTGTCATTGCCTGCCAAGCATGTGCCGTCCACCCCGGCATCGCCCTGCAATCTGGCTTGCCGGGACGAGGACCACAGGTGGGAGCACAGCAGCGCCGGTTATAGAGAAGAAAAAAGGCTGCGATGGAGGGAACCTTAGTATTTCTCTGCCCGAGTACTTCCGATCCCTCGGGCACCTGCCTCCCGGCAGATGAAGCTTCTCCTACTCCGTGTCTTTACGCAGGTCTGTGGATTTCCTCTTCTCCTGGCGGCCTCTTGTGGATCTGCACAGTCTAGTGAAATCCTTCGTCCAGATGTATTACTACAATCGCGCTCTTCTTCGTTGATCTCCCGCTTTCTAGCTCCACCTTCAAGACCACATATTACCCCCATCCCTCTCTCTCTCTCTCTCTCTCTCTCTACAATAATCGTCCTCTGTTCGTGACTGCACCAGTGGTCCATGCCTTGAGACAAGTGCGAGTGTTCACTCTCTCTCTCTCTCTACTGTCAATATCATTAAGGTAGTCATGTCTAACCTTTTCACTGCGGTTCAGAGAGAGAGAGAGAGAAATGGGATTCCTTTTTTACAGCTTTCTTTCAGCTTTTACCAGGGTGAGGGCCAGAGAAGAGGGCGGCCATGAAGGCGGCAGCGTGGAGGAAGAGGAGGACGAAGACGACCCCCCTAATTCAAAACTTGGGAGCGGCGGCGGCGGCGGCGGCGGCGGCGGCGGCGGCGGGATCTCCACCTCAGCCGCCTTTCATTTCCTCTTTACGGATAACTCGGTAATTCGTTATAATTCCTCTTTTATCCTTCTGCTTCTGGCTTCGACGACCGGATGGGCTCATTACTTCCTCATTGGGCCTCGCCCACTGGTCCGGGCCCGGCCCACGACGTTTCCGGGCTTGATGTTCGTGAGTGAAGAGAGAAAATGGGCAGCATCTAGTTGGGCCCCAGAGCATGGGCCCACCTCGCCGCATGGGGGGCCGGGCTTAGCTTTCATACTTCCGGGCCCACCTAAACATTTCGGCCCACGGGGTCATTCTGTCTAGCTCAGCCCAACCAGAATCCAGATACCGTGTGGGCCCTGTATCATCGAATGGCACCCAACTCGGCCCATGTTACGATCTTGGGCCCAAAAAACTTCAGTGTCAGTGGGAGAGGCCCAGAATTTTCACTTGCAATTTTAGAGAGTTGATTCTGATCCGATGACAAGTTTACTTTCAAAAAAAGTCAACGATGCCTTCTTACAACAATAAACATTTTTCAATGCTGAGTATATGCAACCTAGTGAAGAAGGAATAAGGGCATACTAAATTTATTATACAACATTGTTGAAACTTTGAAGATTCCAACTCAAACGATAATAGAGCACATGAGCATTTTGAGAGCTCCAGTATGATGCATTGACTTTTGTTGCTACTTTCTTTCTTTCCCTTACTATTGTGTTGAACCTTGCATCTAGACCATCAAATATTGTTGGTCAATGGCCTTGATCAAGTTTTTGAAACCATTCCGACCCATGTGCCTTTAGGAGGCCCAAACCTCTAGTAAAACTTTAAACATGGACTTAAAGTTAAACTTCCAAGATGTCTAGACTTCAGTGGGCCTTCAATTCATGCCTATTAGTAAGGAACAACACAATAGAGAGAGAGAGAGAGAGAGAGAGAGAGAGAGAGAGAAACATATAGAGAAGACTTATATATGAGATAAGCAATGGTTTTTTTTTAATATTCTCTTTTTTTATATAATTTTACGACATTTATCTTTATCCTATATGGAACCAAGACAAGTTGATTAGATTAGGTCAATATATTCAGTTCATTGTTAAGCCTAATACATAGATAACTTACATAAAAGGAGGGGCAAGCCCTAAGAGGGTTAAATAGTAAATTGACATAAGATAGTCACAAGGTATAAGAACTCTTAATAGTATATATATTATTTGGGGAGGCAAGGGGTTACTCATGATGGTTAATGGTGCTCTTGAAAGTACTCACACATCAACCTTTTTCTTATGTTCTACTCTCATTTCACCTTTTATTATAATTCATTAGATGTCTAGTTTATCATTCTCCCTCGTCATCTTGGATCAAGTTGATATCATTTTGGTATTAGAGTCATAGAGCTAAAAAATAGTGACAAGAGGTACAAGAATCTAGAGAAGGATGTCAAGAAAATGAATGAGAGGTTTCATTAGATCTTAATGATGGAGGTGATGTTATAAAACATTGGATCACTAGAGAACCCCATTGAAGAGTTAAGACACAGTGGCATAACTAATATATTAATGAGACAACAACCAGCTGACTTATATGGAAAGGAGACATTGCAATTGGAGAATCAAATGGGCCATCATAAGGTTAGGTGACAAATATAATGACAACCATATGACAACAATGACTAAGTGTGATCAAGCCTCAATAGACCAAGACATAGGTACTAACAAAAAAACAAATCACCCGTTATTGGGATGGACATTAGTTAGTGATGCTCCTCTTTATTCTAGGGAATCTAGATGGATGGATATTCTGCATTGAGCTTTATTTTAAGCTGCAAGGGATTATCCTCTAAATCATATTTGACAACAAGGACTTAGTGGTGTTCTAATGGGAAGATGTAAGAGAGTTGAGGATTCAAAGCTAAAAAATGTTTTGGTTCACAATTAGTTGGGACATTTTGGGATCAACTCTTAATTATAAGACCTCATGTGACTGTTGCCAAGTACAAATGGGAATTAGGACTTCGGTCCAATGCAAGGCCTTTTTAAGGAAGTTATAGTGAGAACTTTCATAAAGGAGTTGAAATTGAAGATTCATGCAGAAGTTAAACTATTCGACACAAGAGGTGAGCCTAAAAGTCATGAATCCCCTTTGAATAAGGTGATCAATTAAGGCATCAAGATTTTTATGTGGAAAAGGACAAAAATCATTCAGTACTCACCCAACACTAGAAAAAGTTTAACTCAAATAGAATTGGAATTAGAAGAGAAGAGATCAAAAGGCGTGCTCTTCTTGTGATGTCAAGTGCCACCCTAGACATGTCTATAAAATGGAGTTGCAGATATTTCTAGCCTATAAAGACAAGGAAGAGATAATAGAGGAGGTGACGCACACTCTAAATGCTCCCTAGAAATGCAAGGTGAGGATAATGAACCCAACATCAAAATTTCTCTCAATCTTGTTATTAGATTAATTGTGACATGAATAATAAAATTAATGGAAAAGATACAAGACAAGAAATTCGACATATTGATTAATTGTGATGCTGCTCACAATTTATATCAAAGCAATAAGTAGATATCTTAAAACTACCACTATTACAAAGTAGTCATGAAAAATGGCACAATATCAAAATCTGTAGAATCTTTCAAAGAACGATGTTAGAAATGCGAAGATACTTATATTTACAACTAGGTAACATTGACATTATCTTGAGAATACAATGACTTAAGACCTTAGATAGAATGTTGAACTGAAAATAGTTTACCATGAAATTTTATGTAGGACCACAATAGTGACCATCAAAGGCAGCCCACAATTATGTTAATCAAGTATATCATTGAAATCATTGTGATCTTTGGGAAAGCAAAGAAACATTTGATGTATTATGCCACAAACAAAAGGAAGATGCAAAAAGCTTACCCAATCACAAATCAACCACAAAGTAGTGACTCACCAAGGCTTCTCTCATGACCATCCCCTAATGTATTAGACATCCACCTATCAAGAGATTGATTATCACATCACCTTAAAATGAGGTACAACATTAGCGATAATATGCCCCTACCAATATCCACATTCTTACACAAAATGAAACTGAAATATTGTTGAAAGAAACATGTAAGACATCAATCATTCAGCCCTCAACAAGTGCATACTCTGGTCTAATCCTCTCAACAAAAAGAAGGATGGGAATTAAAGGTTCTATCTGGACTATATGGCATCAATAAAATCATAGTTCCTTAGATAGATTTTTAATTCTCATAGTAGAAAGTTTTCTTGATTAGTTGCATCGTTCAATGATTTTCTCCCAACTTTGTTTGAAGTTGGGATATCATTAAATTCACATGAAATCAAAAGATCTATACAAAATAACCTTTAAACACATGAAGGTCATCACGATTTTTAGCAATTTACTTTGGACTTAAAAATGATCCTTCTTATTAATGATCTTTGATGATATATTGGTGTATAATCAAGATGTAGAGATGTACAAGAAATATTTGAATCAAGTATTACAATAATTCTAAAAAAATAAGCTCCATTTGAATGCCAAAAAATATATCTTTGGAAGTATTACATTCATTATCTAAGAAATTGGATATCAATATCACAAGTTGAAGTGGATGATAGCTAAATTAGGTGATCCTCATCTGACCTTCTCCCATTGACAGTAAAATTTATGTGGTTTCTTTGGTTTGACAAGCTACTACATACACATTGTGTCCTATTATATAATTATTATTTGACCTCTTATACAACAACTCAAGAAAGATGACATCAAATCAAGTGATGTAACCTTTCAAAAATTGAAAAAGATCATATACCATACTGATATTTGTATTGCTTGATTTTTCTAAAAATTGAATTAAAAACCAACGCCTTTGACTTTGGAGTGGGAATCGTACTCATGCAACATTGCATACTAGTGGCTTTAGCTAGATCATGTTAATAAGAAAATGCCTGAAGTTAATATATGAACAAGAATTAGTAGTCAGTCTTGACAATTCTCAAGTGAAAACACTACTTGATAGGGCACTAATTTTTAACTCATACTAATCAAATTATTTTGTAATATTATTTTTAACAACATTAGGTGCATCTACAGCATTAAAAGTGAGTCGCCAAAATCCTCTATTTTGACTTACCATCGAGTACAAGGCCCTCTCAAGGGCGCCCAACCTTGCATTAATGAAGACCATAGTAATAGTTACTCCCAAGATCCATATTAATCATCTATTGCCATAAAAAATAATCATTGACCTCGTACTTTCTAAAATTCGAGAGGTATTGACATAAGGCTTAATGAGCAACTGTAATACAAGTTAGATTGAGGAGTCTTGTTTTATTAAAGCTGAATAGTATCTATCAAAAAAATTGTTATGATCTCTACTACACTCAAAGAATACAATGACAATGCTGTAAGGGGTCTTTTTATTTTTTTGAGGATGTATAAACAAATCGCCTAAAACTTTTAGTTATAAGAGAAGAAATAAGCATTAAAATCTTGTGTCACTTATTGCCTAACTCCAACCTCTCCCCATTCCCAATCAAATTTGAAAAAATACTCTTATGAACTTCATGAAGAAACACACCTTTGCTCTAATAATAGCTACCAATAAATCTTACTAGTTGTTGATAGATTGATGGAGTATACCTATTTTAATGAAGTATACCAATCAATCAATCCGTTGAAACAACCCTTCAAACAGTCTTGGAAACCAAATGGGTGGTCAAACTTTACAAATTTTCTAGATGGAAATGGACTTCTATTGCAGTCAAAATCTGCGAGGTATGCGCTTATGAACCCTAGCTAGCTCTGCAGTGATCTAAATTGGGGCTTGACTTGGGCTAGCAGGTTGATTTCCTATGAGAGCAGCACGTCCAGTTTCTTCAGTACCAAACTGATGATTGAATTAGCCATTGCCTGGAAACTGATGGAGCTCCAGATCGAAGTGAGTGAGAGTGAGAGATGGGACAAAAGGACGTTAGACGTAAAATCTGGTAAAAGAGGAACACACAAGGTGGCAATGGAGAGACAGGGGTTAAAGAAGAGAGAACAGACAAGACGCCGGAAGGGATAACTCAATGGAGCCACGAGATACCTTCTCCTTCTGGGGCAGCCGGTTCGGTGATGGGTATTATTCCTCCTTCCCTGGTTGGCAAGGTCTTCATCCTGCGCCTTTGCTGCCTGACAGCTTCTGTGCTTCGTCGCCTCTTTCCAGCCTTAACGGGACGGGCTGCCTTCAGCGTTGCCCTTCTCCAGGCCAGGCCCAAGGGGCCATTTGTGTTGAGATTTCAGTCAACGTCGCCCTTTCTGCCTTCAGAGATCTCATGTCGGTTGAGATATCTTCCCACGTGAGTGAGGGGTTGAGGCGAGTGACCTGAACAGGGCCTCCAGCTCGGTTACCGGTTCCTGCCATGAAAATCAGATGGGATGAACAGTTTATCCTTGTGTTCGCCCCCACCATAGAGAGAGAAATTAGAGAGAGAGAAAGCCCGCCAAAGATCTACTCCAGTGGATGCCAAGATGGAACCTAAATGGGATGATGTCTACTCTAAGCTTCTTGGTGATGGAAAAAATCAGAACCCGTATTCTAGAAGGCGTCACAGGTCCCCAGGATCATTGATCTGGTGTATGCATATACATCATCGAGCAGAGCAGATCCATGCCGGAACATTAACTGTAGAGAATCAAGAAGAGGCAAGAAGAGCAGAGAAGCGGAAGAGAGAAGGGCAAGATCGAAACAGAAAATAAAACATTACATTCTAAATTGGAATCATATTGCACATCTATTTATAGGCAATGCCATCGGATTAGATCTGTTGGATCAGAGTGATCTTAGCCGTTGATTGCATATGATATGTTGCTGCTTATTGATGTATCTATTGGCTGGCTATTGGTGAGTAACATTTCCTTCGCTTGTTAGTTGACTTTTCTCTCAATGGATCAGGTTTAGGTTCTGAGCATTATCTCTCAATGGAGGGAACGGATACCTCCATCTAGTGCCCCTCAACCGATTAGATGAGGAATTAATTCAGGCTATTCAGGATGCCGGGGACTTTGCGCTCCGCCCAGATTACAAATCGAAGAAATGGTAGATGATGAAGAAGAACAAGAACCACGCAAGATGCCGGAGGTATCTCACTTCATAAGAGTAGGATCATCAAGGATAGATATTATTGAGTTGTTCTCTTCCTTCTTACTGTGATTAGTAATTGAAGAAGCTGAAGAAGCTGAATCTGAACCCATCAAGTTCAAGTTCTGCATTTAGAATAGGAAAGGATCTTGACCTACTGCAGCAGACCGCATGCCCACCCAGCTCTCTCTCTCTCTCGCTCTCTCTCTCTCTCTCTCTTCTTGCATTTTCCTTCACGATTGTTATAAGTAGAGTACATATTAGAGAGCATAATTTCGACATTTGAATGGGTAGCCATCCCTGAGGATCGACCTGAACCCACTAGAATGTATAAGTTTAATTTCTATTCTGAGTTCAGCTAAAAATATTAAAATCGAGATCTTCTAATTTAACGACTAGAAGTTGAATCATAAGTACTCATTAGAAAGATAATTTTTTGATTTGAAAAAATAGGTGCCACAAATATAGTTATGTAGGTACTCTTGGAAAGATGATTGAAAGACTAACACGATAAAACAAATGGCACATCAAAATTCATTGGTTTTATTTTTTTCTCTAGTTTTATGATATAAATGCATTTGACAATAAATTCACTAAATGGTAAAATAATTAACATTTTATGCTTGACATGAGTAAAATGATTTTAGATGAAAATTCAAGTTCTAAGGCATAAGTGTGTGATCACTCATTGAAAAGATAATGTAAATATGAACACGACAAAAGAAATTGAACATCTAAATTCAAAAAAAAAATGTATTTTTATTTTTACAATATCATTGAGTAATTATAGACTTTGACTTTTAGGCGTGCGTTATCATTGAATGTGACAATCGGGTGGCCAACTACATTCCCCCTACGTAACAAGCGGCCTTGTACCTTCTTTATAACTAACAACACATCAGCTCACTAGAATGTGAGAGTGAAAGGAAGAAAAGAAACTATAGACACTGTGAAAAAAAATGTTGAAAAAAGGTATCTTACCCACCGTCTTCCCCCAAGTCCAAGGCCCAATTAACATGTCCTTGATAGCACCTGAAATCATAAAAGACATACTCATGCTCACACCCTTCAAGGTATTTTACACGCAAGAACTTCTTTAACAAGTCAAAACATTCAAGCTTCCAAAACATTAAGAGCTAAAGGGGAAAAAAAAAAGATGATGTTCAAGTTCTAAAGTTAGTTGAAGTAATCATAATTAATTAAAAATAATGAAAGCATATAATTTGACGTACATGTCACTAAACTTTAGAACTTAAGGACACAAGAACATATGTAGTGTTTTGGAATGTGAGTCAAAAGTTTTCATAAAAAAATATGCCCTTGAACTTTCTATAAGGTAGCAAATTTTACATCGAAAACCCCAGCGATCATAACATGACTAGGAGTGTTGTTCTAAAACCTGATAATTAGCTCTGGATTTTTGGTACTGAATGATCACATAGTGCAACTCCGTTAGGGCTCCGCAGGAGGAGGCCTCCGGCTGGGCACGAAAAGCGTGCAGGTGCCTCAGCGTCTTAATCCTCCAGAGACCTCGCGGGAGAGTGACCCCGAAAACACAACTGATATCGAGCGTCTGCAGCTTGCAGAGGTTATCAATGGAGGACGGGAGGCTGGCCAGGCTGGTGCCCCTGAGGCCTAAGTCAGATGCACCATTCTCCCGATCTCCCTCGGGATCGTCGGAATGGCCGTGCCTCCGATGTCGATCACTCTGAGATGCTTCAGAGAGCGTAGGTTCAGCAATGAATCGCCGAGCTCCTGGTCGCGCAGGTTGAGGCAGAGCAGAGATCTCAGGTTCGGAGCGAAGGAGCTCGAGCTTGAAAGCCAGACGCTCGCATTCTCGTGAAGGGCAAGCCTGCACGACCTCAACGCCTGCCTGGAGGTGAGCCCCCGTGGACGTCGTTGAATTGGTTCCTCCGTCCTTCATCCTTCGCGAGATGGAGGAGAAGATCGTGGATCCTGAATCTGTCGACCCAGCCCATGTAATCTCTGTCCACCACCTGAATAACGGACCTGTTCGCGAGCTCCTCGAGGTGCCGCTCCGCAGTTTCTTCCAAGGTGAGCCCGT
This sequence comes from Spirodela intermedia, assembly GCA_902729315.2. Lineage (NCBI taxonomy): Eukaryota > Viridiplantae > Streptophyta > Magnoliopsida > Alismatales > Araceae > Spirodela > Spirodela intermedia. The sequence continues at coordinate 6,227,953 of LR746274.1, read as the reverse complement.
TTGCCTGCTGGATGAACCCCTCTGCAACCCACAGTTGGACCAGCTTGGTGGCGTCGATCTCCATTTCCGCGGGGAAGAGCCCCATGTACAGGAAGCATATCTTCAGGTCACCGCTCAGATCGTCATAGCTCAAACCTTGTATGTTCTTGACCATCTCGTTCGTGTCTGCACTCAGTTCCTGGGTAAGACGCCGGCGGAGGGCCTCCCACTCGTACCTCGTCCTCTCTCTCTCGCTCACCAGGCCGCCGAGAACGAGGACCGCCCGGGGCATGCCGCGGCATCTTCTCACCATCTCCTTCCCCATCTTCTCCAGCTCTGGGGGGCACCGCTCGCCGGCGGGAAGCACCTTCGCGCAGAACAACTCCCAGCTCTCCTCGCTCAGCAAGGGAAGTCTGTGGACTTGTCCCTGCGCATGCGTGGCGACGTCCTCAATGTGGGTGGTGAGGATCACTCTGTCCCCGGGGGAGGCCGACAGGTCGCACTTTATGAGACCCCAAGCCCCCTTCTCCCAGATATCGTCCATAACCACAAGGTACCTCACATTTTCCAGGAGGGCTCTGAGCCTCTCCCCCAGCTGCATGTCTGTCAAGCTCCTGATCTCCTTCTCCGTCGTCGTCCCCAGGACGCAGTCTAGGATCCTCTGCAGAAGTTCAGTGGGCGTGAATTTCTGAGAAACAGTGACCCAAACCCTGCGCTGAAAATGACGCTTGACTGCATAGGTGTTGTAGTTCTTCTTGGCGATGGTGGTCTTCCCCATTCCTCCCATTCCCAACACGGATATGACCGCGGGACTGATTTCCCCATTCAACAGCTGCTCGCTCATGGATCGCTCGGCCTCTGCAAATCCGACGACGCTCAGCCCGCCGGACAGAGCAGCCTTCTGCAGCTCAGACGTGCCTCGCGGCGCCGCAGAGGCGAAGGAAACGGACTCACCTACTGGTACGATTCATCTGGTCGTAGATCATCGCGGAATCTCTTCCTGGAATCTTGAATGCGGGTACCCAGTTGATGACGAGCAGAGCGTTCGCCCACACCGGTGAGGATGCTCACCAGGGAGCGTTTCTTCTTCTGGTTGAGCATGAGATTGAAATTGTCGATGATGTCCTCAGCTTCAAAGGCCGCTTCTGTCAGCTGCGGGAGCATTACCTCCGCCAAAATCTGCCAAGATCTCTCAACATCTGCCTGGTATGCGTTTATGAACCTGAGTTCTCCCCGCAGAGGTTCGAACGGCGGCTTGATTTCAGCTGGCAGGTTGATTTTCTGGGAGAGCACCTCGTCCATTCTCTTCAGGGTTAAGCTGATGATTGGATTAGCCATTGCCTGCAGAGCAAGAAATCATTCGATGGGGGGGCTCCAGCTCGAGGTTCTTGCTCCGTTACCAGTTCCTGCCATGGAAAGGAGATCGGATGAAGCGTGGTAGAAGAAAACAGAGATGGGAGAAATGGGAACCAGGAGATCGATCCGAAGTCCACCTCCTCACTGAAGGTAAGATCATCCGTGGAAGGTGATCCAGGAGAATCGGTGGAGGAAGGCCGGAGACGACGATGATATCCTGTTTCAGGTGAGGTGGCGGCGGCGGCGGCGGCGGCAGCAGCAGGACGGACGGCTCCGCTCGGGCGCACTTCGACGTGAGCCTATAACCAATATAGCGACTGGCGACAGGTGCGCAACGAGCGCCTCCCAAGGTCTATGGCAGAGATATTATGCTAGTAGAAGCTGGGAGGACTTGTCGACATCAAAATCTAGAGACTGTCTTGCAAGAAAGGTCTTGAATCATAAAACAATCGTGAAAAAAAATAGAGTCGAACATAATGAGTTGTTGTTAATATACTCACTCATAATAAATTGAATTTGAACTTATGGACAAATAGCACGTCCTTGAACATAAATATTGAATATAGTTGGGTATGTCACCTTAGAGATTAATTAAGATGTGGTATTAGGTGATGTAACTAACTCATGAGTTAGAAAACTAATTGGGTGTAACGAATTGTAACTCATGAATTTATATCTTCTTGTGGAGTGATCCAAATGTGTTGACAATAGAGACATGAAATGATTTTGAGTTGAATTTAGATTCTGAATAAGATTTTTAACATCACCAATATCTCACACTGGTAGTTGTTGTCAGTGGTTCTGTAGACTTGCTTAACATTGATCTCATGATATTTTTAGCATTAGCTTATAACCAGGTGAATAGTTGTGTAATTCGTAACACTCCTTCACAATGTGTCCTCTGAAATGACAATGAGTACATTAGAACTCTAATGTACTATATTGTTGTTTCTATTCCATTCAGATAATAAAATTAGATCTTTATTTGTCAGTTTTGGAATATATCCACCAATGAAGCTTATTTTGTTTCATAAAGGATAATTGTTGCCAATAAGGTTTTAAGAGATAAGAATCAAAGTGGAACTATCTGAATGGTGCAGAAAATATGAATTTGGCTGGTCATCATTGATGAAGAGCCCAAAGAGGACCTTGACGTCATCTCTATCATCAACATCTAGGGCCTTGGCAACACAATTCTTGCTGACTTTACAAATAGAGAGAGTTTGTGGATCACTTTTACCAATGTCAAAATTAGAATCTGATCAATCCAACCCTTCTTTTTTTTCTCGAAGTATGATGTAAAATCTAACATCTTATACTAATATTTTAAAACCTAGTAATGTTATAGTTAAGATTGAAATTTTACTTTAGGTTTATTATTTTAATTTATGTGTTCTATTAATCTGATATGAAATTTTTTTATATCTTTAAATCAAAATCTTTGAGGACATGAAGCTTTTTATAATGGTCCAGCCTCATACTTTGTCCACTTTTTAAGAATATTATATTCTTGGATTCCAATAAACTAATATTTAATACCAAATGTTGATTACTAAGATCCACACACTCATAATTTTACTCATATATTCTTTCTTATATTCACAGCTCTAGGTGAGACGAAGTTAATTACTAAGCCTAGATCCTTTAATTGGTCAAGCTAAAGCTTAATAAAAAGTTTATTCTACATAAAATAAAGAAGATATCACATTGGGATTTTTCTAGTACTTATGAAAGACCTAAATCACGTCTAAGAATTTGATGATAAAGAAAATTAATTTCATTTTTTTTTATTCTCCCTCTTCATGTTAAGAAGCTATTTAACTCTTGGAGATAATGCCGACTTAATTCAACTTGAAGGAGATTTTTTATGGATCAAGTTTGTCTTCTCAATTAGATGTATCGATGTTGTTTGACCAAGCTCTAAAGATCACTCAAATTCACATCTAATTTATGTGCAAAATAATAGAATGAAACTCAAGATCATGTAGTAGTTAAGGCTGATCATTTGAAAGTGGCTAAACCTTAGGAGGCTGAATTTATTGAGAAATTTAAGTCGCATCCTTCATTTATTTTCCACCTTCAGTCAATGTTAAAATTATAACATTAGTTAGAAATTGATACAGTCCTCAAGGGTAGGACTGAATCAGGGCAAATAGGAAGGATGGAACACTTCATATTAAATTCACGAATGCTCGCCAACAGCAAGAGACCAAATGATGGGAAGGATGACCTTCCTGAATATAGAGATGAAAAGGAAGAAGAAGAGTAAAGTGGAGAACAATGTTCGAGAGGGTTCCCCTGCCTCTTCAGAATACCAACTTTTGTCACCCTAAACCCCATCTTCTCATGTTGTACTTATAGTCCCACTCACATGCTGCACATGTGCTCCTTTCTTACGCTTTTTGTAGGTTATTAGTGGGATCGTATCATTACTCTCCCCCTTCAGATTCACCAAGTCCTCCATGTGAAATTCTGGAAACTAGTGTGTAAGGTTGTAGGCCAACTCCCATAAAGATTCGTGATCTTGTAACTTATCCCATTTCACTAGTGCTTCTGGGCTTGTAGGGGTCATCTGTAGCCCTAGAATTGATTGAGGTTGGACATGTCATTCCATGTCTGAGCTTAGTGAAGGTGGGAGTTTATGGGGAAGATTTGTTGCTGCTAAGGCTCATTGTAGTTGAGAGATATGGGGCACTGGATGGATTGATGATGACGATGGCAGATCCAATTTGTATGATGTTTGTCTCACATGAGAGATGATTTTATATGGGCCAAAGAACTTCGGGGAGAGTTTCTTATTCACTTTTCTTGCTAGAGGTTTCATTCTATAAGGGCAAAGGTGTAGGAATACCTGATCATTGATATGAAACTCTGTCAGTCACTAGTGTCGATTTGTCTTGAGTTTTATTTGAGACTAAAAGTTTCGCAGGTGTTGCTTCAGCAAGTTTAGAATTTGGTCTCATTCTAATAGTTGCTGGTCCACAACAAAGATGGGTGAGGGATACGGCCCATAATTGATGAGAGCCGGTAGATCATGACCATAGACTGCTTTATATGGAGTAGTCTTGATAGAAGAATGGTAGGCAATGTTATAAGATAAGTCTGTTCAATGTAGCCAGAACTACTAGTCCCTTGGTCGACCTCATATAGAACACCTTAGATATGATTCTAATGATCAATTTACTACCTCAGTTTGTCAATCAGTCTGGGGGTGATATGATGATGACATTTGGAGTTGAATCCCTTGAAATTTACAAAGTTCGCACTAGAAACTACTACTGAATACTTTGTCACGATGTAGATAGACTACTTCTTTTACAAACACAAATGCCACATGTGGTGCTGAAAATAAGTGTTTTAATAGAATGAAATGGATGTACTTACTGAGACGATCCACCACAACCAATATCGTGTCAAACTTATTAGATTTGGGTAGGCCTTCTATGAAGTCTATAGAAAGATCTTCTCATACTTGGTGAGGGATAGACAATAGTTGTAATAGACTTATAGGAGATAGGGATGAAATCTTGTTCCTTTGACATACTTGACAATTCTCCACGTGTTCTTTAATAGTCTTTTTTATGCCCTTCTAAAAGATGGTTTGAGTGAGTCTCTTGTACGTGTGTAAAAACCCTCTGTGTTCTCCTATTAGTGAATCATGGGCTTCTTTTAGCAGTATTGATATTAAAGATGAATCAAATAGTAGTATCAACTTATTTTTATATAGCAGTACGCCATGGTGTAGAGAGAAATGAAGTACTTATGATCTTTTGGTCAATAATTTCACAATAAGATAAAGTGTGGTATCTTGCAAGTATTCTTGTTAGATGATAACTAGATCTAGTGGATGGGGTTGAGATAATGAAGTCATCCCCAAATCCCCAAAGTGAGGTCTTCGGGACAAGGCATCAGCCACCATATTAAGTCGTCCCTCTTTATACTTGATAATAAAATTGAATCCCAACAATTGAATCCCAACAATAAGATATTTTAGACTATATTGGTCCGTTCATATGATGAAAGGTTTGTGAATTAAATAATATTACCATTTGTGCACTACTTTGACAATGGCGATAAGTTCTCTTTCATAAGTTGATTTGAGTTGGTGTTTATATAGAAAAACCTGACTATGGAAGGTCACTAGTCTTCTTGTCTACATCAGTACCCCACCTACTCCATGACCTGATGCATCTATTTTAAGAGTAAAAGTTAATGAAAAATTTGGTAAAACAAAGATGGATGTAGAAGTCATTACCTCTTTGAGCTGAAGGAATGTAACTTGAAAGGACGGATGCCATGTGTAAAAATTCTTCTTGAGTAATCGAGTTACGGGGCCAAGTGATCGAGGCATAATTAGCCACAAAATTTCAATAATAACCCCGAAGGCCTAGAAATCTCCTCAACTCTCTAATATTCTGTGGGGGTGGCCAATTGATCATGGCTTTGATCTTTCCTTTATCTGTTGCCACACCTTCTACAGAAATCTAGTGGCCTAAATATTCAATGCAAGATTGGGCAAATTTTCACTTATTAATATTGATATGAAGGTTGTTCTTGGATAGGACAATAAAGATCTGTGTCAAATGTTCTTCGTGATCTTGTAGATTTTGGTTGTACATAGAGATCATCAAAAAATATGAGTACAAATTTTCTTAGAAAGGATTAGAATAACTCATTCATAAGTAATTGAAAGGTAGCCGGTGCATTGGAGAGATCAAAAGACATGACAATAAATTCATAATGTCCATCGTGGGTTTTAAATGCAATCTTTTGGATGTTTGAGGCCTTCATCCAAATTTGATAATATTTAAATTTTAAATCCAACTTAGAGAAGATATTTGTACCTTGCAACTCATCGATCAACTCATCCACAATAGATATAGGATATCTGTTGAGGATTATACCTTGTTTAGGATACGATAGTTGACGTGACTTAGTCATTGTATAATAAATCACGCAAATTTAAAATTTATAAAACTAGAAAATATGAATTTTTGGATATTTAGAAGTATTTCTGAACAAATATATCAATTATAATTCAATAAAACTTTCAAAAATATCGGTAATTTTCCAAGTCAACCACAAGGATGTAATATAATATATGATAATTATTCAGAATTTTCCTCAAAGAATACTATTTTCTATGAATTTTATACTAGGAAATAAAAAGGAAATATATTTAAAATTCACGAAAAAAGGAAATAAGGGTGCGGACGTCATGATGACGTCAGCGCCCGATAAATGCGAATTGAACAGAAATAGAGTTCCACCCGACAATTCTTACGTAAGTGATTATAGATGATTTAATTAATCAAAATAAGATATGTAAAAGTCGGAAGAATCGTAATGAAATGAAGTATATCTTGGTAAATTTAAAATCAACAAATTATCACTAAATGAAACAAAAATTAAGTTGAAAGTAGGAAAACAAAGTTCCAGTGTCACGACGGCGATGCGTCAACGATGCACCGGAATCTTGAGCATTCGGGAGGATTGTTGACGTGACTTAGTCGTTGTATATTAAATCACGCAAATATAAAATTTTAAAAACTAAAAAATATGAATTTTCAGATATTTTGAAGTATTTCTGAACAAATATATCAATTATAATTTAATAAAACTTCCAAAAATAGCGTTAATTTTCCAGGTCGATCATAGGGATATAATATAATATCTTGTAATTATTTAGAATTTTCCTCAGAGAATACTATTTTCTATGAATTTTATCTTAAGAAATGAAAAGGAAATATATTTAAAATTCATGAAAAAAGGAAATAAGGGTGCGGACGTCAAGATGACGTCAGCACCCGACGAATGCAAATCGGGCGGAAACAGAGTTCCGCCTAGGAATTCTTACGTAAGCGATTACAGACGATTTAATTAATCAAATTAAAACTTGTAAAAGCCGAAAGAATCGTAATAGAACAAAGTATATTTTGGTAAATTAAAATCACAAAAACTATCACTAAATGAAGCATAAAGTAAGTTGAAAGCAGGAAAACAGAATTCCGGCGTCACGACGACGATGCATCGGCGATGCACCAGAATTCTGAGTGTTCGGGAGGATCGTCATGCAGTGTCCACGGCTTCGAAGGCTCTCCTTGGACAAGGACGACGTGGGCAATCTCTAAATCTTCTCGCGAAGTCTAGAGATTAATGAAATGGGTCGTCGAGTCGTCTCCGACGGCTGTCACCCGGCGGAGTGGAAAAACGGTGACTTTGCGGCTCTCTGGTGGCTGTCACCTGACGGAAAGGAGCTAGATGGAGGTGAGGCGCGTGTCAGGGAGCTTCATCCTCAGGTCCGCACAGCAAGAGGAGGCTCTTCATCACATCTCGTACACTCTCAGGAGGTGGCGACTCGTCTCCCGGCGGATCATCCTCTTCTCGACGACGGCTTGTTCGTTGATCAATCGGAAATGATTTACTCGATGGATTCGCGATCCTTTTATCGCGAATCATTCAGCAATTTTAGTAGCAATGCTCTGCAAATCACGTTGATGAGATTTTTGCTGATGATCCAGCGATTCTCGTTGCTTAATCCTTCACTGACGATCTGCAGGAAAGTCGCGATAATCAGATAAAAATATATGAATTTTGACTCTGGGAGGATTCGAACTCGCGCTGGTTGTCCGCCCCTTCTGAGGAAGGTGTGACGTGGGTTTAGTCCCACATCGGTTGTGTGCCAATTTTTCGGGCAAATATATAGTAATGTTAGCTTTCTAAGAAAAGCAAAGTTACTTCTCTCGCGTGTACGACCACTCCTTGCCCCACAGCTGGCTGGCCACCAGTGACGTGGAAGGGGAGTGGCGCACACGTGCCCTATCAGTCCAAGCCGTTCAAGCCCCTACTCGCGGCTACTCCCCAACTGAGCTTCCGACCCGCTTGCGGGCCCGGCTGGCCAGCGGGTCCCCCTCATTTTGTCTTATTTTTATTTCTTTTTCTTCATTTATCTCAAAAGCAAGACTGTAAAAATCATATAAATTTATGTAAAATCACATAATTACCTAAAAATTCACATTAATCAACTGAAAACCACTTTTCACACTTTAACACAAATATAAGTCTATTTATCATGAGTTAAAGCTAAAACTATATTATTTACTAATTATTAACTCATGATAATGAAGATTTATCAATCGTCGTGCAGTGTCAATGGCCTCAAAGGCTCTATTTGGACAAAGACAAGGTGGGCAATCTCTAGATCTCCTTGCGAAGTCTAGAGATCAATGAAATGGGTCGTCGAATCGTCTTTGGTGACTGTCACCCGGCGAAGCGAAAAAACAGTGACTTTATGGCTCTCCGACGGCTGTCACTCGACAGAGAGGAGCTAGATGGAGGTGGGGTGCGTGTCAGGGAGCTTCATCCTCATGTTCACGTAGCAAGAAGAGGCTCTTCATCGCATCTGGTACGCTCTTAGGAGGTGGCGACTTGTCTCCCGGCGGATCGTCCTCTTCTCGACGACGGCTTATTCGTCGATCAATCGAAGATGCTTTACTCGATGGAATTGTGATTCTTTTATCGCGAATCGTTCAAAAATTTTAGTAACAATGCTCCGCGAATCACGTTGACAAGATTTTTGCTGATGATCTAGCAATTCTAGTTGCTTAATCCTTCACTGGCGATCTACAAGAAAGTCGTGATAATCAGATAAAAAAAATATGAGTTTTGAGTCTAGGAGGATTCAAACCCACGTCGATTGCCCGCCCTTTCTGGGGAAGGTGACACAGGTTTAGTCCCACATCGGTTGTGCGCTGAAGTTTCTGGCGAATATAAAGTAATATTACATTTCCGATCAAGTCCCTTTCTTGCGCGTGTATGACCACTCCTTGCCCCACGCCGGCTGGCCACTAGAGACGTAGAAGGGGGGTGGCGCACACGTGCCCCCACTAGTTCAAGCCACTCAAGCCCCTACTTGCGGCTTATGCCTGATTGCGCTTCCGACCCGCTTGCGGGCTTAGCTGGCCGGCGAGCCACTCCCATTTTGCTATTTTTATTTTAATTTCTTTTCCTTCAATTATCTCAAAAGTAAAACTGTAAAAATCATATAAAATCACATAATTACTTAAAAAATCACGTTAATCAACTGAAAACCACTTTTCACACTTTAACACAAATATAAGTTTATTTATCATGAGTTAAGGCTAAAACTATATTATTTACTAATTATTAACTCATGATAATGAAGACTTATCAATAGTCTACATAAAATCGCCATCTCCCATCTTTTTCTTCACTAATAAGATAGGGCTTGCTTAAAGATTTTGTGATAATTGAATAAATCCTGTCACCATAAGCTATTGTACCAGCTTCTCAATTTCATCCTTTTGGAAGTAGGAATCTTGATATGGACATAGGTTTACCAATCTGTTACTAGGAACAATGTTGATGGAATAGTCCACCTCGCGCTCTGACGGTAATTTCATTATAAGAGAAAATATAGATGGAAATAATTATTTGAATTTGAATTCAATTCCGGTGGTCTTAGTGGTACTCACTTATTCGGGTTGTAGTTGCACCTAATGTAACTCCAAGAGGATCGGAGGTTGTCTGCTGATAGTTTTCTACAACATCTTTAGTGAGAGTTCTGATTTAGACAATTTTGGATCTCCTCTAAGGACTTTCACCACATCATTTATCACAAACTTCATGATTAATGTCCCCCAATTTACATGTATCTATCCTGTCGAACTAAGTCATTGCATTCTTAATATCACATATGTGCTCCCTAGTGTCAATGGTAAGAAGTCTTCAATCATGTCTAAGCCTTGTACTTGTATGAAAATATCCCTACACATTTTGTTACCCTCGAGGGTCTCTCCATTCTCCATGAAGATTTCATAATTCGTGATTTCTATGTAAGGTACTTTAAGGCGTGCACAAAACTCCAAGCATATAAAATTATGCGTCAAACCTGAGTCAATTAGGATGGTGATCACTTGTCCTTGCAATGTTCCTTCCATCTTCATGGTTCTTGCTTGCGTGAGTCCCACCACTAAGTTTAGGGCTACTTGTGTTGTGAATAGTGTTCCTCTTTCTGTTGGTTGAGACTCTTCATCTATGAAATTCTATATTATATCCTCATAACTCTCTTGGTCATCTTTATGAACAATCATACTTTGTAGTTACTTTTTGCAAGTGTTCTGAGCCGAATTTTTCCTCACAGTGATAGTAAAGTCATTTTTCATAGTGAATTCTATCAACATGATCTATTTCCGGTAACTATTGTCTCTCCTTATTGCTTTAGGTGGAAAGTTGCTCTTAGAATTCCATTTTATGAGGGGGTTTGGGTGCTTGGTCTTCTCTTGTTCATCGTACCGTGTAGGTAAACAATTATCCGCAAACTTATTGGAAGCAACGTTACCTTGTCAAGAAGATCTTGGTAAATGATTATCTCATGCTTCCCAAAAAGAACAAATCCGCTTCTATTGACGCATCTATAAATTTTCATCAATCTCATTGGGCCCATACGGGCTAGCTCTACCTGAATCTCTGATTTTAGGCCCTTCATATAAGTATTCTCCATGACCACATCTTAGAGTTTCGGTAGATATGTAGAAAGACATTCATATTCACCCCAATATTCTTAGACTGATTGATCTTGTTGGAGATTTAAGAATTTGTAGAATATGTTTCCCTCTACTGTAATATCAAAGTGTTTTCTTAGTTGCATTCGAAAGTCCTGTCAATTGTAGAAAGGATAACTTTTGTCTTCCCATAAGTACCATTCCAATGTCAAGTTTTTGAGCTTCATCATTGCCATTTCTAGTTGGTTTCGTTTCTATACTTTGTTTAACCTGAAGAACCTCTCAGCACATTCTAACTAGCCTTCGGGATTGTCTCCCCAGAATATTAATATTTTCTCTTTTTGGGTGTACTGTATGGTTGTATAACTAGTTGTAACTTCATTCGGAAAATATTCTTGGTGAGGTGGAGAGGTGGTACCTCGTGTCGTGATTTTAGTGGTGCTGGTCGATAGCTTGATGTCGGTTACAGATTTGGTTCCTTTTTCTCCAAAGCCTCCAATGTCATACATATTGTAAGTTAGAATTGATGTATGTTCTGTAGGACTTGACACATCAAATCCATGGATTCCTCCCTTGCTTTCTGCATCTCTTTGACCATCCTTCTTTGGTCTACTCGAAGGTTCTCATTGTCTGCTTCTAAGGCTTCAAAACATGCATTTGATATCTTTGGCGCCATAGTGCACGTCGTCACAAGATCGCGGCTTTGATACCAATGATACAATCCTCAAGGGTAGGACCGAATCAGGGCAAATAGGAAGGATAGAACACTTCGTATTAAACTTACGAACCCTTGCCAATGACGAGGGACCAAACGATGGGAAGGATGACCTTCTCGAATATAGAGATGAAAAGGGAGAATAAGAGTAAAGTGGTGAACAATATTCAAGAGGGTTCCCTCGCCTCTCTAAAATACCAACTTTTGCCGCCCTAAACCCCATCTTCTCATGTCGTACTCATAGTCCCACTCATGTGCTGCACACATGCTCCTTTTTTACACCTTTTGTAGGTTAGTAGTGGGATCGTATCAAAAATTCAAATAGTCAGAAACCAATATGAAATATTTTTTAGGAGTTGAAAAATAGTATATGGTTAAACAATAAATGAAATAGTTATCAACTTATATATTCAAGCCTAATAGTTATAATGTATTAAACAAGAATTTATTACTATTAAAATAATACTTCACTAAATAAGGTATTGATATTATAATCAAATTATATCTAAAATGTTAGTCCCTATTGGTTTACTAGTGAATCAAAAAAGAGGGAATTGAAAATATTTCTTAATATTGTTACCATTAAGATTTATATAGATATGTATAGGTATTCTTCTTAGGTTCTCTTTCTTTAGTTAGGTTTAAATATAATTGAATAACATTTTTTTTAAAAGGTCAACAATAAAAACAAGATGTTATAGTTGTTTGGCTTGCAAATGGAATCTTCATTGTTTTCTACTAATTATAACATGTAATTACAACTAACTTATTGGGATCAGTTTTTCTTTACAGTATAGATTTATCAAGTTTATGAAACTATACTAGAAATCTCAATTCTAGCAATATTCACAAATAGATGTGCATACGACATGTGGTCCTCCTATAATAGAAATGTACACCACATGGGCTTATAGAAAGGAGCACACCACATGTTCTTGTAGAAGATGCACATACCATGTTGGGTCCTATAGTAGATAAGTGCACCATATGCGCTCTTATACCACATGAGTTTATCATCTTGCCTTTCATGAGGCTTTGATAATTATATCTTTGGTGAAAGTGGACAATAGCAGGAGCTATTGACCACTATGTACTAGTTAATAATTATTTTATTTTACCTTTCTTATTTTCTCTTATCTTTAATATTATGAAAGGCCCTCTTTTATTTGTAGCTTAATGAGACAACAATAATGGTCTCAATGGCTAGCTGAACATTCCTTATTGGACCATAAATGTGCCTTAAAATCCATACAAAATACATTAATTAATTTTGTAAATTTCATAATATTTTTTTAAAATTTTATTTTTTAGTAAACTTTTCAATGATTTTTTTCTACTCATATATGTAACACCATCTTGCAGCTAAAATTCATTTTAGTCTTATGGGTTAAGAATGTAGACTATTTTTCTCTCAAGTGAATTTCTTAACTCAATGATATTGTAAAAAAATGTTAGCAAAGCAAAGTACTCAGGTTCCAATGATCTATCTAATGCCCTATATTGCTCTCATAGTTAGTTTCCCAATGAGTAGTAGCATCCTCATATGTGACAACAATTTCAACATGAAACCATCATATTCACATTGAAGAATAAATATTGAATGGTATACCATTAAGTGAGTTTCCGAATATTATCAAATATAACTATTTAAAATTTATTTGTAAGCATCAAAATCAATATCTCAACAATCTCCCCCTTTTCTATGTTTAAAAAATCTTATAAAACTTGAATTGAAATATTTAAAAACTTGAAAAATGACAAAGATATAAAAATGGAAAACACCCAATTATTAAGACAAATACAGTTTGTTACAAGGCTCCCCTGAATTAATTGTTCATTTTATGTGTTGTCTCCCCTTAAGTAGATGCATGATGCTCCCCTTTTTGTTAAAATTGAGAGATATATCAAGAACGAATCACAAAGACAAGCATGTTGACTTGATCAAGTTTAGCTTCATGTGCCATAACTTTGTCTTAAGTGTTCTTCACGTTTTTGTCAAGTTCATCAATGACATTGAAGTGAGTGGTGGAGAAGGCGATCAAGGAAGTTTGAGTGAGGGGAAAGGTGTGAGGTACTTGGAGGGAAGAAGGATTATGAGATGAGGAAGGTTGAGTTGATTCTTTTGATGAGAAAGGAGGGTATCAAGGTGAGTTTCAATCATAATTTAGTATTTCATTCCAAACTGCCATTTCCTTCCTAGATCATATTCAAAGTATTGAATAATCCGATTTGTGAGTGTTCCATATAGTAGGGTTTTTGTGAGGATGAGAGTAGACATCATAGTATCAAGAATGATTCAGGAAGAAAGATTTACTTTGTGATGCATGGTATATTGGAATAAAAGATGTCTCTAGATGCCACAACCTTTATTTTCTCCTCGAGTGATGAATAATATCTAAAATAATTTTATGAAAATTCTGAAAATTTTAGAGATGATGAATAGAGATTTGTTTCCACATTAATTTCCACTAAGTATTGGCATGCATCTTCACAAAGACTTATGATACCATGCCTTGATATTTTTAGGGTGTAGTCAGAAAGATCAAGATTATAATACAATATATATATATATATAATCAACCGAAGGAATATTCTGCATGGTTGTAATTTGAAAAACAACCAGCCAATGTTTTTCAATGCAATACTGAGTCGTGGGTGGTCTATGATTTCAAAGATTGAGTGGGAGATGAGCATAGTTCATGGAGGCTGAGATGGATTATAAGATTGCCCTGAATAATTGATATCTTCTTCCGAATATTAGGGTATAAAAATAATATACTTATGTATATTTTTAATCTTTTGTATTTGTTTCTAAACATCAAAATACTTAAACCGACGCATGGGTTATTGAATCTATGACAGACTATGTTAGTATAGCATCTTATGGGCACCCAGAGGACTCCACCAGTGGTGGGGATTTAAGAATCACCATCAGTCAGTGCACTGAGAACAGATTAAACAGTGGATGAACTCTACCCACCAAAAAAAAAGGGGGAAGTACAGAGAGAGAGAGAGAGAGAGAGAGAGAGAGAGAGAGAGAGAGAGAGAGAGAGAGAGAGAGAGAGAGAGAGAGAGAGAGAGAGAGGTGGATCTAAGCCTTGTTTGATGGCTTGGATAGATGTATCTGCGAATATTAACACATAACTTATCGAAAAACGTCCTCACAGCTCGTTCGAGAGAGAATTGTACAGGGAGAGACACGCAGATCAATACACTTCCACGTTCCACTTCTCAGACTTCTTCAACTGCCTCTTGTACTCGAACCAGTCGATGCCTGCAGAGAAGCACACAAAGCCCATGAAACCACGGCCGTGAGTCATGTAGACTGATGAGTTGTACCCAACAGATTAGCCTGTTTCATTCAAACAAGGGGGCATATTTCTCTTACCATCCCTTTCGGCCAAGGAGACCATGATGTCGTCGATCCCCTTCTCCATTCCCTTGAGCCCGCACATGTAGACGTAGGTGTTATCCTTCTTCAGCAGCCCCCACAGCTCTTCGGCGTACTGGGCCATCCTGGTCTGGATGTACATCTTCTCCCCCTTCTCGTTTGTCTGCTCTCTGCTCACCGCAAAGTCCAGCCGGAAGTTGTCTGGAGATTTCTCCTTCATCTTCTCGAATTCCTGCCACACAAGAGAGGGTCGAAGGTATGGCGATGATTCCACTGTAATGGCCACTGTACCGTTGACCAGTGGCCATGATTGGCAGGAAGCTAGGAGAAGAATTGTGAGGAGATGAAGATTGTCCTTAAGGTGTTTCGTCCCACCTCCTTGTACAGAAGAGAGCTGCTTGTGGGGACTCCCAGGAAGAGCCAAGCCAAGCCGTTGAACTGCAGGAGGATCAGAATGATTCAGCGAGACAGCAACAGCATCTGGCAAGATCTTTTTTAGGATGATCCATCTACCGGATTGAAATTGTGTTCCAGAGAGGACATACCTTGTAGTCGTCGTGCTTCTCGAAGAACATCTTCCATAGGAATGAGCGGAAAGGAGCAATTCCTGTGCCTGTGGCGAGCTGCAGGATGGTACATATGATATCAACCACTTGCGGAAAAGATAACAACTCTAATGGCTGCATCGATTAGAAACCATGATTACCATAATAATGGTGGCATTGGGGTCAACGGGCATAAGCATCTCCTTCCCGACAGGGCCAGTCATCTTGACCTCAGCCCCAGGCTTCAAATCACCTTGAACACAGCAGTGGACATAGTCAGCGTATGAACTGATCCATTACAAGGCTGAACCATTTTAAACTCGATAGAACCACTTTAGCCTGAAGTATCGACAACTGATAGGAAATATTGTATGAATTCCCCCTCTATCGATATTTCAGTTCAACAAATTTATGAGCATGGTGGAGTGGAGGGTTAATATCCGTACATAAGAAATTTGAGCACACTCCTTTGACAACCTCCCCAGCCTCATTGGTGTAGACCAGTCTCTTTACACAGAGAGAAACCTGCAGAGAACGAGAAGTTAAACTACAGAGTAGCGCCTAGGAAGCTCTACAGCTGGCTTCAGAAAAAGAAATGTAATCCCAAGTTGACAGCACATCTGAAATCCTATGAGATACCATGACAATATTAAGGAATGAAATGCCCATTTTTTTATACTACTTCACTGGATAAACTCCAAAGAAAATATGAATGTATAGACTAAATGAGGAAAAATTAGAAAAGATGACCATTTCGTTTTTTGAGTGAGCGCGTGGGGACGGGGATCACACTCACAGTTTTTGAATCGCCAAAGTCACCAAGAGCACTGCTGGCAATTGAATACAGTCTCAGCTTGTGGGGCTTGCCATTCTTATCAACCCCATCAGCGATGACACCAATAGATTGGCCCTCTCTGTAAGGGACCTCCCCTACACCAGCACCAATTGTCCACAGTCAAAAATCAAAACAAAGCTCCAAAAGAAAGAGAAATTACGAGAAGAAACACGAAGGAAATTCATTTAACTAGGAGAGAGGACTAAACAGCAGCCACTCATATATGTACATTGTCATCTTCATCATTAAATCTTACGTTATCTGGTTCCAAAATGAGGACGCGTGGAGTGACAGAACTCACTACAGTTTTCTGCTTGTACCAAGCCAAGAAAGATCCCTACGAGTTGTGCCATACTCTGGATGAATACTAGTTAGTGAGCAGAGACGGTGTCAAATTTTTAACTAGTGACAGCCGAGCGGCACCAATTTCAATCAAGAAAATTTTTGAATTAAAAAGTATAAATTTGAACAAGGAAAATCAAAAGGAGAACAAAATTGATGACAAAGACGGAAATTTATATGGCGAATCAAAATGAAATGTATGAAAAAAGCGTATTTAACCATCACTCCAATCAATGCAGAGCAGATATTGATCCAATCAGACAGAACTCAGACCTTCGGTGCTAAAGACCATATGCCAGGTCTCTCCAGGAGCATCATCACCGGTGATCTTGGTGTTCAGGAGACATCTCCCGGTGTAAGGGTTCTTGGGCTTGAACTTGTTGACAACAACACCTTCCTCGTTCTTCTTAGATTCTTTCTCTACCTTGGTTGGAGCCTCTGTCGTGACCTGTGCTCTGACAGGAACCAGCTTCCCCCCAGCGGCGATGTTCCTCGAATACAGCCATGTCTACAAAATCCAAGTTCTGAGTTCAGAGAGAGACAAGCTCAAAAATAAACAAAATACCGAGAAAACGTTTTACTGCGTCGCGGTAATGAAAAATGAAACTGACTGATTAAGCGCTGACTGCTGAGACACCCTTCTCCACTAGTGGTAACATGACTTGAGAACCTGACTCGGCACTGTCCATCCCTTCGATCTGATCGTCTGGCCCCCGAAAAAATTGTTGTCCGATAATTAGGCATGATTATACTACTTTTCCCGGATTTTGAGACCACTTTTTCGACTCTCGCTCTCCGATGGCAGCACCGTGTAGTAGTTCCGGGAGACATGCCTGAACCCCCTTTCACAGAGATGACAGAGTTCATGCATGTGCAGGGGATTTGTCAACACACGGAGATTAAATTCAAGCGCGCGTCTCCAGCAGAACGGGCTTCTAAAAACTCCAGGCAGCCTCTGTCTTCACTGGATTCTACTCCTACTAGTGACAGTGTACGTTTTTCGAGGAAGCGGGACTGAGAATTGGGAGACGGTCAAATATGGACTGAAGATCCGGCGTTGACGGTGAGAAGCGGAGGCGGGCTGACCACCAGAGGAAGAAGAAAACTGGAACCGAGCTTGAATGTAGCTGCTCACCGCGCCGGCGGAGGCGAAGTCGTCGGCCCCGGTCCTCCTGGCGAAGGACAGCGAAGCGGGGGAACCCCTGGCGGCGGTGAAGTCGGCGAATACCTTCCCGTTTGCCTGCCACCACCGTTCATAGAATCAACATACCAAGATATAAGGAACGAGCGAGCGAGGGAGCGAGAGAGAGAGAGAGATCAACCTGGAGAGAAGCATTAGCCGCGGATAGAGTAGCCGAAGCCATCGCGATCTGCGATGGGGGAGGAACGGCGGCAGCGGAGAGGGGCTGAGCAGGAAGAGGTGGTGGAAAATTATAGTCGTCCCGATAAGGAGGCCGGGAGGAATAAGAGAGTGGAGAGAGAAAGTTGTGGTGGCGGAAATCCGCGATGGGGAAACAAATGGACGAGAGAAGGGATAGCCCTCTTCCAGAACGTATGGCTCCTGCCCCTCCATCTCCATCACCCCCCCCCCCCCTCAAGACCAGACGACCCACCTAGAGAGAGAAAGAAGAGAGAGAGAGAGAGTTATGGTACAATATATAACTTTTTTAAAACTTTTTTTCCGATGATGGTACAAATTCGACTTTTAAAAAACTCGATGGCTGTATTTTCGCTATATTTATAAATTAACGACATTTTACATTTAATATTTTTTGAAAATTATCGAGTATCCTTAATTAATTGGTGCCAATCGCTCTAAGAAATTGGCATTGAAGGCAGAGGAAGAGAGAGAGAGAGAGAGAGAGAGAGAGAGAGGAATGTCCTCGTTCTCCAGATTATCTATCACTAGATGGGCAATTAGTAATTATTGAGGTTTAATTATTTTATGGAGACGACTTGATATTTGACTTCCATGTGATTTTGGGATATTATGGGGATTGACTTTATCTAAAATTATGGAGAGTTTACATCGGAGAGACCCCAGACATTAATTTCAGGCATATTCTCGTAGAGAAAAAAACGCATTTATTTGTTTTCGTTACTTACCAGAATTCAGCATAATTCGGCATGGCGGACCCAACGTAATTGCGGCGGCTCTGCAATTTTTCCTTCCTGTGCGGAGAAGGAATTCAATTTTTGTGGAGGAAATTATGCGAGATAAATCGGATTCTGGGGGATTCCGCCGCCATGTTGCAGTTTAGAACCGCCGATCCAACAGTTTTCGGAAGAACAATGACGAGATGTATACTGTTACAGTATGTAAGATCTAAGGAAGGGAGATCAATCGATCCTGAAGCTCCGATCCAACAGCTTTTGGAAGAATATTGGCAAGATGATTACTGTTGCAGTATATGGGATCCATGGAAGGGCGAGCGATCGATCATGAAGCTCCGATCGGACAGTTTTTGGAAGAAAAATGATGAGATGAATATTTCTACCGTATATGGGATCCACGGAGAGGATCATGGAGCTCGGAGATGCTCTGCAACGCCGATCCTACCCCACAAGGATGCTCTTCGCGTGGTCCACCAGCGCCTGGATCTGCTCCCGGGAGTGGAGCGGGGTGGGGTAGAGGCAATCGCACTGGAGCTGGCCGTCGCGGATGGAGTCGAAGACGGCGACGGAGGGCCCCACCCCATGGACGGAGGAGCACGCGATGAATTCCTCGACGCCGGCGCGGCGGTAGATATGGCAGGGTTCGTAGACGACGGTCTCCTCGAAGACGGAGAGGAGAGCGGTCCTCATGGAGGACGACGGCGTGAGGATCGGGTTGTCGATGGCCTTGCGCATGAGCAGGTTAAGGTCCGCCATGTCGGTTATGTGCCTGTTGCCGTCGATCGCCTTGGAGAGGGAGCCGTGGCATCTGTCGGCCACCTCCCAGAGATCTTCGCCCTCGCGGACGCTGTAGGCGTTCTGTATCGCGGAGTTGTAGAAGCCTGACCAACAGGAGAGGATCGAAGATGGATTCGTGTCAGGATCTCGATCCGTCCGCCATCTCCGGCTTCGAAGAGGACGTTTGAAATCGTCATACCGAGGTCGAGGCTGTCCAGCTTGGGGTCGAGGAACTTCCGACAGTCGATCATGGTGATGACTGTGTAGGACTCCGAACGGCCGGCGGGGAGGTGCTTGGAAGAGAGGGCCGCGAGCAGCATGGCGGCCGTTAGGACCCCGCAGAGCTTCACGCCTCTAGATTTGCAGGCCTGCGCGGTCGGGAAGAGGATCAGAATGAAACAACAACAAATGTAATCATATTTTAAAATCATTCCAATCTCTGTTCGAATAATGTTACGAAAATCTCGTTACGTTTGTTGTAAGGCAAGATCTAATTAATTATATCAGATATTTATCAACAGCAATTTCCGAAAAAAACGTATTCGTTGAATATGATCCACAAATCCACGGAAAATTCACGCTGCCACACGAGAGCGAGCGAGAGAGAGAGAGAGAGAGAGAGAGAGAGCACTGACGGAGAGAAGGTCGGAGGTTTCCGCGGCAGTCAGCACCATCCTGGCAATCGCCGACGACCTAGGCAAGGCGGTGTTTTGGAAGGGGAGGCAGGCGGACCTCGTGAAGTTAAAGGAGTAGCCGAGGATGTCCCGGCCCCGCGCCCAGAAAGGCTTCCCGGCGGTCGCCATTATCGTCATCTCCTCGATCCCCGGATGAGCCGTCCTCTCGCCACCGTCGCCGTCCTCGATCTCCGCCAAGAGCCCCAGGAGCCACCAGAGGACGGAGGAACTCGTCGTACGGTCGCATACTGCCGAGTGCAGCCGGAGGGAGACGATCGTCGTCTCGGACTCCGGCACCGCGTACGTCGCCGCAAAGAAGACCGGCGCCGGCGCCGCTGCAGAGGATCCCGCCTGTACGGCCCACGGATTCCGATTGAGATCGTGCTCGACGAGGCGCTCGAAAGGGGAAACCTCTCCGGAGGCGCCGATCCGGCGGCTGAGGATCTCGGAGGTCTCTACGGCGTCGAAGGACTCGATCTCGACGTAGGGAGCGAGGGAGATGGTGAAGGACTCGACGCCTCTCTGGAGAGGAAGCTTGGCGCGGAGAATCTGATTGGAGTCCTGGAGCTTCTGCAGCGCCGTTCGGAGAAAGGAGAGCTCGATAGGCCTGGAGATGGCTACGGCGACGACCATGATGCCGGTCCCTCCCGGCACCGCCTTGCACCAGCTCTTCTCCGTCCCCCCGAGCTCCCTCTCCTTCTCCATCTCCTGCGCATCCATGCCGAACGAGCGAGCGAGCGAGCGAGCGAGCGAGAGAGAGATAGAGAGAGGGAGGAGAATTGGGGAAGCGAGTCTAGACTGTGTCCACGTCATCACATATTATACGATTACTGTCCTCTATTTTTACCGAATTATATTCTTCGCAAAAACTTAAATCTACGGTCCTGTCACTCGTCGGCGGTGTTTAATGTTGACTTGTGCAGCCGCCATGTGACTTGCCGTGACGTTTCTCACAACGTCAAGGCCAACGGACTTATTCTTGCGTCATGCTGACCTGGGTTGAATAAGTTTCATCTAAGCGAGTGTTGGAGCAACTGATGATCTGCAGTCGATCTATATCACCTTGGCTGGTCGTGCCAATCTGACGGACATGATTATCCCACGTCACTACTCGCGGTATGGGAGATTAGAATTCAAAATTTGCGTTTCGTAGTCCCGCCCTTCCCGAGAGACCGAGAGAGAGAGAGAGAGAGAGAGGGAGAAAAGGGGGGGAGAGAACCGGTGGTGTGCACTGCGGCTCGATTCAGAAGCTGTTCTGTTCATCCGATTTCCCATACTCGGCGGCGCCGCGACGTTCGAGATGGCGTCGTGTCGCCAAGATAAAGAGAAGGCGGTGAATGTGCAGGTCCTCCTCCGTTGCAGGTAATAATAGCGGGATAGATTTAGATTTCTCACATCACCTCCACCGTCAGATGAGTTCTCCGGGCGGGCTTCCGGTTGCCATTTTGCCCAAATTTGGGGTTGCCATTGGCTGAGCTGGATCGTATCTCTGAAATGTGCCAATGTCCGTGTTGTTTCTTTACGCGTGGAAGTCTTAATCAGCGAATCCTGGGTTCTCTTTTGTTTTCATTTTACGCAGGCCGATCAGCGATGACGAGTTGCGGAGTAACGCACCGCAGGTGTTGACATGCAATGACCTCCAGAGAGAGGTTGCAGTCAGGCAGACCATAGCGGGGAAGCAGATTGACAGGGTTTTCACCTTCGATAAGGTTGGTCTCCTTTTAACTTCCTTGTATCTGTTGTTTTCTCCTCTCCTTTCGCTGCGCGATTGGATTCATTCGTTCTATTTTGTTTGGGCCATTCGTACGATATTTAACAGTATCTTAGAGGATTCCGCATGTTGAATTGAGAAGTACTTAAATTTCTGTTCTCATTGGCAACGTGAAACTAAGTAAGCTAACGAAATTCAAGACCATAGCAAGTCGGTGAAATTCTCAAACATCCGTGTTATCCCGAGCATTTTAGTCCACATTTTTTATCGACAGTTTGGTATAGTTTCATCTCATATATTTCTAGCTAAAAAATTATTGGAGGGTATTTTCGAAAGAAAATAATTTCCCCCGGGAACCTCAATATGGCCATTAAGAGAGGAATTCTCGATTAAAATTGGCATATCTGCTACTTACATCTGTCTGCGGCATGCTTTGTTGTACTTCGTCAATCATATGCAAATCTGTCGATCACCAAGGTTATTTTGCCTGTAGTAAGGGGAATTGAATAGATAAGCACCTTTGGTTAGTCCTTTTCAAATCCACCGTGGACGGAGTGATAAGCATTGAACATGGCATGCCGAGGGGACTTTTCAGAATCTAGAATTAATCCAGTTACATTCGTGTTCTAACCGGAGTGGTCTTGTCATTTGTCTAATTTATATCGTGGTCCATGAAATGTCATGCAGATTGGGCATGAATTTGGTCAACGTGACGAGATTTTAAAATAAATGTGCTTCGGAAGCTGATTACAAAACAATCATACGAGATAAAACCACATTGTATGCAAGCTTTTAACAGATCCTGAGACCTTAGAATCTCTTTTACAGTTAGTTTGCCTTTTTTGATGTTTCTAGTGATCCGAATCCGTTGACTTGATCATAACAAGGAATGGGAATAAAATAAAATAAATTGTGAATGTAAGCAAAGTCAACCGGGCTGATGTTTAAAGTATGGAGGGTGTTTTAGTTTGAAGGTGACTGCGTAGAAATTTTTTTAAGCACGAATATCAGCTTATCATGACTTGAGATAGCTAGAAGGAATCTGGTTCAAGTATGGAGGGTATTTTAGATATTCATTTAACTTAATGTTTGTTCTAACTTCGACTTCTAAATTTTAAAAGGTACACTGAATGCTCTCTCTTCACCAGTCTTGATACTGGGCAGTTCTCTTGATGAATGAGTCATACTTCTTTGTTTTACTTTGTCCCTAAATATGAGCGAGAAGTTGTTCAGCTGCCTTGCCCTTTATTTTCATTAGATGTAACAGAACGCATGCTTAACACAACCTTTTCACGAAAGAAGTTTAAAAGTTCGATTAATTTTGTGCCTATGCAGGTATTTGGTCCTTCTGCTATCCAAAAGGACTTATACGACCAAGCTATCATTCCAATCGTTAATGAGGTGTTAGAGGGGTTTAATTGCACCATCTTTGCTTATGGTCAAACTGGCACAGGAAAAACATACACGATGGAAGGGGAATGTAAAAGGGCAAAGGTGATTTTATTTTTTTTCGACAAAGATTGATTCATTTTTAGTTTTACCTGCGTCATCCTGTTGCAGACAAAGAACGTAGCGATAATGGTTCCCGTTGCTAGATTATCACATTGAACGTCACTGGTGTTAACTTGGTGTTGGCAGAGTGCGCCTAATGGTCAATTACCACCCAATGCTGGCGTAATACCGAGAGCTGTCAAACAGATATTTGACACTTTAGAAAGCCAAAATGCTGAATATAGCGTGAAGGTTACATTCCTTGAGTTGTATAATGAGGAAATCACTGATTTGCTAGCTCCTGAAGAACTTTCAAAAGTTACTTTGGACGAGAAGCAAAAAAAGTCTTTGCCTCTAATGGAAGATGGGAAAGGAGGTGTTCTTGTACGAGGTCTTGAAGAAGAGATTGTCACAAGCGCAGGAGAAATTTTCACTCTTCTAGAAAGGGGCTCTACAAAACGTCGAACTGCAGAGACCTTGCTGAACAAGCAATCCAGGTTGTTTTTGTGAATCTGCTACTCCATTTTCAACTTTGTGCATATCTTCTTCTCCATTTTTTGACATTAGTTTTTTTTTCTCGACCAGTCGCTCTCACTCGCTCTTCTCTATCACTATCCATATCAAGGAGGCAACTCCAGAAGGTGAAGAGCTAATAAAATGTGGGAAGTTAAATCTTGTTGACCTCGCTGGGTCTGAGAATATTTCTCGTTCCGGTGCCAGGGAGGTACTGTGCATTATTTACGTTCGTTTTTTCGATTTTACTTATTCATTGTATCATTTGGTGGAGGTTTGCCTTTGTGTTGATGCCAGCATCTAGGAATGATAACGGCTGTTGTGAATTTTTCTTGGAAATTCGCAGTTTACATCTGTTCATGCTGTTTATTGGTAAATTTTAGGGCCGTGCAAGGGAGGCTGGAGAAATTAATAAGAGTTTGCTTACTTTAGGCCGTGTCATCACTGCCTTGGTTGAGCATCTTGGGCATATTCCATATAGGTTTTCTGTTTTAACACACCACTTGATTGTTATTTGCCTGTTTTCTACTTTTTTCTCTTTTTATGTATAATTTTTAGTTATTTCCGTACAGAGACAGCAAGCTTACTCGCTTGCTTCGTGATTCGCTTGGTGGGAGAACTAAGACATGCATCATTGCAACTGTTTCTCCATCTGTTCACTGTCTTGAGGAGACTCTTAGTACATTGGACTATGCTCACAGAGCAAAAAATATAAAGAATCGACCAGAGGTATGTTACTGACTGGATAACCTCGTGTTATAATTTCATTTAATGTTACCTTTTTTATCAATAAAGTTCGGTGGCCACTTTGTTCTTTAATAAGTATAAATGCAAATAAGAGCTTAGGCTATCTCACATGGCTGTCTTTTTGTAGTGGTGATTCCAACGCCGTGTTAAATAGAACCAAAAACATTTACTTTTAGTACATTCCACCACTGTATTAAATAGTTCAGGAAGTGTAATTTAGCACTGATTTTCTTTATTGAAGTATCGGCAATTCCTTTCCAGCGTTTCTTCTCCTTTTATCGAGATTAGTTTCAAAGATTTAACTATTAATATTGAGTTCCTGTCAGAATTAATTTCACACATTCTTATAAAAACATTTTTTTCTAATCAAATACTCGTGTATTACTGATATAACGTCAGTATTGTATCCAAATTCGTCAATATCATTCCCCCCTGAACTCAGTATGTGGTATAATGTGTGACATGATAAAATAGAAAACATTATTTATGTTGATCAATTCCTGAACTCAACCCACTGGCTTGCGAAACATTATTGATAAACCTTGCCTGAATTGTTTATACCTGTAGGTGAACCAAAAAATGATGAAATCTACACTGATCAAGGACTTATATGGGGAAATTGAGCGTCTTAAAGCTGGTAAAATATTATTCATTTGTAGGGTTTTTTCTTGTTTGCTTGGGAAATTATGCTTTGAATGAGCTGGGTTGCGTTTTTGTGAATCATTTATCTCTATGCGCTCTACTTAAAGAAGCTTAACAATACCAGAAGTCTATGCTGCTCGTGAAAAGGTTGGAGTTTACATTCCAAAAGAACGTTACTATCAAGAAGAGTCTGAAAGAAAGGTATGTGATTGTATGAAACAAATATTTCAACGATGTGAACAGTGTTTTCTGTTAATTTTATCGTAAGCCACACATTTTTTTCTGACCAGTAATGGATTTGCTGCTTATAATGTTTACTGAATGTAAACATGAACGTAAATTCGATTGTTCGAATAGTCCGCTCAAAATTCTTTTTTTAATGTTCTAGGCAATGGCTGATCAGATTGAGCAGATGGGCGTCGTTTTGGAAACAAATCAAAAGGTGATGTAGTTTTTCCAACCGTGTGCTCTAGAGAGATAGTGGTATGCATTTTAGAACTAATTAAATATCCTGTTTTCAAATCAGTTTTCTTACATGTGGTTATTGCACAGAAAATAGATGACCTGCAAGAGGAGTATAATGCTCAGTTGCACCAATGTTCCGATCTGAGTAAAAAGCTAGAAGCAACAGAGGTAGTCTTCGCCATAATGTTGCATCTGTCTTATTGAATTGTTAATAGCAAACACTGGCTATTTATCGGTATGACATGTGCAGAAAAGTCTTGATTATACCAGTAAGTTGCTTGGTAACACAAGGGAAGATCTGAAACAATGCCAATATGCCTTGAAGGAGAAAGATTTTATAATATCTGAGCAGAAGAAGGCAGGTCCGTATAATTTTATGGCTTATCCACTGAAATTTCAATCTTAAATTCTAACCTTCCTTTATGTTGAATAAGAAAATGCGTTGGTCCATCAAGCTTGTGTTCTGCAATCTGACTTGGAAAAGTTGAATCGAGAGAATGCCTCACTGTATTCTAAGATCGGTAATCACCCATTCTTTTCCCATTGTGAAGTGTATTGCCTTTTGAGACCCCCAATGTAAAAATCAATATTTCTCATTAATTGGACCACTGGATCATGTGATCCTGCAGATAGGGAAGACAATCTGAGCGCTGCAAATAAGTCGGTTGTGCACAATTTTCAAGTTTATCTTTCAGAGAAGACAAGTGCTCTCTGTAGCACCGTGTTTTCTTTTATAGCTCGTCAAAAAGAACAACTCAAGCACGTAGAGGAGCTGTGCCAATCTTGCGTAGAATTCCAGGATAAGGTTGAACCTGTAACAGTTTTAGTCATTTTGATTACATCCCTTCCAATTGAACATCTGCCTCACGGAATTATGAAATTCTTAAATGCAGTCGTTAGAAGAGCTGAAGAAGAAAGTATTATCTTCGAGGACTTTGTATATTTCTCACATTGAAGCAGCTCAAAATATTGTCCGATTGCACAAGTCAAGCATGAATGGCAGTCTAGAACAGATGTCTTCAGTAGCTTCCACAAACTATGGCTCTCTTGAGGAAGTAAGCGACCGACTTCTCTTCCTTGCATTTAATCATTCATATCTTTTGGCATACAGTTTACTGTAAACTACGTTAATAGCAGTCAAGGTTGAGGACACGGGATCAGGCACGTGGGCATAAAGCTCAATGTCCAAGCTAGTGATTATTTTGTGTTTTTCTGCTCAATTATAGCCGTCGATTACATCTTGGGGCTGTGTGGCAAGCGTCTTGTTTAGGACGGGAGTGGGGGAAGATATGGGTGTGGAAGATAATTGCAGCGGCCTAGCAGTGGATTCTGGAAATATTTTATGATTTTTAACTGCTGTGGTCAATTGTTTTGAACTCTTTTCGCCGTGGCACCAGCTTCTATCTTCCGGAGAGGTGATGTCAGATAAAATAGTTAAGGATCTTGAAGAATCATTGTCAAATCAACAGGGAGAGATTGCTTCTTTCGCTCAGGAGCTCAGGGAGGTTTGCCCTTCACCCTTTTAGTTCTTTTTTATTTGCCTTCGTGTATCATCGTGTTTGAAGCTCTGAAGTTTTGATGGGGCAATTATAATCTTTCTTCAGAGATTTAACAAGAGTATGCAAAATACCAAGGACATGTCCGAATTTGTTCTGGGACTTCTTGACAGACTTGGAGACGAAGCGCAAAAGGTTCATGACCAGACAAATCAGATGCATGAGGTCCAAGGAAAAAATATAATCGATTTTCAGAAAGCATTTGAGGTACCTGATTCAAGTGTCACCTTTAGATCTTGCCTTTCATTTATTTTTTTTACTTTCTTTGACGAGTATACGCCTCAAATAGGAGCAATCGAGGTCTGAAACACAGAAGATTTTGGCAGAGGTCACTACATTATTGTCTACCCATATGCGTCGGCAGATGGAATTGGTAAATTCGGCAGCAGAATGTTGTTTTTCAGTCTTCTATTTGGCTTGTTTATGCAAGACCAGCTGATCGGAACCTTGCAGGTGGATGTGAGGCTCGGTGTCCTGAGAGATGCTGCTTCGGAGAACAAAGCATCTTTGGACACCCACGTGGCGTCCATCAAAGGCCTTTCATATGAAGCCAAGAGGAAGTGGGAGGACCTCTCATTTGGGGCAGAGAGTGATTCCAGAGAAGTTGCAGAGTTTTCTGCTGCCAAACACTGTCGCATGGAAGCAGCACTACGGCGATGGTCTGTTGCATGTCTTTCTACACTCTTCTGTTTTTATTTTTTTGCCTGATTTCATGCTTCATTTAGAAAATTATACCCACATCCCTCCAGTATATATTCCAAGAACATATTTTTCCTAGTTCGTTGCAGATCCAAAACAAGTTTAATTTTTTTTTTAATAATTTTCCTGATTTCATGCTTCATTTAGAAAACTATACTCACATCCCTCCGGTATATATTCCAAGAACATATTTCTCCTAGTTAGTTGCAGATCCAAAACAAGTTTTTTAATTTTTTTTGATAATTTTCTTGATTTCATGGTTCTTTTAGAAAATTTTGCTCGCATGCCTCCAGTATATATTCCAAGTACATATTTTTTTGGAATTCTATATATTATCTCTTTTTTTCCGCTGATTCTTTTTTTTTTTTTTCCTTTTCTTTTTGGGTGAGTGTTACAGTGTTAGCACTGTTGAAGCTGCTTCAGACCAGTGGAAAGGCACAATTACGTCGGTCAAAAGCATGAATGGTAGCCACGTGGCATCTATGGAGGGGCTTTTCAGGTTTTGGCTTGTCGTGTCTACCTTTTTTGAGCTTATATTCTTTGCCCAAATCCCTACCTCGGCCTCATCTTCTTTCGGGCTCTGCCGTTGACTTTTTATGTTCAGAACTGCAATCGCGAGTAACGAGCAGCACGCTGCTGAAGTCGCCTCAGCTCGTAAAGCCGCTGAAGAGGATGCAACGGATGATAGT
Organism: Spirodela intermedia; assembly: GCA_902729315.2. Taxonomy (NCBI): domain Eukaryota; kingdom Viridiplantae; phylum Streptophyta; class Magnoliopsida; order Alismatales; family Araceae; genus Spirodela; species Spirodela intermedia. The sequence continues at coordinate 6,199,187 of LR746274.1, read as the reverse complement.
GAAGACATCATGCGCCGCCTCGGAAGTAAGTAGCTGATCCCAGCGTTGACCACCCGACCATGAATGAACTTGAACTGATGAGCACACTGCGGTGTCTATTGGCTTGCATTGGATTTAAGATGTTAGAAATTAGAACAAAAAAAATAGTATAGAAGGCCCCGGGAAATTCCCTTTTCGGGAAGGCATCGTGAGATGGAGCTGATCGGTGTGAGAAAAATCCTGCAGGCGCTGTGGAGCACGGAAGGGGGTCGTCGTCAAGAACAATGGCTGCTGTTTCAGCCCACGAGGGCTTGCTTGAGGGTCTGCGGGAGGCGCACGCCACCCAGGCGTCAGAAATCGGTCGAGAGGCTCAGAAGGCCCTACAGGAGAGATACAAGGCAAGTGGCCGTCCCCCCCTCTCTCTCTATCTCTCTCTCTATCTCTCTCTCTCTCTCTCTATCTATATATATATATATATATATATCTCTTACTGGGTTATTCGCGAAAAGTTTTCCATTGTTCCCCCTCTCTCTCGACGTATATATACTGGGGTTTTCGCAGAAATTTTTCACTTGTTGCCCCCTCTCTCTCTCTACAAACCCATATGCTCTCTCTCACTCGCTCGCTCGACATATATTATATCAACAGGGTTTTCGCCGAAAGTATTCCATTTGTTGCCCCCTCTCTCTCTCTACTGGGTTTTCGCCGAAAGTATTCGGTTTGCTGCCCACTCACGCTGAAAAAACTTGCTCATCATCTCTCTACTGGGTTTTCATATTAAAGCTTATCATTTTCTCGCAGAATGAGCGAGCGTGCCCATCATCCCAGACCAAACCCTCATCTCTCCTTCCCCTCCCTCTCTCTCTACAAACCCCGCACACCCGTTACTTCCCATCCACCCACTCAACTGAGCGCCTCGCGTTTCTCTCTCTATAACTCACCTGAGCGTTTCTCTCCCTCCCCGCAGAGCTACGAGCCGAGCGGTGAGACCCCGGTGAGGTCGGACCCGGAGCTGCCGAGCAAGGGAAAGATCGAGTCCCTGCGGGCAATGCCGCTGGAGGCGCTCCTGGAGGAGTTCCGGGAGAACCATCCCTACGAACCCGGCAAGGAGCCGCGGCCCTCCATGATCCCACGCTCGCCCCTCGTCCAGCTCAACTCAGGTTGACCGACCAACAGGCTTTATTATTTTATTCCCACAGGAAAACATTGAAGGATCGATGAATGGCATCCTGCTCGATTAGGGTTCCACCGCAGAAACTCTAAATTTCCCAGGGTTTTTCGCGGGCGAGCCACCGATCAATAGTGATGAGAGTATGAATACTCAATTAAGACAAAAAAAAAAACACCATGGCAAGAACAGCATGGTCATAATCATAATCTCACACTCATTCCTTGGAGCAAAGACTCCGCGACAACAGAGCTAATGCTATGGAATCAGTTGACCTCCGTGTGGCGTTGAGAAACATGGTCAGCGGTTTGACTTACATCAGCACCAAAGTGGTATTCTCGTTGACTTGAATTATTGTAAACCTCAGCGGGGAAAATGAGGGCGAGATTTATGCTACCCAAGTACAAGGATTCACTGCGCCAGTGATTGCAACTGAAAGCTTTCCAGAGAACTCTCTCCGCTGGCTAGATATCAAGAGACTCGTGCATAACATCATGACAAGAGGCTTTCCGAATGACTTTTTCACAAGACCCACGTTGATCCCATCTTGATGCCTCGAACTCGATGTAAAAAGGTCAACGGGAGGAGATGAACATCATCTGACGAGCAGAATATACGATTCCAATCCACTCGATGCAAAAAGGTCAACGGGAGGAGATGAACAAAAGGTGGCGTTACCAAATTGGAAGTAGGAACCATACCTGTGATACGGACGAGAGTTTCCCTTCCGGACAGATCAGTGACATGCTACATACAAGTCAGAACAAGGCTGAAGATTATGTCACTACAGAGGACAAATCGGCAGGGAAGCAAGTACGCAGCATACGATGGAAGTGTCGTCAAACGACGCGAAGACGTGGGCGACGCCGGAAACGTGCTCGCCGTTCCGCACCGCCGCCCCAAGCGTCCCGTTTCTCCTCCTTCGGCTCCCTGGTCTTCCTCCTCGACTGCAGAAGACCACACGAACGAACCAATCCACAGAGGCTAAAACTGTTGACTTGGCTGAAGAATTGGTGGGTCTGTGGCGATCGGACGAAAACACGCATCTGAGAAACAAAGAAATCCGAGAGAGAGAGAGAGAGGGAGAAGTAGCGAGCATCAATCACCATGGCTGCTGGCTTCCTGCTGGCCGGGAGGAAGGGAGTCGTCGGAGGAGAATCTACTGCTTCTGCAGATCACTGGCACCAGCAGGAACCGGAGGATACATATATAGTAGGGTTTAAGGATACTAATCGGGCATGTGAGGCACCCAAATGATATTAATAACAATTTAATCAAGGTAGCTTATTAAGTGATATATATATATATATATCGTTGTTTTTATGGAATTATTGAATTATTAAAATTATTTTTTCAAGTAGAAAGTACAGTTTAAGAAACAAGTAGTAGATGGTTTTTATCATTAACTTATTTACTGATACTTTTAAAAAATATATTAAAAGTAAGCCTAATAGGTAAATTAAAATGGGAGGGAACCCACGCCCTTTCGGATGAAAAGGATGTGAAAATTAAATTAATTTTATCATTAACTCGAAAAAAATAGAAGCAGAAAATAAATTAGGTAAATTCAAAATGGGAGAAAATGCATGCTCTTTGGGTGAAAAAGATGTAAAAAAATAAAATAATTTTAGAATTAACACGTAAAAATAAAAATAGTTAAATAATAACCCGTAAAAAGAGTTAATTAGTTCTCTTATTAACTCGAAAAAAAGAATAGAAGCAGAAAATAAAATATTTGATAAATGGACAAAAACTAAGCGCGAGTACCATTAATTAATACGTAAATTAAAATTGGGAGGAAAGCCACCTCCTTTCATAATTAACCGGTAAAAAGAAAAAGAGTTGATGGAACTTGACAGCTGTGGGATTTGAACCCACGCCCTTTCGGACCAGAGCCTAAATCTGGCGCCTTAGACCACTCGGCCAAACTGTCTTTTTTAAAAAGGCTGAAACGTTTCATTATATACTTGCTTATACTCGCTCAAACCTAACCGCTTCTACACCGGACGAAGGGAAGAACTGTCGAGGGAGGCGGTTGCATGCCTATTGATCATCTTCTGGTGAGCGGGGAGTGATCAATTGTCGGTTTTTGATGTCGTAGTTGCAGGTGCCGGCGGCGTTGATTGTCCGTTTGGGCCTCATGAGGAGCATCAGACTTCCGGAGCCGCCCGGCGCTACCCTGGGGATGCCGGAGATCTTCGAGGGGGGGGGCTACAGCGTCGTGAGGCGCGCGGTCGTGATCGGTAATGGTTATTCCGGCGCGGAGAATCAGTGCATCGGGCTGGTTCGCGCGCTGGGGCTCTCCGACAACCAGACACTATATGTGCGTTCCTGGTGTTTCCAGATTCTCTGAGCCGTGCTTGTTTTCCTTCGGACCATCTTGATACTGTTGAAATTCGAATGAAAAACCTTTTTGTGGGAATTTTGTGTTTTGGTGTTTTGTTCTCTTGGTTGCTCTGGTTTTTTTTAGCGAAATTTTCGACACATCCTCTATGTCTACGAACTGATTGGATTCGAATCCAATTTTCTTCGCAGTTTGTCATACTATTTTCCCCTTCTAACCTATGTCCTGTGATAGTTATTTAATCTTAGAGCAGCAGGGTTCTTGTGGGAATGGAAACTGTGATTCACTAGCATTCGCTGCCCTTCTCAGGAGACAACTTCTTGTTGTAAATGACAAATTGAAAGCGTCGCTTTCGATGCCATAATTGTAAATAAGTCTCTGATCACAAGAAACGTGTTTCCTATTGTTAATAAAATTGTGTATTCACTTCAGAAACCAGTGTCAACATCACGAAAACCAACAATCACTATTTTTAGACCCCAATAATTTCCTGTTGGTATTTAGGCGTCATTGAGGCAATGACGGGCATTGAACCATACGAACCTATCACTACGTCGTGATAAATGGTTAAACCCTGAAGTCAGTGGTCGTGTTCTGTGCACAGAATTCGTTCACGTTTTTTGTGTCATCCCTAGCGTGCTTTTATCTTCAATATATCTTGCAATACGAGCATATGAAGTATTTAGATATGTTTCATCTTTTGCTAAAAGAAAACATGAATCCATTTGCTTTATACTTGGATAAATCTATCCATTCGTCGCTTTTTAATTTATATATCCGTGTACATCTTATTTTTATCCCCAAAAGTGTCAATGAACAGTTTCTTCTGCCTCAATTTTATAGCATAAAAGTTACCGATTTATAATGGTGGGAAAGTTCCCAGTTTGCACTGGTGTGGCAATATTATTGTGTCGTATGACTTCTCTATTTTTTTTTCTGTATTGAGATATGCATGAGCTATGAGGTCTCTGTTGTAAAAATGTTTTAAAAATCACGGAATATTGAGATCGTTTTTATTTTTTACGGTTGTGCTAGAAGAAATATATGTGATTTACTTGCACGATTTTTTTATTGAAACTTTCTATAACAATATTGCTTTATAGTTTTGTTCTTTTCTCTGACCATCTATTTTTCTCATTTATCAGGATTTTTTTCCTTTAGTCCTGAAGCAAAATTGGACAGTTTTTTTTTTTTCTTCCAGTTACTTATTCAATTTCTGAGCTTCTGTTGATAATTTATGCAGAGGGTTACAAGACCAAGAGGACGGATCAATGATTGGCTCCGTTGGCTTCCTGTATCATTTCACAAGAAGTTAGACTATGCCATCAGAAGAGTATTTGGGGAATCGCGGCTATTCATGCTACTTCAGGGGAAGAAAGTGTCGTCATTACCATACCAAAATGGTAGGATGAGCGGCTTGTCTTCTGTGTTAGAGGCTGATGCAAAGCAGATCGCAGCAATGGCTCACGAGACTTTTGATAAGTATGTTTCGCTATATGATTATTGGTTTCCCCATCTTATTTTTCTGCGTCAGAGAAGTGTAAGGAGTACTTTGTGTTCACGGGTTACTCAAAAGTTTGAATGGCATCAAATAGAAGTGATTGGATGAAAACCCTTCATACAGTATGCATGTTTTCTCATCCTCCTGTTTAATATCTGCATTGCTTCAGGCAAAGGTGTCTGCAGACTTTAGGGTGATTTGGTGGGTCAAATTTGCCTTGTCATCTACTCCGTGCACTATCTATGCTTCTATTATGTTGTGTTTGAAGTTTTGTTTTATAAAGTCGTCTAATGTCTGAATTGATATCAGTAGTTTCTATTATTAGTTTGGATTTCTCTTCAGCCGCTATTTATATCTGTTGCATATTACGATTTTTTTTTCTAGTATATTTGATGAATTTTACGAATATTTTTCATTACGAATATTTCTCTTCACCCCCAACAGTCGTCTAGTATATTACGAATATTTTATTTTTTGTAGTATATTTATCTTCAGCCGATATTTAAAAGTATAACATCCTGGAATGTTTCAGGGAAGGTCCATTGCTAGTGGTTGCTTCAGGTTGGGATACGATCTCAATAGCCAGTTCAATAAGGCGTTTAGCACCCCAAAGTGTTTTTGTCGTTCAGGTTGTGAGTCAATGCAAGTTAATTATTATATGCATTTATCTAAGTCACGTTTTGTCTGAACTGGTCACTTGGAATATTTCTCTTACCTTACTATTTTGTCTCAGATACAACATCCGAGAACACATCTAGATCGGTTTGATATGGTAGTCACTCCGCAGCATGATTATTATCCTTTGACACCAAGTGGACAACAAGAGATCCCTAAATTTCTACGGCGGTGGATAACTCCACGAGAACCCCCTGGCAGTAATGTGGTATGCTCTCCAGGGTACTTGTTTTTTCTGTTGGATTACATATTTTTCCTCTTTCAAGCCTTCGTTTACTAATTAATTTCGTCTCATTTTGAAACTTTTGGAAGATCAGGTTCTCACTGTTGGGGCATTACATCAAGTTGACTCTTCCACACTTCGGGCTGCTGCTCTGACGTGGCATAATGAGTTGGCACCCCTCCCTAGGCCTTTGCTGGTCATAAACATTGGCGGCCCAACAAGTAATGCTATGCTTCTCTCCTTTTCTTGCACACTCATTCGTCTTGGCACTGATAATTTATTTTATCTTTCGCATGCGTTTTTGTGCTTGGCAATGAGTCATTACTGTCCCACCTAATTTCATTTTACTTCAAATTGTCTGAATTTTCCTGTTAAATGCAATAGGACGATGATACACACCAAATCTTGTCAACATATAGGTTTCATAAAATTTCTCGCAGTTGGCTTAGAGAACCTTACAATGTACAATCTGATCATAGCCTCTATGTGACCCGGAGTGTAGTAGTCTTGTTAATGCAACAGAAATATTCCCTTCCAGGAAACGATAGGCAAATGTTTTGTAGGGTACCACATAAACAGAATAAAGATAGAACGTTTGATGCACTTGGATCTTATGCAATCTTTATGATTATGTCAGGCCACTGTAGATATGGTGTAGACCTCGCCAAGCAGTTGGTAGATGCGCTGCACAAGGTGCTGCCCAGTTGTGGTAGCGTCAGAGTCTCTTTCTCCAGGAGAACACCTGAAAAGGTTGCAACGCATGTACATCTGCCCTCATTTCATAAGCGATTCTCAACTTCATCACAAAGTATGTGACCTTTTTCGCGTTTTTCAATCTTTAACAGGTCTCAGGCATTATATTGAGACAATTTCGTGATCACCCAAAGGTCTATATTTGGGGTGGAGAAGGTAAATCTCTCTCTCTCTCTCTCTCTCTCTCTCTCTCTCTCTCTCTCTCTCTCTCATCCCATCTGGGTCCCTTTTTATGCTTGTTTTGAATTCTACTTATACATTGGCACAGAGTTTAGTAATCACCCAGAAGTGTCTTTTCTTTCTCTCTCTTTTTTTTTGGGCAAGTGGGTCCTTTGTTATGCTTCTTTTGTTCTCTAATTCCAAGAAAAAAAAATTCATGTGGGTTTTATAATCGTAGTTTGGAATTATAATTCCAATATATATGATAATTGACTAACTTGGCGTCATCTCAGATCCGAACCCCCACATGGGCCACCTTGCCTGGGCCGACGCGTTCGTCATAACAGCAGACTCCGTCAGCATGTTGAGCGAGGCCTGCACCACTGGGTACACCATCCATCATTCAAAAAAAAAAAAAAACCCTCCTTTGTGCCATTAGTAATCAATCAGAACCTCTCATAATTTCCCACAGGAAGCCGGTCTACGTGGCGGGTGCCGAGCGCTGCACGTGGAAGTTCTCGGCCTTCCACAAGAGCCTCCGCGACAGGGGCATGTCCCGGCCGTTCACCGGCAAAGAAGATGTGAGTGAGCAACAGCAGCGTGGGATGATGATTACGTAATCTGGTGTGATGAGTTGTCTAATATTCTGCTCCTGGGTTTCACTGGATCTGTAGATATCCGAAAGCTGGTGTTACCCGCCGCTGAACGACGCCGGGGAGGCTGCTGCCCGGGTCCGGGTTGCTCTGGCGGAGAGAGGATGGAGCCTGGGGCGGTGAGGTCAAGTTTTTTTTCCTTCGCCACTTGTTAGATTATTAATTACGATTCAAAGTTGTATCTTGCATTCGTTTGTGGGACTGGCAGAGGGTTGCAGAATAAAATGGCACTTGCCCAGGGGAATGCGGAGGTATGTGTATAGACAATACATCAGCTTCATGCCTCTCTTCTTTCTGCTTCGTCTTCTTCTTCGGCCCCACCTCCTGTGAACTCAGTCTCATTCTTTGCTGTAGTCAGATCCTCTCTCTCTAGCTTATTCATTACTGTTCATTACTATGGTACGAACCAGGGTTGGCAGGCCCAGCCTCCTCAAGCTTCATATAGCTCATGCCAGGCCCTGTAAAAGACCTGATGCACAGCCAGAGCTTTGGTAGAGGAAGCCCAGTTCAGACCCCTTCACCATCTCCGGTGGGTGTGGTTAAGAAGAGAGAGAGAGGGTAGCTGATTGAGGCTTCTTAGGGTGCGACCAAAGGCAGGAAATTCTCCAACCTGATCTCAGGATCAGGCTCAAAAGTCAACGGATGGCTTAATCCGGGGGCCAAACGAAGCCTCTCCTGTTATGGTGATTCTGCTCCAAAGCACAAGCATCGTTGACAACAAGCCTTATCTAATCAATTGGCTGAAAGGCCTAAAAGAGGAGTCTTCTAACTCGGCTGGGTCAGCCCAAAAGAGCTAAACAAAAATAGAGAGTCAAAAATTTCCTGCAGCGGAGTTCTTTGAGAGAATCGGGTAGTCCTCTACCTCTGAGCAGCTGGAAGCTCCGTGGGATCTCAGGCTACCTTCAATTTCCGTGGCGGAGGCCGTCTGAATATGCTCAAGAGATCGTCGAGACCCTAAGAAGAAAGAAACCGAGGAATCGTGAGGAATCCGCTGGATTTCTGTGATTGGGAATTTAATAGTAATCAAAACTAGATGATCTGTGTCCTACGGAGAGCGAGAGAGAGAGAGAGAGAGAGAGAGAGAGAGAGAGAGAGAAGTGGGCAAAAGGGGTTCGTACCCGAGTTGCAATGACAAGAAAGCTGAAGAGGACAACTAAATAAGATCCCACGGCGAGAAGAAGGAGAAGATCAAAGGTCACGCTTGCAACCTGAGGAGAGAGATGAAAAAATGGAATAAGTCAACCCACTCTGTCAAGAATTCCACTTTTTGTGGCGATTGAAACGGAGCATGGGATGCAAGGAGTATTGATTAAAGAATTCTGGCGCTGCGAAATCTGACACAACAAGATGGGTTCTTGACTTCGGAAAAGTCAACCCCCCTCCGAATAGAAATCACCTGATATATGCTCAGTTTAGCACTCGATGAGTCGTAGAAGGTGAACATTCCATCAAGGACGTCGTGCTGCAAGCTGACCTCCACTGTATGGTCCGACAGTTCCTGCCATAATCAGTGAATTTCCCAAGGTCAGTCGATTGAATTGAGCAGACAAAAGTCAAGAACACCGAGCAGAGGGAAGAACATAGCTCGATTCACAGAGAATATATTTCAGTAAGCATCACATCATATCAGATAGAAGTGAATTCCCGATGGGTCCATAAATAGGAGGATATACACACATCATTTCTCTCCCTCTACACAATCTATTGGTGGTTGGTTTGTTTAGAGAGAGAGAGAAAGAGAGATAAGTAGGATCATAAAGTTTGACCTTTTTCAGAGCAGAGATCAGGGGATCGGCCTTGGAAAGAAAAGGGGCCACACGAGGAGTCTTTGAGAAGAGATCCAGCCAAGAACTGATATACGCGGGATTTACTGCCAGGCTGCTGTTGTCCTCAAAAACATGGATCTTCTTCCTTTGATGGCCATAAATATGCTTCTGCAATAAAATAAACAAAAATTTAAATAATATAGGATCGTAGCTGGGTTTATTCTCCTTGAGGAGATGATCCGCCGTTGACTTCCGATGTCCGACAAGTCATCTCTTTACTCCTAAGAATCTACCATGATATGACATATTTACAGCAATGGATACTAGTCAACTCAAGCGTGTATGAATAAGGCGAGTGAACATGAGAATCAGCAACGGACTTACAGCAAGACTTTCTGCGACTATTTTGGCACTTCTAATTACAGCCATCTCATCGACAGCGTTCCTGCAGAAAACACCAAATATAGTAAAAAGGGTGTAGATTTAACTGAGGATCATCTTTCAGTTTGATAGTCCCCCAAAACGCTTTCAACTTGGTGGTGGTGGGTGGGTGGGGGGGGGGGCAAAAAAAATAAAGTTCCCATCTTTGTTGAACTCAAGAACGACCTCCATGAAAGCAAATTAATTTGAAATAAAAACCAATCTATTCCCTCATATTACCCGCCTACTACTGTTGGTAAAATGACACACTATGGCCTCCGAGTAGAAGCTTGTGTGATTGAGCCTTACCTGGTGTCGTAGAGGCCTCCAGTGCTTTCCAGCAGTTCTGGCGCCTGAGCAAGCTCGGATAGAGTGACAGCAGTTAATCTCAACCTTGAAAACTGCTCGTGCTCCCAGGCGACCTATAAAAGGTTCCGAATTCCAATACTCATGATCTCGATTCTCGGACCAGTCATACCAAAACCAAAAGGAAAACAAAGAAACTGGCCGAAAGTGTAAGAACATGCCCCCCTTTAAACAAAAAATAAAATAAAAACGACTCAGGAGACCATTCCATGGATGAAATGGCGGACTGCCATTTCTGACAGTGACCATCTTTCCTCAGATCTTTTGGAGCAAATGAATCTGCAAATGATCCCATCAATTGGGTCGAGTGACATTGTAAACTTACCCGTGGATTTGATATATTTATTTTCTTATGCTTGATGCCGATTGTAACCCCCAACTCTCCAGCTACATCAGCAAGGGACTGCAAGAAATGTAGTCAAGTCATCCATCACTTAGACAAGATACAGGTTGCAAGGTCAGCCCGAGCAAGATCCATGGAAATCAGCACCACTTACTTCATAGATCTGCTTTATGACGGCATTTTCAGGGGGCTTTGATATATGCATCCACAGCTCGTTATTCCAGGAACCAATACTATTCAAACAAATAGCATAGTCAATACTCTCGCGCACACGTTGATCTAAACTCCTCAACCACTGAAAAGGACAAAGCTGAAACATGTCAACTCATTGAAGAAATGATGATATAAGATCAAAAGGCAATCTAATCGTGAAATATTTAACTTTTTGAAGTGAAAAAAGTGAGATGTTATTGGAAATAAGATAAAAGGCGATGTTTAAGGATTAAAAAAAAAAAAGATATTATCATGCATAACAAGATCAGAAGAAAACTGTGGATTTGGGTGAGCTGTTTGACTTGAGCTGACCTTGAGAGTTCCATTGTAGTTGTACGGGCCACCAGATGTCAGCCCGAATAGTATATTATATCTTCCTCGCGTTTTAGGACTCGAATAAAGACCAGAGAAAAGCCTAGCAATCTCTAAGAGAACCACAGCTCCACTTCCATTGCTGTCACCCCCCACAGACAATGCCTGTGAACTATGCACATCAATATACATATATACATAAGGATAATAATAACAGTAGTAAATTCCGGGTGCCAATAAGGTATGTCTTACTGGTGCAGCGCCGAAGGTGTCGTATGAAGCAACAATGGCTATTGTAGGCAGCTGATTAACATCTCCATCGCCTTTCAGACCTGACAGCCATCCCTGTCCAAATAACACGAGCTTCCATAACAGACTAAGAGAAACCCAGAAAATATAAGCAATATATCGAGCAGTTTTCAGAAAAATCTCAATCTCCAGTGAAGTAAAATATGCCTCTTCTTAATAGCCTTCTTTCTATCTGACTTGGGAATGGCCACCGTAGAGGAAAATTTTAACATTTTCGCATACAATTGAAGAGCAAGGGAAACAAAAAAAAAAAGATTAAACTTAAACAATGAGTATCATCACAACTAGAGAAATAGATCAATCAAGTGAGATCGAGATGGGTTGATAAAAGTAACTTTGCAGGTGTGTGTGTTTGTCTAGACAATATATCCACAAAGCAGTAAACTAAAACATGGATTCGTTAATGCCATATCATAAGTAATTGCTAGACAAAACACTGAAAAGCCATTAGTACTGCAGGTTTATTGCAAAACATTTTTAAGCAACATTTTAGGTTTACTGAGCGAAGTGGTCAAATCCACGGTTTGCACCTTGCAAATATAGTAAGTCCTTGAATAGAAAAGTATGATCAGTCATCAAGTAAAACACGGAACCAGTACTAATATAGGTTTACCCAATGCCCGAAATTCAAACATCCTGGTCATCACAGCTCTTCGCTATTTCATAGATACAATCACTAAAATGAAAAGGATTGAGTCTCCTATTTCCAGGCTCGATATATTTTGAAAATTACTTTTATTTTTATGAAGAGAACTGCCTTCTTCAGAATGTGGTGTATAAATCAGTTAAGGACACACATTACAAATCAGTTATTCCAGTCAATCTCCCGAAACGTACAAAAAGAACAGACAGGTCTGGGGCTCATGAAAATTCATAAAGAAACAATAAAGCTGAATAAACTCAAGCACAGCTTATTTTCGATCAATCTGATGGAACAGAAGAATCCAAAAACCCAAACACTCATAATGGAAACTACATTCCCTTGAAAAAAAATCCCCTTTAATCCTCTGCAACATAACACCAATGAGAGTCTTTGGCACCTTGAAAGACCACTCTTTATTGACCAGCTAACTCTGTCAGAGTCCTTGCAATACTTATCGAAGACTCCCCGAATCTCCTGTTACTTCTGCAAAGTCAACCACGCAAGGCTGGTCCAAGAATATGGCACTAGCCTCTTTGCAGACTTGCCTTACTCTTCGACTAATATTATGAAAAAGATGAAGCCCACGCTACCAAAAAGTTGAAAAAAAAAAACAAAGATAGTATAAGCAAATTTGAAATCTTCTTTTTAAATTTAACTGGCTACCAACCACCCATGCCCAAGTAACTGCCCGAAAAGGGATGCAAACCATAAGGCTGATCATAATGCCTAACAACAACATGGCACTTGATTGTTCACTAAAACTTGTACAGATCAAATGAAGTCATCAAAACCAGAAAAACCAAGAACCTTCATCAACAGAATAAGATTAGACTGCACCAAACAACTAGTCTTCTCAATATTTCGATACATGAGAACAACAGTTCTTTTTCAAAGTCATGAAAAACAACGTTTCGGTTTCAGAGACTATGGAGATTCTCCTTGCAATATTTCAACACTACGTGTGAGAAAAGAAAATGGACCTGAATATTTGTGATGGTGGGAGATTGAATTTTCTTGGGTTCTGGTGAAGAGACAACAAGCTTGTACCTGAAAATTTCCCCATACAAGTATTGGATTAGGCTTTCAGTGAAAGTATTTAAATAACTTGCCTTGCACTAAAATTAACAATAGCTCTCAGAATTATAGGTATATTACTAAATCAAGGTTTCATTCGCTGTTAACATGGTGTTTCCAGGATTTGAAACCAGGCTTACAGTAAATCGACAAAGAAGGCATTGCACTCACAAGCCTAGTAATTACACAGATATTGCAAAGCAAAACAGTTGAATGAAAATCGTTTCTTGTGAGGAAACATATGGACATTGCCTAAAATAAACATGGAGAATTGATATTAGGCATTTTTGTATCATACTACATTCTCTGCCCACTTTAGAACAGGATTATCCCAGCCCTTTGTGTGTCTGTACGCATTCTTAGCCACCATTAGAAAGATGTCAATTAAGCAACCAGAAAACACAGTCAATTTACCAAAAAATTATAAAAAAATTAGCATGTTATTATAACCACCGTACAAAGCGAGAAATTACCTGATATAAATATCCCAGATGATTCAAATCTACCCATACACATTTTCGTCTACAGCCACCAAAGGACACATAAGCATACACTCAGTTTCCTTGGACTTCGAGAAACACTAATATGTGTGTGAATCATCCACTTTTGTCAAGGCTCCATAGATATGGGACATTTTTCATCTCTTCCGTCCCCTCTCTCTTCCTCTTACTACATTTGTCAACCCTCATTTTTTATCCTCTAATTTTGTTCACCCATCCTCGCCGCCCCCCCAACCCCCATCAGCTTCTTGTCCAGAGAGGTATTTGTTATTGGGAATTTCTCTTGACTACCACAGCATCATTTCCTCCAACCGCCACCAAACCTACATGCTTATCTTGCACAAGGCCTTTCACTCTCATCCTCTTTTTAAAGAGAATCTGTCCTCATATTGGGTCGTATGCCTAAATATATTTCCCAATTTTTCACTCAAACTCATGACCATTCATGTCTTATGATTTCTTCCTCTTGCAGTGATTGTGAGCAATTTCTGTGAAGAAATCCAGTTGCAAAATATCCCAGCAGTAGAGTTGACATTTATAGCATAGTCTCATGATTAGCTGGGACCTGTCTTTCGAAAAACTAAATTATGGCCCCCCTACAAATTCTACCAATTCCTTCCAACCTTATCCAAACCTTTGAGATGTGAATAGACCTAACTTGACGCATTCGATCTAGCATAATGCAGCTAGTAGAGTTTGAGTGGCATAACATAGTATGATTTAAGTTATCTATTTATGTCAAAACCATAGTTTTTGTCTTTTTCTCATTTGCGGAATGGTGCTAACCTTAAATCTAGTTTTGTGTGGGTCAAGTTCATGTCAGGCTGGAAGTTGGCGTGGGGTATAGCCACCCTGAGTGTAAATGTTCAAATGTAGGCATATTCGTTGACAAAATGACAAAAGAGGAAATAGATGAACCACCTTTGGAAAACAATATCTTAATTGCGAAGGTAAACAAAGAAGTATGAGTATCCGAGCAGATAAAAAAAAGGACTATTAATTTTAAATTATATAACCCACAGAAAGGGAAGTTATGTTAAATAGCAAAGAAACTTGTCAGAGGATGTGAAGCTAAATGAGAAAGGAAAAGATTGTGACTAGCAACAAACCCGCCAGTGGTTGCTGATGCAGGCTGACCCACATTGTCACTCCGCCGAACATCAGCCAGTATAGCGTCGATTTTCTCATCCTCGAAAGCAAAATACACAGCGTACTGCAACAATCACAGCAGTAAGAAACACCATTAGTCTTGCCATTATCCTGCTTATTGTACATGCCATCCCCCCATTCTCGTTCTGTATATGAGGAGAAAAAGGAGCCAGAGGCCTATAAGTAAACATAAATTCTGACAATATGAGTTAAATCATCCTTTTCTCCTTCCTGATGCATCAAAACCAGGTTCTACAGTTTGGCCTGCGCAATCTGGTATGTTGGTCTTACAAGACCGTGCACAATAAACTGTTAAAAGAAAGAAAATCAACTTTTAATCAATGGGTCGTTGACTCTCAGGCAGGGAAACCTTTTACTTTTCTTACACAACTCGAGGAAGCAGAGGAGAAAATAGAGAAATATTGAAATCAGAAAGAAAGGACCAAATTTTAATCACTCAAATTTAATGCAAAATATTAAGCTATCTTAATGCTCTAAAGTTCTACTAAGTGAATCTTGAGAATTAAAGAGGCTCCTAATAAGTGACACACGTGTTCCACTTTCCTCACTTTTCACTAATGATCAAATCAAAAATGCAGTGTCAGTAGAAGAAAATAAATCAATCAATTCCCACCCTTACAAGGGCAACGCAGTTTTTTTCACTTTATATATATATATTTATTTCCGAGCAGTAACCGAGGTTTGAAATACGAACACATCCAAATGTAATATCCTTTTATTTGAATAATGACAATTGATTTAACCAGCACTGCCCTGGAAACGAAAATGTACGCACATAGAGAGACCTCCAGTATGCTAAAGAAGAACTTCCTGGGCACTCACCGGAAGATTGGCATGTATGAGCAAACGTTCCAGGTCGGCCAATGCGCTTCTCGTCACCTGGTCCACCTTTCCAACCCGATCATCGCCAACCTTCTCACTGAGCTTTTGGGGAAGCAAAAGCAATAGCCCCCCAAGCGGATTCTTACTTGTGATATAATCTGAAATATTTCAGGCTTATATCAGTCGGAAAAAAGTCATAACTATGATAAAAATGTGAACTTTGAAGTCAAAAGGAAGAGAAAATGTCAATGATAATTCATTTTACGTCAACGCCAGAACTTTGCCATCCATGACCACGAAATTCAACAAAAGAAGATAAGATGAAAGCCAATCGATTCACCATACCTTGGAGGAAGGTCAAATTGAGCTCCCGGAGTGGCATCAATGCCACGGTACGCGAGAGGTCGGTTCCCGGAGAAAAAGGAGGAGCGCCGGCGTGGTGATTGAGCCCGGCCGCGCGAGATCCGAACGGGATACCGGCTAGATCGTACTGGATCAGGCGGTACACGTCGACCACGGTGGCTGCATCGCAGAGCTCAACGCAGGCAACTAGCACGAGAACCAGAGCTAGAACCGAGTAGATCGACTCCATCACTTCGCCGCCCCCGCGGCCTCTTCGCCTCCCCGACATTGACCCACCAATGAGAGAGATCCAGCAACCAAGAAGCACTTGTTGGCAGAAAACAGGGGGAAGAGGAAGCCTCCCTAGGGTTTTCTCTCCGCCGGTGTTGCAGAGACGACCGGCCCTCCTGAGGCCGACCCACAGGGAAAGCTAGGATCTTTGATCACTCGTTTCTGTGCCCTCCTCTGGTTTCTCTCTTCGCTCCCCACGAAGGAATCGAGTCCGTTACGGTACTCCGGCAGATTATTTTAAACAATCCAAATCCTACTACCTGTCCTCCATGGGGACGACCAATCTCACCCTACAGGACCAAGTGGATCTTCTTTTTAAACGACGACAAATATCTATATTTTTATAATTTAAATTAATCAAAATAATTTAGCTATTTCTCAGCGATTGCGGAGGATTGACGGGGAGATGACCTTCCTAGCTTCCGGGCCGTCTTGAGGCTACTCCGGCGTGTCGCCGGAGAGCCGAGGAAGACGAGGAGGGAGACCCCGAACACGACGACGCCGCCGCCGCCACGCGACGAAGCCGCCGCCGCCACGCGACGAAGCCGGGGTAGGCGGCCTCTGTAGGCGGCGCTGGCCTCCTCCTCAGCCGCTCCGCCGCCGCCCTTCCTCTCTCCGGCTATCGCCCTCCCCGCTCAGGAAAACTCCGGCCTCGTCCTCCACCCACAGACTCACCTCCGGGCGCTTCCTCCGCCCATCATGGCGACGAACCGGATCTCCGTCGTCCTCCCCGGATGCCACTGCCGCTACACCGCCACTTGCCGCCGGATCGCGGTGATCTTCGTCGAGTCCATGATGCTCAATATATGGGCTAATTTCGTGGGTTGGCCCGATGAGGCCCAATAAAGCATTAACGGGCCCCCAATCGGATGAGGATATTTTAGTCATTTCTTATTTGTCCTAGGGCTTTTCCTCTCCCCCTCTATTAGCCCCCCCGGGATGCCCTGGCCGCCGTCCTCAAACGACGGGGTGCGGAACAGCAGCAGGGTTGCTCTTCCACCCAGCCGCCGCCGTCCTCTGTGGGCATCCGCCGCCTGAAGGTACTCTCCTTCCCTTCTGGGTTTGTGCTGTTTCCTGTTCTCGCGTGGCCTCTTCCTCGCGGCGTCCATTCAGCGGGGCTCTCGAATGAAGATTTCAGCCGAATGTCGGACCTCAGCTGAAGACCTCTTGCCAAACCGCAGATGCCCAGCCATCTTAAAGGGTCCTAACTCCCATGCTCTCTGTCCAGGGTGATACAAGCATCTGGTGATCAACATGTTCACCGCAAGGAAGAAAATCCAGAAGGATAAGGGGTTGGAGCCAACCGAGTTCGAAGATGTTGTTGCTCAGGTTATTGTTCAGTTTAGAATAACTCTCTTTAATCTGGGTGTTCTTCGTTCGTTATCTGTAACTTCTCATGGCCAAACCGACGAAGATTCTGATTTTTTCTGTCTGTTGCACCAGGCACTGTTTGATCTCGAGAACACTAACAACGAGCTGAAGAGCGAATTGAAAGATCTCTTCATCAATTCCGCACTGTACGTGCAATTCTGTATTCATCACGTTCATGATTTCCTATGCTTTTTTTAATTAATTGTTAATGGTTATCATTTATATTTATCGCAGTCAGGTTGATGTTGCTGGGAGCAAGAAAGCCGTTGTTATTCATGTTCCTTTCAGATTGAGGAAAGCTTTCCGCAAGATTCATGTGCGCCTTGTGAGAGAGCTTGAGAAGAAGTTCAGTGGCAAGGTACGGGAACCTGGTTCCAGCTTCTCAGTTGATCCAGTAGACTAGAAATGATCATAATAATCTGATTGTGAGTGGTGCTTTCATTGAACGATTGCTCTCTCTCTCTCTCTCTCTCTCTCTCTCTCTCTCTCTCTCTCTCTCTCCCTCCCTCCCTCCCCTGCAGGATGTCATCTTCATCGCCTCGCGGAGGATTTTGAGGCCGCCAAAGAAAGGGTCAGCAGTCACACGTCCCCGCAACCGCACGCTGACTGCAGTCCATGACGCCGTGTTGGAGGATGTTGTGTACCCTGCGGAGATCGTGGGCAAGCGTGAGAGATACCGCCTTGATGGCTCGAAGATTATCAAGGTGAGAAGCATTATCGGCTATTAGTTCTTGATTTTCTTCATGCCCGCCGTCAATGAGAACCTTTAGATCCTCAATGTAGTGCGCATTAGAATTGTTAGGTGAAGGCATCGATTTCCATCACGACCCATCAAATTAACTTGAGATGGCTTCCTTCAGTATGAGAATTGCGCTTGAGGAGGGTAGGACGAGCTGGGAGTTGACTTCATTTTTTCTCTCCGTATTTCGATTCAAGTCCATAATCCTGTCATCGACAATGTCTTTGTTCTTATGATATTGCCAGAGTAGATGATTTATGACAGAATGATCGGTTGTGTTAATGGCGAATGCCCTTTCTCTCTCTAACAATTTCCAACCCTCGTTCATCTTTTTTTTTTCTTTTTTTTTGCCAGATCCTGCTCGATCCAAAGGAGAAGAACAACACCGAGTACAAGGTCGACACATTCGGCGCCGTCTACCGCAAGCTCTCCGGCAAGGATGTCGTGTTCGAGTACCCCATCACCGAGGCCTGATCTTGATTGATACCCCCCCTTCTTTTCTCTCTCTAGATTGGAGTTATGAACTTGGGCTTTTGATGCTTTGCCCTCTAAATTTCCCTCCTTAGGTTTCCCCCTCTGTGAAGAAGTCACGGCTTTATCTTTTTATCATTTCAGTCACCTGTGTTCTAGGAGACTTCCGTTAAAATTTTACCAGGCCACCTTATTCTCTCTCTCTCTCTCTCTCTCTCTCTTGATTGGGTTTTTTTGTACTCTGTTCTTTATGCTCTGTAAAGATGCCTGGAAGTCAACCGATGGCCGCTCATTGGGCTCTGTAGGTATGATCAGACTCCATTCCTGAGGGGTTGACTTAACATGGCGTCTGACAAGTGGACTTTAGTGGACCGTCATCTATTCAGCTTAGCTTTCACGAGTCTCGTCTTTCTCTCTCTAGGGTCGGGTCCCATTTTTCTTGCTTCCAGTGGACTCAAGATCAATGGTAACAGAGGAGACGCGGATCTGTAAGGACAGGAAAAAAAGAAAGAGTTGACCCACACACAGATGGGGGGGGCCCTTCCATGCCCGGCCCAGAAAATGTCAACACCCTTCATGGGTTTGGGATTGATCAAGTGAAAAACTTGGAGAACCTGTCGGATGCCCGCTGCTCTCCCTTTTTTCACACAATCTGAAGCAATCTTCACAGTGCTGTCTACTCATCGAGAAGTTGCTGAAGAACACCCAACAGATGCAGAACCAGCAGAGTTGAGGCACAATGTCTTCCTGCTCTTCTCTCTCCATGAACAGCCAGAGGAGCTCAAGCTATGTAACATCGGAGGAAGGAAGTAGGGAGGTAGAGCAGAGATGTCGGAATGTGAGCAACCTCTTCAATGGTTGACCATGGATTGATGCCAATGGTGGTGGTGGTGCTCCTGAACTGGCTGGCCACCATCCACCTCAATGTGGGGGTCCATTTTTCATCCCTTCTGCATATTATTGTTGCTATTGGCTTCTGTTCTCCTTTGTTTTTTTATTATGACCAGTTTGAGCATGAGATGGGAAAGAAAGTGAGAGTTCAGGACCTGCAGGAGGAGGGAGATGATCTCCCATTTAGTTGGGGAAACGAAGCCTGCTATTGGCTTGTCAATAGTAGATGATGAAGAAATAGGAGAAAAAACTGATCTAAACTCCTCAACCACTGAAAAGGAGAAGCTGCAGAAACATGTTAACTCGTTGAAGGAATGACGAGACAAGATCAAAAGGCGTCTAAGCTTGAGAAACCAAACTTTTTGATATGAGAATTTGGAAATCTAAAGGCCAGGGTTTAAGGAAAAAAAAAAAGATATCATCATGCATAACGAGATCAGAAGAACACTGTAGATTTGGGGTGAAAGCTGTTTTACTCAAGCTGACATTGAGAGCTCCATTGTAGTTGTACGGCCCACCAGACGTACACCATAACTTGGAGGAAGGTCAAACTGAGCTCCCGGAGTGGCATCAGGTCGGCTCCTGGAGAAAAAGGAGGAGCTCCGGCGTGGTGATTGAGCCCGGCGGCACGAGATCCGAGCGGGATGCCGGCCAGGTCGTACTGGGTCAGGCGGTACACGTCGACCGCGGTGGCTGCATCGCAGAGAACCAGCGGTAGAACCGAGTAGATCGACTCCATTACTTCGCCGCCACCCGCGGCCTCTTCGCCTCCCCGCCATTGACCCATCAAGGAGAGAGATCAAGCGCTAGAACCAAGAAAGCAGGAGGAAGAGGTAGAGTAAGAGGAAGCCTCGCTAGGGTTTTCTCTCAGCCGGTGCGGCAGAGACGACTGGCCCTCCTAAGGCGGAGTCTCAGGGAAAGCTAGGAGTTCTGATCGCTCGTCTGTGTGCACTCTGGTTTCTTCTCTCTTCGCTCCGCAGGAAGGAGTCGAGCACGTGACGCTACCCCGACAGAGCATTTTAAGCAATACAACTCCTACTAGCTGTCCTCCATGGGGACGACTAATCTCACTCTACGGGAGCAAGTGGATCTTCTTTACAACTATTCCATTTATGACTACAACATGCAATTCTCTATATTTTTTATAGGTTAAATAAATGAATAATAATTTCATAAAATTGTTGACTTTATTTAAATAATAATAATTTACCTGTTTCTCCAAGTCCGGGAACATTACTGTTCTTGGGTTTGACCCTCAGAAAAAAATATAAAAAAACGGAGAAGTTGGGCCGGTACCTTATGGGCCCATTTTGGCATGGCCCAGAAACTCTTCGGCGTCTACGTGGCACTATTTCTAACCTCCACGTGGTCACCCTCCCTAGTCTCGAGCTAGCTTCAACCAGCTCCACTTCACCGTATTTTTTGATGAAATACTTACAAAACCCAACTTTTATTCCGCGTCACTGATGAAATGATATATTATTTAAATGTCACCTTACGTCCGCTTATTTGATTCCCCGAGGGATATAAACTTTATACATTCATCAGCTTGGGATTATTTTAGCAAATAATTTATAAGGCCGAATCGGTCCGAGCATCCTGGGAGCCAATTGAAGGGGGGAGGAACCGACCACGTCTCCATTGATCTTCTTGGTTAGAAAAATTATACCAGCGAAGCATATAAAGTAATGCTAAATTTGTGCAAGAATGGAAGAAATGGGTTGTATGATTCCACATTACCCGAGACAACAGGAGATGTTCGGCGGCGCCGTCTTTAAGGGGGTGGTCTTCCCCTGAAGGTGAGGAGGGAGGAAGAAGAAGAAGCTCAGCCTAACGACGATCTTCTCGCCGGAGGCGGCGGCGGCGGAGGAGGAGGAGAAGGAGGATTGCCGGAGAGATGACCTTCCTAACTTCCGAGTCGTCGAGAGGCCCCTCCGGCGTGTCGTCGGACTATTCCTTCCCTTTACCGGAGAACGAGGGCGGCGAGGAAGACGAGGAGGAAGAACCCGAAGACGACGCAGCACAGGTCGCGGCGGCGCTCCCTCGTGGCCGTCTGCTCCTTCCCCGCCCGCCGCCGCGCGACGAAGCCGGCGTAGGCGGCGCGGGCCTCCTCCTCCGCCGCTCCGCCGCCGTGCTTTCTCTCTCCGGCGAGCACCCCCCGTAGCATCGTCAGGCTCTCCTTTCCGCTGAGGCAGACTCCGTCAGCGTCCTCCACGCACAGGCTGACCTCCAGCGGTGCCATCGCCGCCTGCTCGCAGGCCACCACGGCGGCGGCGGCGGCGTTTCCTCGGCCCAGCACGGTGGCGAACCGGACGTGCGTCGTCCCCGCGTACCACCGCCGCTGCACCGCCACCGGCCGCCGGCTGGACAGGTTCACCGCCCGCCTGCGAATGTCGTCGATAATTATCCAGCTCAGTCTCAGATCCCCCACCGACACCGGCCCGGCGCCGCCGCCGGCGAGGGCCTCGACCCGGAAGGGCGAGCCGAGGAACCAGGAGCTCCTAGTGTCCGTCTCCACCAACGTGGAGAAGACGAGCTTCCCTCTGTGGAACAGGTCTACCGCGGAGAGCAGCCTGGGAGGCGGCGGCTCCCCCACCGCCGGGCCTTCCCCGGCGTCGCCACGGCCTCCTGGGAAGGTGTATGCGTCGGAGAAGAAGGTCCGCGGGGCGACGGCGAGCATCGGCCGGAGGCGGCGGTGGCGGAGCGACGGCCAGGTTGATTTGCAGAGCTCCTCCCACAGGTCGGGCTGGTCGGCGAGCTCCCGGAGGCGGGCAGTGGCGCAGCCGGCGGCGGCGAGGGACGGCCCGTCCAGCCGCCGGAGGATCCGCGTGAGCACGTCGCCGTGGAGGTCCTCGACGGTCGTCCCGCCGGCGCCGACGTCTGCGGCCGCGGCCATGGAAGTTTGCTGGAACTCCCGAAATTGGAAATATAGAGACGCCTTTTATGCGTATAAACAACGACACCCTCCGACGGCTTCTGTCGACGATAATTTCCATGCTTAAAAGATAACTATTTGACCGGTCTATTAGAATATCCTTAATTAGCAAAAAAAGGAAATCGTGACACGTCATTGAGGTACATTCTGGCACGTCACGTCATCGGACCCACATCAATGATAGTAAACTACACCCCCTAGTAAAAAAACGAAAAACCCGATCACATACCCAGGGGTAAAAGAGGAAATTTATCCCCAATATCGCTTTATTTACCATAAGGCCCCCCTTATCTCTCTCCCAAAGAACGTGGCGCTTTGAATTGAGGGGGGGGGGGGCGGGGGGGGCAACCTCTACCTTACGGTATTACGGTAATGCGGTCCATTAGTGCGGGCCAAGACAGCGACCACCTAACCCCGCCCACGTCGTCCGTGTGGCTCCGATTTAATGGACCGGGTCCGACCAGCCCCGCGCCATCCGGCCCGGTGGGCTGGCCCAGCCCGAGCCACCCGCACCAAACCAAAATTTTCCTCTCTATTTTTTCTATTTTTTAAAAAAGAAACTGGGTCACATATTTACTTTTATGGAATTCGGGTTTAACCGTTGGGGAGTTATTATGATTATTTTTTTGACCTTTGGAACGCTCCTAATTTTAGGTGAGAGACTGGTCTTCCCAATTAAATGTGACTGCGATCGAACTATTAAAAATTTCCCATTTATATCATCATCCCGTTGACGCCTCTCTCTCTCTCTCTCTCACCGCACGTGCATAATGTGAGCTGCTGCTGCTGCTCTCTCGCTCTATAGAGTAGACCACCGTGCTCCTGTCTCGCGCGCTTTGGAGAGTGCGTTGACCTACTTTTTCACGGGCTGGGTGAATGACGTAGCGATGAGTGGCGTCAGCGTACGCGGGCCCACTTTCTTAATGATCTGATCTGGCTCGGGGAATATCCGAACCTTCCGCACGATAATTAAGGATTTTAAGGAAATATTTTTATTAATTAATCGGAGAAAACGGGGGCTGAATAGTCAAGGACGGGCTGCACCGGCACGTGCCAGTAGTGCGTGGGCCTACCCCCCTAGCCGGCCACCCAAAGAACCGGCGGTCGTACGTACCGCGCCTGTCACCTGAGTAAGCGTTGACTTTTGGTTAAAATCAACAGTACTTTTGCTAATGGGCCGCT
Source organism: Spirodela intermedia (assembly GCA_902729315.2). NCBI lineage: Eukaryota > Viridiplantae > Streptophyta > Magnoliopsida > Alismatales > Araceae > Spirodela > Spirodela intermedia. The sequence continues at coordinate 6,175,572 of LR746274.1, read as the reverse complement.
CAAGCGTCGATGTCCAGCGTTAATAGGCTGAAGAAGCCCAGTGGCTAGAGTCGGTCCAATTAGGAAAAAAGACGGCCGAGGATCTTAGCCCATATATCATTTTCCGGAGTGGATTCTAGAAACTTCGAGATCGTCCTACTAATGGACTTGTCTGATAGTTATTTTGGGCCGGGAGATTAGGAGGAGAGGCATCCTGAGCTCCGCGGATCGTCCTCAACTCGTCCGAGTCTCCAGAGAAGTTAAGGGCGATTCCGACGGCGGCTAATTTCGTGATCGCCTGCCTCACCACGTCCTTGGATAACACGAACCACCACCACCTGCTCCTCTTCCCCGCCACCGTCCGCCGTCCACGCGACGTTCCCCCTCTCGCCGGCGCCTCCATCCCTCCCTGCGGATTGGTCAGTGGGACATTCTCGTCTGATTCTACTCGAATCCTCGGACTGGTTGGAATTGACCGGACCTTGATTGTGCTCGGTGTCTTCTTCCGTTCCTCCTCGGTCCAAATCGATGGCTCTGAAGCTGCAGCATCAGAGCCTCTTACCTTCAAGGTTCGAGTTATTTTTATCTTCAAATCTGAAATCCGTCCTCTTATTTCTGGTTTCGCTATACGGTTTATTATTTGGAATCGGTGGCGATGTTGGAATTCTGATGATTCCAGGGTTTTTGCGCGGAGCCGCTCCGTTGTTTTCTTCTCTACTGATATTGTATATTCGCTTGCTTTCAATTCAATATAAGCCGATACTGATGGCCTATCCCATTGGTTTGTATTTTAAGGCCATTATAATCCGAGTTCAATGGTCGGGGCACCCACCCGGTGTTAAAAAAATGGATATATTATGGAATGAATCTTCAGAAATCATTTGAGATTAACACTTTTTTTACGAGGCTTTTACCTGTGTTTTGTGTTTCAGCGGAGAGAACGTACGTCTACCAAGCAAACTGCCGTGCATCCACCGTCCATATCAGCAATCAATTTTTCTAAACCGGCTCGTTCAGTATCGGAATATTCACAGACAGAGGTTTCGGTTGAAGAATAGATTTCCAGAATACGATAAGTGCATCGTTAGTTCCAGGTGGCTAGTGTCTGCAAAGCACCGTTCTCGCAATTCACAAAAAAAAAGGACACCACATTCCAATCTACTATCCTCTGCGAATGAAAGTGTAACTGCTAATGGAACTCCACGAGCAACTTCAAGGAGTGAGGTGGAAAAAATAGTGGTACCAGTCGAACAGCCTTTGGAAGGTGAGGACATCAGCAGTAGACTTGTACAGTCTCTGCATGATGCAGCCAGATCAATTGAATTGGCTCTCACAGAGTACAGCTCATCAGTTAAGTCATCTTGGTTCTCAAAGGCATGGATTGGTGTGGACAAGAATGCGTGGACAAGGACAATCTCCTACCAGGTTAATTACGTGCCTTCATTTGCAAACCTGGCTTAGTAGACATGACTTGGAGAACTTCTGCTTTAGTTAAACGACCCAGGACGTAAGCTTAATTTATAAAGTTGACATACAAATGTGGGTCTACATGGGATTTTTTATGACAATTGCCACAGTCTCCAGATGTTTTTTTTTTCTACCTTATAGCTTGACATTTTTATCAAGACAATTTTTCTGATAAAGTTAAGCGCACCACCTTTTGCCTAAAAAAATTACACACCTTATATTAGCAAGGTATATAGATGGCTTGTTTCAGGTAATCTATATGGTTATGATAGTGTCAAGTGTAGCAGAATATATAATCTTGGCATGCAAATAATTTGTATGAAGTGATATTGTGCAATAACATGACATGTTGCTGTTCTCTGAGTATCAGAAGCACCATCTACACAACCTTGACAGAGTTGCACATAGCATCCACGATGTATTATAATCAAAATTACTTACATTTTTATCTTTTCCACAATATTGATATTTTTAAAGAGTTGAACCTTTAATGGATGCCAGTTTTGCGTCGCAATTGAACAATGATTTCTGTATTCTTACTGGCTTTCGACTTTATTGATTTTTTGGATATAAAATTTGGATAGCCCTAAGGTTGGCTGGTTGAAATTGCTCGAACCTCACATACCACCTTCAGGATATTTTATCTACAAGGGGGTAGATCTTTTCTAATTATGACAATTATAAATATATTTTAGTAACTTTTTCGGTATTTAGATTTTTTTTTTGTGATTTCACCTCAAAAACTATTTCTCATCTCATTAAATGCCATGAACGCAGTGTAATACTCAAAACGAAGTCATGAGATGCTTGTTTTGTTGGAGGGCATGGTTTACATGGCATGCCTTGAAGCATTTATTTTTTCATGCAAGTCGAATTCAGTTTGGATCGGTAGGTTTATTTCCATCACGTTGTCTGAAATTCCTGGGATTGTATCAGGCTGCGATATATTGCTTGCTGCAAGCTGCAGTGGAAATTTCATCACGTGGGGATGGAAGGGACAGAGATGCTAACGTTTTCGTGCAAAGGAGGTAATTAGACACTGGAAACAGGACTTCTTTTTTCTTGGCATAATTTCAATATTTCATTATGTCATTATCTGTCGTTTTTTAGAGCTGGGCCTTTTTTCTTGCTCATGTTGGATTATTTTCTCTTTCATTAGTGTGTAGGTTCCATTTCTTTAAGAAATCGAATTGAAATTTTAGTCATCACTTCTATCAATTTCTGTTTAAAGGATAAACGAAATTTACAGTGAGTGACATGTATTCCTGTTAACGTCAATCTAAATGACGTGTATTTCTGCAGTAAGTGTCTGGCTATCAAAATGATGTCAATCTAAATGCAAAGAAATGAACTAATTAATCGACTTGATGGCTCAATAATAACTAAAATGACGTGAAGTCAACTTACAGTGACCAACATATTTAATTGAGTCATATCTCTCATTCATTCAGATTTTCATTTATCATACTCTGATTTTATGGTTCTATTTTCTCAACATATCTATTACCCAGGAACAAGATGTTGAAACAAAAGGGTGAACGTAATCAAAGTTAGTGGGTTATTATGTCCTGATTGGCGGTAGTTAGCTGAAGACTCCATCAATTAATTTCTTTTCTATGTGGAATAAGATTAATTATGAAACGTAACTTCATCTCATCTTAGTTGCTCTGGATGTTTCGTGGGCATTAAGTTGATTGAAGTGGGGAGTTATTGGAAATGAACCTTTGCTAACCTTGTCCAGATTAAATGAGAATGCCTGGAAATCTGAAGGTACTCTGACCAATGAATTATCATCATGATCTTTGGTTTTTGTTGAGTTTTTTTCCTTGATTTTATTCCCAAAGTTTTCATGAGAGAGGGAAGATTAGAACTGTACTATTTTAAATATTACCGGATCATGTTTAACAGTTATTAAAAAAGATGAAGCAAAAAGGAGTATTTTAACACATTTGTGAATAACTGGAGTTTGCATCTCTACCGCTACCAGGTTTTTGTTTTTTTTTCTTCAATTGCTTTCTATCTCTCTGCTAGCCTCTGGCTGAACCGTGATATCATTGGGTCGAAGAGCTCTGTTGCAGCCAAAATCACCCTTAAGAAGGCTAACCTGGAGAGGATGCCCGCTGCTCTTCCTTTTCACACCGTTTGAAGCAATTTTGACAGCGCTATTTTTCTCAATGCCATTATTTCTCCTGCTCTCTCCTTTAATAGAAAGAGAAAGAGAGAGTCAGGACCTCTAAGAGGGGGGAGAGGACTTCCAATTTAGTTCGGGAAATGAAGCCTGCTATTGGCTTGCCAATAATAAACGATGAAGAAATAGAAGAAAAAATTGTAGGGAAGAAAAATTGGGATAACTTGGATTTTTAGTAACTTCACTGTAGAAGAGTGGGAAAATATTGGTTGTTTGTACGAACAAGAAACTAGAGGGGAAACTTTCCCTACCGTTGATTGTTGATTCCTGTTATGTATGAGTGAAACCTTGATGAAGTTATTTTTTAACTTAGATCAAAATGTAAAGCGGGAATCTTCTCTATTTTTATGCATTACTTCATTTGCTTCTTATGGTGGCTGTGTTCATTCGATGCAGTTTAATGAGACTATCTGTACCGCTAGAGACCATGATCAGGGATGAATTATCTGCGAAGCAGGCTTCTGCTTATGAGTGGTTTTGGACGCAACAGTATCCAACGGTTGTTGCATCTTTTGTCCATCTTCTAGAAAGGGAGCCACAGTTTCAGGCTGCTACAACAATGTATGGCTTTGCTTGTGATTTTTATTAGTTACAAATATCGTGATATACTTTGGAGATGTAAACAGCACAATCTTTATTTATTTCTGACAGATGCTGGAATGGGCCGTCTTCTAGTTCAAGCAGAGTGCACGATCCATCTCTGCTTATGCTTTCGTTGAGCTGTATTGCTGCAGTCACAAAGCTTGGTCAAACAAAAGTTTCCTGCACACAGTTCTTCTCTGGCATCCCAGATGTAACTGGTAGATTGATGAATATGCTGGTCGATTATGTTCCCGTATGGAAGACCTACTCTTCCATGAGAGATATCGGTTTGTGCAGAGAGTTTCTTCTGCATTTTGGGCCTCGAGCTGCTTTATGTAGGGTGAAAAATGATCAGGATGTTGAAGAGATATCTTTCTGGGTTGATCTTGTGCAGAAACAAGTGCAGCGAGCCATAGATAGGGAAAAGATATGGTCAAGGCTAACTACAAGTGAAAGTATTGAGGTTTGTGCTTAAGCCTCATTGTCTGTGGAATTCTAGATATGACAACTTTTTCATTTCGTTTTCTTCATTACCTCTTTGATGCTCTCCAGCTTTCTGAAAAATTAAACTATTCATCTTGTTTGTTCGAATGAAAAGGTGGGGGACTGGTTGGTGGTCTTCACACCTGACAGATTTACCTTAAAACTGGCTGCAGTCCAGATGAAACATGTAGAAGGAAATTCGCTGATTCCAGTTTTCCTTATTCTTGAAGATCATCAGTTATATTTTCCAAATATCGTTTCTATATTTGACAGCCAGTTACATCGTGAATTTATTGCTTTACCTGATATCTGCATTGATCACGTTATCTTGTTTTATCTGTAAAGTTCTCTGTTGTGTGAACAATACATGGTTTGCTTAATGTTATGAATTTCGTCGTATGAACATTTATGAATGGCTTTTTATCAGATACATGCATGAAATGAAAAAAGCAGGTGCTCAATCAATTATTGTCAGATGCGATGTCAAGATTGGGCAGTCAGTATTTTTCAGGTTATTAATTGCAAATCACATTGAACTGTTTTTTAATCATAATTATGTCCTCATGATACATTGAACTGTTTTTCTATTGATTGTTCTTTACTTCCACATCACGTTTAACTGATTATTGGTTTTCATTGTTTATTCACGATGCATTCTTTTCCCATTTATTTCAATAATTTTTCCTGAAGAATTCTGGAGATCTTTGTTATGTAGAATTTCTTACTTCCAACTGTTATCTAACAATCCAGAGGTGGAAATAAATCCTGGAGTACAGCATTTTTAGATTATTCATTCGAGCATTATTTAATATGAAGAAGACTACAGTTTTCTTCAATAGATATGATAGATTTATTCTTGCTGCTGTAGGTTCTGGAAAAGGACTTGGCAATATTTGGATTTTTTATTGCCCTCGGGAGAAGTACAAAGTTATTTTTGTCAAAAAATGGCTTTACCGACGTTGATGACCAGATTGAAAGCTTCATTAGGTATGGACTACGACACTTGTTTCCTATCATGATGAAGTGGGGGTTCCTGAGATTTCATAAAAATGAGAAGAAATTGGAAATTCCAAGTTCCGTTGTTTACTATCATGTGGCTTTTATTGATAATCAGTGGCACCAAGAAATACTGCTTAAGAGATGAAGCAACTTTTTGTTGGGAGGGGGGTGTTGATTGACGATATCACTCGTCCAACAGCAGTTTTATTAATATAAAATGCTAAGTTCTGGAGGATTTCTAAAAGCTGGGTATGGAGATCTGGGGAGCCCCTCTATCCTCATGGGTCTTCCCCTTTTCATCGGGGCGATTACCCTTGCCCTAACTGATTTCCATCTGGTCGTTTCAGTTATCTTATCGGGGGAAGTGCCTTGTATTATCCACAGTTGTCCTCCATAAGCTCTTATCAGTTATATGTTGAGGTCAGCAAGTAAGCAATTTATATTCTGCAAAGTTTCTGAGCATCTCATTGGATGGGCATCATCTTTTTCTTTTCAACTTTTCTCTGTAGGTTGTCTGTGAAGAACTCGACTGGTTGCCTTTCTATCACACGAACCTAATTGGCTATAAGCAAACCCAAGAAAATAAGGGTCAAGGGGGAGATCTTGCTCAGGAAGTAGTTCCTCAAGTATTAGATTCATGCTCTCACTGGATGAAAAGCTTTATTAAGTACAGCACGTGGGTGGAGAACCCTTCAAACATAAAAGCCGCAAGATTCCTTTCCAACGGGTAAATTGCTAAATGGAGTTATTGCCATCGTTTTGTTATTTTTACTTCTACTCCACTTTTAGATGTTGAAATACATTTTACTTTTAATTTTCCTACAATTTAGACACAGCAGGCTGGAGGAATGTCGGCGAGAACTAGGGATAAGAAGGTAAGTTGCTAGGCTATAAGTGATCCCTTTTCTGTTTTTAGTTTTGGAATTCCTTTAGTCTTTGCACGTGCCCTGATGCGTTAGTGTTATGCCCACAGAATTGAAGTGAATGAAAATGGGGGAGGTGAAAGTGAGAATAGTAGACCTGCAACGTCCTCGTCGATTGAAAGAGAACTGGATTCCTTTGATAAGGTATATACACTACCATGATATATGAATTTAACTCCTATATTTTTGCTTAGAAGGACACGTTGTCCGGGTTTTAGGTCGATAGAAACTGAGATTGGGGATTTTTTTTGTGTGTAGGATCTCAAGAAATATTTGTTTGGTTGGTGGCTTAGAAAAATGAGAAAGAAGAACAAAATAATTTGACTTGCATGATATTTTAGATTCATACTTTCTTGCATGAACTTATGATCTTGGCGTCCTGACTGCAAAGATATTACCATGATCTACAAGGGGCATCTAGTTTTGTCTCTTGTCTAAAGCGTTTCTTCCTGTGTGGAAAATTTGTTGCGGCCCACATCATAATGGTTTCATGTCCGAGCAGTATCTCTTGCTAGTCTAATCTCCTTTAGATATCTGTTTATCATGTGAGATTGCTAGTTTTGGCAGTTGCAAAATTTCCTGATTTTAGCTTAATATGCAAAAAAAAAAAAAGAGTCAAAGTGTAGATGGCAAAAAGTCAAAGTTTTTGACATTTTACACACGCTTCTCATGGGTGCTTTCTGTCATGGTAACATACATGATTACAGGCACTGGAGAGTGTGGAAGAAGCCATAAACAGATTAGAGGAATTACTACAAGAGTTGCATCTTTCAAACTCCAACCACGGCAAGGAGCATCTCAAGGCCGCATGCTCCGATCTTGAGAGGTTGAGAAAGCTCAAGAAAGAGGCTGAATTTCTGGAGGCATCATTCAGAGCAAAGGCTGCGTCACTGGAGGAGGTATCCTGTTTGAATTCCTGAATTTTGATATTGCGAGCGACTTTATTGCTTCGCCATCTTCATAAAAACCATTAAAAAACTGTGCACACCAGTTCATCCGTGCTTCACCAGAGGTACATATTTGCAGCTTACTGTTGCCATTTCTTTTTAGAAACGACCAGTGAATCTCTTCAGCTGACGCCTTCCGCTTCTGTCTGGTTCATAAGAAAAAAAAAAAAAACTGTATAATATAAATTGTTCCTCTTCTCCTTTCTCATGGTTTTTTTTTTTTTAAAAAAATATGACAGGGCGGAAAGGTGTATAACGACTCCGAGCCCGATGGGAGCCCTTCAGACGGGTAATGTTTCTGGATCAAATCTAATCACAAATTCCTCAAGCAGCTCCATCTTTTTCTTTTCTTTTCTCTTTTTCTTCTTCTAATTAATCGATGGATTTAAAGGGTCGGGTAATTAATCTAGTAGTTTACCAGAAGAAGGTGCAGGGATTGATGCATGTGATGGGAAATTGCTTTTTTTTTTATCAGGGTAGACGGCAAACCCCAAGGTTTCTGGAGCTTCTTGGTACGCCATTCAACAAGAAAGAGCGAGCCCGGGTCAAGAACGGCGAATGCCGACGTATGGTACCACCTTAGAATTTATTTTTTCTTTTAATTTTTTGATTTAGATCCTGTGGATTGTTCGTTAAGCACTGGGTTGTGGTTTGTGCCACGTTCAGGGCGGCAATCGCGCCGGAGAGACCGCTGATTCCGGCGCGGCCAAACCAGACGCCGACCTGAACGAGATCCACCGCTTCGAGCTTCTGAGACACGAGCTGTTCGAGCTCGAGAGGCGGGTCCAGAGGAGCACCGACGGATCACATACCGACGAGGTGAGTGAGGAGCTCGCTTGGTTTCATCCGCCGGAGAGAAATCGACGAAGGAGGAGGAGCCCTCGATCGACAATTTCGATCTCCAATTCATAATTCGGTCATGCTGTGTTCTTCATGCTAGCTAACTGATGATCCCTTCTTCTTCTTCTTCGCGGCGTGTCTTCTGTATCAGGACCAGGAGATCTCTGTGGACGGGAGGGAGGGAGTGGCGGTGCAGAAGGGAGCGGCGGTGGAGAAGAGGAAGGAGGAGAACATCCTCGCGAAATCGATCGACAAGTTCAAGAGAGCCAGCACGGTGCCGCCTCCTCCTCCTCCTCCCCTTTCTTCCTCGAGAAGAGCCAAACAAAAATTGGTCGCCAGAATTTGAATCAGAATCTGCTCTCTCTCTCTCTCTCTCTCTCTCTCTCTCTCTCTCTCTGGTCGCAGGACGTCTGGCAGGGGACGCAGCTGCTGGCCATCGACGTGGCGGCGGCGACGGAGCTGCTGAAGCGGGGCATGTCGGGAGACGAGCTCACGACCAAGGAGAAGAAGGCCATCCAGAGGACCTTCACGGACCTGGCCTCCGTCGTCCCCATCGGCTTCCTCATGCTCCTCCCGGTTAGGGCTTCTTCCTCAGCCCCATCCCCCCACAACCCTAACCCTAACCCTGTAACTCGCCTCCACCCTGCAGGTCACCGCTGTCGGCCACGCCGCCATGCTCGCCGCCATCCAGAGATACGTGCCCGCCCTGGTACGCCTCTTCTTCTCCTCCTCCTCCCCTCTAGGATTTCTTCTTCTTGCTTCTTCCTGTAGGGTTTCTAACTCTCGGTGCTGTGAGCAGATTCCGTCGACCTACGGGCCGGAGAGGCTGGACCTGTTGAGGCAGCTGGAGAAGGTGAAGGAGATGGGCCCCGCCGAGGCGCCAACGGACGAAAACGCAGCAGAGGCTATGCTCCCCCCGAGCTGAGTGGTAGCCGCAGCGCCGTGAATTATTTTATATATATATATTTATGGGTCGGTGAGGGAGGTGGTGGGCTCCATGAATCAATCCTCTGTATGTCCATCCTTCTTTCAGTGCCCGTCCGTCTAATGATTTTTGCTCACAGGTGACCGTTGGCTCTGCTACTGGGCTGGGCTTCTTCTTTTTCTTCTTCCAGGCTGCGGAGAGAGAGGAAGGGATGTTACTCTCTTTCTCTATCTCTATAATTATATATATATATATGGACAGATCTGGGTATCTATATTTTCCATGGATCTCTTCTTCTGTCACGTGGGCGCGAGCCGTGGGATTAAGCCGCCGAAGAGGACGATGCCAGTGAGTCGCCTGCAGAGCCCAGAGAGGGTAAGATAACTGCATGTGCTTCGGGGAACCTCGGCGAAGTTGAGGCCCCTCGGGAGCTTCGGTGAGCGGAATCAGATGCCAATTATATGAGCGGTTTCTCCTCCTACCTAACATAGAGAGAGAGAGAGAGAGAGAGAGAGAGAGAGTCAAAGCTCAGTTCCAACTTTGACTTGGATCTATTGGGGGCAATGGGGGATGAATATCAGCTATTCCGCCTCGTGTCCACGGTCTTGTCGGGTTTCCTCTCCCCAATCTGCATCTCTTCGTCGGGTTGTTCAGCCGTTTCTGCTGCCGTTTGTGTTTTGCACTCTCTCTGTCTCTGTCTCTGTCTCTCGCCTTTCATCTCTCCTGCCTCCTCCCTCTGGAGATGCGTGGCCACCTCTGCCCACCAAACATCGCACTCGAGGCGTTGCACCACTGCACCAGCTCTCCCTCTCTCTCTCTCCCGGCAGGTTGAGACGTGGGGTTAGGGTGAGACGGTCGTAAAATACTACTGATATCGACTGGCAGTGCGTACGGCGAGTCTATCTTCGTCCAATGGCGGAAATTAGCTCCTTTTTTTTTCTGGGGTGGGACTATTCTAGCAGGCAGGCAGGCTCTGAGGTCTATCTATCCATGGGGCGGCCAGGGGCCAGACAGAGACACAGACAGACGGAGAGACATAGAGAGAGGGGTAGAGATTGACTATCTCATGATCCGGCGAAAGAGAGAAAGAGAGGAATAGAGATTTACTATCTCATGATCCGGCGAGAAAGAGAGAGAGAGAGAGAGAGACAACGTGCTCGTCGAGGGACGGCGCCTCGGCGGACTCGTTCGCGGCGGTGGAGGAGCGCAGCGAAGAAGAGAGGGGACAGATGGGCCTGCTCGCACGAGGCAAAGGGCCCGACTGAGCTTGTCAGCCGCCGCTGGGGGGGAGACGGCGCCGCCAGGAGGGGAGGGACCCGTGAGGGGTCGCCCTCCCCATGGCAGGGGCGGCGCCGCCGTGTTTCCTTTTGAATTGTTTAAGCGCCAACTACATAATATAATATTCGAGGTCCTTGGGGAACTCTGCAGGCTCGATTCTTTCTGTCTCCCTCTGGATAAAGACCTCCTCCTCTATCTCACCTCCTCGGAAGCCCTAATATTGTCTCCCTCCATTTCCCCTTCTCCACACCTCTCTAGTTCTCTCTTTCTCTGTCTACCTCTCTCTTTAGGCGTTCCCGAATGTGGCGCTTGGAAACAGAGGTTGCCCGCCCTACCAGATGCTAGGTTAGTAGCAGCTCCTGGAAGCTTCTCCTCATCTTGGTCTCTCTCTCTCTCTCTCTCTCTCTCTCTCTCTCTCTCTCTCTCTCTCTCTCTCTCTCTCTCTCTCTCCCCAGCTTTCTTGGTACTCCCCACGAGAGCAGAAGGTTAGTCTCCAGAGCTTAGGGTAGGAGCAATTCACAAACCAAACTATTCTCCCGGCCTCATCTTCTTCTTCTTCTTCTTCTTCTTCTTCTTGGAGTGGAGTGGACCCAATGGTGCAGGAGGAGAGGGAGCAGATGTTCGAGAAGCCGCTGACGCCGAGCGACGTGGGGAAGTTGAACAGGCTGGTGATCCCGAAGCAGCATGCGGAGAAGCACCTTCCCCTCGGCAGCGACTCGGGGCTGCTGCTGAGCTTCGAAGACGAGGCCGGCAAGGCCTGGCGGTTCCGCTATTCCTACTGGACCAGCAGCCACAGCTACGTCCTCACCAAGGGCTGGAGCCGCTTCGTCAAGGAGAAGCGCCTCCATGCTGGCGACGTCGTCCTCTTCGAGCGCCGCCGCAGCGCCGCCGACCGCCTCTACATCCGCTGGAAGCGCCGCCGCGGGTTGCTCGCACCCAACACCCCCGCCGCCGCCGTCACCTCGCCGTCGCCACCCCCTTGCCCTCCAGGTACACTTAAATATCTCTCGACTAGTGAGCGAGTGAGTGAGAGGGAGAGAGAGAGAGAGTCAGTGTTCTTACCAATGGTGCGGTGCGGAGCAGGAGTAGGGGACGAGGAGGCGGAGATGACGAGGAAGACGACGAAGGCTACGCCGGCCACGTTGATCAAAGCGAAGCGGGTGAGGCTGTTTGGCGTAAACTTGGACTGCGCGCCGGAGCAATAAATATATTAAACCAATGGGGGAAGAGAGGGAGGTTTCCCGGAGATAGATTACCAGGAGAATGCTTACCCTGTAAAATGTGCCAGATTAAGACATTCTTTATAGGAAGCAGCGTTTGGGTCGGGGTGCTTAGCGGCTCTTGCTCCTCCCTATCTCGGCGCCCGGAATTCCCGTGCATGGATTTCAGGACCGTAGAGAGGGAGAGGGGGAGAGAGAGAGAGAGACGTAGAGAGAGAGGGCCCCTGACGTGCCCATCTATCTTCTCTAGATGGCCCCTGACGCGGGGCAGCCACTGTAACTGGCGAGAACAGCCGCTCCGAAGAGAGAGATTTAAAATGGCAGCCCCCAAAACCATTTTTTTTTCTTTATTTTAGTCGCAATCGCAAATTTCTAACTACTGCAGAAGCACAGTATTTAACTCAGTTTCTCGATATATCATGAACACGGATATATATATATATATATTGACGGGATTTTCCGTTAAAACTCCTTGCACCACCAGACATATGGCTTCTCTCTTCTCCGGAAGTTCACAACTCCTATCTTCAACTTCGAATCAACTTGGAGTCCACCAACACATTTGACATAGTAATGGCCGAATTGTCGTTCTTAGTTTCTTAATCTCAAATCCCACTCTCCACGCTTGTATAAACATAATATGTATATCAATTATAAAAAATTAAATAACTCGTTCTCATCATACATACTTTTCACGTCAAAGCATCATTGACACAAATCTTTTGATGTTTCCCCAGACTGTTCCAAAGTGTTAGAGTGGCCATGCGCTTTAGGACTAGCCTTCTTACATTTATATGGATAAATTGTTCTTACAATTTCTCTTTACAAGTTGTGTTCACTCTATCATCTTTACAAGTTGAAAACTACATATGATGCATCATTTGCTAATTCAATTGGTCCATCCTCCCCTTCAATTGAGTGTAAGATGAAAGTAGATTTGACAAAATGTTATAGTACATAATCAAGTCATTTTATAGTGTACTTTTCTAAATCACGTCACTAAAAATAATCGTACATAATCAAATAGAGACAGTGGTTAATAAGGTTGATGATTCAATGAACCACACACCTATACAAATGCAATGTTATGAGTTCATACTAATCCATCTATTCATTGACTCTCTTGGTCCATTTGATAGCATTGTTGTATGAAATGAGTTTGTGTAAATCATTTATGAGTGTTTACCTACACTTTTTGGTTTGTGACATCTCATTGCTATATATCTATCTAATGCAAACAATTTAGACTGACATGCTTAGCATGCCCTTAACAATGTGAGGCTTTAATCTTTCAAGTTATTAATCAAGGAATGTGTCACTTGCTGGGCACCTATACTTGGTTTTTGTTGTATTTTGAAGCCTCAAATACGTTTTGAAGTTATCAAACATATTTATGAAAAAAAGATCATTTGATGCTATTTTGATTAGCATACTATTAATTACATAAGTTGTTGCTAATCTACATAAAAGGTTTATGTAATTTGAGAGCAATCAATTTTTTTTTGCCAAGGTATAGTTCTCAATAGAAATTGAGGAGAACTTATAGATACAAAGGGATAGATAAACAAGAAAATGAGTAATATACCAATAGTACATAATTTAGAGCCACATATGTGAGTGTATGAAGTTTACATTGTAGAAAAATGAAGCATTTAAACTCTCTATTTTTATATACGAGAAGCTATATTTCATCATAGCGTAGTTTATCAAACCTCATATTTTAAATTATGACATTAATGTTACACGAATACAATAACATATCTACCCTTATATTTGAATATATAAATTTTATGTTGTGCAATAGTACAATATAGCATGTATAGTATTTTTTAATCAAAATTTATAAAAATATTAAGCTCCATAGTAGTATGTAAAAAATGTATCATTTCAAGTAATATTTTAATTCACTAGAATTGTATTATAAAATTATACAATAAACATATATCACAATATTTAATAAAGACATTTTATGCTGAAAAAAATAAATATAAAATTAGGAGATAAAGATTCAGTACAAAAAATATTTCATAACATAAATTTTACACCATGATAATATAATATATTAGGCTTAGATCTTATTGCATAAATTTAGGGTGCAGTAATATACATGAAGCCATATATTTCAGTAATATGCAATATAATAAGTTATAAAGAGGCATATTTGAATAGATGGAACTTATATTAAAAAAGAAGTATATCAAACATGTCTTATATCTATAGATGGAACTAATATAGAAAGCTTGAGTCGTGAAGTGATGTACTAATAACATAGTACATCAAACATGTCGGATAAATATAGCCGCAAAATCATTTTTGTTGGGATTATATTGTAACAACATGGGCATATATTATAATTAATTTAACTTCCATGAAAATTTATGCTCATATACCTTTGAATAATGTAATATCTTTAACCAACATTGGAGCTTATTAATACAATAAAATTTGAAAATTTCAAAAATAGCTACTTTAAGTGTTCAGATCTTGACATATGATATTAAGGGATAAAAATAAATTTTCATCATAAATATATTATTGTTACACTAATATTTGGGTGAAGATCTAATCCACTATATTTTTTATATTATATTTCAAACATAAATCAATAAAAAAATAACCAATGAAGAGATTGAAAAGAATAAAATTGGATTCCTACTAAAAATGATAGAACTAAAATTTCATGAAAATGACAAGAAAATAAACTCATGACCTGCAGATGTAGACCCATGGGTTGACATAAGTGAGTGTATTTGATGAGTTGACAAATCTATCACTCATTCTCAATCTCTATCAATTGTGTTTTTAATTACATAGTTTGTGCCAAATAATTCTTGGATAGATTGAATGTCACGAGGGTTTCCTTCATTAATAGACCTTCAATGTATTTTTTAAGTGTATACAATCTTTTCTCAGAAGGTCATGAATATCCCTATCTATTATTAACATAAGGCAACTTTGCTTGGGAGATTAATAAACGTCCAATAACTAGATGATGGGACTCCGAATGGATTGTGAACTAGATTGACCAATAAAACAACCATTACCAAGATAATAAGAGCCATGTTCTCATTGTGTGAGCGTGGAGAACATAGGGAAGTCCAAGGCCATGACATCAGAGGTGTAACGACGATCTCAAGTCTAAATCCTCCTACCGTCGTCTCCAGGTCATGTCGGGTCCGGTTCTCCCTAAGTGGCAATAAACCGATCCATTAGTTTATTGAGATGGTTTTCTATTTAGTCCCACATCGATTATTTAGACAGCCAACACCAGGAGACGCCATATTAATATGCTGTAGGAACGACATGGTTCACTACGCAGCCGCGTGGTGAGCACAGAGCGAACTATTCTTTCGCCTTTTACTAAAGAATACCGTGTGCTCGCCACACACAGCGGCATACGCCTATTTTTGAAGGGTCCACTCTCTCAGACTGTGGATCCTAATAATCGTCAAACCAAAATCATACCATCGAAAAGTCAAAGGCTTCAGTGTGAATTAGGGGCAGAAGAAGCCCACGGAGGTGAGCCAAGTCATACAACGCGCCTTGCTCCTCGTTTTCTCAGCGCCCGGAATTGTCGTGCATGGATTTCAGGGGGGAGAGAGAGAGAGAGAGAGAGGCCCCTGACGTGCCCGCCTCTCTCTTGTGGCCCATGTGACAGCAAAAGCACGCTGGCAGCCTCTATAATAGTTTCCTCGCGAGAACAGCACGCTCCGA
Organism: Spirodela intermedia; assembly: GCA_902729315.2. Lineage (NCBI taxonomy): Eukaryota > Viridiplantae > Streptophyta > Magnoliopsida > Alismatales > Araceae > Spirodela > Spirodela intermedia. The sequence continues at coordinate 6,160,027 of LR746274.1, read as the reverse complement.
GGAGAGATTTAAAAGGGCAGGTCCTAAACCCTATTTTTTCTTCTTTTTTTTATCCATCATCGCATGTTTTCTAATTGATACAAAAGCGCATCATTCATCTCAGTTTCTCGGTATATCATGAACACGGATATAAATATATCTATATCTATATATATATAATACTTTCAATGTCAAGAATCATCAACACAATTTTTTTGATGTATGCTTGGAATGCTTCAATGTGCTAGAGTCGCCAAGTGCTTAATGAGTAACCCTTCCCACATTTGTAGGGATAATCCTCTTACAGCTCATGTTGACACCGTTGAGGTCATTAGTCGCTAGAGAAAATGCTGACGGGTGTGAGAGAGCCGTTGTCTTGTGAGAGAGGAGAGAGAAAAGTAAAGACAAAAGTTTTAAATTAATTAACTTAGGAAGTGGATATGTTCTTTATAATAGTTTGAACCTAGTGGGTCGGATCTGGTTAATCAATTTTAAATTAATTAAATTAGGAAATAGAGAGTAGATCTAACTCACTTGATACATAATTATAAAAGTAGGGCGTAGAGATAAATAAAAGAGGATTAAGATATAACTATAATCATTCTCCAACATTCTCCCTTAAGTTGGTGAATAAATGGTCTAATCCTAGCTTGGAATTGACCTTTTAGAAGGCTGTATAACTTAAATTTTTAGTGAGAGTATATGCTAGTTATTTATGAATTGAGATATATGGTTTGCAAATGATACAATTATTGAGTTTTTCTCTGATGAAATGCTGATCAATTTTGATATGCTTGGTCAAATCATGTTGCACAAGGCTGTATATTATACTTATAACGAATTTTTTTATCACATTACAACTTGATTGGACCTTCCATTTGATTATGACATCTTCTAAAATTCCTTTAACTCACAAGATTTTGTTAATTCCTAACACCACAACTCAAAATCTTGACTCCATGCTAGATTTGACCACCACTCATTTCTTCTTACTTCTCTATGTAATGAGGTTGTCTTCAAAGAGTGTATAGTAGTCTCAAGTTGACCACCGATTGGTAATTGAGCCTACATAATCAGAAAAAAGTGTAAATATCTACATCTATATTATAATTATTCTTAGAAAATAACCCTCTAATAGGAGTTTCCTTCAAATATTGAAGAACTCTATTTCTAGCTAAATTGTGAACTTACATAAATGAGTTACTTTCTTGTCTATTTACATAGTATAATATTCCCACTTACATACTATATGATGCAAGAAAAGATAAATCAATTTTCCCACAAGATGATGATAATTCAACTTATCTATAGAGTTACTTTCTTGTCTATTTCTAAGTTTCTAATTTGGATATGTAGGAGTACTGATGAGTTTACAAAAATTTTATGTCTTTTAAAAAATCAATAATAAAATTTTATGAAGATTTTTTTTTTGTTTAAAATGAGTTATCTAAACACCAAGAAAATATTTTATTTTTTTTGAAAATCTTAATATCAAATTTCTTTAGTAAACACTTAAATATTCTTTTTCTTTCTCATCATTTCATATCACTATTATATCATCTACATATACTAACGATATCATAGTTCCTCCTAATGATGAAAAATTAATATGTAGAGGATGGTCTATAATACTATGTATATAACCTATCTTTCACATCAATTTTAAAAATATTTAAAACCAAACTTTTGGAGATAGCTTGAGCCCATGTAAGATTTTTTTTATTTTACAAAATACATTATCCTCATATCCAATTTCAAATCCTTGAGGAACATTTGTATAAATTTCCTCATCAAGTTCTCCATGTAAACATATGTTGTTTATATTGAATTATTTCATATTTAATTATCATTAACTACTAAAGAGAAAAATTCTAGTAGTATCCATCGTTGCCGCTTGAGAATATATATAAAAATAATCTATCTCATAAGTTTGAACATATCACTTGGCTACTATTCTACTTTTATATTTTTTCTATTATCCCATCAATCTTATATTTAATGGTATACACTCATTTACATCAAATTGCTATCTTTCCCTTGGTAATTTAACTAGTTTCCAAGTGATTCTTCTCAACTAGCCTCAATTCTCATGCATTGCTTGTCTCCATTCTTCACTAGATAATGCTTCATTAACATTTGATGGGATGAATGCAATATTAAGAGAATTAAGAAATACTCTATGTGAAGAAGATAACTATTTAAAAAATATAAATTGAGAACTTATATAGTTTTGATTTTCTAAAGATCTCATTTTTTTATTTCCTAAGAGTAATAGATACCTCTTCAGGAGTTTCTTCTAACATTGAGGATTGAATTTATTTTTTTTACTATCTGTAGAGTTATAGAAGGGTACTTCATGTAGAGGTTCCTCCAAAGAGTCATATGTTTTTCTAAAGGTGATATTGGTAACTAGAAGTTTCCAAGTTTTAGTTCTCCACTATCATCTTTAGGTAAAATTTCCCATTCAAGAGAAATATTTTGTGTTAACAAAGAATCTATGTTCACTAAAAGTTACATCAATTGAAATATAAGATTTATTTGATAGAGGATGATAATATTTTCATCATTTGTTTTGAGTATCTAATGAAAACACATTTTATTGCTTATGTATCAAACTTTTCCTTTAACTTGATCTTGATTATGAACATATGCCACACATCCAAAAACCCTAAGAGTCAAGTTGGTTTTGATGAAACATGTGGGCAATGAGATGATTGACTCTCTAATGAATACTTAAATTTCAATACTTGGGTTGGTAAATGATTTATGTGATTGATTATTAAGACTACTTTGACTAACAATATTTTGGTACATTACTTTGGAATAGAAGACCTCTTGCCACTACTAATATGCTAATATGCAACGATTTTTCTTCTCCACCTCTTCATTTTGTTGTGGGGTGTTAACACATAAATATTCATAAATAATTTATTCTCTTATGAAAAAATTCAGTTATTGTGTGGATTAAAAAATAAATAATTATCTAAGTTAAATTTTTTAATAGTTATTATAAATTATTTTTTAATTAACGAGTAAAATTATTGAAGTAACTTAATAACTTTAAAATTATGATATATTAAATAGATCTATATACTTTGTGAATAGTAATCTATAAATGTCACAAACCAAATTATTCCTAAGATATTATAAGTAAATGATGATCCCCACACATTACTATAGAGAAGTATAAATAGAGTGAAACTTTATTCATTACTTGTAAGAAGGGAGGTTCCTTTGTGCTTAACTAATTCACATCACATTTAAAATTCTCAACATTCATCTTATAAATTAAGTTTAAAAATATAATTTTCAATGTCCTAAATTACAACTGACCAAGACGACAATGATACAACAAAAAAAACCTTTAAGTTTAGTAGCATTGACAATTTCATGTCTTGATGAAGATATTGATTTTATGATATAAGTATGTTCTAAAATGTTAAGATGATAAAGGACTCCACACTTTTCAACTCATCCAATCACTTTATTTGTTACCTTATCTTAAACATCACAAATGTTACTATCAATGGTCACCTTACAATTTATATCATCAATTAAGTTTTTAACATAGAGAAAATTAATGTACAATTTAGGCACATATAAAATATTTCTAAGTATACATAGATAATTTATTCTAAATTTATTATATTTTCTATGATCATAAGTAATCTATTAGCTGTGACCACTTTGCTACTAGAGGGGAAAATATTATATGTTAAAATTTAATTTGAAGTATAAGTCATATGATTAGTGACTTCAATAATCCATAAAATAAAAAATGAATTAAATTTAGTATACAATACGAATGATCTATAATTCTTACCTAAGTGACTTGATATACTAGACATCATAATTGATTTTAGTTTTTTGATCTTAGCCTTCAAGTCTTTTAACACTCTAGGAGTGTTATTACTCCCTCAAAAGGTGACATAATAGTGATATAAACATGGCCTCCTATTGTAGGACTCCCATGTAACTTGTAGCTCTGATATTTGAGGTCTCGCACTTGATTACAATAAATATATCATAGGGTATCCTTCTGACCCTATTATTGAACCTTCTTCATTTGACCTCGTTACTAACGTGGGCATTTGTTTTCCTTAGTAAAAAAAACTGAATTATAAACTCTTTATGCTTACATCATGTGGGTTTTTCAACTCTCTTCATTCTATAAAATAAAAATTACTTCTTTTAAAACTGAAAATCTTCCTTCTCAATATTTGAGCTTGAGTACAATCAAGACATTTATAATTATGATGTCTAAATGTACTGTTGAAAAAATGAAGCATCCTCATAGTCTTTTCCTATGATTGATCTAGACTATAGATTTCCTAGCACAAGGATTCAAGTTCATTTACATACTATCTTATTTTACAGCCATTGGCTTTTAAGATAATTTGATAAATTTGTGCCCTGTCATATTTTTTTTGAGGAAGTATTATTAATTCATTCCTCAATATTATTAGTTGTAGAGAGAGATAAATAATTATCATTGACTTCAAAAGTCAAAATTCTCTAAAGTCATATCTTAATAATTGTATATTCTTCTTTCTAAACTCAAAATCGAGGATGCATTTGTTCAAGTGACTAATCAAATAAATGGCTAAGTTTCCGTCTTCTAGTCAAAATAACTTCAATGAATTTGTGACACTGAAGTAAGTTTTTCCCATCTAGTTTAAACTCATTTGGAATATTAGGAAGCTCTAAATATAATTTAGAACCTTTCATAAGTGGTGTAGGATGAAGATATTGTATTAATAACTCTATTCATGCATATTATATTCTATCATCTACCACATAAGTTGTGCTCTCACTTTTTATGAGGATAAATGAGATCAAATCAAAATTAAGATATTACTAAATAAAAAAACAAAAACTTTCTCTCTCCAAAATGGATCAATCAGCTCTCTCACCCTCAATTTTTAGAGGGGAGATAATGAGGGTTGAGGATGGTCTTTAGAGTTCTAAGAAGTCATCATACACCATCAATCATCCAAGATCATCCAAAAGAACAAACATCAAATGTAGAAACGACCAGATTTTAGGTGTAGGGCAAATCAGACTTTTTTGCCCTAGATTAATCATATAAATATGAAAAATAAGTTCTAAAGTGTTCTAAAGGATCAATAGAAATGAAACATTGCCACATTGCCTACATTGATATCATGTTGATGCTGCTTAGATTGTTGGTTTTTAGAAAAGGTGCTGACAAAGGGGAGAGAGTCTTTAGCTCATGAGGGAGGAGAGAGAAATATCCAACTCAATTGGTTAGATTCGGCTAATCAATTTCACTTATACCAAAATTAGATTAGACTCGCCTATAAACAAGATGAACATAATTGTAAAAAGTAAGACATATACACAAATAAAGGAGAATTAATGTATGACTGTAATATCTCATTCTCCTAGAACTTTCTTTATGAACTCCCATAAGACCTTAACATGGAGTTGTGTTTACTCTATCATATTTACAAATTGAAAACACTCTATGATACATCATTTGTTAATCCAAGAGGTCTATTCTCCCTTCAATTGAGTGTAAGATGTAAGTATAAAAGCTCTAACACTAATTTGATATAATGTACTTTTGCAAATCAAGGACACTAGTAGGATAGCTTCACTATAATATTATCAAGTTATTAAAGATAATACTAATAATCAAACGTGGACAATAATTAAGAAATTTGATGATTTACTATACAACGCATCATTGTATGCACTGATCCTTTTCATACACATTTGTGAGTGCATGCTTACACCTTTTGGTCTATACAACATTTAATTGTTTTACCTATGCAATAACTTTAGATTGGCTTGCTTAGTATGCCCTTATAGATGCTCAACTTTCATGTTTCAAGTTATTAATCAAAGAATGTATCACTTGTTAAGTGTCACAAGTATAAAAGATGATCATATAGGAACATGGTGTGCAAATCTAGTGTCCAAATGTAGTGAGATGTGTACAAATGACACATCACACACATGCAACAGGGAGTACATGAGTGGCACAACGTACGCAGATGTCATGTCTCATTGAAGAGGCATCAACAATCATACACTAAGGTGAGAACCTAAACATATGACTGAACATGTATCTAGCAGTGCATGAGCAGAAGTAGACATGGAGTTACTCCTACGTGATGTTGGGAATGTAGATCTAGATGCTCTAATGGCTCTAATGTTTGGCACAACAAGTGAAGCAACCCCAATGAGCAATGAGATGTTTGAGGCAATGCCTAACGATTACCCAATAAAGACAATGGTTACCCATAAGGTGTAACAACTAAGAGGGGCCCTTGTAATATATATAGAGGAAAGTAGTAGGAAAAGATGATGAACCTTTTTAGAATTGGTCTCTTTTGTGTTCTCTATCTATGCAAAGACAAGTGGAAGGTTAATTGAGGGGAATAAGGGGGTGCCCTAGTGCCTACACCTAGGTTTGAGTGTAATAATTATCACTTGTGCTTGAATTTTGTTGTATTTTACAACCTCAAATAAATTTTGATGTCAGCAAAAATATACATAACAAAATGGTCATTTAATGTTATTTTGATTAATATAATATTAGTTGCATAGGTGATTACTAACATATATAATAGTTTTATGTAATTTTAGATTAATCACAAATAGTTTTTTTTAAAATATACTTCTTTTCAATAGACACTGAGGACAACATATGAATGCAAAAAGATATGTGAATAGTATATAACATAGAGTTTATGATATTTACATTGCGAAAAAATGAAACACTTAAAGGTTTATATTTTCATATATGAGAATATATTGTCAATGTTATCAGCTTGAATACAACAATATATCAGCTTATATTTCAATGTATTAGATTTATATTGTCCAATAGAATAGTATATTGTGTATAAATTTTTTGTTGATAGAAAATTATACTGAGAATACTATACTATATCAGGCCTCATATTTCACTAAATGAGAAGTTATGTTACATAGTAGTATGGTATAATATAGTATAGTAAATGATTAATTATATTGTGTAATCACAATATTTATGTATATGAGGATTATACTTTAGAGTAAAAATATCAGCCCCTAGAGGATTATACTTTAGGTCATCATGTCAAGTAACATTTCAATACACTATAATCTAAAATAACACATTATAAATATCACAATATTAAATAAATGATATTTATGTTGCAAAAAATAAGTATAACATTTGGAGCATAAAAACTTCAATACAAAAAATACAATATTTCATTGCATAACTTATACATTATGATAATATGGTATATTAAGCATGCACCTTATTACATAAAATTTAGGGTGTGATATATATTATATGGCACAATATATTTCAGTCTATAAAACTTCATCTATGATAAATTAGTAAATAAAGCTGCATATCTAAATACATGGAATTTATATTGAATAAGAGAAGACATTCATAACATAGTTTATTAGGTCTCATATTTGTAGCAAAAAAAATCATTTTTGTTGGGACTGTATTGAAATGACATGGGAACATGTTATAATTTATTTAATGAAAATGATGACATATATACATGTACCTCTAAATAATTAAATATCTTATACCAATATTAGATTGTATTAATACAATAATCTAGGAAAATTCAAATTCACAAAAAAAAATGTTAGTTTAAGTATGTGGATGTTGAGATATAATATTAAATAGGAAAAGTGAATTTTTGTCATAAATATGTTATCATTATACTAATAGTTGAATGAAGATTTAATCCATTCTATTTGTTGTTTGATTATATTTTCAAGCATAAAATAATAAAATTAATAATCAAGGAAGATATTAGAAATAATAAAATTGGATTATAATAAAAATAAAATATTTTAGATAGAAAAATCAATGAAAAAGATAAGAAAATAAACCCATGCTCTACACAAGTAGAGCCATAGGTTTACAGAAGTGAGTGAACTTAATGAGTTGAGAAGCCTATCACTCATTCTTAATCCCTATTTGTGAAGATACTAATTTGAGTATTAGTAATAAGGAAAACGTAAGCTAGTGACATGGTGTTTAATGCAAGAAGATAGTTGACATGACTTAGTCGTTGTATAGTAAATCACACAAATTTAAAATTTATAAAACTAGAAAATACGAGTTTTTAGATATTTAGAAGTATTTCTGAAAAATATATCAAGTATAATTCAATAAAACTTCTAAAAATAGTAGTAATTTTTCAAGTCGATCACATGAATATAATATAATATTAGGTAATTATTCAAAATTTTCCTCAAAGTATACTATTTTCTATAAATTTTATACTAAGAAATGAAAATGAAATATATTTAAAATTCATAAAAAAGGGAAATAAGGGTGCAGACATCAAGATGACGTCAGCACCCGGTGAACGCGAATCAGGCAGAAATAGAGTTCCACTCAGTAATTCTTACATAAGTGATTACAGACGATTTAATTGATCAAATTAAGATATGTAAAAGCTAGAAGAATCATAATTGAATGAAGTATAAGTTGTTAAATTTAAAATCATACAAATTATCACTAAATGAAATGAAAAGTAAGTTGAAAGTAGGAAAATAAAGTTCCAACGTCGTGGTAGTGATGCGTCGGTAATGCATTGGAATTCTGAGCGTTCGGGAGAATCGTCGTGTAGTGTCCACGGCCTCGAAGGCTCTCCTTGGACAAAGACGACGTGGGCAATCTCTAGATCTCTTTGCGAAGTCTAGAGATCAATGAAATGGGTCGTCGAATCGTCTCCGATAACTGTCACCTGACAGAGTGAAAAAACGGTAACTTTGCAGCTCTCCGACGATTGTCACCCGATGGAGAAGAGCTAGATGGAGGTGAGGCGCGTGTTAGAGAGCTTCATCCTCAGGTCCGCGCAACAAGAGGAGGCTCTTCATCGCATTCGGTATGCTCTCAAGAGGTGGCGACTTATCTCCCAGCAGATCGTCCTCTTCCCGACAACGGCTTGTCCGTCAATCAATCGGAGATGCTTTACTCGATGGATTCGCTATCCTTTTATCGCGAATCGTTTAGCAATTTTAGTAACAATACTCCGCGAATCGTGTTGATGAGATTTTTGCTGATGATCTAACGATTCTGGTTGCTTAATCCTTTACCGACGATCTACAGGAAAGTCGCGATAATCAGATAAAAAAAATATGAGTTTTGACTCTAGGAAGATTCGAACCCGCACTGATCGCCCGCCCTTTCTGGGGAAGGTGTGATGCAGGTTTAGTCCCACATCGCTTGTGCGCCGAAGTTTTGGACGAATATATAGTAATGTTACATTTCAAAGCAAGTTCTTTTTTCATGTGTGTACGACCACTCCTTGCCCCATAGTTGACTGGCCACCGATGACGTGGAAGGAGAGTGGCACACACGTGCCCTTATCGGTCCTAGCTGCTTGAGCTCTTGCTCGCGGCTCCTCCCCAACTACACTTTTGATCCGCTTGTGGGCCTGGCTAGCCAGCGGGTCCCCCCCATTTTATTTTATTTTATTTTTTCTTTATTTATCTCAAAAGTAAGACTCAAAAAATCATATAAATTCGTATAAAATCACATAATTACCTAAAAATTCATGTTAATCAATTGAAAACCACTTTTCACACTTTAACATAAATATAAGTTTATTTATCATGAGTTAAGGCTAAAACTATATTATTTACTAATTATTAACTCATGATAATGAAGACTTATCAATAGTCTTATGAAATCTATAATAAGATTTGTTCATCCTATGAATTTTAATTGTAGTCATCTTAAAGAAAATATTTAAAACTAAGGGTAAGAACTATAGGTAAGTGTACTTATGGAAGGACAAAACCACTATCAAAATGTGTTTTTTATTCTTGACTATTGAATAGTGTTCAACTCATTTGCATACTATTTAATAGAGTATAAATAAATTCTATAAAAGTCAAAAAAAATATGGACATTTTAAATGACTAACTTAGTCTCCCTTTTCAGCTTTGCACCCTATCTTTAAATCATTGCTTTAGACCAACAAGAATGACTACACTATGGTAATAAAATGGAAGCTATTCATTTTGATGCATAAATTATCATTTTATAACCATATAAAGTGACATCTCACTTGAATGTAGAAGATTAATGTATCATAAATAGTTGTCCACAAAATTAAGAATATTTAAAAATTCAAATTAATATGAGTAAGAGTAAAGAAAACAAAAAAGCAAGTAGTAACAAAAATAAGGAAATGTGTCCAAGTTCAGGTGAAGATAACTCTTCAAAGAATTATGCACTATAACAAGGACAAGTTATGGCATCTAACTATTGTAATGTTCAATTTAATCTTCTTTGAAAATTTTATTCATAGGGGAAAACTTTAACCACTAGTAATAGTATTTGAAGGCAATTTTGACATTTCTAGCGCCATGAATGCATAACAATGTGCCAACACTAGATCTCTAATGTTAAATTGTCTATAGCTGTGAATCTAGATGTGAGTGCCAAATACATATGAGTTGTAAATCTAATAAAGATACGTCAACACTCAATGTTTGGATGTTGTGCTATTTGTGTGTAACGTAACTTACATAGAGTATATTTGAAGAGTTGAGTAAGTGAAAATGAATGAACCATTTTAAATTATTTAATTCTCTTGATTGAACATTTCTAGAGAGAAAACTCATTGAGTTTTATAATATACTTGTACAATTGCATTAATTTTTTTCAATTATTATTTAAAAAATAATTAATTCAATCCCCTCTCTTGGATTTTCATGGCTTTATTGACCCTATTAGTTCCATGGGACCTATGCATTGAGTCCCATGTTCTTCTTGTGACCCCTTTTTAGTGAATGGTGCATAAGTTCATCAATTGTGTTTTGAATTATATAGTTCATGCATATCCTTGCAACTATGCATGAATATCCACAAGGGTTTAGAATAATTGTACAACAAATAATTCTTGGATAGATTGAATGTCACGAGGGTTTCCTTCATTAATAGACCTTCAATGTATTTTTTAAGTGTATACAATCTTTTCTCAGAAGGTCATGAATATCCCTATCTATTATTAACATAAGGCAACTTTGCTTGGGAGATTAATAAACGTCCAATAACTAGATGATGGGACTCCGAATGGATTGTGAACTAGATTGACCAATAAAACAACCATTACCAAGATAATAAGAGCCATGTTCTCATTGTGTGAGCGTGGAGAACATAGGGAAGTCCAAGGCCATGACATCAGAGGTGTAACGACGATCTCAAGTCTAAATCCTCCTACCGTCGTCTCCAGGTCATGTCGGGTCCGGTTCTCCCTAAGTGGCAATAAACCGATCCATTAGTTTATTGAGATGGTTTTCTATTTAGTCCCACATCGATTATTTAGACAGCCAACACCAGGAGACGCCATATTAATATGCTGTAGGAACGACATGGTTCACTACGCAGCCGCGTGGTGAGCACAGAGCGAACTATTCTTTCGCCTTTTACTAAAGAATACCGTGTGCTCGCCACACACAGCGGCATACGCCTATTTTTGAAGGGTCCACTCTCTCAGACTGTGGATCCTAATAATCGTCAAACCAAAATCATACCATCGAAAAGTCAAAGGCTTCAGTGTGAATTAGGGGCAGAAGAAGCCCACGGAGGTGAGCCAAGTCATACAACGCGCCTTGCTCCTCGTTTTCTCAGCGCCCGGAATTGTCGTGCATGGATTTCAGGGGGGAGAGAGAGAGAGAGAGAGAGGCCCCTGACGTGCCCGCCTCTCTCTTGTGGCCCATGTGACAGCAAAAGCACGCTGGCAGCCTCTATAATAGTTTCCTCGCGAGAACAGCACGCTCCGAGGAGAGATTTAAAAGGGCAGGTCCTAAACCCTATTTTTTCTTCTTTTTTTTATCCATCATCGCATGTTTTCTAATTGATACAAAAGCGCATCATTCATCTCAGTTTCTCGGTATATCATGAACACGGATATAAATATATCTATATCTATATATATATAATACTTTCAATGTCAAGAATCATCAACACAATTTTTTTGATGTATGCTTGGAATGCTTCAATGTGCTAGAGTCGCCAAGTGCTTAATGAGTAACCCTTCCCACATTTGTAGGGATAATCCTCTTACAGCTCATGTTGACACCGTTGAGGTCATTAGTCGCTAGAGAAAATGCTGACGGGTGTGAGAGAGCCGTTGTCTTGTGAGAGAGGAGAGAGAAAAGTAAAGACAAAAGTTTTAAATTAATTAACTTAGGAAGTGGATATGTTCTTTATAATAGTTTGAACCTAGTGGGTCGGATCTGGTTAATCAATTTTAAATTAATTAAATTAGGAAATAGAGAGTAGATCTAACTCACTTGATACATAATTATAAAAGTAGGGCGTAGAGATAAATAAAAGAGGATTAAGATATAACTATAATCATTCTCCAACATTCTCCCTTAAGTTGGTGAATAAATGGTCTAATCCTAGCTTGGAATTGACCTTTTAGAAGGCTGTATAACTTAAATTTTTAGTGAGAGTATATGCTAGTTATTTATGAATTGAGATATATGGTTTGCAAATGATACAATTATTGAGTTTTTCTCTGATGAAATGCTGATCAATTTTGATATGCTTGGTCAAATCATGTTGCACAAGGCTGTATATTATACTTATAACGAATTTTTTTATCACATTACAACTTGATTGGACCTTCCATTTGATTATGACATCTTCTAAAATTCCTTTAACTCACAAGATTTTGTTAATTCCTAACACCACAACTCAAAATCTTGACTCCATGCTAGATTTGACCACCACTCATTTCTTCTTACTTCTCTATGTAATGAGGTTGTCTTCAAAGAGTGTATAGTAGTCTCAAGTTGACCACCGATTGGTAATTGAGCCTACATAATCAGAAAAAAGTGTAAATATCTACATCTATATTATAATTATTCTTAGAAAATAACCCTCTAATAGGAGTTTCCTTCAAATATTGAAGAACTCTATTTCTAGCTAAATTGTGAACTTACATAAATGAGTTACTTTCTTGTCTATTTACATAGTATAATATTCCCACTTACATACTATATGATGCAAGAAAAGATAAATCAATTTTCCCACAAGATGATGATAATTCAACTTATCTATAGAGTTACTTTCTTGTCTATTTCTAAGTTTCTAATTTGGATATGTAGGAGTACTGATGAGTTTACAAAAATTTTATGTCTTTTAAAAAATCAATAATAAAATTTTATGAAGATTTTTTTTTTGTTTAAAATGAGTTATCTAAACACCAAGAAAATATTTTATTTTTTTTGAAAATCTTAATATCAAATTTCTTTAGTAAACACTTAAATATTCTTTTTCTTTCTCATCATTTCATATCACTATTATATCATCTACATATACTAACGATATCATAGTTCCTCCTAATGATGAAAAATTAATATGTAGAGGATGGTCTATAATACTATGTATATAACCTATCTTTCACATCAATTTTAAAAATATTTAAAACCAAACTTTTGGAGATAGCTTGAGCCCATGTAAGATTTTTTTTATTTTACAAAATACATTATCCTCATATCCAATTTCAAATCCTTGAGGAACATTTGTATAAATTTCCTCATCAAGTTCTCCATGTAAACATATGTTGTTTATATTGAATTATTTCATATTTAATTATCATTAACTACTAAAGAGAAAAATTCTAGTAGTATCCATCGTTGCCGCTTGAGAATATATATAAAAATAATCTATCTCATAAGTTTGAACATATCACTTGGCTACTATTCTACTTTTATATTTTTTCTATTATCCCATCAATCTTATATTTAATGGTATACACTCATTTACATCAAATTGCTATCTTTCCCTTGGTAATTTAACTAGTTTCCAAGTGATTCTTCTCAACTAGCCTCAATTCTCATGCATTGCTTGTCTCCATTCTTCACTAGATAATGCTTCATTAACATTTGATGGGATGAATGCAATATTAAGAGAATTAAGAAATACTCTATGTGAAGAAGATAACTATTTAAAAAATATAAATTGAGAACTTATATAGTTTTGATTTTCTAAAGATCTCATTTTTTTATTTCCTAAGAGTAATAGATACCTCTTCAGGAGTTTCTTCTAACATTGAGGATTGAATTTATTTTTTTTACTATCTGTAGAGTTATAGAAGGGTACTTCATGTAGAGGTTCCTCCAAAGAGTCATATGTTTTTCTAAAGGTGATATTGGTAACTAGAAGTTTCCAAGTTTTAGTTCTCCACTATCATCTTTAGGTAAAATTTCCCATTCAAGAGAAATATTTTGTGTTAACAAAGAATCTATGTTCACTAAAAGTTACATCAATTGAAATATAAGATTTATTTGATAGAGGATGATAATATTTTCATCATTTGTTTTGAGTATCTAATGAAAACACATTTTATTGCTTATGTATCAAACTTTTCCTTTAACTTGATCTTGATTATGAACATATGCCACACATCCAAAAACCCTAAGAGTCAAGTTGGTTTTGATGAAACATGTGGGCAATGAGATGATTGACTCTCTAATGAATACTTAAATTTCAATACTTGGGTTGGTAAATGATTTATGTGATTGATTATTAAGACTACTTTGACTAACAATATTTTGGTACATTACTTTGGAATAGAAGACCTCTTGCCACTACTAATATGCTAATATGCAACGATTTTTCTTCTCCACCTCTTCATTTTGTTGTGGGGTGTTAACACATAAATATTCATAAATAATTTATTCTCTTATGAAAAAATTCAGTTATTGTGTGGATTAAAAAATAAATAATTATCTAAGTTAAATTTTTTAATAGTTATTATAAATTATTTTTTAATTAACGAGTAAAATTATTGAAGTAACTTAATAACTTTAAAATTATGATATATTAAATAGATCTATATACTTTGTGAATAGTAATCTATAAATGTCACAAACCAAATTATTCCTAAGATATTATAAGTAAATGATGATCCCCACACATTACTATAGAGAAGTATAAATAGAGTGAAACTTTATTCATTACTTGTAAGAAGGGAGGTTCCTTTGTGCTTAACTAATTCACATCACATTTAAAATTCTCAACATTCATCTTATAAATTAAGTTTAAAAATATAATTTTCAATGTCCTAAATTACAACTGACCAAGACGACAATGATACAACAAAAAAAACCTTTAAGTTTAGTAGCATTGACAATTTCATGTCTTGATGAAGATATTGATTTTATGATATAAGTATGTTCTAAAATGTTAAGATGATAAAGGACTCCACACTTTTCAACTCATCCAATCACTTTATTTGTTACCTTATCTTAAACATCACAAATGTTACTATCAATGGTCACCTTACAATTTATATCATCAATTAAGTTTTTAACATAGAGAAAATTAATGTACAATTTAGGCACATATAAAATATTTCTAAGTATACATAGATAATTTATTCTAAATTTATTATATTTTCTATGATCATAAGTAATCTATTAGCTGTGACCACTTTGCTACTAGAGGGGAAAATATTATATGTTAAAATTTAATTTGAAGTATAAGTCATATGATTAGTGACTTCAATAATCCATAAAATAAAAAATGAATTAAATTTAGTATACAATACGAATGATCTATAATTCTTACCTAAGTGACTTGATATACTAGACATCATAATTGATTTTAGTTTTTTGATCTTAGCCTTCAAGTCTTTTAACACTCTAGGAGTGTTATTACTCCCTCAAAAGGTGACATAATAGTGATATAAACATGGCCTCCTATTGTAGGACTCCCATGTAACTTGTAGCTCTGATATTTGAGGTCTCGCACTTGATTACAATAAATATATCATAGGGTATCCTTCTGACCCTATTATTGAACCTTCTTCATTTGACCTCGTTACTAACGTGGGCATTTGTTTTCCTTAGTAAAAAAAACTGAATTATAAACTCTTTATGCTTACATCATGTGGGTTTTTCAACTCTCTTCATTCTATAAAATAAAAATTACTTCTTTTAAAACTGAAAATCTTCCTTCTCAATATTTGAGCTTGAGTACAATCAAGACATTTATAATTATGATGTCTAAATGTACTGTTGAAAAAATGAAGCATCCTCATAGTCTTTTCCTATGATTGATCTAGACTATAGATTTCCTAGCACAAGGATTCAAGTTCATTTACATACTATCTTATTTTACAGCCATTGGCTTTTAAGATAATTTGATAAATTTGTGCCCTGTCATATTTTTTTTGAGGAAGTATTATTAATTCATTCCTCAATATTATTAGTTGTAGAGAGAGATAAATAATTATCATTGACTTCAAAAGTCAAAATTCTCTAAAGTCATATCTTAATAATTGTATATTCTTCTTTCTAAACTCAAAATCGAGGATGCATTTGTTCAAGTGACTAATCAAATAAATGGCTAAGTTTCCGTCTTCTAGTCAAAATAACTTCAATGAATTTGTGACACTGAAGTAAGTTTTTCCCATCTAGTTTAAACTCATTTGGAATATTAGGAAGCTCTAAATATAATTTAGAACCTTTCATAAGTGGTGTAGGATGAAGATATTGTATTAATAACTCTATTCATGCATATTATATTCTATCATCTACCACATAAGTTGTGCTCTCACTTTTTATGAGGATAAATGAGATCAAATCAAAATTAAGATATTACTAAATAAAAAAACAAAAACTTTCTCTCTCCAAAATGGATCAATCAGCTCTCTCACCCTCAATTTTTAGAGGGGAGATAATGAGGGTTGAGGATGGTCTTTAGAGTTCTAAGAAGTCATCATACACCATCAATCATCCAAGATCATCCAAAAGAACAAACATCAAATGTAGAAACGACCAGATTTTAGGTGTAGGGCAAATCAGACTTTTTTGCCCTAGATTAATCATATAAATATGAAAAATAAGTTCTAAAGTGTTCTAAAGGATCAATAGAAATGAAACATTGCCACATTGCCTACATTGATATCATGTTGATGCTGCTTAGATTGTTGGTTTTTAGAAAAGGTGCTGACAAAGGGGAGAGAGTCTTTAGCTCATGAGGGAGGAGAGAGAAATATCCAACTCAATTGGTTAGATTCGGCTAATCAATTTCACTTATACCAAAATTAGATTAGACTCGCCTATAAACAAGATGAACATAATTGTAAAAAGTAAGACATATACACAAATAAAGGAGAATTAATGTATGACTGTAATATCTCATTCTCCTAGAACTTTCTTTATGAACTCCCATAAGACCTTAACATGGAGTTGTGTTTACTCTATCATATTTACAAATTGAAAACACTCTATGATACATCATTTGTTAATCCAAGAGGTCTATTCTCCCTTCAATTGAGTGTAAGATGTAAGTATAAAAGCTCTAACACTAATTTGATATAATGTACTTTTGCAAATCAAGGACACTAGTAGGATAGCTTCACTATAATATTATCAAGTTATTAAAGATAATACTAATAATCAAACGTGGACAATAATTAAGAAATTTGATGATTTACTATACAACGCATCATTGTATGCACTGATCCTTTTCATACACATTTGTGAGTGCATGCTTACACCTTTTGGTCTATACAACATTTAATTGTTTTACCTATGCAATAACTTTAGATTGGCTTGCTTAGTATGCCCTTATAGATGCTCAACTTTCATGTTTCAAGTTATTAATCAAAGAATGTATCACTTGTTAAGTGTCACAAGTATAAAAGATGATCATATAGGAACATGGTGTGCAAATCTAGTGTCCAAATGTAGTGAGATGTGTACAAATGACACATCACACACATGCAACAGGGAGTACATGAGTGGCACAACGTACGCAGATGTCATGTCTCATTGAAGAGGCATCAACAATCATACACTAAGGTGAGAACCTAAACATATGACTGAACATGTATCTAGCAGTGCATGAGCAGAAGTAGACATGGAGTTACTCCTACGTGATGTTGGGAATGTAGATCTAGATGCTCTAATGGCTCTAATGTTTGGCACAACAAGTGAAGCAACCCCAATGAGCAATGAGATGTTTGAGGCAATGCCTAACGATTACCCAATAAAGACAATGGTTACCCATAAGGT
Organism: Spirodela intermedia; assembly: GCA_902729315.2. Classification (NCBI taxonomy): domain Eukaryota; kingdom Viridiplantae; phylum Streptophyta; class Magnoliopsida; order Alismatales; family Araceae; genus Spirodela; species Spirodela intermedia. Next base: position 6,142,006 of record LR746274.1, on the reverse strand, counting down.
GTAACAACTAAGAGGGGCCCTTGTAATATATATAGAGGAAAGTAGTAGGAAAAGATGATGAACCTTTTTAGAATTGGTCTCTTTTGTGTTCTCTATCTATGCAAAGACAAGTGGAAGGTTAATTGAGGGGAATAAGGGGGTGCCCTAGTGCCTACACCTAGGTTTGAGTGTAATAATTATCACTTGTGCTTGAATTTTGTTGTATTTTACAACCTCAAATAAATTTTGATGTCAGCAAAAATATACATAACAAAATGGTCATTTAATGTTATTTTGATTAATATAATATTAGTTGCATAGGTGATTACTAACATATATAATAGTTTTATGTAATTTTAGATTAATCACAAATAGTTTTTTTTAAAATATACTTCTTTTCAATAGACACTGAGGACAACATATGAATGCAAAAAGATATGTGAATAGTATATAACATAGAGTTTATGATATTTACATTGCGAAAAAATGAAACACTTAAAGGTTTATATTTTCATATATGAGAATATATTGTCAATGTTATCAGCTTGAATACAACAATATATCAGCTTATATTTCAATGTATTAGATTTATATTGTCCAATAGAATAGTATATTGTGTATAAATTTTTTGTTGATAGAAAATTATACTGAGAATACTATACTATATCAGGCCTCATATTTCACTAAATGAGAAGTTATGTTACATAATAGTATGGTATAATATAGTATAGTAAATGATTAATTATATTGTGTAATCACAATATTTATGTATATGAGGATTATACTTTAGAGTAAAAATATCAGCCCCTAGAGGATTATACTTTAGGTCATCATGTCAAGTAACATTTCAATACACTATAATCTAAAATAACACATTATAAATATCACAATATTAAATAAATGATATTTATGTTGCAAAAAATAAGTATAACATTTGGAGCATAAAAACTTCAATACAAAAAATACAATATTTCATTGCATAACTTATACATTATGATAATATGGTATATTAAGCATGCACCTTATTACATAAAATTTAGGGTGTGATATATATTATATGGCACAATATATTTCAGTCTATAAAACTTCATCTATGATAAATTAGTAAATAAAGCTGCATATCTAAATACATGGAATTTATATTGAATAAGAGAAGACATTCATAACATAGTTTATTAGGTCTCATATTTGTAGCAAAAAAAATCATTTTTGTTGGGACTGTATTGAAATGACATGGGAACATGTTATAATTTATTTAATGAAAATGATGACATATATACATGTACCTCTAAATAATTAAATATCTTATACCAATATTAGATTGTATTAATACAATAATCTAGGAAAATTCAAATTCACAAAAAAAAATGTTAGTTTAAGTATGTGGATGTTGAGATATAATATTAAATAGGAAAAGTGAATTTTTGTCATAAATATGTTATCATTATACTAATAGTTGAATGAAGATTTAATCCATTCTATTTGTTGTTTGATTATATTTTCAAGCATAAAATAATAAAATTAATAATCAAGGAAGATATTAGAAATAATAAAATTGGATTATAATAAAAATAAAATATTTTAGATAGAAAAATCAATGAAAAAGATAAGAAAATAAACCCATGCTCTACACAAGTAGAGCCATAGGTTTACAGAAGTGAGTGAACTTAATGAGTTGAGAAGCCTATCACTCATTCTTAATCCCTATTTGTGAAGATACTAATTTGAGTATTAGTAATAAGGAAAACGTAAGCTAGTGACATGGTGTTTAATGCAAGAAGATAGTTGACATGACTTAGTCGTTGTATAGTAAATCACACAAATTTAAAATTTATAAAACTAGAAAATACGAGTTTTTAGATATTTAGAAGTATTTCTGAAAAATATATCAAGTATAATTCAATAAAACTTCTAAAAATAGTAGTAATTTTTCAAGTCGATCACATGAATATAATATAATATTAGGTAATTATTCAAAATTTTCCTCAAAGTATACTATTTTCTATAAATTTTATACTAAGAAATGAAAATGAAATATATTTAAAATTCATAAAAAAGGGAAATAAGGGTGCAGACATCAAGATGACGTCAGCACCCGGTGAACGCGAATCAGGCAGAAATAGAGTTCCACTCAGTAATTCTTACATAAGTGATTACAGACGATTTAATTGATCAAATTAAGATATGTAAAAGCTAGAAGAATCATAATTGAATGAAGTATAAGTTGTTAAATTTAAAATCATACAAATTATCACTAAATGAAATGAAAAGTAAGTTGAAAGTAGGAAAATAAAGTTCCAACGTCGTGGTAGTGATGCGTCGGTAATGCATTGGAATTCTGAGCGTTCGGGAGAATCGTCGTGTAGTGTCCACGGCCTCGAAGGCTCTCCTTGGACAAAGACGACGTGGGCAATCTCTAGATCTCTTTGCGAAGTCTAGAGATCAATGAAATGGGTCGTCGAATCGTCTCCGATAACTGTCACCTGACAGAGTGAAAAAACGGTAACTTTGCAGCTCTCCGACGATTGTCACCCGATGGAGAAGAGCTAGATGGAGGTGAGGCGCGTGTTAGAGAGCTTCATCCTCAGGTCCGCGCAACAAGAGGAGGCTCTTCATCGCATTCGGTATGCTCTCAAGAGGTGGCGACTTATCTCCCAGCAGATCGTCCTCTTCCCGACAACGGCTTGTCCGTCAATCAATCGGAGATGCTTTACTCGATGGATTCGCTATCCTTTTATCGCGAATCGTTTAGCAATTTTAGTAACAATACTCCGCGAATCGTGTTGATGAGATTTTTGCTGATGATCTAACGATTCTGGTTGCTTAATCCTTTACCGACGATCTACAGGAAAGTCGCGATAATCAGATAAAAAAAATATGAGTTTTGACTCTAGGAAGATTCGAACCCGCACTGATCGCCCGCCCTTTCTGGGGAAGGTGTGATGCAGGTTTAGTCCCACATCGCTTGTGCGCCGAAGTTTTGGACGAATATATAGTAATGTTACATTTCAAAGCAAGTTCTTTTTTCATGTGTGTACGACCACTCCTTGCCCCATAGTTGACTGGCCACCGATGACGTGGAAGGAGAGTGGCACACACGTGCCCTTATCGGTCCTAGCTGCTTGAGCTCTTGCTCGCGGCTCCTCCCCAACTACACTTTTGATCCGCTTGTGGGCCTGGCTAGCCAGCGGGTCCCCCCCATTTTATTTTATTTTATTTTTTCTTTATTTATCTCAAAAGTAAGACTCAAAAAATCATATAAATTCGTATAAAATCACATAATTACCTAAAAATTCATGTTAATCAATTGAAAACCACTTTTCACACTTTAACATAAATATAAGTTTATTTATCATGAGTTAAGGCTAAAACTATATTATTTACTAATTATTAACTCATGATAATGAAGACTTATCAATAGTCTTATGAAATCTATAATAAGATTTGTTCATCCTATGAATTTTAATTGTAGTCATCTTAAAGAAAATATTTAAAACTAAGGGTAAGAACTATAGGTAAGTGTACTTATGGAAGGACAAAACCACTATCAAAATGTGTTTTTTATTCTTGACTATTGAATAGTGTTCAACTCATTTGCATACTATTTAATAGAGTATAAATAAATTCTATAAAAGTCAAAAAAAATATGGACATTTTAAATGACTAACTTAGTCTCCCTTTTCAGCTTTGCACCCTATCTTTAAATCATTGCTTTAGACCAACAAGAATGACTACACTATGGTAATAAAATGGAAGCTATTCATTTTGATGCATAAATTATCATTTTATAACCATATAAAGTGACATCTCACTTGAATGTAGAAGATTAATGTATCATAAATAGTTGTCCACAAAATTAAGAATATTTAAAAATTCAAATTAATATGAGTAAGAGTAAAGAAAACAAAAAAGCAAGTAGTAACAAAAATAAGGAAATGTGTCCAAGTTCAGGTGAAGATAACTCTTCAAAGAATTATGCACTATAACAAGGACAAGTTATGGCATCTAACTATTGTAATGTTCAATTTAATCTTCTTTGAAAATTTTATTCATAGGGGAAAACTTTAACCACTAGTAATAGTATTTGAAGGCAATTTTGACATTTCTAGCGCCATGAATGCATAACAATGTGCCAACACTAGATCTCTAATGTTAAATTGTCTATAGCTGTGAATCTAGATGTGAGTGCCAAATACATATGAGTTGTAAATCTAATAAAGATACGTCAACACTCAATGTTTGGATGTTGTGCTATTTGTGTGTAACGTAACTTACATAGAGTATATTTGAAGAGTTGAGTAAGTGAAAATGAATGAACCATTTTAAATTATTTAATTCTCTTGATTGAACATTTCTAGAGAGAAAACTCATTGAGTTTTATAATATACTTGTACAATTGCATTAATTTTTTTCAATTATTATTTAAAAAATAATTAATTCAATCCCCTCTCTTGGATTTTCATGGCTTTATTGACCCTATTAGTTCCATGGGACCTATGCATTGAGTCCCATGTTCTTCTTGTGACCCCTTTTTAGTGAATGGTGCATAAGTTCATCAATTGTGTTTTGAATTATATAGTTCATGCATATCCTTGCAACTATGCATGAATATCCACAAGGGTTTAGAATAATTGTACAACAAATAATTCTTGGATAGATTGAATGTCACGAGGGTTTCCTTCATTAATAGACCTTCAATGTATTTTTTAAGTGTATACAATCTTTTCTCAGAAGGTCATGAATATCCCTATCTATTATTAACATAAGGCAACTTTGCTTGGGAGATTAATAAACGTCCAATAACTAGATGATGGGACTCCGAATGGATTGTGAACTAGATTGACCAATAAAACAACCATTACCAAGATAATAAGAGCCATGTTCTCATTGTGTGAGCGTGGAGAACATAGGGAAGTCCAAGGCCATGACATCAGAGGTGTAACGACGATCTCAAGTCTAAATCCTCCTACCGTCGTCTCCAGGTCATGTCGGGTCCGGTTCTCCCTAAGTGGCAATAAACCGATCCATTAGTTTATTGAGATGGTTTTCTATTTAGTCCCACATCGATTATTTAGACAGCCAACACCAGGAGACGCCATATTAATATGCTGTAGGAACGACATGGTTCACTACGCAGCCGCGTGGTGAGCACAGAGCGAACTATTCTTTCGCCTTTTACTAAAGAATACCGTGTGCTCGCCACACACAGCGGCATACGCCTATTTTTGAAGGGTCCACTCTCTCAGACTGTGGATCCTAATAATCGTCAAACCAAAATTTTGGCCTATTTCTGAAGCGTGCGGACTCTGACATTTTGGGTCCTAACAAGCATCAAATCAAAATCATACCGTCAAAATGTCAAAGACTTAAGTGTGAATTAGTGTAGAAGCCGACGGAGCTGAGTCAACTCGTCACCGGCCCCGAGTCTGGCCCGAGTCCTTCGCGGTGCGGCCAAAGCGACTCGTCGCGGTGCACTCAAGCGGCGACCCAGTACTGCAAAACCCAGTCAAAAATAAATGGACTGTGTGGGCTTTTTGGGTTTGTCTATGGGCCGTGTCGAGCCCACTATTTCCGGCCCAAATCTGGCTGGCATTTCGTTGCCCTAACTTCCTCGAGAGCTATAAGAGAACCAGAGAGTCACCCCTTCTCTTCTTCTCCTTCTCATCCCCTTACTGCAGGCACTCGGCGGCGGCGGAGGCGAAACCCTAGCCCGAACCCTAGGAGTGAGGGAGGAAGAAGAAGATGGGGCGCGTGAGGACGAAGACGGTGAAGAAGTCGTCCCGGCAGGTGATTGAGCGGTACTACTCCCGCATGACGCTGGACTTCCACACCAACAAGAAGATCCTAGAGGAGGTGGCCATCATCCCCTCCAAGCGCCTCCGCAACAAGATCGCTGGGTTCTCGACCCACCTGATGAAGCGGATCCAGCGCGGGCCCGTGCGGGGCATCTCTCTCAAGCTCCAGGAGGAGGAGCGCGAACGCCGCATGGACTTCGTCCCCGAGGTCTCCGCTATCAAGACGGAGGGCATCGAGGTCGACAAGGAGACCATCGACATGCTCGCCGCCCTCGGCATGGCTGACCTCCCCGGCGTCAAGCAGGCCGAGACCTCGCAGGGCGCCGGCGGCCCAGGCTTCTACGGCGGCCGCGGAGGCGGCGCCGCCGGCCGCGGCAGGTACTAGAGAGGTGATCCAATCTCTACCTACTTCCTTTCTGTTCCAGAGCAATCTAATTTTGATATAAAGACCTTTTTCTATGCTGGGATGAGATCTCTAGCATCATGTGTTCTTCGATCTCCATCTATGTTCGTGTTAGATTAGTCCCATATCACGGGAGAAACTGGATATGATTGAGACATGCGGGATTTATCCCCCATCGTTTGATTATTATCCGAATTATGTTTTTAATGTTCCTGTGAATCTTGGATCTGGATGAAACGCTAATCTAAGTTTTAGATTAAAATTGGGAAGATTTAGAAGACATACCTTGTGCGGGAGTCATGAAGAAACACGGTTATCACTTGAAATCCGGCCAAAACCCATTTCGTATTGGATGTCGAAGCTTCATCAGGCATCGGCATCAGTGATAAATTCGTTGATGTGAGCTTGAAATATCGAATGTTGTTTAAGAATACCTTGGCATCGGAGATTTAAATCGAATATGACTGTGAATCAGAGCAATTTGTTTCCTGCCAAAAATTATAGTTTATCCAATCAAATGGCGATTACATGGATGACAATCAGCTATGGAATAGAATCTATACGCGAAATACACTTTTATGGATGATAGATTGAAAGTATCAGGATTATAGTGCGGCTATGGACTATCAGCTCATCTGATAGGATTTGTATTAGTTTGTTTCAGCTGATTGATGCATCAAATCTTCAGAAAAGAACGTCGCATTTTGGTTGGGAGAACACTTTTAAGCTTTCTGATGGCATTCTCTTCTCGAATCTGGAAGAGATTCGTGTCTTATGTTTCGGAAAACGATTTGAGGCGCCATGTGTTTGTCCTTCTCACCAGATTTCTTACTCAGGCGAACATGCGAAACGAATGGTTAGATCCGGAAATAATTTACCTAAAAATGCAGGGGCGGAGATCGCAAGGAGAAAGGTTTCCAAATATGCTCACCCTTGGGAAGAAAATCACCCCCTCGAGAATATCGGATACTGACCAATAGAATGTGCTTCACTAGACTTTAGGAGTTCCCTTCTTGCACACTATCTACAGATCGGATTCACGACGCAGTGCACGCCCTACGAAGTTCCCTCAGTCATCGACGGAAGATGCGATCAAGGTTATCCTCATACTTCAAGAAAGATTTAGAACATAGCCTACGCGAGATAAATAATCGCGTAATCGAATGAAGGTTACCTGAATAAATAATCCTACCTCTTCGCCGTCGACGACGCCTTGATCATCGGGAACCTATGGTGATGTCCTATCGCCCGTAGATCATCGAATTCTGGAAATTTTCCTTCGCAACGTGCTCTCCACAGCATTACTAATCGATCTCAGTCAAAAAACACGAGGTAGAGAGCGAGAGAGAGAGCTAAGCAGGCCTCGCTGTGGAGAGGAACGCAGAATCATCCGACCTCCTCTGCATCCATGACGGCTGAGAGAAGCAAGGCAATCCAAAATGCAGTAGCCAGAAATACGCCTCTCCACCGAATTCTAAGCAAGAGAGAGAAGCGACGGAACCTCGAATGCAACTACCAGAAATACGCGCAGAAGCCCTACGCATCTCGCGGCAGCGGGGGGGGGGGGGGTTGGGGAACCAGCCGTAGCAGCTCCACCTATCCTCTCTCTCTCCCGTTTCTCCTGGTGAGTGTGGGCCCCACTCTCTCCGACGCCTTTCATCATTATTATGATATTTGTTTCGAATTCAAGCCGCTGCATGATGACGTCATATCCGTCACCGTCTGGAAGTGGTGGAGGTCGTGAGGGTGTCGTTCTTCGCCGGTGCCCTCACCGCTCCCCGTCGCTTCTACAGGCTGCAATTCCCCGGGAGTAAAGACGCGCCATTCGCCTCGTCGCTAGGACGCTCCTCCGGCGCTGCCTGCTTCCAGAGATCGGTCAAACCGATAGGTTTCTGCGCTGTTCTGGTGGTTGGGAGGAGGGTGAGTTGCCGTCGGGGCCTTCCCCTTGGGAGTTCTTGCTAAGATAGGCCGGAGAAGGTGAGATTTCTACTGGTTGCAGCCGTCGGTTCGTCGTCGGCCGATCTCGAATCGGACGCGCCTGCAACTGGATGGAATGCCCCGTGAGTTCTCGGCTCTGTCGTGCCCTAATTTATGTTTTTTCCGATTGCTAAGGGATCATTTCTAGCATCCTGATTTTTCGGTCATGGTTCCCATTACGGGCATCTAATTCTTCCTGGTTTGCTGGAAAATTGGCGCTAGAATAAGTTGTGTCCGCTTTGAGGTTTTCTTCTTTTTTAGCGATTCTCTCCTTGAGGCAACATTGCCGTGGTTCCCGTCTGTACGTGGCAATCTTCCTAATCGACAGATTGGGTTTTTTTTTTAATAGCAGAGCTCAATTTCCATGCTCTTTATGAACGCTATTGAACAGGAGAAAGATGTACCTGAGAACTGGTTATCTTCTTCGATATTTAATGGCTTGTACCTATCGTCGCTTATCAATTTCGTAATCATTCTTTTTTTTTTTTCAATCTTTGATGGTAATCTTACAGTTTAAAACTAATATAGAAATCATCATACATCTAAACCGTACCATGGGCTGGCGGAAGATCTTGTTAATTTCCTGTCATCTGTCATAATTTCATAGTTTGAATTCAAAGTTTCTACTGAGTTTTTTAAATAATGAGACTCGTGTTTGCAACCACTTCTTTTCTTACTTTCGTAAGATTTCAGATCGAGCACATTTGATGATGATTCCCATGTAATAATGATTGTTCTTCCAGGTTATGTGAGATCTGCTTGCGATAATGACGAGGCCTATGGTGCTTGCCTTTCTTTTACTAGTACTCATAATCACATCCCAATTTGAATGGAAACAGCAGCTTGTGAATGACATCGATACAAGTCAGAGAACTTTGGGAAAGGAACAACATACTATGAAGAAAGAGGAAATTGTTAAAGAAAAGGTAAGTCTCCATATCCACTGCTCCTTGTATGTGAAACTGTGATGCCAGTCTCTGGGAGTTTCTATCTACAAAGTTGATGAATGCATGCTTCAGATCGACACCATCAACTAGTCCTCCTAGACAGCATCACAATTGAGACTCCCTGACATCATCCATGAAATTCTCGCTAACATCAAAGTCAATGATTCAACATTTTACATTATAAAAATACCAAAGTTGAATCACTAACCAGGGACAGTGTAAAGATTTTGAATGCATGCTTCATATGGGCACCATCGCCTAGTCTTCCTAGACAGCATTACAAGAGAGACTTCCAGAACATGAAATTCTCCCTAAAATCAATGTCGATCATTCTACATTTTACTTTATAAAAATACCAAAGTTGGATAACAATCCAGGGAGAGTTTAAATATTTTCATCTCACTTTGGTGTTGTTGGCTGAGACCATCTTCGGTCCAACCGGTTTTCCTTATTGAAGAACCTTCATTAGATTCCTAACTGCACAGTTTTAGCAACAGCCTCACATTCTTCTTTATTCCAGTTTCGCTGATGCATGCAATATCATACAGCGTGATGTGATTCTTCGATAATGCTTTAAACACAAAGTCATCTCCCTTGTTTATTACCGGAGTGGACGTTTTTCTTTTTCCGAATGACCCAGGAACACGGCAAAACATTTACTTTTCCAGAACACGATCTATGGAGTAAATATCTCTTTCGTCTCAAAAGAGTTTATCTTCATACTTATGCCTACTCCTGTATTTCATCCCCACTCGTTGAACTTGATGGTTGACCCCCAAGAATCCCGTTGAATTTTTTTCTCTTCTTTAAGAACAATTATGACGAGAACCCATGTTTTCGGGTTTTTATTTCAGATATATATATATATATATATGTATCTGGCCATCGATTTTTCCCCTCCTCACAATCTTTATGGATGCTTCGAAAAAAAATTCATTTTGATTGGGTCGATCATCTCTCCACCTGTATCGCAGATAATCTTGTCGCAAGAGAAGATGATCCGACGGCTAGATAAACTCGTCCACAGCCTCCAGCAGCAGCTGCTGCAATGCCAGAGCGTTGACAACACCTCGGAAAATTACAACAGCAACCCCTCAACGCTGAACACTTTGGAGGTCGAACCGCAGCGAACTCTGAACGGCTGACATCCACGTCATCATCTCCCCTCAAGCCCCTGAGATTTGTGGTGTCATTGTCGTAATTCGGTCCATCATCGTCCTTCAAGCAAAGATTGATTGTTCGTTTGACGGCTGATGATCCGTTCTTGGTCTTGAAACATAGCCAGCCCATGATCGTAATCAAGAATGGGCCGGGGTGGTCTTCCGTGGTTGGCCCGTTTTAATCCGGGACTAGGCTGCAGCAGGACGGCCCACTAAAGCTGTCGAAGTTTCTGAGCTTAATGGGCCTACGTTTTTTGGCCTTGTCATGGGCCCGGTCAAAAGTGTGTATGTGTGAGCATCGGGAGTCTCGCCTCACGTTTTCTCTGAGGTTAAGGGTAATCGGCGCATTGAAATAGCCTATAGCAAGCTGGAGAGAGAGAGAGAGAGAGAGGGGAGGGGTGCTGAGCAGGAGGAGAGTGAAAGAGTGTCACATAGGAGGTGAGGGAGAGAGAGAGGGAGAGAGAGAGAGAGCGTGAGCGTGAGACAGAGGGGGAGAAAGCGAATATAAGATGGAGACAGAATGAGAGAGTGAGAGGTAGGAGCCAGAGAATGATAGACGGAGCGAGAGAGAGAGATTTACGAAAAGAGATAGTGGGGGGGTGGTAGTAATAGTAGGTAATAATAGGAGCTGCAGCGGATACACCCCACTGCCCCCAGCTTTAAGAACAAGAACTGCAAGCATTAATAAAAGACGAAAATGAAAGAACCCCTTGAATGTTCTTAATGGGGTTTTCAATTCTCATGGCATGTTGTCTCGCTGTTTAGCTGGCATCAACATATCATCCCCGTAAATGTCTACATGAATGCCCACCTGCTTTACCCCTCCCCCCACCCCCCGCGTCTCTCTGTCTACTCTCTCTCTCACCCTGCTCGATTGACCTCGCGTCTAATCAAGCCTTCAGAACACTGCCCAGAGCGATTCAGCCGGGGTTCGCCCGCCGTGAGTGGAGGCGCCCAGGAGACACTCAGAAACTTCATTTCTTCTGGAGCATTGAAGACTTGCCATCAGATTATAAACGTTTGTCAGAAATAAAGGAGGGTGGAGGGGGCGCGAGCCTACTCAGAATTCCAGTTCATCCCTGAAGAGAGAAGATACGAAACAGGACACAGAGAGAGAGAGAGAGAGAGAGAGAGAGAGAGAGAGAGAGGATGGAGAGAGAGAGAGAATGAGAGAGAGGAGAGAGAGAGAAGAACGCGTTGGATCCAAGTGCCCATCTCAGGGGCACGGCATGCATGTAAGAGGAGACGAATGAAATCATAACTATCAATGTCCACTGTGGGTTCTGTCGACAGTCGCCTCGCACGCGCGCACTCCTACGTGCGAGTGAACCAAGTAGCCAGCACAATCGTCGTGGACCCACTAAGCGTGCCTTCGCTGAACATGCTTTCCAGATAATATATATAATTTATTGATATTTATGACGCGGAAAATAGCCTTCATCTGAGGAGATAACCGTACCTGTCACTCAAAGAAAGAGATTGAATGATACCCCCTTGAAGGACTTGAGGAGGGGATCCAACTCCCCAGCATTGACTTACTTGGGCTCCTTACATTCAATGCCCTCGGAATATTTTTTTCTCACCAACGTTCAGGGCTGTGGGGAGCTACTACATTAGGTTAGAGAGAGAGAGAGAGAGAGAGAGAGAGAGAGAGAGAGAGAGAGAGAGTAAAATATTCTCACATGGTTTGGCATGGAAATAGTTGGATAACGGAACTTAGTATTGTTGGACATTCGTTGACCAAAAGCCCATGTAGTGTGTGCCAGTGAAGTAGCTTGATTGTTGTTCTTAGTACAGATATTAAGACAAGAGAAGGGCAGCCACTGATACGTAATTCGGCTCCTCATTACGTTAGATGACAAGTTTGACTTGAGAATGAATCATGGAGGGTTGTCATCACCTATCAATAGCTCTTGGTAACATCCACATTAGGTACCATACAATTTCTTGTTATTTTATAAAGTACCCACCAAGAGAGAAAATAAGAAAATAGGTGAATAATCAACTAATGTTGAACAACTTGGGTTTTGCAAGTACCCACGAACATTTGGAAGACAAATCAAGATTGGATTATTTGTCAACTGCTTGTCGCATAAGGTTGACAATCCACACATATAGCCATATGATGATCCACTTAGTTCCATGCCAACCCAAATAAGAGCGAACCAAAACAAAATTCGAATTGGGTTTTACACCCTGCCTATGATAGTTAGTTGAAGAGTATGAAAAAAATTATTAATTCCCAATTAGCCGCTATTTCCTGCACGGCCGACAGTATACACATGTAATCCAATAAGAAATCATTTTCTGTAAATAATTACTAAATATACAGGCAAATCGAACAATCTTGTGCATATACGTGTGGAATAAGATCAGGGAAAAGTCAATGCTTTGATTATAATTCTCAAACGATTTATCACGGATTCATCTACCCGGCTGAGGCATCAAGATTCATCGATCACTCAATAAGACAGAATTTTTAAATACGTGTTAATGACCACACAGATGATTATCGATGAGATTCAAGAGCATTTAATTTTCATCAATGTTCTTATACTTCAAGTGATATATAGATTATCCAATTTTATGAAATATACGATATTTCCAGCACGAAGATCTAAGAGGATATTACAATTATAAAAATTATAACTCGTATTTATTGAGATTTCAAGTTATCGAGGAGAAAGGGGGGACAGAGAGAGAGAGAGAGAGAGAGAGAGAGTGTGTGTGTGTGTGTAATGAGCAGATATGTCGGTAAGTTCGGTCCGCATGCAGTAGTTTTGATGCCATTACTACTCTTCCTCCACCAATCCTTGAATTCCATTTAATTCCCCCCCTCAATTACTGATTAAATAAAGACGCAAAAATGAACGATACATAGAAAAAAGGGAAATTAATTAACCTTTCTCTCTCTCTCTCTCTCTCTCTCTCTCTCTCTCCCTTCGTTCTCTATATAACGGCGTAGGGAGGGCAGCGTCCAGCAGAAGCCAAAAGAGAGGGACTTGATACCAGCAGCAGCAGCAGCAGCAGTTGCTCCGCCGCCGGAGTGATATCCAACGGCGTAGTTTCCACCTTTCCTCCGCTAAGAGAGATCAAAGGCTGAAAGCGGCGCCTTAACATCAATGTATTATGACAGCTCGCCGCCACCCCCCTGCGAATTCTCCCCTGGTTTCTTACGTCCTCCGTTTTCTTCCTTTTTCTGTCTTATGAAATGCAGCGCCGGAAGATCTTCGTCAAGAAGTGGGAAGGGGAAGAAGAAGACGAAGACATGAGCCGAAATGGGAAGAGCCCAAAGATTGACCAGAGGCCGAGCCTGTGGAGCCCCCGAGGGAGCTCATCGGCGGTAGGCGGCGGAAGCTCAGCCGGCCGCAATAACGACGGCGGCGGCGGTGGAAACAACGGGAGAAATAGAAACCTCAGCAACTCGCCCCACCGTTCGTCCACGTCGTCTTCATCGCCGCCGAGCTCGTGTGTGTCTTCGGAGTCGGAGGATGGGAAACCGGGATCAAGCCCGGAGGCGGCGGCGATGGTGCTGGCGGGTTGCCCACACTGCCTCATGTACGTGATGCTATCGGAGGACGACCCAAAATGCCCCCGCTGCAAGAGCACCGTCCTTCTTGACTTCCTCAAGAACAACCCAAACTCTTCCACCTCCAGGAAGACCAGGAAGAACTGACCGCAGAGAGAAGAACCGCCCTGAGACATGGAAGGCACTGAAAACCGCCAACCCTCTCTCTCTCTCTACATGGTTCCTCATGTTTCCCTGGTAGGAAGGAAACAGACGGGGCATGCTAACCAGTGACCTCTCTCTCTCTCTCTCTCTCTCGCTAGGGATCATTGACGCTAGGTCTTCTTTCTTTCTTTTATTCCCTCGTCATTAGTGTATTTCCCTGGGCTTCCCTAGTTCAACTTGGTCTGTTTCGTTTGCCCACAAGGAATTATCCATGATATTCCCCAAGTTCCTCACCCAACTCAGTTTTTCTGACAGTCCTTTATTCCTCCGATAATAACTATCTACTTACTTTTTACCATTGTATTATTAAAATTATGCACGTATCCGTATATTTAGATCAACGGCTTTAAGACGCCTTTATCTTGGACTGAGCCCCCTATTTTAAATTAAAAAAATGCAAGAATACTAGTCCCACGAAGCTTATTAATAATTCAACAAAAATAATGAACTGATATGCCCACAAATTGATGCAGCAAGGGGCATATAAAAATGAGGTTTTTTTGCATTGAACCCCCCGTAGAAACAAATAAATGCGGAGTAATTAATTGAGACGGTTGAGAGCAATGAAAGGATCACCCCCCATCGTCATCACTTCCCTGGAGTCGCCGTCCTCGGACACCCACAGCGGCGGCACCTCCCCTTCGCCTTGGCGGCGGCGCCCTCTGCTGTTAAAATTATCGGAGGGCAAGAAGAGCCCAGAGAGAGAAACACCCATGATCAACGAAGAGGAGAGGGCAAGGGTGCGAGTGGGGAGAGAGGCAGATAGATAGAGAGAGAGAGAGAGATAGAGAGAGAGACAGAGAGAAGAAGGAGATACTGAATGGCGGCGCATGCATCCTGATGGGCCACGGATAGACCATTAAGGCCAACAAGCGTTTCTATGAAGTCCATCGGCCCATGTTTGGCCCAGTCCAACACGCTGTTCTACGACGCTGTGGGGAGCCACGTAGATCCGTACACCCTCATACAATTCTATATATATGTGTAGAAGCTCATTTATGACAGGTACATAATACGAAGGGGCCCATCTCACGTGCGAAGAGAACGGGCCAGTCTCACCGTCCTTATCGGGCCAGAGCGGAACTTCTCGGACCATTCTGGCATTCTAGATACGTGTCAAGATTCTATCTTAATAGGCCACCAGTAGAGTGGTCTCATGGACAATAATAATAATAATAATAATAATAATAATAATAATAATAATAATAATTATAATAATTATTAATATTCATAGTCCGGAATTTTTAAAATATTTTTTGTTGAAATATAAAAGAATATGTGCCCACCCCCACGCTTAATGGGTACGTTTATGAAAAGGCGAGGGATCATTTATCTGTAAAATATCGGGGGAGAATAACAATTCCTCTTCGAGCCCGAGATAATTGAATACTCTGAAGTAGTAATTACTGGACAGGGTGAACTTTTCTGGCGGCGGCGAAGATGGAGGGAGAAGACGATAACAGCGGCGCGAAGCTACGCGGTGGCGGTGGCGGCGGCGGAGAAGACGCCGGTGCAGATATCGGAGAAGGCGATGAGAATGGCGTCATGGTGATGGGGGGAGTTGAGAACGAGGAAGCAGCGGAGGAGCTCCCGCAGGTCCTCCCAAGCGAAGATCTCCTCCTCAAGGATCATCTGCAGCATTGATTCCCGGAAGTCTTGGAGTGGTTGGTGGGAGACCTTCACCACCGGTACGCTCTCCGCTAGCCTTCCCTTGGCGGCGCCGCGGGGGGGCCGCTTCTCCGCCGCTGTCGCCCAGAGGGCGCAGCGAGGGGACGACGTGGCCTCGGTGAACGGAGGAGAGATGGTGGTCTCGCGGGGGGACGTTGCGGCGGTGGAGGGTGACTGAGGAGGCTCGTTCCAGAGAGGTCGGCCGCCGCGGCGACGGCGGTGTTGGTGTCGCTTGCCGCCGAAGTTGGTAGCCGCCTCCGGCTTGGCCTTCGCAGGCGGGAACGAGAAGAGAGACCCCAGCGTTGTCCTCCGGCAGCTGCAGCCTAGCGCCGCCGCCAGCGGCAGCCTCTTCTTGCTGGAGAACGACAGCATTCTGAAGCTTAGAGAGAGAGAGAGAGAGAGAGAGGAAGGACAGACAGCAAGAAAGAGAGAGAGAGAGAGATAGAACTTATGGTGGCCGGAGAGGACGGGAACGCGCGTTCCGTACGGCCCACGGTAACCCCACCGTCGTCGTTTTGTACGTCCTCTCCCGTCCGTGCGAGCTGCCATGCATGTAAAATAATGCACGGGCCGTGTTGACAGGCCGAGGTAAGTGAAAGCCCGGCCTGGTACCCCTCTCCCTCCATCCTCCACTACGTAGCCGACACTCTGCCCCCGCCCAAACCCGGGCTTCACAAGAGAGGCCCAGTTATGGGCTCCTTCCGGGCCAGGCCCGGCCCCTTCAGATTTCCTACCTGGCATATTCCCCTCTTTCTCTCTCTAACATACTAAGACGGTATGTATTCGGGATTGATGATTAATGAATGTCACCGACTTTACAAAGTAGATTCCAAAAGATGCCAGTCAGCCCACGATTTGCCAACGTATTCCGGGCTCTCTCTCTCTCCCCCCGTCTCTTTCTCTCTGTTTTCGTCCAGCTCAAGCCGATGCCCCCCACGTGGTGATGGGACGTGTGGAGGACCGTCGATGCGAACAGACCGTGGTATTTTTGGGGCCTTATATGAGCCTCCATCACGGTAAGGCCCATAGTCGCAGAGCCAGCCCATTATGAGCGTGGACTCTTCTGGCCCATAAATATTGCGGAGAGGGGGGAGTAAATGGGCTGGGCTGGACCTGCGGAAGGGCCCAGTCAACGAGCGAAAATTTAAAAAAAGGCAACGACGCTCTCAATTTTCTTTAAAAAATTAGAAATGAAAAACGTGGGCGAATATTATGATAATAAAAAAATAACTAAGAAAACAAAAGGGACCACTAAAACGAGTCGAGTAATTACCGCGACCGGAAAAAAAATATGGAGAAGAGGACGAAAATGAAGGACCTGCCCACCGAATCTCCCGGCGCCGGCGACGGCCCTGGTCAGCACTGGTCGCCGGCGGGGGTTTTCCGGCGACTGAACCAGCGGCGGATCGCCGGAATCAGCCAGCCGCCCGAGAAACCGTCGCAGAGCCAAGAGAAGCAGCCCTCGCCGTCGGAGGGCTTTGGGGAAGCAGCCATCGGCTGGAGATAAGCGTGGGCCGCGTGCTTGACCAGGCGATTCCGAATTGGGAAGTAAGGCGGCGGCACCGCCGTCGGAGACGGTGACGACGGGGGCATCATCAGGTCCCGGAGGCTCGTGTACCTGCTTCCGCCGCTGCCGCCGTCGCCGCCGTCGCGGCGGCGGTAGTCGCTCTCGTCGCTGCGGTGGTGGCGGAGGCCCTCCGCCGCCCACTTCTTGCGCTGCCCGCCAATGGCCTCCGCTGCCTGTTCGAGCTCCGGCATGGTCAGCGAGCGGCGGAACCCGTTGACCCGCCGCGGCGCTTCCTCTTCCCAGCCATCGGCGCCGAACCTTCTCTCCATGCGTGATGTATTGGCAGACCAAAAAGAGGGGCGGCGTGTTGGGGAGGAAGAGCCAGGGCTGACCGGAGGGTGGGTTGGGAGCTGAGAGCTCCCCTAGTAAATTAACATACATATATCTATATAAATATCACGAATCTGAACGATAATCCCATAATAACCGCGACGAATAATCAGTCCAACATCTTCGAGAGATAATTTGGGGCCGTTTTACCTGAAAATCCCGCATTTCGTGGTGGGCCCGGCGGGGGAAGTGGTCAAACTCGTAAACTAATTTCCGACAGGGAGTATGATTTAATTTTCACATATTAATTCATTTATTGGAGATTTGCTCGCCGCATTTAGCTTTTTTTTGCGAGTGATCGGTGGCGTCAGCGGGCCGAGCCGGGCCAATCGAGATATCTTCTTCATCGGGCCCAGGCCCGAAGAAAGGGTCAGACAAAATGACGACTATCTGGCATTGCCCGAGTCGAAGTGTCCTTGAAGATTCGGCGTGGGCCCTGGCAAATCACTATTTTATGGCCCTAGCCCATTATCATACAGGCCCCCCCGGCTCCACCTCGGCCCTGCTGTATATCCAACTCTCCTAGAGAGAGAGAGACGTGACTGTATATGAAGTGGACCCCACGTTACGGGGCAAAGCGAGATGAGGGGGGCGAGATTTTGACCATCCCAGCTGGCAGGTTGAACGCCGGCGAAGTTGGTGGGTATTCTTTATTAATTTAATGTATTATTTATTCCCACAAGTAATTAAATGTAAATGGTGTTAAAATGTGCCGGGGCCCACCTGATGCAGCTGTCGTTGACCATCTGAGCCGACCGTTTGGGGCGGTTGAGTGGATAACGCCGTAACGAACGGCCTTTTCAGCACACGCTCATATTTGCATCAATAAAGGACTCTTCATTGCTTCGACCAATGAAATATTTAGCTTCACTCGCCAAATCGCCTTGGATCAAAGGAAATGGGCGTGGCCCGATCATGTATATATCGAACATTGGGCCGACCCATTATTTGAACCGGTCCATTAACATGCCCGATTGGGGGGGGTACTTGTATAAACGGGCTCTTCCTGCCATCTCTCTTCTCGTTGCGCCAGTTGGGGAACTCTAAAGAGGGGGGAGTGAGATAACGAAAGCAGCGAGAGAGAGAGAGAGGTCTACGTAACCTACCATGTTCCTCCTCTCTCTCTCTCTCTCTCTCTCTCTCTCTCTCTCTCTGTATGCAACTCTCTCACACAGTCGCTTGAGCGATCTTTTGATTTGGTACGTGGACGAACAGGCGGCAGCTTAGGTCCTCTTCTGACGATAGAGGAACTCCTGCCTGTGGCCGCACTTGCATTTGACGCACGTCGTCTCCGCCTACTCTGACTCTTCGCCGGCCGCCGAAGGAGGCAGCCCTCCCTCCCTCCTCCTCCTGCCCACCCACCAATCAGTCACCGACGGTCAAGAAACCCACAAGACAGAGAAGGGAGAGAGAGAGTGTGCTGCTACATCTTCCACGTAGCAAAGCGAAAGATCGATCGAGCGACTGTGAGAGAGAGTTGCATCCTCTTCAAAATGAGTGGGTGAGGGAGTACTGCCTTCGTCACCCTTCTTCGAAATGAGCACAGCGCCATCCTCTCTCCCGCGGCGTCACTCGTCGCCAGCGAACCTCGAAACCTCTTGCGGCGGTTACTTCTGCTTTGTTCTCGCGAGATAGTGATCCTCTCTTCTCTCTCTCTCTATCTATCTATCTTTCCACCTATCTGTATCACTCTCTCTTCGGTGAAATGGGGAAGACTGGAGAGCAGTGAGGCAGAGGGGCAGGATGGCAAGGGATCCCGGCCCAATCGGAGGGCATTCTTCCTCAAATTCTCAGCTTGTGAGTTCTCTCGAGTTAACCTTCCGCCGCTCTGAATTTCTAAGACTAACAAGTTCGCATCTACGTTAACTGAGCGAAGAGGCAAAACCAGAACACTAGGAATTTCTAGAGCACCTCCTGCGTGGTGTCGTTGTTTTCCCGCGATAATTCTCTGCGAAGAGGATGCTCCAATTTCAGACGCTGTAGGATTAATCTTTTGTAAGTGGGGTGCTTTGTGAAGATCTGAATTGATTGATCAAATTCACATTTCTACCATAATGTTACCTGAGATAATTGGATTGATTACTTATATCACAAGTACGGATATACTGCGACGTCCCAGGACTACGAGATTTATTCCCCAGACGGGGCATTTGAAGATCCCCTGATACGCGTTCATAGGTATCTCACAGATGCGTCTTGTTTGTTTAGATAGCGTATAGATTTATGCCGACTGATCTTTCTGTTCGAAAAGTAAGAAGATCAAATCGGCATTTTATTCTCTACCTAAGGTACGATCATTGTTTCTAGTATGGTTCCGCTTTTCTATACATCTTATTACGCGTGAATCATTGATTTCTTTAGTCTATTTTCAGTAAATGATGCACCACTCGCGCTCCACGGAGGATCCCCGCCAACAGCATTCCGCTCTGCCGACGCCGGAGGGCCCTCCGAAGTCGGTCTCCGACCCGCTCCCCTCGCTGGCGCCGTGCCCCGCCGTGGAAGCGCCGCCCCGTCAAGAGGACCCATCGGGCGGAGCTTCGCCCGCCGCTGCCGCCATCAACGAGAGCCGCCACTCGGATTCGAGCGAGGGCTCTTCCCCGTCAATGACTCCCTCCCAGTCTCTGGTTCCTGCCGTCGCTGCTGCAGATACCTCGTCGACCGCGGAAGCCGTCGGATTGCAGGAGAAAGCGGAGGACGTAATCCCCGAAGATGGAATCAAGAATGAATATGGTGTGGTCGTCTTCAAGGTTGGTCTTCTTTTCTTTGCTCCTCTCTCTCTCCATCTCTCTCTCTCTTCCCTGTCATGTGGGTTTCTTGGGCGTCGGTGACTGGTTGGTAAGGGGGCATGAGTTCCTGCGGGTTATTCCAACGGTCAAGAAATCGGCCTCAAAACATGGAAGGTAAAAAGTCATTTAAGATTAAATTACTAGATTAATCTTGAGGGGAATAATAAAAAAAAAGAGCCCACAGTTAATGCGTAAATTTCCTGGTGATAGACTACGCTCAGTCCTAAGACCACCAAATCTCTCACCAGTACGGGCTTGGGCTTTAGTACATCTGGCCCGGCCCATTTACTCCGTAGTCTAAAGTTTTATAAACAAAGAAACCAATGAAATAAAAATCGAATAATATCATTGGTGGGTCCCACATACAAGAATGCCGCCGCACTGAGATGGGTCTATGCTCATGCCATCTGCCTCTCAGCTTCCCAAAAAAAAAGGCTCGA
The DNA here is from genome assembly GCA_902729315.2 of Spirodela intermedia. Taxonomy (NCBI): domain Eukaryota; kingdom Viridiplantae; phylum Streptophyta; class Magnoliopsida; order Alismatales; family Araceae; genus Spirodela; species Spirodela intermedia. Next base: position 6,121,221 of record LR746274.1, on the reverse strand, counting down.
GGGAAACTGACAGAGTGACAAGTGGAGGTCTTAACCAGAGAAGAGGAGAGAGAGAGAGAGACTGGGGCATTTGAGGGATTCTCAGTGGCGAGCTTCGTGTCTCTCGCCCACGCCGTCGTCGTGCTCGACCTGCCCAAATGGAAGATAACAAGATAAGTGACTAAGCGGTCCGGAGAATTAAACCCACTGAATCTTGGGGGGTGTGGATAGCGGCGCCCTCATGCTCTATCTCTATCTCTCTCTCTCTCTCACTTACTCAACTCACGGGGCATCCTCAGGTTAGGAGTCGGATTTCCTTCATCTATATCTATAACTAATGTACGCAAAAAATTGGCAGGCAAGAAATGGGAGCTATTGCATCCATTACACCCCAAAAAATAGATTATTACCTCGATGAGGACTCGCCCCTGTCTCCTAGATCTTGAATGAAGAGCGTCCCCTTTGGGCTTATCCTTGCGCTTTCTTTTTGAGCTCGGATCTTCCTCATCATCGCTGATTTCATCTGCATAACAAGATATAATATATAAACTTGTGAACCTTGATTTCATCAACGTATCTATTCCATTAATATTTCCGGTGACCAGAAGGTGATGATGAAGGACACGAATCGGCTTACCAGGCTCCTCATCGCTAAAAGAGTCGCCTTGGACGAAACCACCAAAGTCTTCCATGTCCTCTCCCTCCTCAGGGTCATCGTAGCCCTCGACATATTCTATCTCAGGTTCCTGTTCACATGGTGATTGGGGGATCCCGTGAGGCATATATCAGGCAAAAAAGGGAAAGGAAGAGGAAATGATAAGGGATGGGGAGGGGGTTTAGCAGTGTACTTCTTCTTCCTCCTCTTCTTCTACATCAGCGACCTTCATTTCTTCCATATTGAGGATATTATCATATGCTTCAACTGGGTAGTTGTATATGTCCCCGTACACGCCCTTCTTGAGGCGTTCCAGTAATTCTTTTTCGATGCTCTGAAAAAGTCAACAGGAATCAGCATGCGCACAGAGGAGAGAAAGGAGAAATTGAAGTATTAATAGTAGATAGATATTAACCTTCTCCAAGACTGCAGCCTTCTCGGCTTTCTCCTCCCTTCTGGCTTCTCTCTTTTGCTGCTTCCTTGGCATCGTCACAATCTTCTCCCTGGAATAAATAAAGAAAAAAAAAATCTAATAAGAAAAGAATTTTTTTCCTAAGAGTAATGTGGATATGGCTTGAGGCAATCGTAAGGAAAATCCACATATTATCAACTTTTCAGATATTACATGCATAAATAGAAATAGAAATGGGGGGAAAAACAAGATGACAGCATCAGGTGAAAAAAATGAACACACCTCACTTTCAGAACTAGCTTCCTCATGCGAATACGGTACTGGGTCATTTTTGTGAGACGTTGCTTGTTCTTGTGAACAAGAAATTTAGGCCAATATTGCTGTTCAATAAGAGATATGTCAGTCTAGACATTCTTTCAACCACACATCAAATCATCTAAAAGACTAAAAGACGAATACCAGATGCTTATCAATCAGTTCCAGAGCCTTCTCATAGTTTCTCGGAAGTTTAACCCTTTCCCACAAATCATTTGGTTTATGGGCCCTTTCAATGGTTTTCATGTACAAATAAAATACCCCTGCAAACAAAACAAAAGGCAGAAACCGGAATTAAAAGTGATAAGACCAAAAGGTTAAGGATCAACAATTACTAAACCCTAACAGGTTAAGGACATATTTACTAGTCCACTGGGGAGAACATTTTAGTTTTAAATATTATCTTTACAACGAGTGACTAAAACATAATTGAAAGGATGCTCACAGGCCACCCAATCGCGGCACGAGCTCAAAGAAAAAACACAACACGTTAGGAGCAAATTTGGTAGTTTATTCGTTAAATGAGGGAAAGGGTACCGAAGATCTTCCGAAAATAAGCTTAAAGAACAGATTTATAAAAGATTATTCCGTACCGATCTTTGCATATGTTCTCTGCTGAATAAGCTGACTTTATGAGTTTCTTTCGACATGAGTTAGGCGTGTTATGTTTAATTCTGTTAAAATTTTAGCCCTCCGAATCTTGTATATAAGCCCATAGATGTATCACCCGCTGTTCTGATTCTCTATATGGAACAGTTCCGGGTTGCTGGAGTGTGAAAACATGAAGTCATTTACAGATGGAATTGGCGAACAAAATGCGTTGGCGGGTGGGGGGGGTGGGGGGGTGCAGAAGGGGAGCTCTAAACCTTCGTGATCTCGTATGGTGGCGTACCGACTGTTGGCAAGAGGACAAGAGCTCCGGTTGCATATTCCCGTAACGTTATACGGATTTCGACAGAAATTTCCAGTGACGATTCTGCCGACATGGAAAACAAAGCACCATAATGAGTGCTTTCCCTCTTGGTATTACATTCAGAGCATCGGACGCAGATTGGATTAAAAACCAGAAGAGAAAAGTCGAGCTCACTTGGACATGAAACTGCAGTGGTTGTGCCTGATGACCTGCCATATCACGTCGTCGTGCTGCATCCTTCGGCGCAGATAGAAGCACCTGAATACTACTCGGCTTCCGCTCTCCCTTCTGTTCCCACAATGAGAAGCAGGCATTAGGGTTTAATAGAATCTACCGTTTACAGAGTAAATCATCCTCGCTCAATGACAGAGGCAGCCGTAAGACAGGAAGCATCCCCCGCTTGCTCTGAGTTGAATCAACGAACGCAGAAGAAAAGGAGGTCCTACCAGGTCGCCGGAGCAATTCGCCGCCTCCGCCGCCGCTACCTTCTCTGTCCCGGGCTGCGGGGTTTTGGAGGGCACGAATGGGGGGTAATGTTTCACATCAAACCCTAATAATTAAAATATTTGTTCTTCCATACGGTGAGGACATAAAAGAAATACTGTTTGATATAGGGGACCAACGACAGACTCTGTAAGTCAGAGCGTCAGAGAGAGCGGCAGGCGAACCAAAACGACGAGAAGCTGGAGCATTAGGCGTTAGGGTAGGAGAGCAGAGATGGAAGGAGATTCGTTGGCAGCGGCGAGGCGGGAGTCTCAGGGGACAGGGAGTGGCCCCTTAGAGGCCTTACAAAAAAAGCTAATTAAGTGAAATAATGGAAAGTTTAAGTGGGTGTCCTTTCGTATTCCGCATGCCTCTTCGTGTTCCACACATCTTCTCGTCTTCTACAAGTCGCCTTGTATTGTTTCGTGTGCATTACTTTCTCATCTTTAGAACATGCTAATAATTAAAAAAATCTTCAGCTTCCGGCTGGGTACATGGCGTCGAGATCTCCGAGGGCCTTCTGGGCCCAAAATTACTTGGGGCGAGCTTGAGTCCTCTACTGGCCCGGCTGAGTCAAGATTGGGCCCCAGTCCTACATCACCCTCTCTCTCTCTCTCTCTCTCTTCCTCAGCTCTATCTCCCTCCCTCTCTCTTCCTCATCTCTCTCTCCCCTCTGTCTCTCTCTCTCTATCTCTCCCTCCCTCCCTCTCTCTCTTCCTCATCTCTCTACCCTCTCTCTCTCTCTCTCTCTCTTCCTCATCTCTCTCTCCCTCTCCCCTCTCTCTGTCTTACAAAATGAGGGAGATCTTACTCTCACACAAAAACCTCTCTCTCTCTTTCTCTCTCTCTCAATGAGTAATCTCTTGCTCTCTCATGTATAAAACCAGTAAGCTCTCTCTCATTAATAATGAGGAATCTCTCTCTCTCTCTCTCTCTCTCTCTCTCTCTCTCTCTGATATGAGTGAAAGCTAGGTCGTCGATTACAACACGTTTGCGTGTCTCTGGAATCTTTGTTTATATTTTCCGGTCGTCTTCGTCGCGGGATTTCACAGTCGCTGATGGGAGCGTGCAACTGCCAGCGTTGAAATCCCGCCTCCGCTCCCGACTCTATCTACAGCTGACTGGGCCATCTATCCCTCGTCGGTCAACGGACGAGCACGAAGGCATCTTCTCCCGCAGGTTACTCCTCTGCTCCGAGCATCCGAGCATCCATTCCGGACATGGCTGAAATCTCCTCCGCGGCGGTGGCGCTGATCGTGGTCTTCATCTTCGTGCTCCTGGGAATCGCCGCCGAGCTCACCTACGTGCTGTGGTATCGCCGGAAATTCCGGAGAGGGCCGCTCTTCGCCGCCGGCGACCAGGAGGCGTCGCCGGCGGGGGGGGATGCCTTCGGGACGCCGGACTCGAAAGAGCTCCTCCTGTACCACGTCCTCTCGCGGGGTCACCAGTCACGCAGCGAGCGAGCTCCGCCGACCGGCGAGCCCTTGTACTCCGTCACGGCGGCGATCGGCTTCGCCTGGCCGGGATCCGACTCCCCTTACTACTCTCAGGCGCGGCCGTCGCCATCGCCGCCGTGGCACGGCGGGGTTTTCTACGGAGGCTTCCACGGCGCCCCTATTGCAGAGAAGGAGAAAGAGGAGGGGTTTTCCCCGGGAAAAGTATGGGAGGAAGAGCAGAAGCCGGCGGCGGCGGTGAAGAAAGAGCAGAAGCCGCCGCTGGCGGTGAAGAAAGAGCAGAAACCGCCGCCGGCGGTGAAGAAAGAGCAGAAGCCGCCGCTGGCGGTGAAGAAAGAGCAGAAAGCGGCGCCGCCGCAAAGAAAAGAGGAGGAGGAGGAGATGGTGGCGGAGGAAGAGGGAAAGGAGGAGGTGGTAGAGGAGGAGGAAGAAGAGAAGTCGGGGTTTGAGTTTTCGCAGATGGAGACGTCGACACCTTCGACGCCGTTCTACACGCCGACGCCGTCTCCGCCGCGAGTTTCAGCGCGCGACTGGGACCTCGGCAGGTATCTGGCCGAGTTGGACGACGAGGTCCTCTCGCCGCCCGCAGAGAGGCTTCTCCGCCGCCCGAAGATACCGAAATAACCATCCCGAGTTGCAGGTTCTCTCTCTCTCTCCCTCTCTCCCCCCGTCGTTCTTGTAATTTCGGCAGTCTTTTTCTATGAAAAAAGATAGAGAGAAACTGGACCTCTCTCTCTCTCTCTCTCTCTCTCTCTCTCGTTCTTGTAATTTGCTCAGTATTTTTCTTTGAAAAAAAAAAATGTATATAAGGTAAACAAGGGATTCAGAAGATGGGTCTACAGTGTTTGACAACATGATGACTTTAATAAATAATAAATTGTTGCATCAGAAATTAAATGGGCATTCATGCACATACACTCTTACATGAAAACTTTGGGCTGCACTCATCATCTTCAATACAAATATGGTGTATTGTTTACATGTATCTGTGAAGAAGAGAGAGAGAGAGAGAGAGAGAGAGAGAGAGAGAGAGTACTTGGATGAAGATTTAGGGCATTTCATGGGCTCGGATCCTTTCCGAACCTCATCAGACAATGAGTCGCCAGCATGGAAGCCCGGCGAGTGAGCTCAGCCAGTTGTCCCACCAGTGGTAACTTCACTGTCTCCCTGTTCTTCAGAGGCTTCTTGTCCCACCTGCAAGTTTGATCAACCCCAAGAGAGAATGGAGTCAACGAAGGTGGGACATAGATTATGAGGCTAAGAAATGCATCAAGTGGAGAGACATTATTAAGTTTTCGCTTGAATTCCTGGCAGGAACAGTAAAGCACAGATTATGAGTACATAGAAAGTTTTTATGCAGAAGACTGTGAGCTACTATAATTGGGAGGAGAAAAGGGAAGATAGAATCCTCTTAATTCCGAGCAGGAAAAGTACAGAAGGAAGATCAGAGCTGTGGATTCATAACCATGGACACCTAGGAAAAATGCAGAGGGCAGGATTACTATAATGACGAGTTCATAGAACAAAGACAGACAACTCTGAATTAACTGTAATAAGAAAGAGCAAAACTGTGAGAATGCATTGATACCATAATGGGTTCAGGGATCAATCTAAACACCAATTTTTCTACCCACAGGAGCGGGAAAAAAAATCACACTTGAGTAAAATTCCCAACACGAACGCCGTTGCTTTTTTGTTAGAGTGTTGAAGAGTAAATACAGAATCCAGGAAGCATAGCATACCAGTCTTCATGGCGGATGACCTTTCCATCTTTAAGATGAAGTTTGATTAGAGAGATGATGTTGATGTCTCTCCCCAGGATTTTGTAGTACTGCTTGTTGTCGATCAACACCTGCAGCAATAATGGAGAGTAAGCACATGATGAGATGTCCATGTCCATTAGCAAGGCCGATGAGACAGTCGGAAATGATGCTTTACCTCTCCATTTCCAGGTCCGGTAGCGTTTTCTTTGATGCTATATTCTACAATCTTTGATTCACTGAATACCTGTGACAGTAAAAAAGAAGCATAAATACTGGCCATTAGAAGTTCTTCACAAGCAACCATGGCGACCAAAAGAGAAGAACTGGAGAAAAGAGTGCAAACTTCGTCACTGCTGAAAACAAACCCAACAAATCAATGACTGGGTGTGAGGGTTTACGCGTAATAAGATGTACAGAAAAACGGAATCATGTTAGAAACAACGATCGTACCTTAGGCAGCGAATAAAATGCCGATTTAATCTGCTTTACTCTGCGAACAGAAAGATGAGTCCGCATAAATCTCTATGCAATCTAAACAAGAAAGACGCATCTGAGACATACCCGTGCGCGCGCATCAGGGGATCTTCAAATGTCGCATTTGAGGCATAAATCTCAAAGTCCCGGGACGTCGCAGTAGATCCGTACCTGTGATATGAGCAATCGATTCAATTAGCCCGAGCATCACTACGACGGAACTGTCAATTTGATCATTTAACTCAGATCTTCACAAGGCGCTCCACTGACAAGATTAATCCTACATCAGCTGAACACCTGAGCATCATCTTCGCAGAACATTTATCCCAGAGAAAAATGACGTCACCACGCAGGACGCGCTCTAGAAATTTCTAGTGCTCTGTTTTTGCCCCTTCGCTCCAATTAACGTAGATGCAAACTTGAAAGTCTTAGAAATTATGAGCGGGGGAAGGTTAACACGAGAGAACTCACAGATTGAGAAGTTGAGGAAGGATTCCCTCGGTTATCGAGCCGGATCCCTTGCCATCCTGCCCCTCTGCCCGCTGCTCTGCAGTATTCTCCATTTCGAAACGAAAACCTCGGATTCCACCAGACTTCTTGAAGAAAAACGACCAGAGAATCACCGCAGAGCCACAGAGAGAGAGAGAGAGAGAGAGAGAGAGGACCACTACTGCGCGAGGAGAACAAAGCAGAACTCGCCGCCACAGGAGGTTTCGAGGTTTTGCCGGCGACGACTGACGCCGCGCGAGAGAGGGCGAGAGACGACGGGCATCCTTGACGTTAATACCCTCATATTTTTCGGAAACTGACTAACCGGTGGGCGTGTGACATGAGATGGATGGGCCACATGCGGATCTCAATCAGACGGCTGAAATTGGCCCACGTCGGTCGACGTTATCAGTGTGACGTCTTTGGCGGCGCTGGCGGCCCGGTTGACGGCGTACTGGGTAGTGGAGCAGAAGCGCCCACCGTGCTAAACAGGGTAAGGTGCGGGGAAGAAAGAGAGAGAGAGAGAGAGAGAGCTTTCTATTCAAGAAATGGACACGCCTACGTGGAAAGAGAGAGAGAGAGGAAGGGAGAGAGGGAACACGCCTAATGGAACCTGATGATCGGCTAGTGACCGCTACCTTCTCTCTCTCTTTCTCTACCCCCTTTATAAATTTAATTTATTACTATTTTAATTGAGTTCGTGAAAACATTTCTCTTTGTTTTACACGCGTCCTCCTCTCCTTCTTCTCCATCAGTTTTTGCAAGAGTTTTTCATCTGTTTTATGGTTTTATTTCTAAAAACTGATAGTAGAGTTAATTTGTATCATGCATTTATTATTATTTATATTTTTTTCAAATTTCAACACCTATGAAAATCAGTTGCTATTATTGTAGTGAGAGATCTATGAAAAAAACCTTTTAGAACACTCATTTGTCTAAAAAATATTGAATGGTGAGTTTCAAAGCATCAAGATATGGATTTTTTATTTCAAAAAATTTATGAAATCTCATTGAGAGTTTTTTTTTAAATGAAGAAACTAAAAAAAATAAGATTTGAAGGATATTTTGGCAACATGGAGGAAAAGGCTCTTCTAATAATGCACATTTTTTTCTTGAAGTGACAATGCTATAAAACTTCCATTTATACATGGAGGATTTTAAAATAAGAATTTCAAGGTGACAACAAAGTCATGATGGTCATGTGAATAACAAAGTCAGGATTTTAAAATAAGAACTTCAAATACCTTGGAGATATTTCAAAACTTTTTTTATGAGATCATGTGAATCAATTAAAGATTTATTTTCACAATTTCTATTATTATAAATCAAATAAGAATTTTAGAGAATATATTTCATAGAGAAAAAATATTAAGAATATTTTAAGCACATTCCTTTGCAATATGATCATATTTTTACTAGAATTAAATAATATAAAGAGTTACCTATTTATTCACAAAATGAGCTCATAATTGTCATATGAAGAGTAGATTAAACCAAATATTTTGAACCAAAGTTGAGATTTCAAAAATAGAAATCAATAGCAAAATCACATATAATCAATATCAAGACAACCAAGTTGCATACATGAAGGCTATTATGATCATTGCTGAGACTATGGTGATGGACATATTGAAGTGAAGGTAAAAATAAGGTTGTGGACGATGAAATTATAGTGGAGATAAAAATAATGTAATGTCAATATTGTAATAATTTGGACATATTGAAGTTTATTGTTGGGATTAAACAAAAGAACAAATTAATTTAGTACATGTGAATGAGGAAAGTAATTTATTCATTATTTACATGACACCAAATGTCAAGTAATAATGATATCTAATTTTTGGTTAGTCCATACAATAGTCATATGATAGGTGAAAAAGAATTATTTCAAAATCTAGATACATCAAAGAAATATCAAGTTAATGGGGGAGATTAAAAAGATTCTCAATTGAAAGAATTATAACTATTCAAGTCCAAATAAAATCAAGCATAAAGAAGTTGATAAATGATGTTTACTCTTCTAAAATTAGCATACAACTTCTTGACTATAGGCCAAGTGACCAAATTGAGATATATGCTTCATTTTGTTGATGACATGTGTGTTATTTGAAATAAGAAAAGAAATATGTTACTCATTTCAATTCCTAAAGTTGGTAAAATTTGTTTCCTCATAACATTTAAAATTAATAGAGTTTCCTACAATTATCAAAAATTCTGATAATGCATGTATTTGGTATTTACGACATGGTCATTTATATTTCAATACATCGATGTTACTGTCATAAACTCATCTCAATCTCCTCTTGAGTTCTACAATTGTCAGTGCAATGAAAAAAAGAAAAAAAAAAAGAAATAACAAGTTAACTCTTAATTTTATATTCTCTACTCTCAAATGAAGTGAGATTGGTCTTTTATACTAGTCTTGATAATAACACAGTAGACCAGACATATCTCAGTCAATAATGAGATAAATAAGTTTGATTCTTAATGAGGGAAAATAGGTAAATGAATACTTAAATTAGATTAGCCCTAAATAGGCCCAAACAATATTGATTCAAACATAAGGATTGAGGTAAAAAGATAAGATAAAGTGTTCTTGACACTCCCCCTCAAGTTAGTGAATGCATGTCTTTCATTCTTAACTTGTATATGAAATGAGGATATGTGTTGTTGCTTAATCCTTTAGTGAAAAAGTCTATAACATGATTGTTTAATGATAAATATAGTGTACATATTAATATGTTATTTAACTTATCTTTGATAAAGTATCAAATTTCAATATGTTTGTTTTGATTATATTAAATTGGATTGTGTACAATGTTAATAGTCAATTTATTGTCACAATATGACTTAATTGAATCCTCCAATTCAACTTGCAGATCTTTAAAAATGATATTTGCTCATAAGGCTCTACATATATCTTGAGTCATAGTTCTAGATTCTACTTCTACACTTGACTTAGCTATCATATTTTATTTCTTACGTCTCCAAGTGATTTGATAAAAAATGTTCAATTTGTTGAGGTAGATCTTCTATCAATAATAAATTATGTATATTCAACATCAGTATATTGTGAGGACCCTACAAATGATAAATAGAAATAAGATGAGAGTAATAGAATAGAGAAAGATAAGATGTGATACACAAGATCTTCTTGCCGCAGCTAGACTATCCCCACTCCTCCTCGATTAGTCCTTGGGCCTTGCAGCAGTACCCAATCTCAATAGAAGTAAAAACATAATCTTCTTTCCCCCCTCTAGACCTTTCTTACATATGTTCACCTAGGGCTATGATGATGAGAGAGGGTGAGAGCCTCTTGTAAGTAATTGGGCATGTTGTCGCTTTCACTTTTGAGAGTACACAATCTGTTGGCCCACTTGTACCCATCATACTAATAGTGCTTGAACGTCTTACATTCATCCCAGTGCCTCTAGCACCTTATCCTCAAGGTGCAATTTGAGGAAGAGTTGTGTCATCTTGGCTATAGATTCTCAAGTGGCTTCAAAAGGGGGTAGATCATGCCATTGGATTAGTAACTTGAGTCCCTTGGTTGATTGCCACACGTCAAGAACTTCAACTTGTTGGACTATCCATTGCATGCCACTATCTAAGCTCACAACTAGTAGTTAGTAGGTGCATGATAGGTCCAAGTGGTAGACAACATTGTTGATGTGCTCCAAAACTTAGAAAGGCTCAAAAAACTTGGGTGCTAGCTTCTCATTCCTCCACTATGCCAAAGTTTTCATCCAATAGGGCTATAGCTTGAGATAGACTTTATCACCCTCTTTAAACTTCACATCTCATCGATGACAATCAGCAAAGTGTTTCATGCATGTTTGGACTTAGGCAAAGTTCTCTTTAATTATGTCAAACATCTCATCTTGTGTCTTGAGGAGATCTACCAAGGTCGAGAGCTTCACCAATAGTGAGCCAAAGTGAACAATTAGGAGAAGATCTTTATCATACAATACACAAAAAGAAGTAGTTGAAGAGAATAATGAAATGTTAAGTTGAACCACAATTCCGTCCACGAGTCATTTACTCTATTAACAAGACTTGTTTGAGGAGAAATAACAAAGGAAGAATTTAGACAGTTGTTAACTTTCTTAGTTTGACCATCTATTTGAGGGTGGAATGATGTGTTTTGCCTAAGTTTAGTGTCATGTAATTTGGGGAACTCTATTCAAAATTAGTTGAAGAAAATTGTCTTGATATGAGATTATGGAATAGAGAATCTCATGAAGCCTAATGATCTCTTAGAGGGATATTCTTGTTACATCTCTTGCTGAATATGGGTGTCATAATGTCACAAAATGTGTAAATTTAGTTAAGCGATCAACCACAACTAAGACATAGTTCTTATTGTAAAAGTGTAGTGAGCCCTCTATGAAGTCCATGGTCAATTTGTCTCACATTTGTTCAGGTATTAAGAGGGGTTACAATAAGACTATCAATGAGGTTGATGCATCCTTATGTATTTGACACAATGAGCATTCAATCACATATTAGAGGATGATTTACTCCATATTGATCCATAAATGACTAAATAATTCAAGAGGGAGGGGGGCTGAATTAAATTTTAATTTTTCTAAAAATATCTCATTTAAATATATATATATATATATAAGCCAATAAAAGATAGTTCAGAATATATTTTAAAATAATTCACTAAACTCTTTTGACTTACATCCACTTTTGACTACTTCACTTCGATTTTATTATTCTTCTTCATAATACAATCTTAATTTTTATGGAATTAAAAACTATTTTTTAACCAGTAATGATGTTTGAAATCACGCATTTGTAGGAAACAACATCAACTATCATTCACAATTGGATAAACTCAAAGGACAAGGTCACCCTTTTAGTTAACTCAAGCACATGTTTATTATCTAATTAAAACTCATTTAGTAAACAATAGTAAGCATTTTTTTTTATTGACAATTATGCTCATGTGAGTTGGATATATTTTTTAAATAAATAATTATATGTATTTTTTTAATTTATTGTTTATAATAATATTTGTACCATTAGTGGATGTGTTATTAAAACCATGTGTATAAATAGAGAGTGAGAATTTTTATTAAATACATTTGATTCTTTTTTCAAACAACACGATATGTAAAGACAATTTACACTTAGAAAAACTTCAAAGCAAAATAAAATAGTTGAAAGGAAAAATAAAATAGTGATAGAAATGGCACGAAGTATGTTTGGTGAGAACTATCTTCCAAATTATATTTGGGTTGAAATAATGACATCAACAATATATATTTTCAATCTTTTTCTAACAAAAGCAACCATGATCACTCCCCATAAAGCATGGTATGACAAGAAACCAAAGGACAGTCATTGAAATTATTCCCCATATTTTAAGTGATTCTCATGATCGTGGCAAAATATATAAGAAAAGTGAAAATATATTATCATTAGTTTTAGTGATGAAAGCAAGAGTTATCATTTATTTAATAATAAAATAAAAACTTGTAATTAATAATTGATATGTTATTATTTATAAATATAATTATTAAAATTAATATATAGATGGATCATGATTGATGTGTCCTCTTTATTAAGCTCTACTTAGAATGAAATTTTAAAACACTAGTGGTTATGATAGTCACAATAATTCTAGTCTTGAGTCAATTGTTTCAAAGAAAGTACAACTTATAAATGAGATATATGAGTCATTTATTTTTGCCTTAGTGGTTATAAAACCAAATAATTATAAAGAGAGTCAAAGAAAAAAATGAGAGAAAGTTACGAAAGAAAAAATTTACTAAATTGAAAAAAATAACACATGAGAATTAGTAGATATACTATTGAAAAATAAAGCTACTGGTGTGAAGTTGGTTTCCAAAGTCAAATATAATCAAAATAAAAATGTACAAAAATACAAGACAAGATTGGTGGTAAAAAGATATCTACAACAAGATGTTATTGATTATTTCAAAAATTATGTTTCTTGTTACTAAATTTGAAACTATTATAAATATTTTTTAAATGATAGCTCAAATGAAATGATAAATATTATAATTTAAATATTTATGTTTGAACAGATATTTGAATGAAGATGTGTATGTTAAGCAACTTGAGAGGTTTGTCATTAATGGCAAAAGGGACAAAGTTTACAAGTTGAAGAAAGTATTGTATAGACTTAAATAAGTACCAAGTACATGCTTCAATCAACTTGAATCATGTCTTCATGAAAATATTTTTCATCAAAGCAAGAGTGAACCATCACTTTATGTGAAGAAGAAAGAAGGGAATATTTTCAGTATTTATTTACGTACTTGCAACAAAGAAGAAAGTTTGTGTATGTGGAATTTGACATATGAGTTTAAGACATGTGAAAGTAGAGTTTGATATGACCAATTTAAACTTTTTTCATTATTTTCAGTCTTCAAATTATTGAAAATAATTGTGACATATTTGTTTTTAATGAGAGTATGTTTTGGATCTACTTAAGAAGTGTAATATGTTGAATTGTAAAACTTGTCTTACTTCGACGAATACAAGTGAAAAATTATATGGAAATGATGGCACTATAAAGGTGGATGACTGATTTTATAAAAGTTTTACTGATGGTTTAATATATTTAACTCAAAATAGGTTGGATATTATGTTCTTAGTCAATTTGATTTTCATATTTATGTATTATCCTACATCACATCATCTTTGAGCAAAAAAAATAATTCTTTGATAATGTTGGGACATCAATAATTTTGAAATCTAATACAAGTATATACCTCATTTTAAATTATTTATTTTTACTAACTATGATTGGAAATTTTATTTAGATGACAAGAAAAATACAAATAAGTTTATTTTCAGCTTCTAATTAGGTACAACAATTTTGAGTTTGAAAAAATTAAAAACTTACACATTATCATCATCTGAAATTGAACATACTATTGTATTATCAATCTCACAATAGGGTATATAGATGAGGAGGATCATAGAAGATCTCAACTTAGCATAATCTAGTCTAATGAAAATATATTTTGACAATTAGTCAACGATATCAATGACCAAGAATTTAGTGTTCTATAGAAAACTTAAACATATTGAGATTCATCATCATTTTATATACAATCAAGTTGTTGTCAATTTAATCAAGATAAAAGTTTTATTTAACAAAACATCAAATTGTCGATGATATATAAAGGTGATAAGTCTTCATTATCATGAGTTAATAATTAATAAATAATATAGCTTTAGTATTAACTCATGATAAATAGACTTATATTTATATTAAATTGTAAAAAGTGATTTTTAATTTGTTTTTTTTTGTTTATTATGTGATTTTATGTGAATTTATATAATTTTTGTAATCATTTTTTGAGTTAAATAAAGAAAAAAAAAAGATAGAAAAAAGAGGAGGACTTGTTGATCAATTGAGCCCACAAGCAAGTCGGAAGCATAGTTGGGTAGAGCCACAAGCAAGGGCTCGAGCAGCTAAGGATGGATTGATATGAGGCATGTGTGCATCACTCCCCTTCCACGTCACCAGTGGCCAGTCGAGCATGAGGTAAGGAGTGGTCGTACACACGTGAGAAAGAGACTCATTGATTTTCAAATCTCATATTACTATATATTCGTCTCAATATTTAGCATATAATTGATGTGGGACCCTGGTCACACCTTTTCTAGAATATTTTAATATTTTTTTTACCTCAAATATCCCTTATTTATCAAAAAGAGGTACCTCAATGACATCACTTTATAAGTGGTATTTACGTACATATTTTACTCTCTCTCATGCAAGTGAACAACCAACGAAAGTTCGAATCCTACCATAGCCAAAAATCATTTTTTTATCTAATTAAATCATAATTTTCTTGTAGATTGACAGTGAAGGATTAAGTCGTCAAAATTACTCAATCATCAGTAAAAATTTCGTCAACATAATTCGCGGAGCATCGTTATTAAAATTATTGAATAATTCACGATAAAAAGATCATAAATCCATCAAATAGATCATCTCTAATTTATCGACAAACAAGCTATCGTCGAGAAGAAGATGATTCGTTGGAAGATGAGTCACCACTGTTAAGAGTATATTAGATGCAATGAAGAACCTCCTCTTGCTGTGCAAACTTGAGAACAAAACTCTTTAACACACGCCTCACCTCCATCTAGCTCATCATTGTAGGGTGATGGCCGCCGAAGAACTACAAAATCATCATTTTTTTACTCCACTAAGTGATAGCCACTGGAGATGATTCAACAGCCTATTTCATTGATCTCTAGACTTCATAAAAAGATCTAAAGATTACGCACATCATCCTTGTCCAAAGAGAGCCTTTGAGGCCATACATATTATACAATAATCTTCTTAAATATTTAAGATTCTAATGCATCGTCGATACATCACCACTGTGATGTCAAACTTTATTTCACTATTTTTTAACTAGTTCAACTTTCATTATCTTTTGTGGACTTTGAAAAGAGATCTAGTAAATAATCAAGTCGTCTATGTCTAAGAAGAGCCTTTGAGGTCATAGACATCATTCAATAATCCTCTCAAACATATAAAATTTTAACGATTGTTGTTGTGAGGTTATAACTGTCTTTCCTACTTTCAACTTAATTTTTACTTTACTTAGTAATTTCAAGTTACTAAAATATTATTCATTCAATTACAATTCTTATGACTTTTACAGATCTTAATTTGACCAATTAAATTGTTTGTAATCACTTACGTTAGAATCGCTAGATGGAACTTTATGTCTGCCCAATTCGCGTTCGTCATGCGTTGATGTCATCTTGACGTCCTCACCCTTATTTTTCTTTTTTATGAATTTTAAATATATTTTATTTTTATTTCTTATTTTAAATTTTATAAAAAATTATATTCTTTGAGAAAAATTCTAAAATATTATCTGATATTATATTACATCCATGTGATCAACTTGAAAAACTATCATTATTTTTAGAACTTTTATTGAATTATAATTAATATATTTATTTAAAAATACTTCTAAATATCCAAAAATTAGTATTTTTAGTTTTATAAATTTTAAATTTATATAATTTATTATACAATGACTAAGTCACGTCAAAAGGCTTTAAGTTATTCAAATTTTATCATGTTTTGTGAATTACTTAACATCACTAGTTTTACATCAAGTCAGAGTGTTGAATATTGATGTTGCACTATGAATGACAGTCGTGGCTAAAAATTACCATTTTTGTTAAAGTAGACTTACCCAATTTAGATATAAATTTCTCTTTGTATTTTTTTTTGTACCTTCTCCCCCTCCTCTTTTCCTCCCTATAAAAAAAGGATTTAAATTAGTTACTTTTTATTAAGTTTCATTAATTACCTGATATCAGTAGTTTTGCATCAAGGCGGAGTGCTGAAGGTAGAACTCCGGCATGGCGGGCAGAGGACAAACCAGATCACCGGTACCGCCAGCAGCACGGCCAACCTGCAAAGGAGGTGACGGTAGAACTTGTACCATTGGTGCCCCCGCTTCCCTCATCTCTCTCTCTCTCTCTCTCTCTCTCTCTCTCTCTCCAGAGACTATCTCCGCAGCAAGGGAGTCTGCTATACTAAGTAGAAATGAGAGAACGGTGCGGTGTCTCACCCGATCAGAGACATCAACAAGCTCACTTGAGTCCAAGTGATCCGATCCGTCCATCTGCCATAATCTTCAAGTCAGCGGCCGCGTGTCGAAATCAGATTGTTCTGCGAGATTGCGTACATTTTTCCCGTACAAATTAACATTTAATTGAGATCAACAACACGGCATCTATCTCTCTATACATATATTTGTCGATATATCTATACATATAAATCTGATAATTTCCTGTTTTATATATGGCCATAAAAGTTTTTCAATAAATTATTAGTATAATGACGTCACCCGAATTTAACGGAAGCAACGAGTAGAGGAAGTCAGAAATTTATAGATCTACCCATGACTTCTTATCGAACGGGCCCATTGTTTAATTGAAATGGGCCCAATTTAATATTATCCAGACATTTTTTTCCCCACTTGACTAGGATGACTCACCAGGGGAGGGGCCGCCCGCCGGCGGCAGCGGTGGTGGGAGGAAGTCAGATCTTGGGAGCCCTCCGTTGACTTGATCTCGGAATGCTGGTTTCTGGCGAGACTTGAATTCCTCGCCTTATCCTCTTCCAGGGAATGAGAACAAGTGTGAAAACGACGCGAGGCCCGCTTGAATCGGCCTCGGGGCATCCATTCGGCATTCTACACGTGTCAACACATTCAAACATTCTTAGACGTCTCTCTCTCTGTCTCTCTCTCTCTCTCTCGCTCTTGGGGGGAGGGAGGAGCTTGATCTATGCGGAAGCCTGAACGACGGTGCGCTTGGGAGGGCGCTGGATGGGGCCGGCGGTGGAGCGGAAAGCTTCGGAGATCACCCTGTCGTGAACGCACCAGTGGAAGGGGACCGGTTTCTTCACCGCCGTTGAAGAGCAGATGGCGCAGACGGTTGCCTGGGGGAAGTGCGACGCGGCGGAGGAAGAGAGAAGGTGATACCTCTGCCTCTGCAGGTTCTTCATGATCTCGTAGTTGAGCAGCCGCACGACTCCCGATCCGTCCGCTGCTGACTCCAACGCAATCGACTGCGCCTCGGCGCTGCGCTGCTTCGATTCGACTGGCCGCCGCAGAATGGCCACCTCCGGGACCACCACATGGTCCCGGCGGCTCCGGCCGCGCCTCTCCCTCCTGGACCTCTTCAGTTGGACGATAATCGCGCCGTCCTTCTCTCGCGCAATCCTGGCGAAATCGGTCCCCTCCTCGATCGGCGTCTTCCTCCGGATCTCCGCCTGCGGCCGCCCGGGACTGGCCTTCCTCTGGTTGAGGAGGAACAGCGCGATCCTATCGGGAGAAACCCCAACCATGTCGCCGACGACCAATTGAAGCTTCTCGAACACGAAACCGTGGTCGATAACGACTCTCCCGACTTCAATCTCCTGTTCTCTGTCGGAGAAGAGGACTCGGAAGGGGGAGAGGGCGGCTGTGGGAGCGGGGATTACCTCCTCCTTCATCGCCGTCGTCACCTCGGCGGCAGAGAAGGCGCATCCAGAAGAGGAAGGAGGAAGGGGGCGGGTAGGGTTTTCGGGAACAGGGAGGAACAAAGAGGGGCAAGAGGGCGGGGTCGTTTTAAAAGGCGCCTTCGATTACAGGTAGGAGGGTTGTAGGGGTATTACTGGTATTCCATGTATGTTATTGACGGTCCAGCGGCGCGGCTGGGGCCTACCACCGTGGCGATATCCCATTAGTTTCACTACTCTAGCGGTACATGTGGCGGGCTCATGGTGCTCCAACATTCCTGCCACGTCGATCAACTGCTGGCTGACGCTTCCCCACGTGTACGATGATGTCAGCACATTATTTCCTTTCTTACCCAGCTGACTTGTAAAAATTTTCCTGACCTGCCACTCAGCTAGAGGACGTCATTTATATCCTTAGCCAGCTGGCCTGCCCCGACCCCCCACAATGCAGTGTTAATTTTCGTACCCCGTTGACTTTTTTTCCCATCTATGCTCGCTCCTCCTACTTTATGGCATGAATTATAGATTCAAATCCTACTCAAATATAGAAATTATTGAACGTGAGCAAGAACATGGCCTTCATCACAGTACGGCATATGTTCGGAAGCCAAATAGAAATAATCAACTTCGATTTGACCGTTTGACTATGAGGGCCGATCATGGGCGCCACAGTCCAAGCAAAAGAACGCCCCTTTCTACATGTGGACGACAAACATTTTTAACAAACGAGCAGATAAACCTTCTACATATGGAAAAGGTGCAGCCAAAACGTGTACAACTAGGATCCAAACAACAAAGCAGGTGGGCGGTCCATGCTGATGTGGGTTGACAGACCCACCCTTCGAGACCTTGAGAACGTGGTCAACGAGTGGCGATCACCAGCAGCTCCATGGCCATGGGCTCTATGAAAGAGCAATAAGGCGTCTGCCGCCACCGCCATGGAATGGATTCATCATGATATAGAGGGTGTGAGGTCCTCTGCTGCCAAGAAGCTTAGTTTTCCTCTCCAGCTAGCTCTCTATTGCAGCACGGCATTGCCTCACGTGGGTCCATCTGAATTCCTAACAAGCATGTTTTTCAAAGCTCAACCCTATAATCATCAATTTTTCAACCTCCAGCATTGTCTCTAGTGAATACTCACATCTCTAGCTTTCGTCTATTTTTTCATGGGGCTAGTGTAGCCAATTTGTCCCATTCTTTGTTGTCTGTTCTTGGTTGCTCTCTTGTGGTTGATCAATTCTTTCCTACTTTTGATGAAGTTATTTTTCTTCTTATAATATTCAAGATGTCGTTTTCTATGGATTTCTTCTATTTGATGTTCAACTTTCTTGTTAGCTGATCAGAAAATCATTGCTCTACTAATCATTGATTCAAGTGCTCTATGTTCCTCTCCATTGATGGTAGCCTTTGTAACTCATTCTCTACCTTCATTAATTTATGTCATTTAGTTTTATATATATCATTTCCACCTCCTTCTC
Source organism: Spirodela intermedia (assembly GCA_902729315.2). Classification (NCBI taxonomy): domain Eukaryota; kingdom Viridiplantae; phylum Streptophyta; class Magnoliopsida; order Alismatales; family Araceae; genus Spirodela; species Spirodela intermedia. The sequence continues at coordinate 6,101,777 of LR746274.1, read as the reverse complement.
TTGTATCTCGGATGTTGTTTTGTTTGTATTGGTGGCTATTAAGATTGGTAGCTCTAATATCAGTTGATAGGAATCCAACATTGAGAGAGCAAGAAGAAGTAGGTCTAGTGGAATTTCAATAAGCAAAACCAAAAAGAAACAAGAAAATCGAAAAATTAGATCTTGTATGTGATCCAAGAACAATTGTGTGGTAATCATTCAAGAGGGGTTAATACTCTCCCAAGATGTTGATAATAACCTCTCCTCTTTTCGTTCCTCGCTAGTCTTTATATAAACCCCACTTCTCTTCATATGACCTCTCTTTGAGAATTTATAGATTAAACCCTAATGTATGAATTTTTTGCCCTATTATCACTCTTGGAGGAAGAAATATAAAATGGGGGTTTGCCGATCTTGGTGGTGTTGTTGATTGACCCGTAGGTAGGCCGTTGGATGATTAGTGGGGAAGAGAAGGGAAAGATTCGAAAAAGCTACTTCCATGAAGGGCTCCATGAGTCTTATACTTGACATACATCATAAGGCACAAATATTATGACAATAATATTATTACAATAATAAAATATATGAATATAATTTTATGACATATCTCTTGAATATTGGTTTGCTAAGGCCCTTGGTAAGTACATTTACTTGTTGATCCTATGATAATACAAATGGTGTAAACATAAGCCCACTTTCAGCCTCTCATTGATAAAATGTTGAATTATTTCAATGTGCTTCATAAGATCATGTCTCAATAGATTATGAGCTATACTTATAGCTGATTTGTTGTCACATAAAGTTTGATATGATCATTCCATTCAACCATCAAGTCTTCTAGAATGTTTTCCACACATAGTACTTCACATTTATTGTGGCCTATCACTCAAAATTCACTCTTTTTACTTGATCTTGTTATCACCTATTGCTTCTTACTTTGCTAGATATTTAGATTATCATATAAGAACATACAAAATTCAAATGTAAACTTTTTGTCCACTATCTATCATGAATAGTAAGTACTTGAAAAGGTTTCAAGATTCACATTTTCATTGTTCTGAAATAAAATAACACTCATGATTGTTCCTTTAAGGTAGCTTAATACCTTGTAAGAGTTATGCAAATGAACTTTTATTGGGTCATATATGAATTGACTTATAACTCTTATGGAGTATGCGATGTTCGGTCATGTATGAGATAAATAATTCAGTATGTTAACTAATTGCTCATATATTTCTCGATCAATCATATTTCTTTATTTTATATTGTCAAGTTTTTGATTTAGATCAAGGAAGTATTACTCATTTTACATGCAGTTTTACTAAAAGTTCTAAAAACATGTGAATCTTGAAACCATAATTGTGATATGAAATTAATATCCCATATTTTGGTTAAGCTACCTAAATTCAAAGGAAATATCTTAATTTTTCTAAAGCTTTGATGTCCAATTCCTTGGACAAGCATTGGTTTAGGAGTTCTACCTCCTCCTTATCATTTCATCACTACAATATTATCAACATATACAAGTAATGTTGTTACTCTCCTTAAATAATAGTATTTAAAATAATGTGTGATATCCAATACTCTATTTGTAGCCCATGGTAATCATAATTTCTTGAATATCTCAAATTATAATTTTTATTAATTATTTGGATCCAAACCAATGATTTCTTCAGCATACATATTGAGCTAGTATTCAACTCTTTTTTATTAACATATTGAATTAAAAGAAAATTATTCTAGTGGAATATCCATATAAAGCTCTTATTTTATGTGTACATGTATATAAATATTTTTAAGATCAACTTGTAGTAGATCCCTACCATAATGTGCTATTAAATATAATAATTTTTCATTGCGTTTGTCTTTACTATGAAGCAAAGGTCTCTAAGTAGTCCACTTTGTATGCTTTAATATATTATTTAGTTAGCAACATACTCTTCTTTCATTCTTTTTTCTATAGGCCATATGTATTTATATAACCACTTGTGGCCAATTGTTCTTTTTTACTTTAGCAACTTTATTAGTGCTGAGTTATGGATTATTAACTCAATATTATTAAAATATTTTTTAGATATTAATCTGAAATCATGAAATTGATCATTTGAAATCATGAAATTGATCATCTGAAATATGAATTTGATTATAGATTGATGTCTTAGACAATATTAAGGAGTCTAGATGATAAATATATAGATTGAAGTACATTTCAACAAAAAGTCAAGGTGTAGAATGATTAAATTAATGATCTTAATGATATAAAGTATCTTATAAAATAATAATTATTTAGGGACATAAATATTAAAATTTGTAATTATAAATACATTAAAAAAATTATGTAAAATAAATTTGTCATCATCTTATGTGTGAACCTTTATTTTTTTATTTTTTGTATCAAATGACCTTATTAATATGTAAATATGATTGATCATTAGAAGCATTTCTTAAATATGAGTCAAATGTAATAAATTTTGGAGAAAAAATATTGGAGTTAAATTGCTATTGATTTTATAAGAACACTAAAATAATACTTTTTATCAATGTAAAATAATTTAGATGTTTGACCTATTCAACTAAAATATTTTTTTATTTGAGAAAATACGTCACATATACAAACATACGATTATTAATATAAAGTTGGTACAAAGAGGAACCCAAACTGAGAAATATATAAAAATATTTAAAGTATTAACATAATTATAATTTTTATAAGTATTAAAAACCCCCCAGCAACCATCAATTTTTCAGCTTCCAACATTTTATTCATTAAAAAAATACAATTGTTTCCTCCCTTTGGGAATGGCGCAGTTGATCATAGGCGCAGTTTCTGCATCTGGGAGACAAATATTTCTTAGAAAGAACAGTTAGACCTTCTATATATGGAAAAGACCCAAGCAAAACATGTAGAATTAAGATTCAGACAGCATAACAGCTGGGAGGTTCATGCTGACATGGGTTGACGGACCCTCGAGACCCTGAGGACCTGGTCAACGACTTGGGAGGCGACCACCGCGGGGGAGAACCTCCGGACCATGTCCTCCCTCGCCCGCCGTCCCCTCCGGCGAGCCTCCTCGGGGCTCCTCACCACCCTCCTCATCAGAGCCCGCAGCTCCGCCACCGATGGCTCCGCCCAGAGATGGCTCTTGAATGGGCCCTCCCCCACCGCGCTCATCCGGTCAACGGGCAGCGGGTAGCTGTTCTCCGCCGTGAGGAACTCCGCCGGGCCGGACCAGTTGGTGGCGATGACCGGCAGCTCCATGGCCATGGCCTCCACCAGGGGCCTCCCCCACCCTTCCCCCCTTGACGGGAGCACAAAGGCGTCCGCCGCCTTGTACAGCCTCGGCAGCTCCACCTGCGGGATGTGCGCCTCCAGGAGATAAACCGGCGCCCACCCCTCCTCCGGCGCCGCCAATCCGGCGGCGGTAACAAACTCCGAGATCCTCCGCCGGATCTCGCCGCCGCCGCCGCCGTCGTGAAATGGGTTCGTCAAGATGTAGAGGGAGACCCCATCCGCCGCCGAGAACTCTTGCAAGAAGGCCCCCAGCAGCAGGTCCCATCCTTTCCTACGCTCCCATTTGAAGATACTGAGGAAGACGAAGCTTCCCCTCCGGTGGGCGTTCGCCGGCGGCAGCACTGGGTCCCCGGAGGGGAGTGTCAACGGGCGGTGCCTGGAAGGGTCGAAGAAGTAAACGTCCACGGGCTGCGCCACCACCACCACCTTGGAGGCCTCCACGCCGCTGCCGACGAAGGTCGCGGCGTTGAACTCGGTGGGCACCCACACGGCGTCCATGCGGTTGCACCGACGTACGTGCTCCGGTTCGACTCGGTCAGTCTCGAACATGGTCCGCCCCACGACGGCCAGCGCCGCCGCGTAAGCGCCGCCCGGCGGGCATGGCGTCGTCTGGAACAACGACGGAGCCCACGCGCCCGGCTCGCTGTGGCAGACCACCACCGTCTCCGCCGGCGGGCACTCGACGGCGTAGAGCCGCCGCGCCAGGGACTTGTCCGTTTCCGACAAGCCGGCCCAGAACTCGGGGTTCCCCAGGTCCCCGTGCTGGTCGATCGTGAGCCGAATCGGCGGGTTTTCCATTTCCTCCATCATCCTGCTGAGAGCAGTGATGTAGGACCAGGCCTCGGAGCTGTACCCTCCGCCGGAGAGGAAAGGGGCCATCCAGAGAACACATGGTGGGCGCGTGGGTGAGGGGACAATGGGCTTTCCCCATGGCCATCCCGCCGTCTTCCACGGCGCCATCGGGGTCAGCGCCGACGGCCGGCGGAGAATGGAGAGGAAGGAGGAGGCGGGGGAGGGTAGCAGAGACCGGATATGGCGGAGCCGGGTAGCCGGAGCGGTGGCGATTCCTAGGGTAACGGCGAGGAGGAGAACCAGACCCGCCGCGGCCCAGAAGGCCGGCGTCCGGGCCCGTGGGATCTCTGCGGTGGCTGATGGGCTCACGGGGACGACGGGAGCCTCGCCGGAGTCCATCACCGGCGCACGGAGATCCAGGAAGAAGAAGCTCCTGGCCTGATCCGAACGAGCTTTCTTCCTCCAAAAGAACCAGAGACTGCGGCCCAACGAGTGGGACCCACCGCCCTTTTGGTCCAGATATGGGCCCAGCAATTAATGGGCCGGGGGTTCGCGATGGCCAAAGGTACGGAAACTGGCCGAGAGCTCGAATCAGTTAAATTGGGCCCAATAAGGCGGCAACCAGCTCATCACATCGCAGAAGTCTCTCTAGCACGCCTCAACTCTCCAAGGCCCAGCAACTGGGAAAAGTCAAACCTGACCCGTCTGGATCGACTCGGTCTGCTCCCATTACCACAACTCCATCCGAGAGAGAGAGAGAGAGAGAGAGAGAGAGAGAGAGAGAGAGAGAGAGAGAGCAGTCAACGTTGCTGATTGGCCGGCCAGTTTCAAACATATCCAAGTTTTGAGGATCCACCTCAACTTGTACATCCGGGGCTGGGCCTTTTAATTATATTTTAATTTTTATTTTAGTTTTTTATTTTTAATTTGTATGAATTCTGAGCTCGGAAATTAATTATTAGGTAGTTTTTGGGATTTAAATCTGGCGTGGGCTAATCTTTCGTGCTTTGGGGGCCACAAACTTGAATGGTAGACCGCGGGATCGACAGATGGAAAAGGGCGGGTCAAAGTAAACCCGATTAGAATTGCACCAGCATAGCAGCTTTGACCTTCCAGTAACAGACTATTGACTTTTGAACGTTGACCCTGGAATGGAGAGAGCAGGGAGAACGGGTAGGCTCTGGTGGCCGCCGCCTCCGGGCCTACTGGTCAGCAAAACGAAACCCTCCACGGCGATATTTTGGAACGATACGTGTCGCGATATAATGACAGTATTCTCCCTTGTTTTTTTTCTGATATCGTTACGACGTGTTTGGTTATTCACTACGCCTCTCTCCGCTCTCACAAGCAAGACACCGGAGAGAAGTTCAGCGGCAGATGCTGTGATGAGGTCATCAACAAGGGGTGGAGGATATCAGATCTCGAAGAAACATCAGCAATTCGAAGATATCGGGACGAGAGAGAAAAAGAGATAAAGAATAGTCAACCAAAGCTACTTACGACCGATCTTCTGTCTACGGAGGAGAAGGTTTCAACATTCTCCCTCCTCTCTCTCTCTCTCTCTCGCTATCATTGGGGGAGAAGCTATAAATGCCCCAAAAGAGAGGTTTGCACCTCTGTCTCCGGAGGAGAGAGAAAAAGAATAGTCAACCAAAGCTACTTACTACCCTTCCTCTCTCTACTGAGGAGAAGGTTTCAACATTCTATCTCTCTCTCTCTCTCTCTCTCTCTCTCAACCCTTGGGGATAGGAGTTATAAATACCGCAACAAAGGGTGGTTCCACCCTTCAATTCAACATTCTAGAGCGAAGGGAGAGAGAAGAATTCTGATCGAGCCGCCTGTTCCTGCTGGGTCGCCAAGGATGGAGGAGATAGAGGTCCCTTGCTGCTTCGTCTGCCCCATCTCCCTGCAGATCATGAAGGACCCGGTGACCACCACCACCGGTGCCACATACGACCGCCAAAGCATCGAGCGGTGGCTCCTCGTTGACCGCCGCCGAACCTGCCCCGCCACCAACCAGCCCCTCCCCGCCCCCTCCGAGCTCACCACGAACCACACCCTCCGGCGACTCATCCACGCCTGGCTCGCCACCGGCGAGAGCCACCGTCGGCGCCTCGTTGAGAGCCTCGCAGCCGCGATAATCGAGAGCTCCAGGGAGAACCAGGCGGACATGGCCGAGCAGGCCCTGAGCATCCTCCTCTCCCTCGTGGCCGAACCAGAGGAACTCAAACCTCTCGTGGAGTGCAATAACCACGAACTCGTTCACTCTCTGGCGTGGTTTCTGTGTTCCAGAGTAACTACACAGGCGATTATCGCCATGAGTATCGTCTTCGAGCTGGGTGGCAGGAGCTGCGTGGAGAGGCTGAAGCCGGAGTTCTTCCCTCCGGTAGTCGGTTTCCTGCGCGCTCGGAGGTCACCGTCGGAGATGAAGGCCGCGCTGAAGGTGCTGCTCGCCGCCGGCGAATGCGGCGCCAACCGGGGGATGATGGTGGACGCCGGCGCCATCGGCGAGCTAGTGGAGCTCGAGCTAGCCGCGCCGTCTTGCCGGAGGACGACGGAGCTGGTGCTAGCCGTGCTGGCGAAGCTCTGCATGTGCGCCGAGGGGCGGGCGGAGCTGCTGCGGCATCCGGCGGCGATCGCCGTGGTGGGGAAGACGTTGCTGAGGGTGTCCCCGGCGGCGGACGACGAGGCGCTGAGGATTTTGTATCAAGTCTGCAAGTTCTCCGGGAGGAAGGAGGTGGCGGAGGAGATGCTGAGGGTGGGAGCGGTGGCCAAGGTCTTTATGGTGCTGCAAGCCGACTGCCCCCCCGCCGCCAAGAAGAAGGCCAAGTGGATCCTCGGGTTGCACCCGGTGACGTGGAGCAGCTCGCCTTGTACAGCCGTCTACGCGTTGACCGGCTACACTCAATTTTGACAAGTGAACAGCCGATTAAAACCCAACTCTGGTCAACTACATTTACATTTTTGTCATCAAGATGAGCCCATAATTTTTTTATGAATGACCCATCAAACATTAGTTGATAACAAGAAAAAATAGTTAATAATCGACAACCCCACAATCTAAAAAATGCAAAATATTTAATAGGAATGTGGGGCGTGTGTAGTGGGGAAGCAAACATATGGGAGAGAGTTGACTTTGGCCACTAAGGAGTAATAACTTTGTTTAGTTTGTCCTCTCTTAAATTACTGAATTAGGAGAATCAGTTCTAGCAAATGCACGGCCTTGTGGCGCCACACTTCAATGATTTTTTTAAAAGATTATCAATATTATATATTATATATATATATATATTAGTTAAATTAGGTGCAACTGATGGATATTGATGGATGAAAGAAGCCGCAAATCATGATGGCCGCTAGAAGACGAATTATAAATAATTCAATAAGTTTTTTGAGGAAACAAAACTCTACGAGCAATCTATTAATTTATAACTTATTTTCAAAAGCCATTATTATTGGATTAAAAAAGTATTTCCCAAGTCAACACGTGGCTTATGAATGGCTGGGTTTTTTTGCCACTGATCCAATGATTTCTGTGACCACCCATGCCCACCTTCACCAACCCTTTCTCTGGCCTTTCTCGATTACGTAACCCCACCAGTGGCTCGTTCACTTCATCGGCAAGTTGGAAAAAGTCAGAGTTTCAAACCGACGTGCCAACTCACACGATGCGATACCCTTCACCAAGTTGGCCTCGCGTTGACGGGCGTTGCGCGATGCGGCAAAGTTAGCGGCGGCTTTTGTCCGTTGCATTATTGACAACATAAGTGTCAACCATTGAAAACAGCTCAAAATAGTATTACATTGGAGCATCGCCTCACAAGAATATCTATGCGTATATATAGTATCGGAAATATACCAGTTAATTGTACTTGTACCCGAGAAAAATAATATATTGTATCGACCCTTCAAAACAGAGACACTAATTTTTCACCATGTTCATAATTTTGTCAACTAGGGTAAATACACAAATCTGCATCCTTGTGAGGGTTTTTCCTACTACTAATATGTAGTAAACTTGCATTTACGTCCCTAGGAATATAAAGTTGGGGATCTTCGGAAGTAGAGAGGTGTCTTATGACAAAACGTGCTTTTATGCCTAGGTTGACCTTTGAACTTGGACTTCTACACACCGACCATGGCCGTCCATTTGTCTCCAGCCTTTTTGCGGCCCGAAAGTGGACCATGAGTGGGGTTGACGACGTATTACCCAAAAAAAGGGGCATTAAATGAAAAAATGTTATATTTTTTCCGAGCACTATAAAATAAAAAATACCATTTTTCCAATTCATATATTTTTAAGCGCAAAAAATATTTTTCCCAAATGCAAAAAAGTCTCACAAGATTGGTATCTCACCGTTGATTAAGTGGACCCATCTACATGATGGGCTACCCATCCGGTGGATGGTGGAGATTCTTCCCGATTGCCGACGTCACTCTATCGCTGTTATAATATTAGATGGCGTAAGAAGATTCAGAAGCTAATCCACAGGAGATTACCTATTGCTACTTCACCCGACTATTTTATGAATAGCAGACATATTCTCTCCAGCTGTGCAGGAAATTCGCGTGTAAGGATTCATTCGCAATAAAAAATAGTACAATAGCTTTTTCGTATGGTGCGAGAGAACGTTATAAGCGGATGGAGAGGCTCTTCCTGTCCAACTCAAACCACTCTCTTCCTCTCCGATTCCCAAGCAGGTCGCCGCCATGAAGGTATCGCCGGAGCTGAAGGCGGCGCCGACCACGAGAGAGGTCAACCTGAAAGGCCCCCGGCCGTCCCCTCTCAAGGTCTCGAAGGACTTCCACAAGATCAAGAAGGCCGCCTGCGCCACCCCAGCGCCGCCCGCCGCCAGTCAGCCGTCGGACCCCCCCGCGGCGCCGCCGCCTCCCCGGGAGCCGGTCATAATCTACGCAGTCTCCCCGAAGGTCTTCTACGCCGAACCCGGCGACTTCATGACGCTGGTTCAGCGGCTCACCGGCCCCTCCCCCTCCGCCCCCGCTGTGCCGGAGGCGACGGCGGCCGCCGAGGAGCGGGGGTGGGATCCCTCCGGCGGCGCCGCCGGCGAGGTCTTCGATCTACTGGATATCTTACGGGAAGAGGCGGCGGAAGGTACCTTCCCCGGGATACTGTCGCCGCTGCCGACTGCACTGCCGTCAATTGCTACCGGCTTCTTCTCTCGGCCGGCGGCGGAACCGACTTCACCGGCGTCGTTTCTTTCTCTTAAACCAACTCTGCCGTCCCTTTCTCTCTCCCCCGGCGCGTTCTGGGACGCCTTCGGACGCCTCTGATGGCGCCGCCGCTGCCGCCGTCATTTTCCTACCTTGCCGCCGGCGGGAGCTCGAAGACGGAGGAGGCCCCCAGTGAGCGCCGCGCCATTTATGGGGCCCACAAGAGAGCTGAAGCATGCCCATTAGAGACCAGACCCACGGGTTTGACCTCTCCTTGGATTTTTCCGTAGATCCAAAAAATAATAATTAAAATTAAACGAGTGTAGCATGCCCCGGTCTCTCCCCGTTGTGGAAGAAATTTAATAAAATTAATATTAATAAAGCATAGCAATTTAATTTTTTTTGTAAATAAATCTCCCTCCTTGGGTGAGGCCCATCAGACAACGAAGTCTCCCGCCCCAGTGGCAAGTAATTCGGCCACGTCATCCTCACCCCATCGGGTCAGAAAGCGATGAATGGCACCGAGTCGACTCAGCGGGGGAACACCGGTTCGCCACCATCAAGAAATTGCCCACGGTTACCCCAAAAAAGGAAACTCTCTCTCAGAATTTTTACATGAAAGTCCACAAGGATACCCCAATCTAATCTCAAATTTTCAAGGGGGGGGGTCTCGGAAAATTCTCCCGTTGACCAACCTGCCATGAAATCTATAAATACAAATAAATCTATATCTGTCAGAGGTTGCAGCTTGGAGCTTCTAATGGCACGCGGTCAAACCACATTGGAGGGATTTCGGCTCCCGCCGATCAGGGTGCCGACTCTCTCCCCGAGGATCGCCTTGGAGATGTTGTTTGGTTTCGCCAAGTTGAAGACCACAACTGCAGAACTCAAAGATCTGAGAGAGAGAGAGAGAGAGAGAGAGAGAGAGAGAGAGAGAGAGAGAGAGAGAGAACCTGGGATGTTGTTCTCCTGGCAGAGCGTGATGGCGGTCATGTCCATGACAGAGAGATCCCTTGAGATGACTTCCTGGTAGCTGACAGTGTCAAGGAGGTGGGCATCCGAATTGCTCCTCGGGTCGTCGCTGTAGACCCCGTCCACATTCGTCGCCTTCAGAACCACCTCGGCGTTGACTGAAGATTCAGACGGCAGTGCCATTAGAACCCATCAGGCGCCAGGGTTAATCCACGCCATCTGATCAACCCAATTCGGGGAGATAAACAAGCTCACAGTTTTATACGACCCATTGAAGATGGGCAGAGCATCAAAGAAGAAATCTTGCTAAAGAGCAGATATTTTTAGATGGAGTAGAGAGAGAAAGAAGAAATCTTGCCAAAGACAACAGTTTGGGTCTTGACTCGCTCATTTATGCCCACAGTAATGGGTAAGAGAATGAAAGAAAAAATATTGCTTGGGATCTTTCCCCAATTGACCCACAATTTGACAGATAAATAAACGGATTTTTTTATATATATTTCGCGTTATTTATTTTCAGAAAAGAATGAATGAAGAAATCTGGCCGTGGATTACGATTAGGGTTTTAGACTCACTTTCGGCACACCGGAGTGCTGCAGCAGTGTCGGTGGTGAAGAAGGGGTTGCCGGTGCCAGCGGCGAAGATCACCACTCGGCCCTTCTCTAAATGCCTGACTGCTCTTCTTCGTATGTATGGCTCTGCGACTTCTGACATTCTAAAGGCAGTCTGCACGCGAGTGGGGATGCCAATGCTCTCCATGGTTGCTTGTAGGAATATTGCATTCATGACCGTCGCTAGCATGCTGAATCAATCAAAGAGAAAAATAACGACTATAATAATAAGAATAGCTATGATATGTTAATAATTACCACCTTGGGAACAAAAATTCAGTTAAAAAATTGTTCTCCTAGCTTGGATCCGCATTGTTAGTATGCTTTGAAAAGTAGGAACCAAGAAGAATAGGAGAGAAAAATAATTCATCTGAGAAATTCTCCAATAAAATATTGCTATGGCATAAAACTTGCAACATTGAATATGGGTATATAACTCCTCATAAGTATCATGGTATAAGGTTTTGAGAGAGATCTCTGCATTTCTTCTGAGCCCATCAGCTGAGCAGCCCTGATATTTATGTGCTGAAATAAATTGCCCAGAGTAATGTCCTAACCTAGCCAAAGATGTTCATCAGCATCTCACAATGGTAGCAAAAAGATGGTCACTGCAGTCCAAACAAAGCTTCTCCGTTTATGGAATTTTATCCCAATATGGTTCAAACACTTTGAATTTTCTAAGAGTAGTCCGAATTGGACATTAATGAAATAAAAATGATCTAAAATTTATACCCAATGTAGTCAGCAGACGAACGGTCAAGCCCGCTGCAGCCAGCCCAAGAGGATCCTCGGAAAATATTCCCCCCACCAACGACTATGGCCACCTGCAAAAAGAGGCCTCTGTGAGCATCAAGAAGCAGGATTCCATCTGTGCCTTCTCGTGGGCAAACAGACCTCCACACCAAGCCGGGTCACAGAGGCAACCTCTCTTGCGATAGCCATGGTGATCTGCAAGGTAGAGGGAGCATGAAATCCACGCACATTTGTAAGGAAGAACCAAATAAGCCTCGAAATTCATCATGCAGCAGGTAAACCTTGATTAAGTCTTTCGAAATTTATGTATAGGCAGGGAAAATATATAAGTAGATAACATATTGGCGTTGATATACTTCCTGAATGCAGAGAATCGCAGTATGGGATGCAAAGTCATAGATGCGAGCATGAAAAGGGATTAAAGAAAAATTATTTACATCCCGAAATCGAGATCCTGGTAGAGTCGCTGATGCAAGTCTTCCACTTACAGACCTTTGGATCTATGTTTTCTTTATGGTCCCCAGCGAGCGCTTCACCGCTCACTTTCAACAGAACTCTCTGCCATTTGTACGGCTGCTTGGGGACGGCTGGCTCCTCGGTGATCATGCTGAATGGTGTCGTCTTCGCTGCTTGGGATCTGAGAAATGCAATAAACAGATGCATGAGCGGTGCAAAGTTTCCACTAAACTAAAATCGTCTGGGTTTAGGAGGAAAAAAATGGTATCAAAACTTAGTGTGTAATTCAATAACCATAAGTACAAACTGGTTGCAGATGGAAATTAAATAATCATTTATTGGAAATAAGGGATAAATGGAAGGCTCAAAATGAAAAATTTGAAGGAATAGAACGACTCTCTGCACAGTAAACAACGGAGAACAAGAAGCTGTTTGGGATATCGAGCAGAATAATCTCGCTTGAGATACGAGCAAAAAATGGGGGGAAATGGATGAAAGAGGATGAATTATTACGTGATCTCAGAAGAACTATGAGGACGATGACCGTGCAATGCATAACCACTTCACGAGTCTGAGGAAAAGAGGGAGGCCATTGAATCTAAAAAAAGGGCGTTCGATATGGAAGTATCGTCGTCGAACAGGGGAACATTATTGTAGATCCGTCTGTATCCTCTTGTTCCCGGGGAATTTTCAAAGCTGAGGTAGGATGAAAAAGAAATAGAAATACACTTCCGAAGAACATACCTCATATTCGAGGAATCGGAAAGGGGCCCCGTGTGGGGGAAGGAGGAGGCGCAGTTCGCGACCACCGAACGAGGAGGGGGAGACGCGGCCTGAGCGGCCATTGATACCTGGTTTGGTCGTCTAAAGGCCTTCCACAGAGACGTGGATGAGGGAGAGAGAGAGGAAGGATGGGAAGGCGCGAGGCTAGCGTGGGCGCGGAGAGACAGCGGCGAGTGAACTCCCGAAGCGACCGCCATTTTCGCGCCGCTGAGGTGCTGAGGAAACGATGAGAGAGAGAGAGAGAGAGAGGGCGGAGGGTTCTGGGGGTTATCGAGTTTTCTGGGAGATATTATTCTCAGCCGAAAGTTTCTACCTTTAACTTTAGGCCTAACTTATTTTCATATTTACCTTTTTACTGTAAGAAGTAATATTATTACAATAATAACCTTTAGACAAAATTTTGATGCTTTTTCGAAACCAATTATGACACGAATAATTAAAGCCATACAGGCATCCGGGTTTTTATATAAAATACCTATTGAGACATTTATTGCCTCTAGGAATTTTATATAAATATAATAGATACCTCAATAAAGATAATAAATCCCTCAGTAAATATACATAAATGCCAACTTGATTGAACATTGTCTACGAACCATATGATCAGGAAATTCCAATGTTTAAAAAATTGGCGCTTTAAAAAAGGCATAAAAATTATTATTATATTACATATTTTTAGAATTATTGGAATCTTGTATACTTTTATATGATTAAAATTATTATTTTATTTTTTATATGCTTTTACATAACATTCTCAATGAAAAATAATCAATATGCATTTGTCCAAAATTATGAGATGTGAATATATATTTAACAGTAATAAGCTAATTTAATGTTGCATGATTTTGATATTTAATAATATCCTAATCATGCCACGAAAGTGCTAGTAATTTCTAGATCTGAGTAGATCTACTAGATCATTTGATGGCCGCATGTGCAGGAAAAAGATGAAAATATGTATTATTATAATGATTAGGGTTTGAAAATATTTTATTTAATAAACGAGGGTTTTTAGAAAATCTTCCTTGGAGAAAAACCTTCTCGAACTGAATAATGAGCCCTCAACTGAAACCCAGTTGGCGTCCCAAGCCCAAAGTCAATAGTGGGCCGTTTTAGATATTTACGATCTTGCTGCCACATCAGCATAAGGCATCATCGGATGGAAATATCCTGTAGTGCCGACCCCACCATGCTTGCAGATTTATATATATATACCGCGAGGGTGACCTGCCGCCTCACTGGTCGCTGGTCTTTGAGGCGGGAGACGAAGGAAGTCGCCGCTCGGCAGCTAGGGTATCCTCCAAGAAAATCGGGAAGCATGTATGATCCCGCAGTCTTTGTTTTATGGTTCCGAATGGTGTTAGTTGCGCAGTCATCGCGAGGTCTGCTCCACGGTCTAGATCTACGCGGATCGCTTCTTCTTCGTTGGCATGTTCTTGTTTGTCGTAATGTGAAATGTTCATCATCCATCTGGCTGTCTGGGAGAGAAGCAGTATTGGAGCGGTGACCGTGTGGATTTTTTTTTCGATGTTGAAGGTAGATGAACTTGTGGAGCCTTCGGATTGAGTTGATATTTTGGGTAACTTTTGTGCCAAAATATGTTCGGTAGCGAATCTGGTTCCTCTCTCGTTGCGCTGATCTCTTTCTGCTTTATTCTTCGCGCAGGATCGTCATTTACTAGTTGAAATAAATTTTAGACTTTGTGTCGGATGGCGGGCATTATTTTCTTGAAAGTTTTGTCACCTCGTGAGCGGTATGATTTTTAGGTTGAAAATTTTTAAGGAGACTTGAAATGGAAGCGTTCTTTTTCTTCTCGAGATTGATATGCTATTTGCATGACTTCGTCTATCAAAGATAGTTCTTGTTGGATGTGATATAAATGTTGTTTTCTTGTTCGGTTTGTCCTGATTCTTTTTGAAATCAGGAGGGAAAAAGGAGAAGGTTGGTTTGCATTTCTATACTGATTATCTCATAAAACTCTCTCGAAGCTTATTTGTATTTGCCATCTGTATTAAAAAGACGATTCACTTACACATCGTTATGCTCGTGGAACATTATTTCTTGTCTGATTAATTCATACTCATTCTACCAACTCGAAGAATCTTCTGTCTTTTGTTCCACATAGAGTTTTCTTTTGTTCTGTAGATTTCACTCCGACCCAAAAACTTGGTTGTTTAGACGGGCAAGGCGTGTAAGTCAATGACCTGATGCATTACTAGGGAACAAAGGATGGTACTTCTGGAAATATTAGTTTCCTCAAGATTTTAATGTAAATTAGTATTTAAGGCAATGTTCCCTGAAAATGGTTTTAATGTTGTAATATTTATGAACCATTCGGTCACGGTATGTTTATCGAAGATAAATCATTATAAAATGATTTATCAGTTTCATATATATCAACTTTCTTATTCTCATAACTAGCTTTAACCATATATTTCGTGATTCTTTTACAAACGGAAAAAAACACTTTTATGCATAACCCTAATTCGTATTTTTTTAGGCTGATAGATGTTGATAAGATTAGCTTTGGGAGTTGAGTTGTTCGCATTAGCCAACTGAACTAAAAAAATGCGAGAAGGCATTTTACCGTTCAATTCATTACCATTGGTATCCTTTTATTAGTATGGAGCGTTTGATGACTATGAACACACTTGGAGAATGTATTATTAATATTGGTATAAGAACATGCACTTTTATTGAATATGTTATCTGACATGATGGTTAAGTGATAAGCACAGTTGTTGAGGCACTAAGTTCTCCGAGATTTTAAGGATTGCTTACATTGGTGTTCGAATGCCTTGCCCTCCCTCTACACTTTATTGCCTGGGTGATGTTTTGAAAATATGCCCCTACAAGCAATTCCCTGAAGTTTTCTAAGGGATTGAGATTGGGTGCTTTTGATCTGTTTTTCATCGAGTTCTTCTGGAACTGGTGATTTTTGATAGGCCTTGCTCTGGACTTAAGGTGGCATTTTTCTTTTAGAGGGATATTTACCGTTTCCTTGATTTCAGTAATGTTGCAATTGTTTTATGCGCACATGCACTTCTTCAGCTTTGTGTTGTTTCTTTTGAGGTGATATTATCTTTGTGCCCAAGTTTTCATGTTAGTTCTTATTTCATGAGAAAAATCCGCATATAGTTTTACTGACTCTTTTATCTAAATTTTAGTTACCTAACTGGGGCATTCATTTTAATTTGTTCCATTCATTCAGATGGCGGATTTGGATGAGTACCGCTGTTTTATTGGTGGTCTCTCATGGTCAACTACTGACAGAGGCCTAAAAGATGCTTTTGAAAAGTTTGGCAACGTTACCGAGGCTAAGGTAACTTGTGGTGGCATGTTATGACCTTCTCTCTCTCTCTCTCTCTCTTGATAGTTGCATTATTCGTTTAACTAATAGAGTTTATGTATGTGCATGACTACTAAATTTTCTCCATTCAATGCTTATTTTGTTGGACTCAATTCTATTCAGTACCAAAAACATTACTTCATATTTAATGAATTCCCTTCTCTATCTGTCTGTATTTCCTGCGAATGACCTTCCTGTTTGAATTCCGTACATGGATGTGGTAGGACAAGTGATTGCCATACACATATTTCTTCTCTCTGCCATGTGTAACGCCATGAACTGGCAACATGATGTTTTTTTTTCTTCAGTGAAATTATTTTCGTATGTATATTTTGTTTTTTGGGACCTTGGAAGAAGGGATAATATTTAACATCATCCAAGATCTACCATTATCAATTCAGGGCCTGGGAACTTATTGCTTTTTATTTTATCAGTTATCTATGAGAGCATAACCCACCCTGATCTAATAGCCCTTTTTTAATTTATCTTAATGGTAATTTTTCTTGATGGAATATTCGGCGGCCACAGGTGGTCATGGATAGGTTTTCCGGCCGTTCTCGCGGATTTGGCTTTGTCACTTTTGACGACCGGAAAGCTATGGAAGAGGCAATTGAAGAGATGAACGGCATGGATCTGGATGGCCGTTCAATTACCGTGAACAAAGCCCAGCCCCTGGCTCCCAGGGATCACCGTGATCGGGACCGTGATTCCGACCGTGGCGGCCGTGACCGTGACCGGGACCGTGACTATGGTGGTGGACGCACAGCCAACAACGGAGAATGCTTCAAATGTTCCAAACCGGGGCATTTCGCCAGGGAATGTCCCTCCGGCGATGGCGGGGGACGCCGAGACTATTATGGTGGGAAAGAAGACAAGTATGGTGATGGCGCCAGCGGAAACGGCCGTTTCGGTCCCGACCGCGGTGGGGATCGTTACAGCGGGCGCAGCGGATCGGGCAGCGATCGGTACAGCCGTGACCGATCTGGGCCATATGAGCGCCCCAGTGGAGGAGGGGGAGGCTACCGCTCCTGAAAGTCTTCAAACCTTCATCCCTCTGCCTTATGTGAGCCAGCTTATCAAACAATAATAATATTTATTTATTTATTTTTACCCACACATGAAACGCGGGTTTAAATTATTTTTTGATATGTGATTTTTGGGATTGCAGAGCTGGACGTGGAGTGGAGGTCCCCGTCGAAGGGAGGGAGGAGAGAGAAGACCAGATATTTTTGCTTTGTTGACTTGGTGGATTTAACTAGGCATACTACTTTACTTTTTATGGTATGGGAGATGGAGCCAATCACTTCAGCTGCACTCCTGCCTTGCTTTGCTTAATATGGAACCAACCGGGGTTTGGATGGTCGATTCAGGAAAGTCCCTGTAGAATCTCTTCTGCCTTCTTGGTCGCTCACTTCTTATCAGTCGAAATGGGCGATCTTTTGTCTTCCTCGCGGATTTCCAGGCGCAGGTAGTGTGAGATGATGATGACGATGATGATGATGATGATGATGATGATTCCTGTTCTAGTTTCTATAGTTGACCCCTGTGAAGCTATCTTCCTTCCTTCCTTTTGGGTCCCCACAGATCTCCACTCTCTCTCCTCTCTCTCTCCTCTCTCTACATCTCTCTGATTGTTGCCCCATTCTGTCTCCCTGGGATAGATATATACAGACAGTTTAAACTGGATCTAGTTTGAATCAAGTCTGGTTGAGGGTCACTCATTTATGTGAGATATATGTATGTATCGAGAGAGAGAGAGAGAGAGAGAGAGAGAGAGAGAGAGAGAGTGGTCTGATTGTTGTTCCATTCTCTCCTCTGGTAGATGCAGACAGACAGTTTAAGCTGGATCTACATTCAAATGAGTCTAGTTGAGGATCACTCATTTTTACCTGAGATATATATAAATATAGATTCATAGATAGAGAGAGAGAGAGAGAGATAAAGTCTCTCCATCTTTCTGATTGTTGCTCCATTTTCTCTCCCCGGGTAGATGCGTACAGACAGTTTAAGCTGGATCTACATCCAGTTGAGTATAGACGAGGGTCCCTCCACATTGATGGGTAAGACAGAGAGAGAGAGAGAGAGAGAGAGAGAGGGCGGGAAGATGTTGCTCTTTTTAAAATACGAAAATAGGGAAACAACCGGAAATATAAAATTATTCTTCTGCTAGAGAGAAGATGTTGGGCCGGTAGGAACCTGATGATCTAAGCTTTCCCTATTATTGGGCCGGCTCGGTAGACACCCTTTCGGCCACTCTTCGTTCTCGTTCTCGGGGGTCGGTTTTCTCTCCCCCATTTCTCCCCTTCTCACCTCCATCAGAAAGCGGGAGAAGAGGGACGGTGAAGATGCTGCGATCGTTGTCGTCCTCGGGGGTTCGGAGGCTCCTCTCGCTACGGAGAGCGAGTCCGTCCTCGCTTTCTAGCTTCTTCCCCGTCGGTTACAGCGCCGATGATCTTCTCCAGAAGTCCTTTCCGCCAACCGCCGCCGGAGGCTGCGTTTCCGGTGATTGCGTCTCTTCCTGAATTTCTTCCTTCAGCTCCATGCGCACTGTCTTATTTCTTTCTTTTTTGAGAGAATTATACCGCTGTGTTTCGTTCTACAAAAATGCGGAGTAGATGATTTATTTATTTATTTCTCTTCTCAGTCGTGATGTCGTCATAGCTTTCGATCACCCCGTCTTGCTCAGAGATTTGTGTCGACGTCTGCATCTGAGGGTTTGTTTACTTCCGATCTTCTGTATGAGACTGTGTTTTTCCCTGTAAACAGTGAATTAGTTTAGACGCGTATCCGATGGGCGTAGTTTCTGCTGGCCTGAGCTTTCCGACTTTCTTTTTTGTCGTACAGTGTTTGTATGCTTTCTTCCTTTGTTGTGGATGCTTGATTTAAATTTATAAAAGTTGTAAAATGCTAGGGACGACTTCATACATGTTGAATCCATGTTATATTTATATTTGAATTTTTCGGGGGTAATCATCTTATTATTATCAAGGTGGAACCTCTCAATGCGGATAAACATTTACGTTGGGTAACAGCTTTATGTTGGATGCCAAGTTTATCTTGCCTATAATTTGAACATTGAGGTTTTCATTCTTTTTCTAGTTATAGGATTAGCTAATATGTCTTTGGTTTCCATATTTATTCTTGAAATTTAACGTGCCCACATTTTATTGTATGAAACCTTCAACTTGATTCCCTTTCCCTCATTTTAGTGTAGTAAATATTCTACCAAATTTAATAAATTTCGATTTTTTCTTCAAAATGAGATGTATTTCGTGTTGTTGAACACATTCGTTCCGGATGGAACTGTTGAATGTTGGAAAAAAGGATTCTTATCTGATTGATTTAAGCCGCCGAAGTGTTTTGTGATGGTGAGCAAGAAACTGGCTGCTTCTGACTGTGAAGTTTTAGCGTCCCAATAGTTGAAACCTAAAATGTATCTTTAGAACTTATGTGTTTATCAAGGGAAAAAAAAGGCTTAAGAAATTGCGCGCTCATATTATTACCGTGAGACCAAGCTAGACCTCCACGCTACTGGAACAGTAGACACTTATTTAAGCCGCCTAAAAGCAGCAGTAGATCGAGGCATTGACCCTGTGAAACGAGCCTTGAATTTTGACGGGGACAATGAAAATCCACCTGATCGCTTCTCCATGAAGATATCTACCTTTTGAAACTCTAGTGTGGTCGTGATGACTATAGGAATTTGCATCTGGTTGCCTCTAGAGAGGAAGCTAGTGCAGATTTGTACCTTTTTCCGGTGCTTAGTCCTTTGTCTTTAAACTTATTATTTCTTTAACTATTTTCAATCCCAGTGATGAGCCGTATTCATTTATTTTAGCTCTTTCAAAAAGATGAGAAGCATTTGACTGTGACATGATGTTACTTCTTCGTATAGTGTTGCATTATGGTTGGAGTGATCTTTTTTCCTTCCTTAAATGATCCCAAACAATGATTGTATGAGTTTCCATGCCACATGTGTTTGACGATCCAAATATCCTGGGATTAGTTTTTATGGCTATTACATGTCATTTGGATGAGGTGTTATGGTCATTTTGACGGTTTTAGCCAAATAACCGAAGTAGGACAGGAATGCCTGGTGACAAGAAGGGGGCTCAGGAGATCATGTATTGAGTTGTAAATAAACATGATTTGCGGTTTACTGGGATATTTGCAGAAAGTGGCATTTCTTTTTTTAACCTAACTATTCATTCGATGATGTCATTTGTTACCTTTTATCTGATTACTGTTTCGGTACACAATTATGCCTTCAATCCTGCAATGCCGTGAAGTGGGTAAAGATTATTCTTCCTTGTCGTAGGAAGTAAATATAACTTTTTCATGTGGGCAGTGTGATTGAGGGGTTTCATGGTTTTTCTTATTTTTGAGTTTTTCGTTCATAGATGATTAGTTTGCTTTGTCAATGAAACCTTAAAAAATATCCTATCTTCCTTTTGCATATTAACTTAGCATTAGATTTAGTATCTCTAATACGAGAGATTTAATCATAGAGAAGGATTTGTGTCATTTGATGAACTCACTGTAATCCCAACTATTTAGAGGGGATGCTTGAAATTATGAATGGCTTGGCTTTATCGATTAGAATATGGTTGACAAAGCGAGCTAGATGTTAACCTATTGATGTGCTTCTGAGGCTTAGACAATGAGGTGCATAGTTGTATGTAATATACATCCCCCTATCCCAAAAAATATTTATAGGCTGATCATGACAGGTGGGGCAGAATTCTTGATGGTGGTAGGTGCCTTTTGTCTGTGGGACAAATGGCTTGGGCATTCAGTGGGGCAGCCAAAAAATATGCCAAATTATGCTGCATGTTATTATGCCTATGGCGATAATGGTGTGACAGCTTTAAATGGACCCTGACTTAGCATCTAGCAAATGTACTGAGTGTCATCTGATGTTGATAGGGGAGGGAGCGATAAAATCTTACACAGACCATCTACTAGGCATACACCAAACATAAAATAGTGGGTGTGGTTGGACACAAAGTTTTCTTTGGTCATAAATAGGTCCATAACCCAATAGACAGTTCAAGTAAATAACTCAGTTTAGTCTTCAATGCTATAACCATTTAAGAAGATTGTACTTGTTTCGTTTTCCCCAAAAAACGAAAGAAAGAGGAGATGTAAAAAGTTAAGCGTGTATATCTTTTTAATTATGCAAAAAGTTCGAGTTGTGTTATATAAACGGTTGATCCAAATATCGACTGCTAGATCAAATGTCAAAGCATGTCAAGCGTATCTGACCCAATTTTTTAAGGTCAATTTTCTAGCCTTTTCAGTTTATCACGTCGTAGTGCATTGACACATCAGGCATCAGGCAAGTTATCAAGTTTGTTTGGGGTTGTACAGCCTCATTAAGGTTAAGATTTTGGTGTAGGATCTCACGTGGGTGTTCTCCTATTTATGATGATCTAAATTATATGCTGTATATTTTAGAAAGTATATGAAGCACTGATTTTATTTCTCTTGTTTGTCAAATGCGGATTCTCACAGGAGATATCATAGAATTCTCTCCATAAAATAGGTCTCATGTGCCATCCTCTTTGGGGAAATATGGCCATTGTGGCATCCACGATGACCACCCAAAAGGAATCATTATGTACAGTGGCCTATTTTACATGATATTCTTTGGGACACTATGAAAAAGGAGAGGAACAATTGGATATTCAAGAACAAGGTCGAGATTGTGATGACTAATGTGTGCAATAGAGTAAGATTGGCACCTGGAACTTCTTGTAAATTCCCAATCGTTTTTGCAGTTCGTGTTTAACATACCCTTCATCACCTTGAGGTTTTATATAGAACTATTGTGTAGAGGATTTTTTGGGTATGGTGTGATAATATGGGATCATCCTTTTTCTCTTTGTATGATAACGTATATATTTTCAAAAAAATAATTAAGAAATTAAAGATCGCTTATCAAAGAGGATATGTCTTGTTTGCCCCTCGAAGGGCAGGTGAATCACATTATATTGGCACGAGTCGCCGTTCCTGCGGCAGTGTTGTTGACTTGTTAGTGACTAGTAGGAGACAATAATGTGGCACATTGTGGCGGTTGCTGGTTTACTATGGAGAATTCGCTTCTTGGGCTCCAAAGCAATTTCTGTTTTACACATTCAGATTTCGAATAAGAGACGTGTATGTGTGGATGATCTTTTTGTTGATAAAGAACACAGCTCAAAATCAATGTGAAATGCTAAGGATTTTTCACAGGAGTTAAAAGATTTCGATGTTTTTTTTTTACTTGCTTTGTAGTCTCTTTCTCCTACATGATCACTGAGAACAGTGAACAAGATTCTTTCTGATGAATGTTCAATCAGCCCAATTGTTCATCTTCAGCCTCCTCTCCCGTTGACCCGCATCTTCTCTCTCCTAATCCAAGGTATCCCCCGCCCCCCCCCCCCCCCGTATTCTGCCTCCCATCACCATGAAGCTGTTGATCCTCGTTCATGAATGTGGGATGCAACTGAATGGACTTCCAGAACTGTTCTTCATTTTCTTCACTGGCCTAGGTTAATTTCACAAGCCCATGTATTAAAAACTGAGAACAGATCTTGGTTTTGACTTTTTTTCCCTTCCTTTTCTATTGTATTTCTCTTTTCCTTTTCAGTATTCATGTTTTTTTTTGGCGCCCATAGCCCTCGGTTTTGTGCACCTTTAATGGAATATGGTGTTTGATTTGCTGCATAATTACTGATACTATTTTCATTGATTATTTCCACTAATGCTTGCAATCTGCTGACAGACTTGAGCTCCTGGCCTCGGCTTAAACTGGGCTTCAATCGCTCATTCAGCTCAGACTTGAGCCCACTGCCGGCCATCTCAGATCCTGATGTGGAAGGTGCATTCAGGGATCTAATGGCGGCAAGTTGGGATGAAATCCCAGAAAGTGTCGTGTTGGATGTCAAGAACGCACTGTCCAAAGCCTCTGCAGACGAAGCCGGCCAGGCAACGTTGACCAATGTCTTCCGTGCCGCCGAGGCGTCTACGGAGTTCGGCGCAGTTCTAGTTCAGCTTAGGATGGCTCTTGATGACACAAATGGATTAGTCGGTGAGGTATAAAGTGACCATCTATTCCCAGCTTCAGTTCCCTTTTCTGGTTGTTAAGTTTCTCTCTCTCTCGCTCTTCAGAATGCCCAAACAGTGCCTGATGCACTGCTTGATGCACTGGCTGCTGCGTATAAACGCTACATGGTGTATCTGGATGCATTTGGCCCTGAGGAGACCTACCTGAGGAAGAAGGTTGAGATCGAGCTGGGAACGAAGATGGTGCATCTGAAGATGAGATGCAGCGGCTTGGGCGCCGAGTGGGGGAAGGTAAGATCACTGAACAAGTTCATGCTGTTTACAAATCAGTTTATTAAATTATATTTTACTGTTTTGGAGGAGTTTTCTAGGTTAGAGTAATCTTCTGTTGTTTATTAATCAGTATATTTTTTGTATTTTTATTTTTTATCTTGGGTTTTATTTTTCGGAATTTCTCCCAAGGTAGATGAAATAAGGCCTAGGAAAACAATTATCCACGTAGGAAAAATCAGTTATTTTTTAGTTATGACGATGGAAAATACCTTAGACCAATTTGAGCTACTACTACTACTGTTATAATAATAATAATAATAATAATAATAATAATTATTATTATTATTATTATCTTCTGCTTCGTTTTTTTTTTTTTTTTGCTTTCTTCAAATAGCTGTCTCCTTTCAGGATCTTGTTCTTATTGAAAGCTGAATTTTTCAGAAAAAAATGTGTTTGATCTTGCATCAGTTGATTTTTCAAATATATTTTTCAAGTTTAAATTTAAATATTTCTGGATATTTAGAGGCTACGTTTTTCCAGAATATATGCCAGAGTTGACTACTTTCTGTTTTAATATTTTGACCCAAATAGCTGGGGTCATGCTGCCCAATTTGTTTGCCCTCAAATGGCATAAATGGACACGAACCCATGCCAAAGCAGTTGACTTTTGGATAAGATATTTCTATAAATGCCCAAAAAATGCAGCTAGTCTGTTGAAATTATAGTTTGATTGTATGCCGAGTCTAGAATCATCCGACTCCGGTGGCAGGTTTCGGTTCTTGGCACCAGCGGCCTCTCCGGCTCCTACGTGGAACACCGTGCTCGGTGATGACGTCATCCCGGCGACGTCGCCGTCAGGATCTTTTACCGTTTCTGGAACTGAACTGTCTCCCTCCACTCTTCTGCTCCCCATAGTTTCCTTTTTTGTCCACCTGGTTCCTCTGTCTACAATAAGCCGCCCCTCTCTCTCTCTCTCTCTCTCTCTCTCTCTCTTCAGACCAGCTACTTGTGTAATATTCGGCTTGTCTGATCCTGGCCGGAGAGACCAGTCTTTTCCTTGTCTAGCTACACTACAGGCCATTGTTCTCCAACCGGGCCGGGCTTTCGGCCCATTATTCACAGAGAGAGAGAGAGAGAGAGAGACCTTATGGCTTCTGGGCACGTGGCGCCGCCATTCGGGAAGTGATTATTTATGAATATTATTGCTTTGGGTTGACCTCTGGCTAAAAGACAGAAGGTCGGTTCTATGGGGCGCATGTAGACGTGCGTGCATGGGGTGCTCCCGAGGGAGTTGGCGCAAGTTTCAACGTCCCGGATTGGATCCGGCGCGATCGGACGGATCAGAATAGGCCACCGTCACGTCAATGGGGGTACGGTCGCGGGGCCATACGTCCGAACCCATACCCAAATAAGCCTACAAAGATCTTCCCCCCCGATGAGACGTCCAGCTCAGCTGGAAGAGACAAGGTAGGCGTCCTACGTGGCGGGGTTCGATTGGCGAACGCATAACCTTGCAGGTCTCTCCTTGGCGTCTGTGAATCGGGGAACAGTGAGTGGCCTCACTGTGGCGAGAGGGGTACTCTGGAGGCAGCAGGAGCTCGTAGCTCCATATGAGCCAGAGAGAGAAGAAGAAGAATGGGCCTGTAGCGAGTGAGCTCGTTGGAATTTTCTGGCTCTGAGGATAAGAGAGCTATCCCAAGAGCTCCATCTCTTTCTTCCTGCTTTCCCGCATACTGTTATCACATTAGCCGTCTAGAGAGAGAGAGAGAGAGAGAGAGAGAGAGAAAAAGGAATGGACATGTAGCGAGCGAGCTCGTTGGAATTTTCTGGGCGCTGGGGCTCGGAGACTAAGAGAGCTATCCCAAGAGCTCCATCTCTTTCCAGCTGCTTTCCCCCATACTGTTACCACATTGGCGGTCTAGAGAGAGAAAGAGAGTTTGGAGAAGAAGAAGGGGGTGGGCATGGAACAAATATGTTCTTTCCAAGTTTTTGGGCTCTGGGGTCTCCAAGAATCAGAGAACTATACCGAGATCTCCATCATCTCTTTCTCGCGACTTTCCTTCAGGTTGCTACAACAGTCGCCGTTTAGATAGAGAGAGGGAAGAGAGAGAGAGAGAGAAAGAGGACAAAAAACGGACCTTCCGTGGCCTTGTCTATCATCGGCGGCATAGTCAAGGTGCTTGTTGGCTTCGCAAGCCGACGACGTTGTGCTGCCTTGAAGGGCCAGAAGGAGGCAAGGGCATGGCTTTTGGCAGGAACCCCATGAACACCTCCGAATTCCTCGTCCTCGCCGGCGCCACCTGCAGCGACTGCGAGTTCCTCGAGCCATGGCAGCGACAGACCAGCAAGACCAGCAGCAACACAAGAGTCGACCCCCTCTCCACCTGACCCATTTAAGCTTTAGAGAAAGAGAGATAGAGAGAGAGAGATAGCTTTAGACGCACAGAGAGAGGGAGGGAGGGATAGCGACTAGGAAGAAGGCAGGTTGGGGAGAATGGGTCAGCAGTTTACAAGACGGGTCAGAGAATATATTTATACGTATATATTATATTTTAATCAATAATATAAGGTGGAGGAGGTGGAGACTCTCTTTCTCTCTCTCTCTCTCTCTCTCTCTCTCTCTCTCTCTCTCTCTCCATGTACGGAACCTTCTGCTGTGTGCATGCGAGGAACAAGAAGAGAATTAAACCATGGGTACCGCTTGCCTGTCTTGTGGGCAGCTGTCGCTCTCTCTCCTCGGTTTCACAGCATCCAGCCCGGGCCCGCTTGGCTGAAGCATGCTTTTGTTGGTATCCGGCCCGGCCCGACGATGGCCCTCAGCGTACCATTAACTATTATGTGATATTTTTTATTAATCAGACAATGTACCATAAAATGTAGACGTTTCGATCCGGATCAGACGGACTACATGATCCTCCAAATACTCAAAATTTATACTTCTCGGATTAAATCATGACCGTTGATCTCCAAAGATCACGGTGGACCGAGCGAGAACCTTCGATTAATTCTTACGCAACAAGCAAAAGGTGGGGGGAATGGGTTTTCCGGGCCGGGCCCATGTGGACGTCGGCAGTTAACCCAAGACCTCCCTAAGCCCGAATAAGACCCAACAAATACCGGGCCTGAATTTTCCGGGCCTAGTAGCGAACCCAAAGCCCACCGGGCCCGTCGCCGCTCTGGGTGGGCAGCGGATTAAAAAATGGGCACCCTTGGGCAACATCTTAAATGGGCCCCACTCCACTGTCCATTAAATAACACCCCGGCTCCTAGTTTAACGAACTTATTGACTTTTTGCGACTGTGGACCCCACCACACCACACTGTTCCCGTTGACCCGTACGCCGCAGGCAAAAGTGGAAACGACCAGACGGACTCTGATGCCCTCTTCCTTGACTCTGACAATAAACAATCATTCCCCCACCCAGAAAAAAAATATGACGCAGAAAATAATTTTAATTAATTCCAGAGTAGGTATCTCAAAAAATTACACGGATGCCACGTGTCCGTAGGCCCACCTCATAGGCAGGCTGAGGCGGAGTTGGGCGATGCACAAAAAAAATATGGCAGAAAATTAAAAATAAATTAATTCCAAAGTGGGTCTCTCAAAATTCCACGAATGCCACGTGTCCTTTGACCCATAAGCAGGCAGAGGCGGAGTGGGCCGATAGACGGGCCTCCCGCATTTATTTATATATATATATCTATATGTTTAAAATGTTTTGATACGGCCCAGGCCCAAATTCAGAAGAAATGGACCCAAATGGAACGAGGCCCATTATAGATAAGTACCTTCATTGGCCCTAATTCGCTTTCTAATGGGCCTAATGAAGTCATTTGGCCCAATTATGGGATTCATAATTGGGTCTGAGTGGCCAGCTACGGGTCCCTGCGGCAGCAGGCCTTTAAAGAACAGCAGGTCTTCCCCTCCACCGAGAAGTGGATGGTGCTTCCTTTGACGTGCCTCCTGGCGGAGCTCCGCCGCGACGGCGAGGAGCGCCACCAGCCGTACAGAGCCTCCGCCGCCTCCTCCGCCAGGCCGTTCCCGCTGAGGTCCACCAGCTGGAGCCGCACGGCGGCGGCGATGGCCGCAGAAAGCCGCTCCTCGTTCGTCATAGATCCCCCGGCGAGGTCCTCCGGTCGGTCATCGGCGTCGTTCGGCTGCTTCTGCTGCTGCTGCTCGCAGGGAGAAGGTGCTCCGGCGGTGGCGTCGACGTTCTCGGCGAGGTAGAGCTCCTCTATGGATTCGTTCTCTGAGATTGTGCAGGGAGGGAGGATCTCTGATTCGAAAACAGAATTGGAAAAACCGAAGGAGGGTAGAAGAACTTGAGGTTCCTCACCTGAGGCCGATTCGAGAATGTGGACGATCCCGGAGAACCCTAGGCGGCACCTGTCAAGGTTGAGGACTCGGATGCAACACCGGGAATCCGCGAGCAGTTGACCTAACGCGCCGCAGCCCTGATTTCGCAGCCGGCAGAGTTGGATTTAGAAATCTAGGAACTCCAGAGTGAAGAAGATGACGATCCAGGACAATGATTTCCCAATAATACCATGGATCAATCTGCCTGTTTCGGAAAAGCTGAATCACGAGTTCGAGGCATCACCCTCAGAAGGAAGATGGAGAAATACCTCTCTTCCGAAGGAGTTTCCACCCAGGTTTAGATCGGTGACGCAACCCACAATGGAACTGTTCGTGCATATCTTTGCGAGACCCTGAGTATCCAACCCACAAAATGAGAGATCAAGCTTCACCAATTCTCCAGATCCCACGGACAACGCATCAACCAACTGGATCGCTCTGGCCTACAAGATTTGAAGCCGATCAGAAAACACTTGTTCTATATATATGCGAAAAGACGAAGCAGATTATCGAAGGCATCTATCTGCTCACCGATCCGATGCTCGATCCCCCAAGATTCAGAACTGAGAGATTGGATGATCGAGCCAGCTGGTAGAGGCCGTCCACCATGGGCTTGTTTAGCTTTATCCCTCTCATGCTCAGTTCAGAAAATCTGAGAACAGTTACAACTGAATTGAGAGAGAGAGGAGTTCAAACTGCAATGCCGATCCCGATTTCGCTCACCTCTTCAAGGTGGAGAGTCTACTCAGCAGATTGACTGCGGCAGTTCCTGAAACAGGGCTGTTTCTCCCTGTGGGATTGGGTCAACCAAAGGGAGGGGGGCTAAGATGAGAGAGAACCCAGGGAAGAAATCTGACCCAGAGAAACTGGTACTGGATTACCTATAAAGAGCTGAGAAAGAGGAGACCCATCAGGCAATGCATCGGCAATCTTCTGGATTGTTCTGGATGTAATGCAGGTTTGCTCCAGGTTTAAACTATATAGTGCTTCAGAAAATTTAAGATTTATGTCAGAAGAAACTGCAGTTGACCAGCATGGGTTATATCAATAAAGCGGATGACAGAGAGGCCACATACATCTGCAGCTGACCAGTATGGCTGAAAGATAAGAACCGCATGCATCAGTGAGTCGGTTTTCAGAAAGATTGAGGACCTCCAATCGCGATAATAACACGGCGCATTCACAGATCTGTTGACCAGTGCAGGAATTTGGTCAACCATGTTAGTCTAAAAAAAACAATTAAAAAATAAAAAATACCCATTTCAAAATAAATGTAATTATTAGATTTCTGAACGCAGGCAGCAGAGCAGATGGAGGCCAAGAACCTGGAACAGAGCAGTAGGCCCAAACTGATTGCAGTGCAGATCCAACGTCAGGCCACCATATTTCTGTCTTGAAACAGAGAATATCTGCTGGAGCTTCTCCACGGTGTTGTTTCCTGAGTGATGATGACGGCGGTGTAAAGAAGAAAACGAGATGGGATGACGCCATTTTTGTGCACAAAGATTGGATTTTTATGCATATACCTAGCAGGTTGTGGGACAGATCTAACACGGCGAGGGATTTGTGCTCCTGCAGAGCTTCTAAGAATGGAGATATTGATACGTCCTGCAGGCCACAGTCAGAGACGCTGACTTCATCTTCTGAGACCTGAAGGGAGAAACAACAGCGCAAGGTCAACGAGAGATGAGGAAGGGGTAAGGGGGTAGGGGGGTTGGTCAGAGGAGGAGACCCACCTCCAGATTATATAATTTTATAAGCAGCTTCATACTGGGTTCCTCGGATTGTTTCTTGCAGCAGTCAATGTATGATTTTAGGAGGCGCTTTGGGACCCACCCTGTGAAAAAAAAACAAAACCATTTTTTTTAGAGAGAGAGAATAAGTTTATGGAAAACAAAAAAAAAGGATTAAAATTTAGAGAGATTTAAAGGATACCAACTTCATATCTATAAAATTAGAGCAAATCAAGTACCAAAGATCGTCGGTCATCAATAAGAACAGAGGAACAGCATGACGCAGGCAAACAAGACCATTTTTTTAGAGAGAGAAAATAAGTTTATGGAAAAAAAAAGGATTAAAATTTAGAGCTATTTAAATGATACCAACTTCATATCTATAAAATTAGAGCAAATCAAGTGGCAAAGATCGCCGGTCATCAATAAGAAAGAGGAAAGCATGACGTCAGGCAAACAAGACCATTTTTTTAGAGAGAGAAAAAAAGCTCATGGAAAACAAAAAAAGGGATTAAAAGTAAGAGAGATTCAAATGATACCAACTTCATATCTACAAAATTAGAGCAAATAAAGCGGCAAAAATCACGGGTATCAATAAGACAAAAATCATTATTCACTCCAGAAATGCCTCATTTTTATATGACTACTATGCCTTGACAGACAATAAAGTATCTAAAATCATGACAAAAAAAATCTCCAGTTTAGTAAACTAGCAAAGTATCCTGATTATTCTACTCCATAATTTTAGTTGATACATAGAAATATTGTTATGATAAAATCTAGAGCATGCAAATTCGTAGAATGCAGCTTGTGGTCAAACCTTACCCTCGATAGCACCTTCACCCTGATCCCTGTCAAAAACGTGATCTCTGATCTCATCTACTGACTCAGCCATCTCCAGACCTTTCCCAAAAACCTTAAGGCTACGGATAATAGGTAGCAGACCTGTCAAAGTCCGAAAAATAGGGTCAAAAGTAAAGAAACGGCATGATTTTTGAATTTTATTTTTATTTTTATTTTTTGTCTCATGGGTACACTTGAAAGCAAGGAATCATCAATTCATACCCTTTGATTTCTTTTCTTCAGGGAGCTGAAAATAGTAAAGACAGCCCACTGCAGCCTTTAGGTATTCCTCACACATCCTATCGCTCTTCATGCAAGGACAGATGTCTACACTGATGAAGTAGCCTTCTACTTTGAATGTGACAGTGTGCTGCATAAACAAGGGAGAACAGAGTTAACAGGCTAATGAATCAAGAGTATGACCTAAAATGTAGTGAAAGAAAACAGGCTAGCATCAGAAACATTGGTTTGCATGCAATTTTATCACATCGGATGCCTCCTTATGTGATCAACAGATATCGGAATTCTCGCTTGGCCATGAACAAAGCATCACACAAAGGGTCTATAAAACAAAGAGTATTTTTAGTGAAGTAATATTCATATAGCCAAATCGAGAAAAACATTTCAAGAAATGACCATTTAGAATGGATGAATTCCCTGTTTACGGAAACAAAAGAAATATAACTTGAACAGAAGGTTGTCCGCTGGGGACACAAGATTAGACAACCTTTTTCATTGAATCTAGTGAGACAGATCCCAACTTGGGAATGATTGAGCTATCCAAATATGTCATAGATCTCATATCTGACGTGACTGAACACTCTTATTGTAAACATCACCAAGAAATGTTAGATTAAAATCATCGAAATTGATATATGAAATAGATAACAAATGGAGGAAAAAAAATCATGCCATCTAAGGGGACTATAATCTAATGCCCCTGAGTCCTATCCTTTTGTGCAACCGTCTTGAACATGAGTGTTTTCTATCTATTTGGACTACGACCAGTGTTCCATAAACAGGTAATATCCATCTCAAAGATAAGATTAGTATTTCTCAAAGATATATATAACAGCTTCAAGAAAATAAGGACGCAAATGTAATTAGTATCATTCTCAATTGTCCACTTTAAATAACTTACAGCATGCGCTTCCTCACAATTAGGAAGATGGAAATCTGTACCATTCCTTCTCGGTAAAAAACCACCAGAGATATGACTTTGGTCCATTTTGAACTCTCTCGTCAGACCCTTTCTTGTATAAAAATCTTCAGCAGGACTCAAAGAATAACGATCCATTTCAATCCCATTACTATGCTTCGAGCTTCTAGATTTGAAGGAAGAGGCACTTTCTTCAAGATGGACCAGGGGTACAGAGGGGATCCCTACACTCTTGGTGCCACTGGGTTGCGAGGTGTCCTGCCAATAAAATTTTGTTTACATACTGATAATTATGTTACCCCCCAAACTTTGCTAAAAGTATTACACTGAGCACTGAGCTACATAGCGATCCTTGCATAAAGAATGCCGAAGGGTATGAACGAATCCTGGTAATATTTGAGGAACCATCAGGTTAATCATTGGCGTGTAACTTACCTCTGACATATCAGTAAGTCTAGTCCGTTTGTTACTTCTATCTGTCAAAAAAAAAAAAAAAACAACAAAAAATTGCTTTCACAACTAATTGGATTTCAGGAAAGAAATATAGATCCTTTATAAAAGGAGAAATGTTCACAAGGCGCAAAACCAACCATCATTTGAAGTTGCAACTTCCTCTACAGGATCTGTGGTAGCTTGTCCCCTTAAGAAACCTGATGCATCACTCTCATCTTCATCGTCAGAAATGATGACGCGGGCACGTTTTCTAGCATGTTGCTGACTATGACTGGATTTGCTTAAATCTCTAGGAGATTCAGGGATCAGAGAACGAATGCTTCTCATACTATGAGAATCCAAAATGGAAATTTTTGCCTTCGACTGATTCTTTTTCAAAGACACAAGAGAAGCAAGAGGTCTGTCCTCACCAAAGTCATCAACATTCGCAGTTGGCAGCACCCTGCTGGTAACAGTTCCATTTTCTTCCCTTAGATGGTATGCATCTGGTGCACGACTAGATATCTCCTCTCCCTCGGTTTCAGTTTCAGAACAATACTCATTCCTGAAGTTCTTCAGCTCATCTTCATTATCTACAACTCGTCTTAATTTCTGAATGTCATCTTGTAGCTTCCTGCAGCAAAAAATGGTTCATGAGGCGAATTGATGGGCACGCGCCCCATTGTTTGAGCTAGAGATTCTCGGAGTTACCTAGCCTGTTCAACATTACTGAATCTGATCATGTGACTGTAATGCATGTTCTCAAGAGCCGATAACTGTGCAGAAGGGAAATTGCCCTCAATTGCAAGTCTGAAATTTAAGAAACAGTGAGGGATTGGCACCATAATATGAGCCAAGACGGAAAATCTCCAGTATGAGATAATTATACCCAATTTAGTGATCGTGCTGCAATGACAATAGTGAGTGGGAACAATCACCTGTAACCTTCCTCAAACGATTCCAATGCACCAGCCCAATCACCAGCAGAGTCCAAGACATTTCCTATATTTATCTTGGCCAATGCTTGCCCCTGGAAAGTGAAACATTGGAGCCCTTCACTAAAATCAGAATTTTAACATGATAAAGTCAATGCAATTAATAGTGCACTAAAACAGGCGTCTTCATAACAGTATGATAAATTAAGTCTTTATACCAAAATAATAATTTTAACATGCTTGATGTCTTGTTAGCCAAAATTTTAACCAGTCAATTGAAGAAAGGATGATGTTCTTCATAACAGTGTGATATATTAAGTATTTATTTCACGTGGGTATATTATGCTTCTAACTGCAATTCATCGTCCATGGTGATATAGAGATTTACAAGCTATTATTGAGAACAATGCTCACACAAAAACAATATACAGCATACCTCGAGGTTTCTAATCGATCTTGAAACGTTCCAGCTTTTCATGTACCATTTCCGTGCTTTGCTGAAGTTTCGGAGCTTTTGATAGGACTCTCCAATGGCCAGATATGAATCACTCAGCTTTTCGATGTCACAAAGCTCGTCAGCCACTTTTTTCTTCCTTTTAGCAAATTCTTGAAGCTAGAGAAAAAATATTGCAATAAATAATTCAAAGCATCACAAAACCACCGATTCAAATACGACTGCCGAAAGTTGAAGGTAAAGTGATTAAAGCACTTATTATTTCAGGAAAATATTAACACAAATTAAAAGTGGTCCTACTGTTGAGCAGGTAAAGTGAAAATGCTGCAAGTATTTCATTGAACATATCTATGCAGACATCAATAAAACAAAGAAGAAAAGTCGTATGCATGTGTTCAACATTTTCCAACCCTAAAAGAAAACAATTCTTCCAATGCACTGAATCAGCGCCAACTGTTTTCCGCTTGGTTACTCGACCGTGCTGATTGTATGACGAAACATGTACCTCAATAGATGAAAATTGATAACAGAGGGTCTAGGATAAAATTCTTACTTTTGACCATGCAGAAATTGAGTGGGACTTCTCAATCAGGCAGTCCAATAGTGCATACTGCTCCAATAGACACTTCCTTTCAACTCCTGTGCCACGAGCATCAGAAGTGGTCCTTGCCAATTTTCTAAGCTTCAGCTCCTCTCTCTTGACCTCCTCCAGTACCTTTTTGGCTTCTTTTGTTGTGTCAATATTCTGATTGATTACATGAACTAGAGCATCTTCATCTTGCATGGAACTTGCAATGTTTAGAGCCTTATGATAACAATGAATAGCGTCTTCGTAGTTTTGCATCTGATAATGCAGTTCACCAAGATTAATGAAACCTTTTGCTTCCCCTTCTGGGTGATCAATGTTCTTGCAAATCCTTATATCCCTTTCAATATGCTCTTTAGCTCTAGTCCATTCTCGAAGTTCCAGATAGACACTCCCAAGATTGTGATGAAGTCTGGTTCGTCCATCATCATTTTCAGAAACTTCCTCATCATCACAAATTTTTAGGCCCTGAAGAAGAATTTTCTTGGCTTCTTCCAGATTATCCAGGTCCTTTTCAAGCATCCCCAAGTTGTTGTACGCATCAATGAATTCCTTGAGGAAAAGAGAGCATTTATTATATGACTGTTTCTCCTTCAATGTTCTAGCAAGCTTCATGGCCGCCTTGAAGTACTTTTTAGCATTTTGTAAGGCATAATGATCATCTTCAGATTTTAAGAAAATCTCGTGATAAGTACGACCAAGTTGTGTACTTGCTCTCTGCTGCTCAATTAGATCCTCTGAGTCCTTGGCAAGCTGCAAATGTTTCTTCTGCGCACAAGAAGAGAGATATAAGAAAACAAGGCACAACTTGAGGGAGCATCATTAAGCACTATCGAAAGGCTCCCGCATGGCGATTGAGAAGGCAAATAAACTGATCCCAACGCCATCCCCACCTCTCCCTCTCCCCTCCCCCCCCCCCCACCGGGGATCCATACTCTCACTATAGCCCCTATGAGCGCACCCTACATATGCATCTCCCTCTACCATTTTGGCTGGGCACCTTATTGGGCGATATAAATTCCTGTACAATCTACCTGTAAAATCCGGGCTGAGCACCTGATTGAGCAATACCATAAACTTTCCCATCAATTCTTCACTAAAAATATCCTGCCCCGCGCAAATCGAAAGCCGCGGTAGCTGAAAAATGGGGGGCAACTACCTCGCAATGTACATCTGGCATCGTGACTCGTAAAAAAAAAAAAAACTCGGAGAACCCAGAAAAGAAAGAAAAAAAGGAGGAAAATGAGCACCAACACGTTTCCTACCTGATACGTGAGGGCCTCCCTAAAACGCTCGAGGCGGAAGTAGACCTCACCCAGGGACTGGCACGTTGGGAGGAGTTGCTTCTGCGGGAGGTGCTTCGTCGATAGCTCGTAGTCACGGCGGAGCCATCGGAGGGCCTCCACGTACTCCCCTCGCCTCTTCAGGATATCGCCGATCACATTCGCCCACCGAGCCTCCTCCTCGCGGTTCCCCTCCGCCTCCGCCTCCCGGAAGCCCTTCTTCGCCACCTTCAGCTCCACGTTCTCCTCCCTCCCCATCTCCAGACGCAGCGAGATGAACGGGGAGACCGCACCGCAGGGGGGAGACCAGATCCACCTTCTGTTATGAAGCTTTCCCGCTGAGAAAGGGAGCGTTTGATTTCCTGGGACAGCCCATGGCGGGAAGGATGCTTTAAAAGAGATTGACGGAATGCATTCCCAGAAAGAAATCATCTCCACTTGTGTGGCGGGAAGGAGGTTTAATAGACTGACAGAATGCATTCCCCCATAAGAAAGCACCTGCATTTGTGTGTCGAGGAGGTTTCAAAAGAGATTCACAGAATACATTCTCAGAAAGAAATCGTATCCATTTGTGTGGCGGGAAGGAGGTTTTAAGAGACTCACGGAATGCATTCCTCCAAAAGAAATCATCTGCACGTGTGGCGGGAAGGAGGTTTTAAAAGAGATTCAGAGAATGCATTCCCCGAAAGAAATCTTATACACGTGACGGGGTGAAGTTATCATCTAGCCCTCTTTCCTTTTTATTTGCATAATCATACTTATAAGGATTAGTTTCAATTTCCCGCTTTTCGGTGACAATATCTTATGGCTAATTCCCCATGATATCTTACATTTGCGTAAAACCCCCTCAAGTATTATTTTTAAGTCTAGCCGCCTCATTCTCTCATTCTCTCTCTCCCCCCCTCTCTCTATCATTTTAAACCTTTTTTAAAAGAATAAGGCCCTGACCACTAACTTCATTGATTCCAACTTTGACCGATTTAGAAGTTTGCTCAAGCTATACCCCTTCAAATTTTATATTTACGACAATGCCCTCATATATAGGGAGGGAGGAGGAGAGAGAGAGGCGAGAGAAGGGGCTAATTGAGAAAAGAAAAAAAAAAACAGCACAAGTTGTTGGCTGATAAGCCCTTGTGAGAAAGGCCGCTCATTCTCTTGGGTGAAAATTTGTATCAATTTTCTGGTAGTAATCCACAAATCATTCACAAAGTTTGGAGTTTTCCGGCATTTTACAGTGTAATAAATGAAAAGAACCAGGGAAAACACTAAAAAAATAATAAACTTACCAAAATGAGAAAAATATTTTTAGTAATGGCACATTTTATTTGTGACCAGAAATGGGTTGAATCGATAATACACCACAAAGATTGCAGAATGTACAACTCAATGAAGCTGGATCGTCACAGACTTCCCTCACCCTTGGGTCTGGGGGTCGAGCTCCCCTTGCATGCCATCAACAGACAGAGAATGATCGAGGATACAATCCCCCAGCCTTTCCCAACATCTCCAAGTGAATTACTCGGTTGATCCTCTCTGAAAATTAAAAAATAATAAATAACCTGGTGACTGAAGGTAATATTATATATATTATGTATATTAATGACTTGAATAAACGATGAAAAATGTATAAAAATTTCCTAAAATAGGAAAAATGGGGCAAAGGTGAGAAAGATTACTGGGTAAGCAGCTGCTTTCTGTGCGCCGCTCTTCTCTTTGCAGCCTCGATTGCTTGCTGCTTTTTCTTACACATGTCCTCTAGCGCTTGCTTATATTGCGACTCTATAGACTCTAACTCCAGTCGCAGTTCATGATCATTGGCATCGATATCAACATGATCTTTGTCCACATCTGTAGAAGGATCTCCAATCTGCAATCTTGATGATGGGATATTATACAGAACGTTGCGACCGTGCTCTTTGTCAACGGTGTTGACCTTGTCCATTCCCTGCTTCACCGCAGGTCCATGGCAATGATAGTCACCAGGTGAGGTGAAACCACAGCTTACTGGGCACTTGTCATCTCTCTCCGTTGACATAGTAGAAAAGAGCGAAGCCGCTGAAGCCCTTTCATCGGTGCAATTAATGCTCAGAGATTCAAAATCAAGGTGAGCAATATCGTCATGAATTCTGGTGGAAGCATCATTTCCATGGAGTTGACCAGTCGAATCGGCATGGCTGGCATTTGTCTCAAAAATATTTTGAAAAGATATCATGGAGCTGTAGGAGGATGAACACCGATGCTTTGCTTCAGCATGGCAATTCAGCCTAGCTAGCAAATGAGTGGGGACGCATGGTTTCCACCCAGGGATCAGATTTATCAGCAATGTATCGATTAATTGAGCAATGCACTTGACATCTTGGTCAACGAGTTCTATTTGGTCAACCATTTCGCTAGCAACAGAGAGAGGTGTGTCACTGTCGAGGTAAAACAAAAAGTGCACATGTCTTGGACGGCCTGCACACA
This sequence comes from Spirodela intermedia, assembly GCA_902729315.2. Lineage (NCBI taxonomy): Eukaryota > Viridiplantae > Streptophyta > Magnoliopsida > Alismatales > Araceae > Spirodela > Spirodela intermedia. The sequence continues at coordinate 6,064,054 of LR746274.1, read as the reverse complement.
TGATATAGGTAAGAATCACGAATGATCAGATTTATAAATAATGAAAGATCAACAAAGTTAACGCATGCGAATAGATTACATGGGCCATGCTCGATACGAAGTAACAGCGACATAGACTTGTCATCATTCCTCTCCCCTTTTAGAATGAACCTCTTCCCATTCACTGCCTTCTTTGCCTCCATCACCGTCAAGTTGGATTCATCACCAGGATTTTTAACCAGAGTAATCAGCGGCAGCTCGGTGTTGTCAAAGTCAACGTCAAAGGATAGAGACAAATTTCGACTGCTAGCACAAGACTCATTGTTATGGGTGCAATTGTCTTCAAACGCATCCATCTTTGGTAAAGGCAGAGGGCAACTCTCCAGGGTTCCGGTCAAACCATTGAATTGGAGAAAAGGATCCTTCAATAGTTCCTTTGCTGGCAATCGTTGAGCAGCAGGGACAATGCATTTCTCTATAAATGCCTTAACCTCTGTGTCGGTCACTTTAGACAATGCCGCGGGCTTTATTCCCTAGACAACCAATGATAAAGGGAAGAATCAAGATTAATACCTGCCACCTAAACAACAGAAAGGATCCGTACTCATCAATAGTACTCACCGATGAGACTTTCTTAAAAATTTGGGCAGAATTTCTACACTCACTGTAAGGATACTCGAAGGTCACCATCTCCAATAAGCACATCCCAAATGAATATATGTCAACCAACTCATTGTAGTCTTCATCATACAGCTCCGGTGCCATGAATTCAGGAGTGCCTATATAGAGCCGACTTAAGGATTAACACGTCACACCATCAATGCCTAGTTTCAACACCAATAAACTAATCACAGCACCAAATGGTGATCATATTGGCATGAGAACATTTTTGATCGTATGGTACACATTATCTTCTAAAATCTAGGTGCAGTAGAAAAAAATGAGGCATAGAAATTCAGGGAAAGGGAATACCAATTACAGTCCGAGCATTTGTCCGTTGCATAATAGTTGCCAATCCAAGATCACCTATCTTTACTTCACCATGGTTACCATTGATGAATACATTGTCACATTTAAGGTCCCTGTGTATGATGGGTGGATCATGACAATGGAGATAAGTCAGACCCGTAAGAATCTGTCTGGCCCATCCTTTGACAGCTTTCATGTCTACTTTCTTATGTTTCTTGCGGTACCTGAGGTCCATCTAGCCAAGTTACCAGGGTTGTCTCCGAACAAGAGCAAAAGGCAAAAAAAGTATAAAACATTCAGCACGCAAGAGAGAGAAAATTACTGTCTCAAGCTGCCCGAGGTGAACAACTCGGTAATGATGTTGATAGTCTTGTTCTGCTCATCGATCCACGAAGTATAAAACTTTATTATGTTCTCGTGCTTGAGTAGTTTCAAAAGATGCACTTCAGAGTATAATCTCTCCAAGTCTTCAGGAGACTGCAAGACATCGTCTATTTTTACCAGGTTCCAGGCAACCTCTATTCCATCCAACTCATCAAACGCCTTGTAGCTGCAAAAGGTGAATAAGTTGGTAAATATGTTGGTAAATATGTGAACCATATAAAAGGAGATGGAAATAATTTCAGAACATACACAGTTTTGAAGGCGCCCTTGCCCAATATCTCTTTATACTGTTCAATAAGCAATTAAATATAATTTTAGACGAGGGGAAAAAAAAAGAAAAATCGGCGAAGACATCAGGACGGTTTTTACGCAGATATAACGCCCTGTGGGATCCACATCAAGCACGTCGCCGTCGGGTGGCTCTCCAAGCCCCGACTCCTCCTCCCCGTTGTCCGCACCTGCTCCCGGCCGTGGCATGGCGCTCGTGGTGAAAGCCGGGGTCAGAAGGAATCAGAGGGCTCGCAGGTGAGGCTCCTTGAGGAACAGGAACTTCGTCGGCAACTGCAAGAACAGCCCGTATCACGGATCCGCCCTAACCTCAGCTCCATATGGCCCCGGCTTTTCTCTCCCTCCCTAGAGAGAGAGAGAGAGAGAGAGAGAGAGAGAAGAACCCGAAGATCGAGACGCCGGCGGGGTTGCAGGGAGAAATCACGGATCTCCAATCCCTCTAATCAGCAAAGATCAATCATTCTTCGAGAACAGCCTCTCGATCTGGGCAGGGGGGGATGCTGTCGAAGAAGGCGACGGCCTCGTAACCACCACGACGGGAAGAGGGTGGGGCGAGGGGGAGAGAAGAAGAAGCCCCGTTTACCCTTCCCGCCACACCTCCCACGTCAGCATACGTTTCTTCCCTACAACCAGAACTCCCACTGGACCAGGTGTTTTGTCCAGGTCAGCAACCGGAATTGACTGGTCCCCACGACCCTTTTTTTTCTATTTTCCGTTGACGGAGGCTCCTCCATGCGAGCCGGGCTTGGGACTTCGGGCCTTTGAAGCCTGGCCCATCATTTTAGTGGGAACAACCACGGTGGGGGCAACAAAAACATAATTTTTTACTTCTTTTTTTTTTTTTTTTTTTCTGTCTGATGCATTTCGGGCTTGAGTTCGACCCTCCTCTAGTCTCTACAGCTTACTTTAATATGCCAAACTTTTAAAAATTGTGCCGGGCCCAAGTGACCCGCTATCAAGATCGAACTTATTTTTTATTTTAAATAGTTCATAAATTTTTGGGTAATAAGATTTATGCTAAATTGGCTTTCTTCTATTTTTTATGGATAAATACGAATTAATGGGTATTTTAAACCAATATGGGTTAGAGCTGATTTTCCATCAAAATTCATATTTATGTTTTTCATAGCCTTAACACGGATACAAGATTAAAAAAATAAAATAAAAAACCATAGCACCATATTTATTTCCTTTGTTCATATTTTCCATTAACGGACATAATCTTAAAAAGCATGCTTACTTAAAAAAATATCTCGTCATAAAATTATATGACTACATATCATATATTAATGCGATGCTTTTAAGTTCACTAAGGTTTTTTAGACATTAATTCAACATAAATAGCTAGGAAGAATTATGATATTATGGAGGAGTTATTCTTAAAAAAAGGGCATCAATCATGAGCGATTAATATTTATTTCATTGTATTTTTTATATATTTTAGATAACTAATACATATTTATTTTCTTTGTCCCACGTGCGGAAAGGATCAGAATCCGAATTATTCCCGGATGGTATTTTTTCGGACGGCAGAGATTCGTCGATAGATCGAGATCTAACGATCCGGATCTCTCCATGTTCCTTGGCTGGCAAGTCGGGGAGAGAGAGTGGAGACTGACCCCCACAGCTCCCACGGACCGCAGCCCTTTCTTGTTCATATAAATTCGGAAGCCATTTCTTTTGGTAGCTTCTTTGCCTCGCCACTGCGAACTGCGCAAGGAGCTTAAACCCTCTCCAATCCCCTTCCTATCTTCTCGCCCACTTTCTACTGCGCTCTGCCCAATTGAGGTTGTTTTTGCTGGAAGTGTAGGGGGAGAGGCCTGGTGTGGAAGGATCGCGGAACTCTCTGTGGTTGGGGGAGATCCAGTTCCCCGTGTTCGTGCGTTGGAGGGGCTTCCGGCAGCTCGATAAGGGGCGAAGGTGCTGCTGCCAAGAAAATCTGAAAAGTTTGCGGTGAGTTGGCCCTCTTTTTTCAAACGAGCTTCTCCTTGTCTACCGGAGCAGGTGGTTGCTTGCTGGATGCTCTAAGTGTTTTTTTTGTTTTTGTTTGGGGGGCGGGGTTGGTGCTGTAGTTAGAGAGAGAGGTCATTGAATTATCGGACGAACCTTTGAGGCGGTATCGATTTCATTCTAAATAATTGTTCACTATTTTCATCCCGACGTTGACACGTCTATTTGCTTCCGTCTGGAGTTTGTATAGTCGGGTCGAGGTTGAAATGCCGTGTCTCATAAAAACGTTGTGGGCAGAAACTTGTAGTTTCTATCGAGCAGATGTTTCCCGAATGCTTAGGATTATTTTCTTCTCATGTGAATGCTTTTATTCCTTCCTGCTGTAGCGATCTTCGCTCCGCGGGAGATGTTGATCGCGAGCCATCCAGTCACTCATTTATTCAAAACCGCTTGATGTTTTTTGTAACCTTCTTCAGGTTATTCATCACATCACCACGCGTGATGGTTTGTCATCGAGAGGTGGAGCGATTTGTATGAGAAGTGCATTTAAATGCTGTTGCCTTGATTAGACGTTGGCAATTCTGAAAGGTATGAAACTTAATTTTCTGCCCTGAAGCAGAAAACCTGTTGGAGATGGCTTCAAGATTGATTACCAGGGGAAGAAGGCACCTATTCAACCGTCCAGATGCTCCAGCTGGTCCCACGTTTTGCCTCTCGATACTTGGGCATGGGCGATCATCTCAGGATTGGTACACAGGATATTTACATCAGGTTTTGAGGGACAATGTTCACGATGCTGATAAAGTAAAGGAGAACCAATTGATTTCAGCTATCAAGGATGAACACTGGGGTTATGGCACAGCTAAAATTCTGCAGCGACCTCCCGTTTGTTTTTCTACGAGCGAAAATATAAGTGCGAAATTCGACATCTCCCTGCCATTAGGAGCAAGGTACTTTCTGCAATCTGTGCGGACTGCGACCACAGCCACAGCAGGACAACCTGCTGCGGGGAGAGGGGATGAAGAGAATGATGATCAGAGCCAAAAGCAATCAAAGGAGCCGTCACCTGAGGAATGTGATCAGGCCGTTGAAGGTCTGAGCACTGCAAAAGCTAAAGCAAAGGCTAAACAGTTGCAGGGGTCCCAGAAGGATGCCAAAAAACCTCTACAGAGGCTCTGGGCGAGGCTTCTTGGGATTGGGCCTGCTTTGAGAGCCATTGCCTCAATGAGCAGGTGTAAATCCTTTTTTTTTTAATTTCGAAGTGAAAAATATACTGGAATGATATGATGGATGAGCCTACTTTATTCATTTAGCTGATTCAGTTCTTCTTTCTTTTTTCTCAAGGGCGGACTGGGCCAATAAACTCGCCCATTGGAAGAATGAATTTATTTCTGCTTTGCAGCATTACTGGCTGGGCTCTAAGCTACTATGGGCAGATGTGAGAATATCCTCACGATTATTGTTGAAGCTTGCTGGTGGAAAGAACCTTTCTAGAAGGGAGCGACAGCAGTTGACTCGCACCACAGCGGATATATTCAGGCTAGTTCCATTCGCAGTTTTTATCATTGTACCATTCATGGAGTTCTTGTTGCCAGTTTTCCTGAAGGTTTTCCCCAACATGTTACCATCCACTTTTCAAGACAAGATGAAGGAAGAGGTACTGCTAGCTATATTTTTATTGTTACGTTTGGAAAGTTTTAGTTATGAGACTTATGTGCCTATATGTAGTTAATGCCATTCATTAATGGACATCTTTATATTGTATCTCCCTGAGCAATTACATAAGAAGCTTGGATACGTCAAAAGTGCCTAAATCTGGATCGTATGCATATTCATATGCAGCTCCTGCAAAACAAAGTATTTTTGTTGTCCATGTCTTAAATATTTTCTACCCGAGGAAATCATATTTTCTGCTTCTCTCCTTCTGAAGACTTGACTACTGCCATATGACGCACTGGGGTTGCTTCTATATCCTTCATACTTTGTTGCTTCTATATCCTTCATACTTTTAATTTAATGCTCAACGTATGGTTCCACGTTAACAGAGATGCCTATCATTTTGCACGCATATGACTGAACAACAGTATTGGTTTCCGGTGTACATTTTCTGGTCACTGAAGATTGAACATATTTACCTTTCTTCTTTCTATTTTCTCAACAGATGAAGTCCTTTGCCAATCTTACTGTATGCATAGACGAACGTATGGAACATAAGTCATTTGTGGTTATTGAGATCTTTCTTGTGTAAGCTGTGAATGGTAGTAGAGACGGGAATCTCAAAACCGTATTAAAATTGCTCCTTTGGTTATTCTGTATAAAATTGAGTTCAGATATATTTTTTTGATATTTAATATCCAATTAAAAGAAGGGATCTTTTTGGTGTGGAGACTGGTACGTTGGGTATTTCAACATTTATCAACAACAGGAAATGTAGCGCACACGTGAGCTAGTAATAATTCCTAATTGCATATTATTGCAAGTCAATTTGTAATTCTGGGATTTATAGGATTCTAATTCCTCTAATTTTGTTCTAATTTGTCAAGAGAGAAATGTCCTTATTCTGATGCTGTAAATGCAGGAAAAAATGAAAAGGAAGCTCAACGCAAGGATAGAATATGCAAAATTTTTACAGGACACGGCTCAAGAAATGGCCAAGGAAGTTCAGATATCACGTAGTGGAGAAATAAAACAGACAGCCGAAGATCTTGACGAATTTTTGAACAAAGTAAACTTTTTTGTTGTATTCGGGGTTAAATGTGGTTCACGCTTCAGCCCAATGTTTTTGGGTTTCTTTCTTTGATTGATCAATCTTATCAGATGTAGTCGATATGTTTTGAAATATTTGCTTTGCCATAGGTCCGGAGAGGGTCCCCTGTCTCTAATGAGGAAATTCTCGGTTTTGCAAAGCTGTTCAATGATGAGTTGACTCTGGACAACATCAGCAGGTTGCATTTTAAACACTGGTTATATTGCATGTCGCTTTATTTGCTTTTAAGAAAATGATACAATCTACATTCTGTTATTCTTTTCAACTGCCATTCTCAGGCCAAGGTTGGTTAACATGTGTAAGTATATGGGGATCCAGCCTTATGGAACGGATAAGTATTTGCGGTACATGCTGCGGAGAAAGCTACAAGAGTGAGTCCTCTGCTACCTGTTTCTTTTAATGAAAGTGGATTGTCCCATTGTCCTTATTTCATGAAGTTATATTTTATCACATTCGTATAAAGGTTATATAACTTGTCGGAGCTAGTTTTATCAGTTATAGTTATTTCGTTGAATGACTTGCTTATCTTGTCTAGAAATAAACATTATCACCGCTAGTCCTTGTCCGGTCATTGTGGGGTAGCTTACGAGCCATATAACTGGGTGCAAAAGCTTCATGCATGGTTTTATCAGTTATATATAGTTTGCTGACACCCAGAATAACTTCAGGCTCTCGGAGAAGATTTGCATCTGCTAGCGATGTGAAACTCATATTTGCAAGTAGATGTTTAATACTATGGATGAATAAAGTAAAATAAATGTTGGAGAAATGATGGGGTAAAAAATGGAACATAATACCTGAAGGGGAAGCGAAATTTCAAAACCCTTAATGCTGTTCAGAATAAAATGGAATCCACAGAGTGAGTATAATGTAAAACGGCTAATCTCTTTCTTTCCAGCAGAAGATTTGTTGGGGTGGTGGGGATAGCTGAGTAAAGGTTGATCGGTGTAAAAGAATGGAGATTGGGAGTGAATTGGTCTAGTCTGTTGAAGATAGGGAATGCATAATTTATCTTACTTTTGGTTTGCTGTCTTGGACTCTTACCAAATGGATAGAGGGGCTATTCCTGGGTTGTCTTCTTTTCGTTTTTTCCTTATTGATTGTGGGTTTAATTTTCTACCTCAATAAATAGAAATGGAAAACTGAAGGTAAACTATATGACGCGCAAATCTAAGGCGATATACATGGTTTATGGGCCTGTGGTATCGGGCCTGTGGATCAAGTCTTGGATAAGAATCTACAACGCACTAGGGCTCCCTTCATTGATAACGCAGGGCCCTCCTGCCGGTCTGAACAAACCAATCTCTTAGGAAGTAGTCCCGTCATCGTAATATTTCAACAGCACTATGCTATCATATGGATAGGAACTGAGTCAGTAAACCCCTTCGGTATTTTTTTCTTTTTTTGGGGGTAGCTCAGGGTTCTTTCCTATAGGTGGGTTTTTGGGCTGAGGATTAAAATGTCTGAGCTATTGAATATTTTCAAATGAGATGCTAACTATTTTATTTCAAAACGCTCCCAGGATAAAGAATGATGATAAGCTTATCCAGGCAGAAGGTATAGAGTCTCTGTCTGATTCTGAGCTTAGGCAAGCTTGTAGGGATCGGGGCTACCTCGGGCTACTTTCAAGAGAGGACATGCGCCAACAGGTTTTTACCTCTTTTTCCTGTTAACGATGGCTGTTATGATGATCTGATTTAATCGATTGGTCCCAGTACTTTCATCCAGTTGTCCATGTTCATTAGATTACCAACACGTTCGTTGATTCTTTGGATCATTTGTACACTCATTTCTTTCTTTTTGATTTATTAGATATTTATAGATAGCTTAGAAAGAACAGCTTGGAAACTTTGGATACTAAACCTTATGTTTTCATTCAGCTGCGTGACTGGTTGGACTTATCCCTCAATCATTCCATGCCTTCTTCTCTTCTAATTCTTTCAAGGTATGCTAATCTCCTTTAATTGGTTACTTTACAAATGTAGCTTTCTTTTTGAAAAAAACCTTAAACTTAAGCTGTCGCTTGTTCTGTCTTACTCTAGAGCGTTCACTGTTTCTGGAAAGATAAGACCTGAGGAAGCTGTTGTAGCTACATTATCCTCCCTACCAGATGAAGTAGTGGATACTGTTGGTACCGGGCTTCCATCTGAAGATTCTGTTTCTGAGAGGAGAAGAAAACTGGAATTCCTTGAAATGCAGGAAGAGCTTATCAAGGTCTGTGTGTTTTTTGCCAATTCTCTCCCTTTTCCTTTGGATGTGTTCCCGTTGTCCATATTATCTGTTACCCGAGAATTTTAATTGAATTATTTGAGCCACGCTCTCTTTCAAACTCATAATCAGTAAATCTCTCTCTCTCTCTCCCCCCTGTCTCAGTCTCATATAAATGGCCTGGTTTTGTCTGGAGCTAGTAAATATTTTTTCCTGCAGAAATTAACTGATCTTTTGATTGCCATCACTTATTTTCTCCACCCTTTTATTTGGTGACGCCAGTGGTTCTGCATTCACTGACTAGCAGCTTAGTGTCTACGGAAGTGTGGCTTTCCAGTTTGAATCTAACTAATGAAAAACAACATATGCAAATATTCATATTAATTTATTTTTCTACTTGTTAAAAAATGGATTCATAATTTGACCATCTCGGAGTCCCGATTGGCTAGAAAACCAAAATCCATCTCTGGAAATAGGCAATTTCATTGACTAGTTCTCAATGCTACACTAGTACTTTAACCAGATTTACCTGTGCGGCTGAGGCTGTTGGGAAACTCATTAATGCTCCCTTTATCGTTGCCTTTTCAGTGCCACTGTTTGACATTCTTCCTCACAATTGTAGAAGATGGAGAGATTTGTAGAAAAAGTGCAGGGTTTTTAAATATGTCAAAGTGTACCTACACCCATTAATTCAATTTATAGAATCATCCGAAAATATTTTTTGAACCTCACCGTCATAATTTTTCATTCATACGCAGGTTTTGTAGAGTTTACAGATTTATTCATTATCTATTCTCTGAGGGAAGTTTGGAATGAATAGAGTTCTTTGACTTAGATCAACGGATTGATAACTTCATGAATCTACATTATTTTTCTTCGATCTTAATACTTTTATGAGATTTGGTTTGAAACCACAGGAAGAAGAGAAGGAAAAGGAAAAGGAAGAGAAGGCAAAGATTAAGGAACCCGTCATCATCCAGGAGGATCTGGCTCTAAAAGAAATGACTGCTCCAACCGCAAGGGAAGCTCAGGATCTGGCTAAAGCCAAATCTTTGGACAAGCGTGAAGAATTCTGCAACATCAGTCGTGCATTGGCTGTTCTAGCATCAGCTTCAGTAAGATCAGAGACCCATTTTCTAATTACCCAAAAAATTCTTCCCTCCTCCATATTCAACACTGAGATCGCCACTCAATGACACCACAGTCGGTCAGCATGGAGCGGGAAGAGTTCTTGAGCCTCGTCAATAAAGAGGTAGCCCCCTGTTTCTCTCATCTCATCATTTCCCTACATGGCGTCCTTCATCAGCCATTTCTTTTCCATGATTGGAATCTCCGAGCTTTGATGGCTGTCGCTCTTTGGCAGATCGAGCTGTACAACAGCATGGTGTCGAAGGAGGGCACTGATGGGGAAGAGGAGGCTAAGAAGGCCTACAAGGCTGCTAGGGAGATGAGTGACCATGCAGCTGAGCTGGCCGCAGGAGACAGGGTCTCTTCGGCGCTCATAGACCGGGTGAGGGAGGATCTCTCAGTAGTCCATTACGGCCTATTGTTACCCTTTTCAATAGAAATTCATATGGTTTTTGTTGTTAAATCTCCATATGATATCCTTCCTATTATTGCCCATCCCAGGTCGACGCCATGCTGCAGAAGCTCGAGAAGGAGATTGATGATGTGGATGCTGCAATTGGCAATCGTTGGCAGCTGCTGGACAGGTAGGCATGTTTACGAGGGTTTATATTCTAGTGGAGATCCTGCCAGGAGATTTTATGTTGATGGCGGGAGAGGCCCCGTCCGGCCCGGTTTTCCTGGTTTTGGGCCTGAAAAATCAAGCCCGGAAGGAGAAAAACGGGCCTGGTTTGGGTCAACGTGGGTTGTCCCAGAAGCCCCCATGCCGACGTGGCTGTCTCATAATTACCCACGTCCCCAATCCTCTCTCTCTCTCTCTCTCTCTCCCTGTGTCTATCTTATCCATGTGTAAGTGCATGTGGAGGTCGGGTGGGCCTTTGAACGGCATGAGGTTAGCCCATAGGTATTTCAGTCGAGAGCAACGTTTGACTTTTTGGCCGTGTAGTGACCACGACGGGAAGGTGACGCCGGAAGAGGTAGCATTCGCTGCCATGTACCTCAAGGACACGCTGAACAAGGAAGGAGTTCAGGAGCTCATCAGCAATCTTTCGAAGGACAGAGGTCAACGCCTGCTTCACCCTCATAATTTTTTCCTCTTCTTTCCCCATTTTAGAGAGAGAGAGAGAGAGAGAGAGAGAGAGAGGATAGCAGTGGGGCTTGAACCACTTTTGGGTTTGTGATTACTGCAGAGGGGAAGATTCTTGTGGAGGACATTGTGAAGCTCGGCAGCCAGAAGGATGATCCCATTGCAGAAGCGGCTGAGAAACCGTGAAGAAGAAGAAGCGTCCCTCCGTTCTTTCCCAGCTATGGATTCCGTTCTTCAGTCGATATTGGAGCTCGGCTTAGTTGAGGTACTCCTCCTTTGATTCAAGTTTCTCTGGGATGAGGCTGGCTTCCAAGATTGGCTAGTGATCACAATCCAATGCCTCTGGCCACCTGCAACCTTCTTCTCTCCCTCTTCATCCTTCCCCACACCTAGGGGTATCACTGCCTTGAGGCCGAAGCTTCACCTTGCCCAGCCCGTCCCCTAGAGAGAGAGAGAGAGAGAGAGAGAGCCGGAAACCCATCCCTTGAAACCTCCACCGCACACACCTGGGGGTATCACTGCCCTGAGGCCGAAGTTTCAGCCTTGCCCAGCTCGTCCCCTAGAGCGAGAGAGAGAGAGAGAGAGAGAGAGAGAGGACATGGAAATTCATCCCTTGAAACCTGATTCCCTCCCCTGCGAACCCGGCTTCATTATCGTTGCAGGATTCTTGACTGACAAATGTGGAGTGACGATATTTTTTTCCTTTGTCGGACAGGTACGGGGGAGTTTTTGTTTCCCTCTATACCCGCCCCCAAACTGTCAAAAATGCTTGCAAACTGCTGAGGGAAAGAAGAAGAGGGAAGAGGGGAAGAAGGCTCGTGGAGGGGCGGTGGGTGGGCAAGGACATTCGTCAAATATAGAAAATAAGGGCAAATATGGTTGACTCCGAAAGTGAGCTCAGGATCATGAGCCGGCGGTTTGCCTTTGCTTGTTTTTGTTATCTGGGCGTGAGTGTACATTCTATACAACTAGACAAGGTCCTGATAACTTGGAGACCCTGCTCAACTTGTTGAGCCGAGCATCCCTCTCTCTCTCTCTCTCTCTCTATCTAAGTCCAAGGGGTTTTAAACGGCCCACCACGCTACACATGTCTGCAGGAAGTCACACCTTTCCTTACTCTTTATCTCCGATTAATGTTTCCCTTTTGGAAATGCTGCACCGTGGAATCAAGGATGTTGCTAGCGAGTTGGGTGATATTTATTGACCCAAGGTCAGGTGGTGGTGGTGGTCTGCATGAGTGCTTCCATGCTCTTAAGGAGTGTTAAGTGACCCAGCCCCAGCCCAACTTAGAGCCTTAGAAGGGTAACCCATAAACGATTTGGGTTAAGTACTGAGGGGAAGAGAAAGGAGGGTACTTTTTGGAAGTCTATTTTCAAGTCCTAGGCTATTAGTAAAGAAGGACGGAGGATGACGTATGTATTGATTATAGAGATTTAAATAAGCTCAATATCTTTAACAAGTTCTCTATATTGATGATGGAAGAGTTATTAGACGAATTCTTTGGTGCTATAATTTTTTCTAAGATAAATTCGAAATCTGATTTCCATCAGATCAAGATGATTGTTATAGATATTCATAAGACAACTTTTAAGATCCACAAAGGCTATTACGAGTAAATAGTTATGTTATTCAAATTAGTCAATGCAATTGTCACATTTTAATTATTTATGAATAATATTTTTAGATGATTTCTTTGTATATTTGTATTAAGTTTTATTGAACACATCTTGATTTACAACAAAGACAAATGATAACATTTTCTACACCTAAGACATATTTTTAGAGTTTTGCAGTAGCATCAACTACATATTAACAAGAAAAAGGACCACATTGCTCACCCATAATTAAAGTATTTTAGTCATGATAATCTTGACAACATGAGTGGCAGATGACAAAAGAAAAAATGAAGCCATGTTTAAGTGGCCAACTCCTACAAACTCCATAAAATTAAGAAAATTTTAACCTAATGGGTTATTACTCCAGGTTTTTGGTAGGATATGTAATGCTAGCCAACCTTTTGACTCAACAACTCAATGACTCATTCGATTGACAAGAATTAATGCAAAAGTTATTTTAATAATTTAAGAAAAAGATGAGTTCAATATCATCATTAGTCCTCCCTGATTTCTCCTCTCAATTTATACTAGAGACCAATGCGTCAAGTGATGAACTTGGAATGGTATTAATACAACATGGGAGGCCAATTGCATATTTTAGTCATTCTTTTATCTAAGAAATCAAACCAAATCAACTTATGATTGTAAACTTATGATCATGCTCAAATGGCACCACTATTTCATGGGTTGTAGATTTACTATCTATCTACATGGATCAACAAAGCTTAAAATTTATCATGAAACAACATGTACCTCTTCAATTTCAAAAGTAACCTTTTAAACTGATGGGTTTTTATTTTGTGACTAAATACAAGAAAAGAGGGTGCAACAAAACTATTGATGCTCTCTCATGTCTCCTTTCATTGATACAATATTAAGGGGTGATTCTGACTGATAGACATGTTCTACTCTACCTTCCATAAAGATTAAAATTCAAGTTGACCCTTATTTGGGTCTCATCTACCAATCTCTCTTCAAAGGAGAACTCTTTTGACAAGATTTTACTCTCAACCAAGAACTCTACTACAATAGATGACTAGCCATCCTTTCTAACTCTCAAGTAATTCTAGATGTTTTTTGAGAATATTTCAATAATTAGTCATTTATTGGGCCAAAATGAAGTTGATGACTAAGGCACATGTAGATGCTTGTGAGATTTACTTGCACAACAAATCATCCTCCTTAACTCATGCTATCCTACAGCCTCTCCCAATCTTGAACTAGGAATGTGATGATCTCACTATAGACTTTATTGAACAGTTACCAGCATCAATAAGTTTCAACTCAAAATTTGGTTGTGGTAGATAAATTATCAAAATATGTTACTTTTATTTCATCAAAACATCCATTTTGAACAAGTTCTATTGCAAACAAGTTCACTAAGAAAATCATCTGCCTCTATAGTACCCACCCCTAAATTTATTATTTATGATCAAGATTCTAGGGAATCATCTTAAAATAAAGCAGATCAATGGTCAAATAGAAGTAGTGAATAGATGTGTGGAGAATTTTCCGATGCTATGCATCATCTAGTTTTAAAATATAAAGTTCTTAGCTCCATTGGGCATAGTTCAATTATACTACTTTATTTCACATCTCAATTGGTATTGCATCCTTCAAGACCTTGTAAGACAAGGGTCTGTTCCCTCTATTGTGTTATGGATCACTTGCCATTCCAATTGGGGCTGTCGACCAGCAATTGATGTCTTGTGACTAAGCTTTGGATCAACTCAAGCACCATCTTCATCAGATTCAATCTCAAATGAAAATACATACAAATAAACACCACTGAGATTTGGAATTTGTTGTTGGAGATCTGGTTTCCTTAGACTAAGACCCTATTAAATGAAATCTTAGTCATGAAAATTAATGAGAGATTAGCCCCCCCCCCCCTGTTATGGACCATTTATAATCTTATAGCAGATCGAACTAAGCTGGTCCTCCCTTCCTCTTCATTACTTCACCCAATGTTTCATGTCTCTCTTTTGTGCAGGGCAATGGAGATCTCAACAAAAAATTCATCCTCTTCCTAAGGGACTTGATGGAAAAGGCCAACTGGTGGTTCAACCCAAAGAAATCTTAATAGTCAACAATTCCATAGCAGGTTTAAAAGCCTCATATGATGGAACTCAATACTTTTGGCGAGGCCTCTTGGGAACCAATTTCCCTCATCTAAAAATAATTTTCACAGTTTTACCTTGAGAATAAGGTGCTTGAGAGGGGTGGTGGTTATTGATATAACCCCCATCCACACCCATCTCTGAAGTAAGAGATTGCTTTTTCAAGTGACCCAACCCCAGCCCAGCAGCCCATTAAGCCTAGTAAGCGAAGAGGATGGGCACGGGCCCAGCTTAAAGCCTTAGATGGGGAATCCTTAAAGGGTTTGGGTTTAATATCGAGGGGAACATAAGGGAGGGCACTTTTTGGAGAGAGAGATTATCTACGGAGCAGGAGAGACTCTGGTCTTCCGTCTGTGACAAGAGATTTAGGGTTCTAGCAGAGAAACCTAACTCTTGATTTTGTATCTCTAGACCCTTACTACTCTATTCTGGTTGTAGTTTCTCTGACCGCGTTTGTAGTTTATATCAGCACATTGAGAGTGGGACATTAAGAACATTTATAGTTTTCCATTTGACTAATGACAGATGCATCCCCCTATAAATAAAGAAACCCAACAGCATTTAAGTATACCATTTTAAATATAATTATTATTTTGATGATCTATGCAAGCTTTGATAAAAAAAAGATAGGTTTCATCTCTTAGCAAGAGACTAATGTTGACTTCTTTTACTTGTTTTTCCATTAAGTCAACAATTATTTGAAACTACTTTGGTACGCCCATATTAATAATGTGACAAAAGATCTCTCTCTCCCCCCTCATTGGGAACAAGACCCGCCGCTGGACCCAGTCACCAAGACTGAGTCTTTACGGCTCCTGGGATCACTGCCTCTCATCATACTTCCACAGAGTAGTCATCCATCGCAAGGCCTACAAATGGGCAGAAAGAGATCACCTCTTGTCCTGGGTCTGCGGGGACCAGGAAGCCCTTGAGTGAGAGACGGCTGAAAGTAGTAGGTTATCTATCTACCTCTCCCTCTCTCTCTCTATATAGGGAACCGTTGGCTCACTTCCCTTCGAGAAGAGAGAGGGGGGGGGAGGGTGGGGGGGGGGGGGCGCTAGTTAGAGAGTTGGATGACTCAGTCAGCCTCAAGCTCAGCGCCAAACTGCTCCAGCCGACTGTCATCAGCCTGGAGATCGCGGACCCGCGCGTGGTTGACCAAGCCGTCGTCCTCGCTGGCGTGGATTTGCCGGCCTCCGAACCTCCAAGAACGGAAAAACACAGACAGTCAGTCAGTCAGTCAGTCAGTTCTAAGGAGTTCCATGTGTTGGGGCAAAGCAGAAGAGTAAGCTTTTTTCATGGAGTTTCTTCTCTGATCGGGATAGTGTGGGCGATGGTGGTGACACTCATCCAGAGGTTTCAACGGTCATCTAGATCCAGAGGCTCCTCCTGTGTGTAGATTTTCTGTGTTCCACGCTTCCTCACTGCAAGCACCAGCCACCTCAACGGTCATCACAATCCCCCTTCTTCTCCTATCACATTGCCAGGGTGGTTTGATCACTGGCGGACTGCCCAATGATGTAATGGGGGAGATGAACCCAGATCTAGATGACCGTTGAGATGGCTGGTGGTTGCAGGATATGCCGATTCATCGACCAAGTGAGGGAGGCACACACAACTCGGAAGATCTTCAGAGCTCACAGTCCGGTTGGAGTTCCAAAGATGAACAGAAGGAGGTGGAAGGAAGAACAGGGGAGGAGGAGGGGGTGAGGTTCCGGAACTGCTGGAGATTAGAGGGCAAATCTGAGCAGATTTTTTCTTTTTTTCTTTTTTATTTTTATTTTTTATAGAGCCCTTAGAATTGGAAGAATCTAGAAGGAAGTCAACGCAAGGAATTACCATCTTCCGTTCATCAGGTCAATGCATTTGAGGGCATCCTTGCGGTCCTTGAACTTCACCAGAACGACGCCCTGTGGGTGGTTTTCACAGACCTGAAATGGAAGTCAGATCTAATGTGGTAAAGACCGAAAGAATCATATGAAGATTGTTGTTTAAAAGAAGCACCTTTTTCTCATGGAAAAAGGGTGCCCAAAAGTTCTAAATGCTTCAAGCAACGGCAAGATGAGGAAAAGAAAACACCCAGCATGTTGCGATGTAAGCTGTGTTCTACACATTGACTAGAGGAAAGGGCAGGAGGAGTCAACCCAGATCAGATTTTAGAGATTTAAAATAGGGATTTTTCTATCAAAAAAAATCTGCTGTTTCGAAATAATTAACTGGATTAGGTAATGAGGACCAGAACCCAGATTGTAAACACAACTCCATCGATATCATTCTCCAATCTTCATGTATATGAACATTGACAAAAGATTGATGAGGGTGGAGACAGGAGAAAGACAGTGTGGACTTTGGAGTTGACTAGAAATTTGAGCCACGCACTTGAATCGGCAATCTACACTTTTGCAAACGATTTGCAAGTTTTGCTTGCGGATTGTGTGAATTAAGAACATCGGTTTCTTTTGGGTATAAAAAAGTCAAACTGATGATAGTCTGGTTATCCTAGAGAACACAACTAGACGGTTGAACCACAGGAAAATCAGCTTCTACTACAAGATGAAAATAACAGTAAGCATATATATAAAAAATAATTGGTAGAGGCATCTTTCTCCGATCACGGTGACAATGTTTCGCATTCTGCAAGCCATACTGGACTTTTATGGGTTGTCCATATTCCCCAGAAGAAATCAACTGGTTTTTAAGAACATAAGAACTAGAAACTCATACAGCAAGGTAACTTTCCCAAATAAAGAACTGCGTGCCGACTCACTTTCACAGAGTCGACTGGACCAAGCTTGCTACATTCCTCCCTTATGTCGGCCTCCAACTCAGGGAGAAGGGTGTCATCATCCTGTAAACATAAGCACACGATGAACACCACACTCAGTAGCTTCTCAATCTATCAAAACCCAAAATAAGGAAATACAAAAATAAATAAAATGATCGTCACTGCTGCAAGGTATGGACATCGGATAGCAGCAGAGAACATACCCTCAATTCAGCAGGCGTAAACATGTTACGAAGAACGATAGTTGCTTGAATCAAGACTTTGGCTTCGTCATGGCCTCCTATAATTAGAAAGTTTCAATGTTGCATAAGGGCAATATGTATTTTAGAGCACTTACATGAATAACATAGAATTTTACCCAATAAGAATAAAAAAAAAAATGAAAAAAAAGGCTCGCATGAGATGAAAAGCTGAAATTGGCATAAAGGTATGGGATAGGTTATTCTTGGAATTATCAAGTAGATAAATCTACTTTTGCATTGAAAAGGAGTCGCTGCATGGTAAATATGAGTCTTGTCAGAGTAGCAACATGGGGCCCTTATTTCTAAATGCAATTTTCTGACTCCAAAATTACTTGTTACGTACTAAATGGCTCACAGGCCCATTAAAATTATTCCCAAAACAAAATCCTTCATTTCATAAGCCAAAAAAGGAATGAATGGACAGGATTGATGTTAGCAGAGAAAAACGGAGCAGCATGTCAGAAGTGAAAGGGTAACAATCCCTCACACAGGTGGTTTCCTCAGAGATTGCCACATGCATAGGTTAGAACCGGATTCAGCCAAATAGAAATTGCCTGAATTCCAATGGGTTAAAGCACTAAAATACAGGCATACAAGGGGAAACTGAGGGTTTTTTTATATAAAAAAGAACATTTGTTTCAGGAATCACCCCATCCAAGAATCTTCTCCTCAACTCTCTTCAGTTTCCTTTTCTTGTTCTTATCTGTTTTCTTCGCAATGAATTTCTCTCCTGCACGAGAGAGCATCACAGAATAAAAACACAATATCACAATGTGATGAGATGCAGAGAAGGAATTTAAAGCCGAAACAAAAAAGCTACCATTTTATTAGTAATGACAGGTTAGACAGCCTAACATATTTCACACCATAATTAGAATATTGACAGATAGGACTACAGGAAAGAAGTAAACTGCAGTGAACAATCAACGTCTTCTTCCAAGTCTAGGAACTGTAGTTAATAAGAAATAAAATGACCTTTTTGCTCAAATTTGGCCAGGCTTACGGACATAGGAATCTTTCCACCAGGACGAAGTGGAGTTCCATCCAAAAGTTGGATAGCCAAGGCAACTGAAGGCTCCTGAATTATACAGCATAAAAGACGTTCAAAATAAGCATATTACCGTTCGAATTTTCTCTTCCTGCATGTGCCAGGGAAGCATTTTCGCGTAATCCAAGAATTTACCTTTAAATATGATACAAGTGCATCTCCTTTCTTTCTACCTGTTTCCTTATCAACATAAATCTTCACCCTAGGCTTTTTAGTTTCCGGATCCTAATGAGAATAACAGCAGAAAACACACTTGTAACCACCAGAATATTCCCAAATCTAAAAGACATCACGAAATGCCAAAACTATCATCTTGATCTCGGAAAATGAAAACATGCAGCTAATTCAAAATGCAATTATGAAAGAACGCATGAAAATATAAAACATCCCGAAATCATACTAACAAACTCCCACTGTCAGGGAATAGATCTTATCTTGGATTTTGAATTTTTTTTAGTTAAAGGTTGAGTGGTGGGAGAAACAAACGAAAAAGAGTACAAGGAACAAAAGAACGGAATATATTCTCCTAAAGTCATCACACGCCCAGATGAAATATGTACCCTTGCCTTATCTTCTAGACTATCTCCATGGGCTATACTATTGATTTCCTCCCCGATATCCATTAGCTTGAACTTCGCAACCTTGATTTATACATATACTCTTCTCGACTTCAAAAAAAGGCATAGAGGCATTTCAGGAAGATTGTAAGTGATCTTTTTCTGGAAATAAACCATATGAGCTGAACACCACAATCCCATCAACACAAAGATGCATTGATTCTCTTCTTCCAAGTATCCAGAGATACGACAATCCTCATCCAATCTACTCAATAATGTCACTAATTAAAAAAGTGACACATATGTTGTTCAAAGAGGGCACAAAAATGCATTTGCCTTTGTTGTTCAGATCACAAATGTCTCAATAGGTTAGTAAGTTACACAACGCCATCGGAATAGTACTTCTACATAAGAAAATGCACAAAAGATGTACCACTGTGAAACCATAAGAGACAATAATGTCAACTGATTAAGTGAAAAACCTAGTCAATCTTCAATTTTTTTTCCTAGAGGTCGTCCAAACAGTGAATAAGACTGCCAAGAGGGATCCCCAATTTATCATGAATGGTCTAAGGAGCACAGATTAGAAAATTTTACGGACAATTTTTTTGTGCAAAAAGCTTTTAGAAGAGTCCCATATTGAAAGGGATAAGTATTGTGGTCAAATATATCTCCTCTAATAACTAGTAATTTACTTTCAGTTGGAACCTGATTATTTAACATTACATCATTCCCAAGATGTGTGCCCTGTTTGCATTGTCCGTGTGGCAAATAAAAAAAATAGACATGGTATTAGAAGAGCTCAAGTTGAAATAGAAAGTCAAATATATGAGATTACTTCACTCATTAATCTTTGATTTTTTAAGTTTGAGAGGTAGTCCACTACATAAAGACATTGTTTAAACGTGGAATTCGATTATATTTACAAGATCAAATATTTTGCAGAAAAAAATTACAATTTGCATCAATCACACTAAAATTATTACACTATAATATTACTCATTTCCAAAAATATATAGATCATATCCACAATGGCATGAACACATGAACTGAAGACAAACTTTCCGAGTTTGATTCACAAAACATGTAATATGTAAATACAAAAAAAAAGCATGGGATATATATTACCTCCTTTATAATGCCACATTTCGAGAATACTTCTATCATCTGAAACATATGCACAGATTAAAACATTCAGGCGATTAAATGTGTAGGCAAAATAATATAATAATAATACTAAGAGACAGGCAGATCGCGTGGTTTTTACGTTGGAAATATTCTCAATCAAAGTGTAATATTTTTTGTGAATCTGGCTTCGCTGTGTGGCGTTTGTGAAGATTGGACTAACATTTTAACAATGGTGGAATTGGTTCCACAGACTACTACACAGAGAAATCGTCTGAGCGCAACGAACAATGAGAACGAGTTGAAAATGAAAAAAAATTAGGCCAGTGTGAAACACAATTTCTGACCAGTGCAATTGTTAAGAGTGAATGAAACGTAAACTTCCAAACCATTAAGCCTGTACTTACTTCGTCCGCAGTCACATCATCAGGTAATCCAGTCACATACACATGGGTATTAACTTTCAAGTCGAACCAACTTTCTGGGGGCTTATTTCCTTCCTGTAAATAAATGAGCTCAAACAAGTTAAGAGTATACCTAAATAAAAAATATAAAAAAAAATTTGATCACGATTTTGATTCACATGAAGAGGAAATATTATTTCGTGACAGAAAAAAAACCCCAAAGTTAATAGGAACTGCATGAGTGAAGTGGAAAAAGAAAGAAGAAATGTTTGAAAATACATGTAATAGTTTCAATACTGCCATAAAAGTTCATTTTCTTGCTAAAGATGCAACCCACTTTAACCTAGATATTCCATCCAATAAATTGTATAAGATGAAAAAATAATAGAAGTAAAAAGGTCTCAGCATAGATAAACCCTAATATCGAGGTGTACTCGACCTTGTTTCTCAAAACAAACAACATGATCTCTCAAGGAACAAACTACCATGAACCTAATAAGAGAAAAATATAGGAATTGTACCTTTTTTTCAGCTGGTTTATCAGGCGACTTGCGCTTTTGGTCCGGTTTTTTCCGCACATTCTCAGCTGAAGTACTTGTCTCCTCAACTAAAGCTGTCTCGGATACACTTAAAGCAGGAAAGACCTCCTCCTCATATGCATATGTCATTTCTTCCACAGGATAAAGACCACTTTTGTTTATTGGGTCATCCTGCAGAAAAGAAAGGCATAAATAACATGTTGAACGGATGCCCAGCATGTTACAAAAAAAAAAAACTGCGGTATTGTGCATCACGAAAACTGACGATTGGTACTGCAAGGGTATGATAAACACGTGGATATAAAATGGCCAGTTACACAAGATGAAGTATACTCCTATTCAGAAAATACACATAATTCAGAATTATATCAGAATATATAAAATAAGCAGATAGACGAAAGCAACATGGAGAGTTCAAATATTTTCACATGTCCAAGTGAATGCACATGGAAGTAGCTCTGAAAATATCTTGAGAAAATATAATACAAAACGGATGTCCAGCATAAAAAAAAACAGAAATTGAAGCACATGAGTACATATAGTATCGCATTGCTTCAAATGAATATTAATCTTGGGTGGAGGGGATTTGAAACCCAAGTGAAAGGAATCAGAAAAGAAGATGCAAACAAAATATAAACAATTCATTATATTGTATAAGTGGAGCTAAGGATTCTGAGTCGGTAAGATCTAACTTCAATTTTCACAACTGAGTGTTAGGTGCCGAACAGTGCTTTGGTGTGCAGAACAACAATTAAAAGCGTATTATTTGGTTTTAGAGGAAGGCTGAAAGGAAATGGAGTACATAATCAAAATACCTACCTGTGGAACCCATGCTCTAAGACCACGATCCCACTTGTAGGTAGTTCCATCATCATCTGTAAACTCTTGTTCTCCATCTGGAGGAGTAGTGGGTCTCTCATCTCTGTCTTCTTCCGCTTCTGGTGGCTTCACATCTCCATTAGCATCGAAACCAGTAGCTGGACCTGCTAAAAAACCGTATTTCAAGGTCACTGTCCAGCACATAGTCGTTGCCTTATATCTCTCCACAAATAACACTCTTATCCATGAGTAATGAACCACAGTGTAGTTGGTAGGGAAGAGATTTTCACCTGAATCAGAATAATCTCCTGCATGCACATGTGTTACAGTAGACAACTCGACAACAGTGGACAGTGGTTGCCATTCGCTACTTCCTTCACACCACAGCAGAGTGCTCTCGGATATGTACCCATTGGAGAAATGCACTGTTCATACAAAGGGAATAGTGTTAAGCCGTTGATTTCACATCTTCTTTGAGTAGATAAGTAAGGAAGCTTTTGATATGATCCACAGGGGGCAGTGCCCATAAAGCACAATGCCTGTACGAGCAGAAGCGGGAGGAAAGAAAAACTAAGATAATTTTTTAAAAAATGAAAGTTTGCAAGCGGAGGACGAAAATAAAGATTATAATTTAACCATTAAAAAGAACGACCATGATGACAAATGCAGTGGTTCAGACCAAGAAATATCAGTAGAAAGAAAAGATTTCGTCCAGCAACCTTGTATCTATCTTTAACGTTCTTTTGGAATCATACCCAAGCTGATCGCATGATAATAAGAACATTTATTTAAATTGGGTACAGTCAAGATTAATGGTGTTAAGCCAGGATCAGAGGCAAAACAGTCAGTTTCCCGTAGTGGAGCTCGATCCCAGATCAACGTTGATATATTTCTAATGTATACAGTTCTATATAGATTCAAATTCCCAGAGCTTCTAACACGAAGAAATTCCTTGGAAATCCAACTGGATCATCCAGTAAAGTAGGAAAGCAACTAGCTAAAATACATAAATGAGGTCAGACACCGGTACGCCCCATTTCACCTACAAGAAAAAGTGCTGATCCTCGAGGAAAATAAACAAAAACCTGCAACAAGGATCAGTCGACTCACCTTGCAGCTCCGAGAGTGTATACGGCCCTAGAGACTCCTGATTATCCCCAAGTATGTACCAGCCTGCAACAGTCGCTCCCGCGCCGTTCGTTCCACCAGTGTTTTCCATCCCTGTAAGAGAAAGAAGAGCCCGCCATGGATGATTCCACCGATTCAAGCAGGAAGAGGAGCAATAGGAAGAAGAAGACACCACATTCAGCACTCTTCCTCCGCTCATGAGAAATGAGAATCCATTCAAGATAAATTCACAAAACACACAAAAAAAAAAAATCACCCTCACCCTCGCGAGAGGCTGCGTTCCAGAGCAGCGAAGGAGGGAGAGAGAGAGAGAGAGAGAGAGAGAGAGAGAGGGATAGCACTGAGAGGACCACGCTAGAGAGAGAAATAAACCCTTCAAAGTTGGGCTTGTAAATTCGGGCGCCGCTGAAGGAAGATTACCGATAATACCGGCCTCGAATCGACCCGGTAAACCCGATCCGATAAGAATACCCGACTTCTTAAAAAATTCAATTTTAAATAAGTACTCATATTTCCTTATTTTACGCTTCTTAAGAACATTTCCAAAAAATCTCTGCTCAAAATAAATGAAAGAATATTTTATTTTTATTATTTAAATTAAAATTTTAATAATTGGGAGAGAATATGTACTGAGTAGAGAGAGAGAGAGAGAAGGGAGAGAGAGAGAGAGAGAGCCTCATAAATTAATGGTTTACCATTAGAAAAAATCGAAGATAACCAGGTTGCTCAGGGTATTAGAGGGACTAAAAGACAATTTTATTTGTGGAAGGACTGAGTTGAATTGAAGAGCCTTTTTCATGAGGGCTTTTTATAAAATATTTTTTAAATTCCTAGTCAACTAAACAAAGGGCAAAATAGTCATTACCACTGGAGAAGGAAAATCTGGCGAGCGGAGAAAAACCCATCCACAATCTTCGACTGGTCTTGACGACTAGGGTTTGTGGGATGGTGAATTAAAGAGGATTTGTTGCTACGTCTACCTTCCGCGAGCATCCATGGCCTCTCTGTGCAATTTCGTTGTATCGTCCTTCGCTGCTCGTCAGCCTAGGCGGGGTATCGCATTGGATGAGCATGGCATCCTCTTCAGTCAGTCTACTGTATTTTCCGCTCAAATCCGCAGGGGAACACCTTTTTTGAGGATTGGCGCGCCCTTCAGTGTCCAGTGTAAAGCGGTTTCTGTTAAGCCCCAGACGGAGATAGAAGGCTTAAACATTGCTGAAGATGTTACACAGGTGAATTCTTATATCTCATGATTTCTCTCCTGAAGAGGCGTGAGCTGAAACCCTTGATATATGATGGAATAACTTATGCAGCTTATTTTCCTGCCTGCATTAGCGATTAATGCGATTTCTCTGAATATTAACGTCGTCCTATTTTCTGTAAGTTTATGTTGTTGAAAGTGTTGATGAAACGGATACGTTAACTTCGAGAGGTTGTCGTTTGCAGTAATCCTGGCCTTAAGAGGTCCGACCATCAGTGGTACCCAAAACCTTTAATTTTTCTGTTTTACCGGTTATGAATTTGTCTCCTTGCTGACATATGATCCCTCCTAGCAATCATGAAACTTGCTCCATTTCCCTTCAGGTCAGTCTCTTTGTTAATCGGAAGCAATTTCATACAGCACCTTTTGGTACTGCTTTTAGCAGAAGGCCTGGAGGATATTTCAATCCCATGTGTTGATGGCCCATCTACTTTTTAAAAAATTTGTTCTGCTCTTTCCTCAGATGATGGGCTGGAAAATCAGCCTATAGGAATAATTCTTAAAATTCTGATAATTTTGTTCATCTTATTTAAAATCGTGTTTTTGTTGTCTTCTTAGGCTTCTCCTTTTAGATGGTGCTTTTAGTTAATAATTAATGACTAAACATTGGATATATGATGAGCAATTTTATACTTGAATATCCCTGACTTCTTAAAGACTTCAAAAGTGTATTAAAATGATCGTATAATCAGATTCCATCTAATTTGGATTTGTAGTGCACCTTTCTTTTTATTTAGCCGAAAACTGATTTTCTCTGTATTTCACTGCTTTTACTGTGCTAGCTTATAGGGAAGACACCAATGGTATACCTGAACAACATTGTAAAAGGTTGCGTTGCTAATGTTGCTGCAAAACTTGAGATAATGGAGCCATGCTGCAGTGTCAAGGATAGGTGAGGACTACGACTACTTTTTTCATAATAATATTGAAGAGAATTATGATGCTACTTGTAATCTCGTGTAATCAGGATAGGTTACAGTATGATTACTGATGCTGAACAGAAGGGTCTCATAGCTCCCGGAGAGGTAATTAAGCAGTGATTCTGCAATGCCATTTTCATTCTTCATCTAGTCTCATATTGTCATCGTTTGTCATAATGTGAAGAGATGATTTGGAGTTGATACTCAGATGCACACAACAACAATTTCGTTTCGTGCTACTGTTGATTGTTTCACATTGAATAAGCGGACTTAACTTCTAGTATTTGTTTGATTCAGTGAGGATTCTTTTTCATGCTCATTTTCTGTGAGTTGGTAATCCGTACATCTGTTTTTCTGTGTCACAGAGCATACTTGTGGAACCAACAAGTGGAAACACCGGCATTGGTCTCGCATTTATTGCTGCTTCTAGAGGGTATAAGTTGATTTTGACAATGCCTGCATCGATGAGCATGGAAAGACGAGTCCTCTTAAAAGCCTTTGGAGCAGAGCTTGTCCTTACTGATTCTTCTAAGGGCATGAAGGGAGCAGTTCAGAAAGCTGAAGAGATCTTGAAGAATACTCCAAATGCCTACATGCTTCAGCAATTTGATAACCCTGCAAATCCCAAGGCAAGATACGATTACTGAAGGATGTAGTCACTGGTCTCAGGAAGAAGGAAACTTCTCTGCTCCCTTTATAATTTATTTATTTATTTTCTTTGTATGCTTGGTACAGATTCACTATGAGACCACCGGCCCGGAAATCTGGGAAGATACAAAGGGGAAAGTGGATATCCTAATTGCAGGGATAGGAACGGGTGGAACCATTTCTGGTGCAGGTCGCTTTCTGAAGAGCAAAAATCCCAACATAAAGGTCTGCTGTCATAATTTTAATTTTATATTTTGTATTCCCTCCTATATTCGAGCTTCATAAACAGGTTATACTTTCATGACTAATGGCTTGTGGAAATATCTTTTTCTCTAATTTTGCGGTTCTCATTTGCTCTAATTTCAGGTTGTTGGCATTGAACCTGCCGAAAGCAACATTCTTTCAGGGGGAAAACCTGGTAAGAAAATGAAATCAGAGGTATTTTACTTTTTGCTCCCGTATTAATCTAATCGAAATAATGTAGGCCCACACAAGATTCAAGGTATTGGGGCAGGTTTTGTTCCGAGGAATTTAGACCATGAAGTTGTGGATGAAGTTTTAGAGGTCTGTGCTTTCCTCTTACTTCTTATTTTTGGCAAGGGATTGCCTGAATCCTTAATTTGTGATTGAACTGACGTGTTTTGTTTGTTTATCTGCATCATTTTTTTGATGAGATTGATGCTTGGATACGACTTTCTTCTGTATCTTCTGGTAGTAACATATGCAAACGGATATTCATTCCTTTCCCAGCATAGATATCCACTTGGTTTTTTTTATTCTTCTTTGCACTGGGAAAGTCGATTCCCATCCTTCCTTTCCTCTTCCTCTCTAATTTCCCACCTTTTTAACTTAAGAGTTCTGCTTCTTCAGAGTAAGGCTGGTCTATCTCTTAGTGTATTAGTTTCTCACAATCATTGTAATTTGTTATATTTTCTTTTATCTTGCTTTAGTGAGCATCAGTTTAGGTCTTACCTCCCATGTTGAACATGTAATTAATTCATTTCTAATTTACTTTATTCTCTATTCGACTTGAATTCTTTTTATGATTACCATGATTAGTAGAAAATTCATGTAACTCCCAAGCATTTTTCATTTTCTGGGGCGTATTACAGATTTCCAGTGATGAAGCTGTTGAGACCGCCAAGAAAGTAGCTTTACAGGAAGGCCTGCTGGTGAGTCTCACCCGTCATTTCAATTACGCTGTGCATTATACATTAGTTACAAGTGTAGTATGACATTTTCAGTTCTCTTATATGAATCCAGATTAACTGTAGCTTTTATAATTTACGAAGATATGCTCCAAAGATGTTTGTCATTTTTGCCTGATTTTCTCACTCCAGATGCACCTGGGAGGATAAATAAACATGCCTTTCACATCATTCTTGTTGCATTGACCCTTATGTTATCCAATAACCTTTTCTTTCTAGTATTCAATATTTACCAATTTAAATAGAGGACTAAACTATCGGTTCGTAAAATTAGGGTTCTCAACTGTAGAAAATCAGGAATGCAGTGATCATAAAATGGTCTTCGCTTTGACCAAGAACTGTAATCATGTGGACCATAGTCTTGTGTATGTCTCCTTCTGCTTCAATGACTGAACTTGGATGATTTGTGCTGGAGTGAGGTAATTCTTGATCGTATTAAAGATCATGACGCTCATATCTTCTTTTTTCCATGAAATCACGTCTGATATGCTCTGTAGCTGGTAAGAGATCTCATAGTTGTCTCACTTTAGAAAGACATTAATCTGATCTTTCTTATTTCTTATGTTTCCAAGCTGGTCCTTGATTTAAAAAAAAGAAATCATTATTTTTTTAAGCCAGGTGTGCTTCTTATGTTTTATTTCATTTTTTCTTTAGTGTTCTCTGGTTTCCTGAATCATAAAACTCTCTGCAGGTCGGCATTTCTTCTGGAGCAGCGGCAGCTGCTGCCGTTAAGGTTGCAAAGAGGCCTGAAAATGCAGGAAAACTCATTGTGGTATGCCTAAATCTACTCTTTCTCGCTATTTATGGAATGGGAAAGAGAATTTTTCTCATTCATATCAAGAGAATCATTTCCATTCGGATATAAAACTCTGAGCTCACACTTGCTGCCACCGCCACAGCAGCCACAGGGGTGCCATGTGGCTGTCTGACCGGGCCCAAACTTTGATAGATGTTCATTCCTAAGCGAGTTTTCTGGGCCCAGCTTTGTGGGGCCCAGGCCACTGACCCCTTGGGCGGCCATCTTATTATGTCACGAATATCCTCATTCTGTGGCAGAAATATAATTATGAAATTTCATGTGAACTGGGCATTTAAGGTATAGGTCTTTCCTTTCATTAAGCGGGACGTTTCCTGCAAAGATTATACATACTACAGTCATGCTCTTGAGATATATATATATATATATATATATATATAGATAGATATCATTTAGGGTAATTCTGCAAGCATATGTTTTCCTGGGGGGTTATACGTGAACAGCCAAAATTCTTTAGTCCCGGTCAACCCAGATCATGTCCCCATTTTTCTGTGAAATTGGGGGGGCCTGCAGATCAAGCCTAAAATAGGAAAATGTACCCGGCCCAGAACCCCGCTATGCGACTGTTTCTCTATCTCTCTCTCACACACACACACCTTTTTTCTCTCTACTGCATTTTGCGGATTTTTGTCTACCCCGCCAAATTTGTTGATTAATATTTTCTTGATTCACTGAATTTAGTCTCCGGTGGGAGCAATTTTTCTGTAAGGTTTCTCGGTCAACTCACCTTTAATGCGTTGACTCAGGTGGTGTTCCCGAGCTTTGGGGAGAGGTATCTCTCTTCCGTGCTGTTCCAGTCAATAAGAGAAGAATGCGAGAAGATGCAGCCGGAGGCATGAGGAGGAACCCCGATCATTTACTCTACTAAAAAAGGAAATAAAAGAGGTCCCTTTGTACATCTTCGCCTGCTCTTGATTCATGTGGGCCCATATTTCTTCTATCATCTTCGGGAGAAACCATGCTCTTAATTATTCCCAGATCTTGTGGGTTCATTCTTCCGATTTTGACAATTAGCCCTTCTTGCCACGTGGCTGTCCCACATGACCCAGGTGACTCTCTCTCTGTCTCCCCCCCCCGATTTGTCTGTCATCCAGGCCAAAGTTCACGTTTTTGATGATGGAATTTGGCTTTTTCGTTTGGAAATGTGCCACGTGGCTGTTCATCTCTCTCTCTCTCTCTCTCTCTCTCACGGTATACATATATCTTTGTGAGATTACTATACCTGAACCGGTTGGCCTATACTAACCTGGGTCGTGCGGAATAGCCACGTGGGTGTCTGTGATGACCCACATGACAGCTCATCTCTCTCTCTCTCACCGAGGCCATCTTCGCAGACTTACAGGCCCAAGTTCGGGCTTTGATAGGAGTCCAGCTTTTAAGAGAGTGCTGGGCTTATTAATGGCCCGGGCTTCTATGATGCCCTTTGAATGGGCCTGGTCGGTGGCAATATCTTCGGGCTTTCGCATTAGGTTTTTTTTTTATAATTATCTGATAATGTAAATGTCGGGATTTTAACCATCCTTATTTATTTCTTAAATAAAAAAGACTGTCAAACCGACTGATTGACTTATCGGTAACGGGTTTCCTGGTTCGAGTCCGAGATGTTGTATCCGTTACCATCAATCAACCTCGCTCATATTTCTGGCTATTCTCTCTCTCTTTCTCTCTCCCCCTCTGTCTCTTCGCGCAGAAGCTCGACGCTTGCAGAAGCTGGTCGGTGCGTGCTTCGGAGAATCCGTCTTCTGCTTGTTTTCGGAATTTATCTGGGATTCATTCGTGAAGGGGGGGGCAAGAATTAATTCGACGCCTTCGTATTATTATTGTGTATGTTACGTTTCTTGGTAGAATCCTCTGTTTCACTCTTTTTCTCTCCTCGTTGATGTGTAAAACCCTTGGCGACGATCGGCGTGGCGGCTACTGATGTGAGTTGGTACTTCCTGGGGATAATCAGGATTCTGTTAGCGGGAATGCACTCTTTGCGCTGAAAGGTGGATTCATGACTCCTCGTTCTAGGTTTTTTTCGTGGATCCTGATGATATGCGTCGATGCTTGTTGGGAAGTGGGGCGCATCTTTGTTTTGCATCACTAAAGAAGTGTTGAAATTGGTCGACTATATCACCTCCCCTACTATTTTCTTTCTAAGTACACTTTTTCGTCAAACTTTTCATTTCTAGTTTGATGAAGAGAAGCGTTTCATTTACGAAACTTATTCTCCTTCAAATTTCCTTCGTTTGCGGTGGCAGGGAGGGTGCGTGGGAAGTGGATTGGAACTCTTTCATTGTCTGCTTCTTGTTCACAAAAAGTTTAGAATACAGAAATTCTCCTTACTTCTCAACCACAGAGATGGAAGTTCTTCTTTATTCTTCCCAACGATTGATGAAAGATCTGTCATGTCTTAAAATCTCCTCATCAACGGTAGCCCACCCCTCAATCGATCTTTTTTGAGGGATGGAATGCGAAACTATATATTTCTGATGATTCCAGAGTTTGTTTTGATGTGTGAAATTTTGATCAATGTGAAAGAGCCTGGAACAGAGAGAAATGTCTTACTGAGAAAGGCAACCGATTGAAACCCAAGAGAAAACTCCTGCAATGACATTTCTGCTTTATAAAATAAGGACACACATGCATGCCTCATGTCTCTGCAAGATCTGTCGCCGGGGATGCAAGTCGTATTTGATACTCTATCCTTTTTTACCACGGTTATACAAGAATTCAAAAATGCTTGCATATAAACTACCTGCACCCGCTGCATGAAGATAAGCTGTATGACTATGTATAATATTGCATATTCATGAACTTTTTTCAGTTGGACTCATCAACCGTTTCTCAAGTTTGAATAATGTCTGTGATCTCTCATGTTATTCAGAGAAAAGTAAATCCTAAAATAGAACTTCACGACAGAAGAGTCTACTCCTCCAGGGCACAAATCGGATGGTAGTGTTTTCTTGGTAGTGCCTGTGTGGAAGCTACTGTTGTCAATTCCCAGATAAAATATTACCCAATTGTACTGGCCTGACCATCTCTTTCCGAATTTTGAGGTCATGTGAACTGAAGAATCTAAGGTGTGCTACAGCTTGATATATACAGCTATTTTCCTGAATCCTATATCAGCAATCCTAGTTATGAGTGGTGAGCTTACTGAACATTTATATAATCAGTTTCATCTTTGACGCATCATGCTGCTAATCATTCTCTGGTCTTTAAATCTTTCCGAACTGATTTGAACAACTCCAGAAGCATACGTCTATCAATTAATTCGCGTTTTTTCAATTTATCTCCATCTTTCACTTCTTTCGAGGATTTCATCCTCCTCTTCTACCTCCTTATCTAGCTTTCTTAAATGACTAACACCTACCCGTTTGTGTGTGGGGATCATTTTACTGACATTCTTGAGCCAAATCTTTTAGTCCTTCATAGTTTGTCCTAGAAAAGGAAAATTTTTAGTCCTTCAGTAAAAAAGTATAAAAAATTTAGAGGAATGGCGGCCTTCATCTCCTCTTTCCCCCTAAAAAAAGGGAACCCATTAAAAAAAAAAAAAAAGCGAAAAGAGATTTTGGTAGTGCTGCTGCTTTTCTGAATCGGATTCGTCTGATTCTGGATCTCATTACGCCAAAAGATTTTGGCTGATTGAATATGATGTACTGGCGGTTACATCTCTCTCTTACAACTGGCAGGTAATGCTGAGAATTATCCGCTTAGTGTTCTGTTCCCCTATCACAAATCTGTCTTATAGTTGGTGTAACCCTCGCCCCATAAATTCATATTTCTGTTTCTTCATCAATTCTTTCCCATTCTTTTTACCGATTCCAACATGATCATTCTTCTTACAGTGTTTTATTTAATCTTAGTTACATCAGATTTCTTTGATTTTCAGTTCGTTTGGAAGATGAAAAATTACGATCTACCTTTTAAAAATATATATATATATATATAATTTTTTGTGTTATGTAGGTCCCATCAAGATGCCCTTATTCGCCAAGTTCAACGGCTTCGCCCCAAAGACCAAAAACGCAATAGTTGCAGGCACCCTGACCAGTTTCGTTCTTGGGGTATATTTCTACACCATGAGAGCCGTTGGAGGGACGGATGAGCTGCAGGTGGCGATCAACAAGTTTGAAGGGATGAAGAGTGAGACCGAATCAGGCTCAGCATCCACATCATGAACCAGGTTTCCAACATATTATATGACCTTCTCAGCCTCCTGGGGACCCTTTTTTCCCCTTTGCTGCCATGCTTTAAACCAGGATCGACCTTTCATTACCATTATTTTCGCAGCTATGTTTTAGGCTTGTTTTAAACAAGTCTCCTGCTATGTTTATTAATGGTTTTATTTCCTGTTTTGGATACCATGGATACATCTTTTGGTGAATAATGTATACTGCTTGAAGAGTAATCAATTCTGCTGCTAGTCTTTGCATGCATACTGCTTGAAAGGTTGTACCCTTTTTGGAAGAGCTGCTGGTGTTAGAGGCCTCTGCAGTAGAAACAAAATCAGAAGATCAAAACTGGGACTTTTTCCCTTTAATTTATGTACTTTACGAGATCTTTTAACCAGTTATTCATATGAGATCCATGTTCTTCTATGCATGCAATATAGATATATATATATATATATAGAGAGAGAGAGAGAGTGGGCAAGGGGTCAGGACTCTGTTTCTGTGAGTCATGGCGCCTCCATGAATCCATCCTGTTTTGTTACCTTGTAGAGTATTAGTAGCAATAATAAGAAGATCAAAACTGGGACTTTCCCCCCCTACTTTCTATACTTTACTAGATCTTTGCATCAGTTATTCATATGAGACTCATGTTCTTCCATGCATGCACATATATACTTGTTTTGTTACCTTCTATGGTATTAATACCAATAATAAGAAGATAAAAACTGGAACTTTCCCCCGTGTTTCCTGTACTTCACTACATCTTTGAACCAGTTATTCATATGAGAACCAGTTCTTCTATGGACGAATATATATATATATATATATTCATTTATTTATAGTGTGTGTGTGTGTGTGTGTGTGTGTGAGAGAGAGAGAGAGAGAGAGAGAGAGAGAGAGAGAGAGACTGGGCAAGGGGGCAGGACTCTGTTTATGTGGGTCATGGCACCTCTATGAATCCATCCTATTATGTGGGTTACCTTCTACGGTTATGGCAATGATGAGAGTAATAATAGCATTATTACCATCATCCCCCACCATAATTTCTGTATCATTGCCCCTTTTTCTTCTTTTTTTGCCGTCCAGCGTCTTATTAGAATTCCATCTCTGCCCCAGCATAGCTTCAGCGACCAGCAGGTGGACCGGGCCTGGCCGGGCCTAAAGGCCCAATTGGTAACTCACCACAGAAAAATGGAAGGCATTCATACCCTTTGACAATCCAGGCTGACCTATGAGATAGAGGATTGACCCAAATGCTCCGGTCTGACTTGGGGCATGCCTGGCCCGTTGACCTTTCCGATTTAGATATCTGGGCCATCTAGGAACACCACTCAGGACGGTACACAGATCACAGAACCATCATTTATATAAAACTGGTCTCAATAATCTTCCTTTAATAATATTTTTGTATAAAAAAGAGCGCACGATCTACTGCGTGGTAAGAGAGAGTTCTTTCAACTGCTGAGGGTCAACGGGCGAGGGCGCCTTGGTCAACGCACAGTGGGCCGTGGTGGTCTTCGGGAAGGCTATGACGTCTCTGATGGACTTTGCGCCGGCGAGGAGCATCACCAGCCGGTCCAACCCGAAGGCGATCCCACCTGCAAAGGGCATTAATAAAGTGATGTGGAGAAGAGGCCACGCGGCAGCGATATAGGAGATCCTGAGATGGGCCAATTAAAGCCTGGCCCCGGCCCAATTGCGTACTATAGCAGACCGAAACTGAATTCATAATGGGCTTATGGAGGGGCCATCAAAGCATAGGCCCTTCTTTGGACCCATGCGAGAGAGAGAGAGAGAGAGAGAGAGAGAGAGAGAGAGAGAGAGAGAGAACTACTCCATGCCATGGTATTTGATGTGGGAGGTGGTTCACATACCGTGAGGAGGAGCGCCCATGTCCAGAGACTCCAAGAGATAACCGAATTTCTCTTCGGCCTGCACAAAAATCAGTAATTCAAGCTTAAAACCATCTCATTAATTTGATCAACTATATCCATATCTCATGGTCATTAATCTCGTGGTTAAATCGTACTCCACATTTCTGATTCACAAATCATACATATTATATGTATACTTTACTTGGTCATGAATCTAATTCTATCTACTCTGGGGTTAAATCGGAGAGAGAGAGAGAGAGAGAGAGAGAGAGAGAGAGAGAGAGAGAGAGAGAGAGAGAGACCTGTTCTGGGGAGATGCCGACAATCGCCAGGACCTTTTCCTGGACTTCACGTTTATAGATCCTCAAGCTTCCACCGCCAATCTGGTGCAGAGATAGATTGCAGATAAACCCAGAAAGAAAAAAAATCGGCATCATGTATTTGAGGGGGATTGCAGATAAACCCAGAAAAGGAGAAAAGAAAAATGAAGTCCTGCATGAGCACAGCAGAGAACAGGCACCTCGATTCCATTGTAGACCATGTCATAGGCCAAGGCGCGAGCAGTGGACAGGTCATCCATGTCATCCGGATTAGGGGCCGTGAATGGGTGATGAAGAGCCTGGCAGATAAGCCGGATCAGTGGGGAGGGAAATCTCATATTTTTTCTTTGATACCAAGCTTTAATGAACTCTGGAATTTAGAGAGAGAGAGAGGGGGGGAGAACATGTTCAACTCATTGAGCTGGATCAGTGAGGAGGGAAATCTCACCAATTTTCTTTGATACCAAGCTTTAATGAACCCTGGAATTTAGAGAGAGAGAGAGAGAGAGAGGGAGCATGTTTAACTCACCTCAAGCCTCTGCTCCAAGCTGTTCCACTCAAACATCGGAAAGTCAGTCACCCACAGAATCGAATGGGCAGACTAGGCCAGAATCAGATGATGTAGGGGGAAAAAAAAGAAGCAAGGATTAGAAGATATCAAACATGGCATCTGAATCTAAATCTAGAAAAAGGGTCAAACCCCAAAATTATATAAATATATGTACATGCAAAAGGTCAAAATGGGTCAACTCAGGCACAGCCTATCAACCCACCAGACGCCATTCCAGGGACCATGACAATAGGATTCACCGAAAGAGGAGAGAGAAATTTCACCTGGTCAATGAGACCCAGGTCCCGGGCCACAAATTGTCTGAGCCGGTCGAGGGTCTTGTTGACCGACTGATGGTCGCCCACCGAAAATAGAATGAGATCGCCAGCCTCCGCGGAGCAGAGCCTCAGCAGCTCTTCCCTCCTCGGAGGATCTAACGATGAAGCCAGAGCAGGCACACCCTCGACGCTTCCTGAAATAGGTTACTTATTATGCTCCACTTTCTCTCTCTAGGAATTGGGGGAGGATCGAGGGGTAGTGGTGGCTTCCTTACCATCATCTAGGACCTTGAGAAAGGGCAGCCCTTTTGCCCCAGATTTCATGGCTTCGTTGCATATGTCGCCCTTTTTAAGGGCCGTGTTTGAGTATTTCTTGGCTCCAGAGGGTACACATAGAGCCTTGATGATCCCTCCGTTCTCCAGTGTATCTGTAAATACCTTGAAGGAGGATCCTAGAAAAACATCACTAGCCTGCAGACAAGATCACAGAGAGATCGTCAACAAGGGATGCCATAGTATTTAGAAAACCAAAAAAAAAAAAAAAAAAGCCCTGAAATAGAAAATGTAACCACTGGGTGGGGGGAAAGGGGGGTCTCAAGGTATTAAGAAAAAAAAAAAAAACTGCCTCCAGTTGATATTGTTATTGCTTTCGACTCCATTTATTTTTTTGTCAACATACTGACAGATTACATTTCTTCCAAGAACACTTCTTAATATGAACACATCCAGATAGGCGCATCTAGACAAGGGTTTCAAGCACAGATCTGTGGCTATTAGCTTTACGAGAAATTGCAACCTGGAGTGCTAGATTATATGAGAGTAACTGATACACTCAGATTAATCAGAAACACTGATTTGAGAAATGAAAGGAGCTTCTTTTGACAGAGATATCGTCCGATTCCAAGCAACTGCAACTATCAAGACATAGAAAGAATATAAATTCTAGGCTACTCAAAACTGTACTTGAATGGGCTCACATCTCTGAGTTTCATGTCAAATCGAAGATCCGGCCTGTCCGTTCCATAAAGATTCATTGCCTCCGCGTAGGTAAGCCTTGGAAATGGGTTCGGAAGTTCAACCCCTAATATTTCACGGAAAACCTGTTGAATTTAGCGCATCTGTTAGAATCATCTGAAAAAGTAAAAACCAAAAGGGAAATACTGCCAATTAAATGCATGGTCGCCAGTTTTTTAAGGGTGAAACGGAAGGAAATGGATACATGGC
This sequence comes from Spirodela intermedia, assembly GCA_902729315.2. Taxonomy (NCBI): domain Eukaryota; kingdom Viridiplantae; phylum Streptophyta; class Magnoliopsida; order Alismatales; family Araceae; genus Spirodela; species Spirodela intermedia. The sequence goes on along the minus strand of LR746274.1, from coordinate 6,027,654 downwards.
CTATCAAATCTTCATTAAGTTTCAGCATGTCTTCTAATGGTGTAAAAGCCATTTCCATGTCCAGCTGCGTAAACTCAGGTTGCCGATCTGCTCGTAGATCCTCATCTCGGAAGCACCTTCAAAGGAAATATACTTATGAATATACACACCTTTTCCCAACTACTCAACAAGATCATTTTACTGCATTTATTATAAAACGATATCGTTTTCATCCCTTCCCGATTTGGGATAAGAAGAGACTGCACAAATAGCAGTCCAGGCCATTAATCACCTGTGAAGAGCATGCCCATATCATGAAATAAGTCTACCTATATTCTATTCCCACAGATTGCCTGGCCAACAGATCAGCTAGCAAGGAACAGAAAGTGCCACAAACTGAGCTAGCATCAAAGATCCAGGTGAGGTTCTGAGAAATGAGTAAGTACATAGGGTGCTTAAAATTCACCTGGCGATTTGATAATATCTGTCAAATCCAGAGACCATCAACATCTGCTTAAACAGTTGCGGACTTTGAGGTAGGGCATAGAATGCCCCTGGCTTCAAGATCATATTAAAGTGAATCAGACATCCATAACAGTAATTTTACTCTTTCTTCGTAAAGAAAATAAAAGTTTTCACGATAAAACAGAGATGCTCGCTTAGTTGGAAGCAAAAGATTTGTGTTGTTTTCCTGTAATATGTTTTAGAGAATAGTTGAAAATCCTCTGACCTACAAAAAACTGCTTTTGCTACACAGACAATTGCTCCGATGAAAAAAAGGGCATCCAAATTACGAGTTTGAAGTTCTTAACCCAAGTTGTCATGTTTAAGCTGGAGGGACGTCTCATACTGTATCTGAATCTCTACAGTAACAGAAGAACAAAAATCTATACAGCAAAATCCAGGTCCTTATGCAAAGATATTGATTATGAAGCATGGCTATGATGGACCACACCTGAGTGGTTTCTTAAAATCCAGACAGGAGATGAACCAGGGCAACTTACTCTGGGTAATTGAATAACTACTCCCTTTATGGGTTTGATGTTAATGATGAACCGATTATGGTACAGAAACATGCTAGATATATTTCTTGCAACCGATTATGAATGCGGTATTTTTTTTCTAGAAGACAACCAGTTGACCAAGTAAAGCTCCCCCGGTTCAAACAGTTTTGGGCCTGAGATAATTTTTTAGCGTGGTTTCAGCATGTTTGGGGGAATGAGGCAACTCTTACAATCTTTTCGTGGTCTTAGGCCACTTTTTTTCAGTTAGCTCTCTCCCACAGAGATGCATCATTATTTCTTCCCAGAAGATTTCAAAGAATCAAGGCTATATGTTTCCAGCTGGATCCTTTGGCTTCTCTTGAGTCGTGGTTGACTTCTCTGACGTAAAATCGGCAAATCTAATAATTCTTGGGAAAACAGAATAAAAGGAATATGAAGGATACATCAGATATATGCACGTTTGACAAAGAATATTACCTGAAGTCGTGAGGGAACCAGGTAATCCCGAGCACCTTCAGGGGTGGATCTAGATAATATTGGAGTCTCGACCTACCTAAGTGTAAAAGCGCCAGTTCTAATCATTAGAATTGAAATTGAAGAATAAATCATCCCGAAATATAATTAGAAGAAAATTTCGGAAAATTCACAGCTTTATTTAAAGATCTACAACTAAAGAAGTAAATCAATTAATTTCAGCAGAAATTACCTCCACAAAACCAAGGATGTCCTCCAAGTAGTGTCTTATGTTCTTTACTACATTATGCCTCAGCATCAGGTTAGAATGCATCTGTTGACGACGTAAGTCAAGGCATCGATATCTAGCATAAATTAGCAGAGAGATCAATCAGGCATCCGTAAAGCTGTATGTTGACCATGACAACCATTATTGCCTAAAGACTAACTAATCCCTCATTATGCCTAATTACAAAACTCTCTCTCTCTCTTCTCTCTCTCTCTCTCTCTCTCTCTCTCTCCCTCTCTCCCTCTCTCTCTCTCATGATGATGATGATGATGCTGTTCAAGGAAGATATAAAGAGCAAGCATCAGGAGTGCCAGTGGACAATTCAGATGACCAATATGGGATTTGACCGAACAAAAGGCTAACCTTAAACGAATCTCCTCAGTTATCGTCTCCTTTGTGTCATCTACAGTCGTGATAAGGAAAGGCAGTGCGCGTCTTACAGAATTCAAAACTTGAATATGCTCTGCAGTAACCTGGGATGATCATAGAAACATATTACGAGACAGGGAGCTCAGACAATCAGAAGCGCCTAACAAAGGACCCAAAGCTTGTCCTATCAAAGAATGATGCAGAGCGTAGCAGAGATCATTCCCAGAACAGTAAATGTAAATCCAAACCAGATTAAACAACCCAGAATATGTTCGTAATCTGCAAAACACTGGTACTCAACCGCGAGGCAAATTCATCAACGGTCCCCGATGACAGGAAGGAGGGGTACCTCTATGAACCCCGTCTTCATCTTCTTGTTCTGCGACTCGGCTGGTCGAGGACGAACAGTGCCTTCTACAGCTATCACGTACTCAAGCCGCAACTTGTTTGCAGTAGCATACGCATCAGGGTGGTCAGAGGGAAGCGTAGTAATCTGATTGAGCAGAATAAGAAAAAAAATTAAAAAACGAAACTATGACGAGTGGGAAGCATGGAAGGAGATCGTCGTTGCTGGAGATTAAGAAGAAAAATAAACACCGAGAGGAAGAGTAGGCCAATAAGAAGTTCGAATTAATCAGAAGACGAAATTTCGAATCAATTTTCTTTAGAAAGAAAGTGAGATGGTCGAAGATAACAGATACGGCCACCTGAACGATGCCCGAGTGATCTCGGAGGTTTAAGAAGGTGAGGCCTCCATGAACCCTGTGGAGGGCCACCCAACCACACAGTCGAACGCGCCTCCCAACATCCGCCTCTCCCAGCTCCCCGCAAAGCGCCGTTCTCGTCACCCATTCCAGAGCATTCTTCGCACCGAGGCCCTGGCCCTTTTCGCCGGTCGGAGCTCCCACCGCCGATGGAGCAGGCGGCGACGGAGCAGCAGGAGAAGCGGTAGCGGCCACATAACTGGAAGAGGACCCAGGGGCAGAGCTAGGGGAGGAAGAGGAACACGCAGAAGAGTTGGAGCTCCTCCTCCTTGGAATCCGGCTAATGCCGACGCTGTGAGAGAAAGATCGAGGGAAACGGGAGAAACGAGGGACGAGAAGGGGAGAGATCCGGAGGACCGAAGACATGGCCCTGGAATGGCTGCCCCCACCCTACAATGGAGCTCCCTCTTCCCCTCCTCCTCCCTCCGCTGTGCTGCTCTTATCCTCCCTGAACCAGTTCTCCCCACTCCGATGCTATTCTTCCTAGTACCCATTCTCTGGAACCTTTTCTCAGAATGCATTCCAATCAGAGTCACCCGTGGAAATCGAAACAGAAACTTTTTATACAAATTTAAATTTAAATTAAATATGGTTAAATTATGATGTTTTATACAAGTATTTACGAGTTTAGCATATTTGAGAACATTAACAACCGGTCAAAAGTGAAAAATACTCAACTTCGGGAGTAATTTTTATCGTTAAAAAATAATTAAATGGAAATAATATGTCATTTTTTTAGAAAAAAAGGCCCAAACATAGATTCTGCCCATCATGAATATAAAGGCTCCCCTACATCTTAATTAATTAAAATAATTTAAAAAGGAAATAATGTATCTTTTTCTTTAAAAAATGCACCAAGTATAGACTACGCATCATGAGTGTATGGACTCCCCCTACATCTTAATTTTATTGTAAATAAAATAATTCAATAGGAAATAATATGTCATTTTTTTACAAAAAAATGGCCCAACTATAGATTTTACCCATCATGAATATAAAGACTCACCTACATCTTTTTTTTTGTAAAATAAAATAATTAAAAAGGAAATAATGTGTAATTTTTTTACAAAAAAATGGCCCAAGTATAGATTCTACCATCATGAGTATAAAGACACGTACATCTTGATTTTTATCCTAAATAAAATAATTAAAAAGGAAAGATATCTTTTGTTTATAAAAAAATGGCCCAACTATAGATTCTACCCATCATGAATAAAAAGACTCACCTACATCTTAATTTTTATCGTAAATAAAAATAATTAAAAGGAGATAATTAGTCATTTTTTACAAAAAAATGACCCAAGTATAGATCAAACCATCATGAATATAAAGATTCACCTACATATTGATTTTTATCATAAATAAAATAATTAAAAGGAAACAGTATGTTAGTTTTTTCAAAAAAATGTCCCAAATATGGATTCTACCTGCCATGAATGTAAAGGCTCGTCTCTATATTAATTTTTATCGTAAATAAAATAATTAAAATGAAATAATAAGTTATTGTTTTACAAAAAAATGACCCAATTATAGATTCTACCCATCATGAACATAAAGACTCGCATACATATTAATTTTTATCGTAAATAAAATAATTAAAATGAAAAATATGCCAGTTTCTTACAAAATAAATGGCCCAAGTACAGATTCTACCCATCATGAGTATAAATACTCAACTACATCTTGATTAAGAGCAAAAAAGCAATAGGAACCCTGGGTCATCTACCAGACTATAATTCATCAGTTGACATTTTTACCACAGAAATTTAAATACAATGTGAGTCTCATGCTAATTCTGACCAAAAAAGCCCATTGGGGAATCATTTCCTGTGGGGATCTCTTTGACCAGGTAAGAATGTTAAGTTGAAGCAGGGCTCATGGTTCATCAAGGTCCACTCAGGGAGAGGGCAGACCTTAAACGGTCAACCACGAGAGGTAAGACCTGAATACTTTCATTAATGGCTCGGTCAACGCAGGACTCCAAGCTCCCCATGGCGGCTGCCTTGGTCTGCTGAAGCTTGGCAGCCTCAAACTTGTCTTGGCATACAATCAAGGCTCGTTGGAGGCGCTCCTGAGGAATGATAGAAGTATAGATGTACTGAATCCTCTGCTTACTGATCTAAAGATATAAATGAATGGTTTAGCTGCCATAATAGGTTCGAACTGAGAGAAAAAAGGAGATGGTAATAGCTGCATAAATAAACTGTCACCATGTATCACTTTCGGTATATCTTATCTTTAAATAATAAAATGGGTCCTGCTTTGGGGTTTTAAGAGTTGGCTGTTCTAATTTCGCCCAAGCAATTAGACCATCTCCAGATGATCAGCTTAGTTCTACCAATGCAGCATTACTTCTCTACCCAGTAATAGTGCACACTGGGGCTCTCAACGGAAGGACTTATATCCATCATTGTCTTTGAGGGACAACTGATAGCGGATGGCCTCATGGCTCTCACCAGTCGGAGGAAGATATATGGACTGATGTCCAACCTCCTCTCCCCCCTTCTCTCCGCAACATGAAGGCTAGCGCATTACTTCTGCCTCTCCACAGCCAGTGAAGAAAAGAAGCAACAGAAACCAGAAATAAACCAGAAGAAGAAATGAGGTCTGAGGAGATATTTGGAACTAAAGTGATGTAGTTATCTATGTGTTTTCCCTGAGTTGCCATGGTTGCTTGTATAGTTGCTTGGTAGTGTTGCAACACTTGGGCCATATTAGCTAGTGTTCAGGAGGCCAGGAAAAAATAAAATCATTCTTCTTCTTTTCAGTATCATAATGTATTTCAGCAAATCTTATACTACATTTGGGTGTTTTTCTGATGTTTGAACTGACAAGAAAATGAAGTAATAATGCACTTGTGCAATAGGACAACGCTCAAAATATTTCAATGTAATAATGCACATAAATTTGGTTTTCATGAAGAAATCGGTCATCAACGTTCTTAACATTGGAAGATTTGAGACAGAAAATGAAATTTTTTATGCAGGAAAAAGACGACACAATGCTCTCCTCACCACTTTGGCATTTTATCCAAATATCTTTGTAAAATATTTTAAATCCATTTTCCTCGTATCTGAAGAATTTTCCGTCAGTGAAGGATCTATTATTCCAAGATTTTCCATCATACACCACGAAAATCAATCAACTTCACCATAAACGACTCAAAGGTATTAAAATTTACAAGAGGGATAGACTTGCTTTCCCCATATTAATCAGTTTGGTCACTTTGGATTGCAGCTGCACTCCTCCTCAATACCCTATGATAAACAGTTTTCCATGGCAATCACTCTGGTCCATAAATAAAGCTAAACTTTGCAACTATCATCCAAATGACTTCTCCGGAATACTCCATTGTTGACTTCTCCGGGAATTCCATAAAGAAGCTGCGTCATGGGGATGCAATTAGATTTAGCAGTTTGCATTCTGTTACAATCCAATTTTGTAGGATGCAGGAAATGACGATCCTCACCCGCTAAAGATGATTAGATCGAAAGGAAATTAGGGAGGAAATGAGGATAAAGTCAAAGACAAATCCACGCTATGTTCAAGGGCAAGGAGTTTTTTCCGGTCTTAGTTGGGGAGACCTTACCGACAGTTCATATTTCTTCAAAACAAACTTTTAAGAAGTCATTCTCCTTCCCAGTTTCTCCCTAAGGATGAAAAAATTGATAAACGATGTATTGACACATTCTAAAAAGTGACAAACTTATACAGAGGACCGTATCATAGGTAACAACAGTACTCTATCGGAGTTCCATCCTTCAGTAATAGCGTTCTGGTTCTCTACTGGATCCCAACACTGTTCATATGCTTGAACAAGAAAAAGCTCAGAAATTCTTTAGCAACTGAGTTCTATGTGAAATTGACTCTAAATGAATCAGACATAATAATTATGAATGTTTCTCATGGACGAAGAAATATTTCACGGAATCTAACCGGAAACGATTGATACATACATCTCTCCATTTGCTTTGAGCAGAAATGAATATCAATATCCAACAAGATGCCACTGAGGCAAGCTCTTACCTGAACTAAGCGAGCGGTAGATTTTTGCCAAAAATAAACATAAAAATACCTGGAACTTTTCCATCTCGGTTTCAACGAGATTGTTGGCATTGAGAACCGGAACGCTGCAGTATTCGACACAGTTATTTATGTCCTCCTGCCGTCTCTTCCTGTCGAAGCATTCATACGCACACTTGAAGTACGCTTTCTGCAAAACCATCAAAGAGGATTCCCTAAGGATCTGTAATAGAATCACAGTTCTCCCACTAACTCCAAAAGAAAAACACACAGAAAGAAACGCCTCGCCGTGTTCAAAACTACATGAATAGAGGGAATCCAAGGACACTCCAGCATTGGAAGAAAAGTGCACCTGGAGCGTGAAGTTGACGTGGTCTTGGATCGGGGAGAGCTGATCCCGCGCCGTGATGTTCACTTCCTCCAGCCTCCTCCTCAGTCTTTCGCTGACAATCCTTTCCTCACCTGCGGCGACGTGCTCCATCTCTGACCACGTCTCCCCAGATCAGCGGCTTCCTCTCTTCTCTCTCTGACAGAAGCTTGTAGGGTTTTACCGTGGTGGGGTTTTATCACTAGCCTTGGGGGAGAAAGAAAAGATGGGGTCGGAAAACCCGCAAGAACAGTATTATCTTAAGATGTTTCGCACAAACCAGAAATCCAACAGTTGGATTGGGATTCCAACTGTGGGACCCGCCAGATTCTCTCCTCGATAAATACCTGCACCATTTTCTTCCTTGGACGCCATTTTCATAGGAGGGAGGAGATGGGGACGGAATGCCTGGTCGTTCCTCCCCTTCTCTCCTCCTTCGTGGACGCCTTCGTGGACTTCTCCGTAGGCGGTATCTTCTTCCCTCTTTCGGAGGAGCTCCGATCGATCCCCGATCCTGAAGGTGGAGCGCCTCCGGCGCCGGCGACGCTGTTCCCCTCGCCGGCGCGGCTCGTCGCCATCGGGGATCTCCATGGCGACCTGCACAAGGCCAAGCAGGCTTTCTCACTCGCCGGCCTCGTGGACTCGCAAGAGGGAAGGTGGAAGGGGGGATCTTCTGTGGCTGTTCAGGTCGGCGACGTGCTGGACCGTGGAGGGGAGGAGATCAGGCTGATGTACCTCCTGCATCGCCTCAAGATCGAGGCATCTCGCGCCGGCGGAGCCCTCCACATTATCAACGGTAACCACGAGGTCATGAACGTGGCTCTGGACTTCCGTTTCGCGACTCCGGCGGGAATTGCGGAGTTTGAGCGTTGGGGCGTTTGGTACCGGGTCGGGATGGCGATGAAACGGCTCTGCGATGGCGTGGAAAGTCCGAAAGATCCGTTCGAAGGGATTCCAAGCGTCTTTCCAGATGTGAAAGAGGAGTTCTTGGAGGGCATCAGGGCGCGTATTGCGGCACTGCGTCCCGATGGCCCGATCTCCAGGCGATTTTTAGCTGGAAACCAGACGGTCGTTGTCGTCGGGGACTCGGTTTTCGTCCACGGAGGACTTCTGCGGGACCATGTGGAGTACGGACTCGAGAGATTAAATGATGAGGTGAGGGACTGGATTGAGGGGTCAACAAGTTCGATGCCACGTCACTTGAAGGGGCGAGATTCCCTGGTGTGGCTGCGTAGATTCTCCGATGGCCCAGACTGCGACTGTACACATCTGGAGGAGGTTCTATCGACTATTCCAGGGGCTAAACGGATGGTGATGGGACACACAATCCAACAAAGGATCAATGGAGTTTGCGAGAACCGTGCAATCAGAGTGGATGTCGGACTCTCAAAGGGCTGTACCAATGGATTGCCCGAAGTCCTGGAGATCGTAGAGGGGAAGCAGTTGAGGGTGTTGACCTCAAACGAGGTGTTCCGGCACAAGAATACCTACGAGTCGTCTGTGAGGTTGAAGAAAGAAATTGTTAAGTTTCCAGAAAGTATGATTAAAGATGTTGAAGTGAAAGCTTAAAGCCGGTTGTTTGTAACCAGTTACCACCTGTCTTTGGCCTATAATATTGAAGTACCGAGACTCCCCGATTAGGTGAGGATAGTGTTTTTCTAGCATCATCAGTAGGTATATTTTTGGCCTCCATTTTGTACAAGGCCTTGTATCAGGTGTTCAGCTATCTACCCGTCTTAATATGTGACTGGTTTATGGATGTAGATGAGTGTGGTATCATCATTGGCTGTTCATGCGTTTTGCTCTTTATTAGTCGTTGCTAATCACTCGTTTTCCTTTTATAATCTCAGTGTGACAAGTAATGCATCTGAGTATGAAACAGCATCTGAATTGAGCTAAATTAAAGGTAAGATGGCCATGACACTGACATTTATAGTGAACTTCGTTCATCAATGAAGCACAAAAACCTAAGACATTGCCATGAGCCTTCCTGGGTGGAAAACGAATGGAGGCCTAAAGTTGAAAAGAGTATATCTAATGGATTAGATGAAGATTCATAAGGAATAACTGGATTGTAGATAGGCCGCAGTGTTAGTCTTAACTAAGGTATTCTAAGGTGCTCTATCATGTCCTTACAATGTTTTACTATTTTGAACCTAGTGTTGAGATCTTCATATTTCTTCAAAATCTACTTTTGTAATTTCGTATAGATTTTTTTCTCACTCGATAGAAAAATTCTATTTCTATTTGTGACGCATCTGTAAGCCTTCAATGTCGACCTCGATTGCTTTGCTCATTTTTTCAGATCCTATTTATTTCTTCGCCATCTCAAATTATGTCTCCTCAAAGAGATTTTATATGTTATGGAGACATTTGATAGTCATACGTGTGGGATGATCCATGCTACAATCTTAGAGAAAATTATGGACCAAAATATCACCAGGCAACTACAGGGACAGTGGATAACACCAGTGAGTGCTTGATGTTATAACATTTCAGGCACTCTTGGTGGAGCCGGAAAAAAACTTGATGTTGGGCTCATGAGGATGGGAAATCGTAGTTTCCATATGTAAAGAGGAATTGGCTCCACTGTCCTGTTTTCCCTTTTTTCTTTTCCATTATAGAGGGGAAATTTACCTCCACTGTTGATAAAAAATTATGTACAGCAGCCCAGATGATTGGATGGGCCCTTTCTTCTAATCTGGGCCTTGACGCAATAAATGAAACCTCCCTTTTATTTTTCTAATCTTTTGATGCAACAAGTAGTTAACATTGTAAATTTAAGCCTGGACTCAAAAGAGAGCAGTTTGCGGATTAACCATTCCTTCCCTCTTTTCATGCAAGTGTGTATCAGCGAAATAAAAGGTGAAAATTTTGCTGTTTCGGTAACAGGGTTGAACACTTTGTATCTCCTCCTTCCATCCATTCATGGTTCTAACATTGTCTCATCAAACAGAATGTGGCTTCTTGTGTTCTACACTTACAATTTACTAGAGGAGAGCAATTACATGCCTCAGTTGTTGTCTTATTATGTACACTAGTTCCATGATGGAACCAATGTAGACTAAATCATAGCACCAAGTCACATTGATTACAAGGGCAAAGTGCATCCTCAACAACCCATCACTCGAAAGGCTTCCTCCTAATTCCCACTGGTAAAGAAGCTGTTGATTCAACGCTCAGGCTCCCTAGGGAGTTCGTCATCCTGTGCTTCCCTCTGATTATCTGGTGATTTGATTCCTTGGTTGCAGGCTGGGAACTCTTCTTCCACTTCAAGGTCTCAATGTTCTGTGTCAGTCCAAAGGAAAACCTCTTCTTTGTCTCCATCTTTGGACTCTCTTTGTAGAATTTATAGTCTTTTACCTTTGCTCTTGCAGAAAGCGTTGGAGCCATGTAGCTGGGCACAGTGAAAGCGGGGCAGCTCGTCAGGCTCTCATCATCCCTCAGCGGCAGGTGGCAGCTTCCTTCCCAGTTCATCATGTGGTTGTCATGACCAAATCTGGGGCTCCTTCTGTGTCTGCCGGCCTGTTCCCAGGTCGGTGCATTGGCCTTGGCCAGTGGTGTGGCTGCCCTCTCCTTAGCAGATTGGCCCATCTGGAAAAGCCCCTTGAACGTCCACCAACCCGTGCTTCTTCTGGCCTTCAATTCCTTCAGGGAGGAAGGGGGCAATCTAGTTGGTGTCTTTGGGAGCTGGTGGAGAAGATATCATGTTAAGCCCGTGTCTTCAGTCATGGGAGAAGAGCTTCTTCTGATGTGAAGATACCTGATGGGAGGTTGCATAGGCCAGAGCTCTCTCCCTTTTGACGATCCCCTCCACCTTCTTCTGCAGCCTCGCATTCAGTTCCTCTGTGGACAGCAAGCTCGCATCCCACTCCCACCGGGTTTCTGCCTCTCTATGTACCTGCACAGAAGAAGGATCCCACAATCTGATGGCTGGAAGACGCTGAGAGCATCAAAATCCAGTAGCTGAGGATAATTATGCAGAGGAAGGGGATGTGCAAAGGGTCTCTGTTACTCTGATGCTCGGGCTCCATTGGCCAAGGGTACCACTGGCTTCTTCCTTCTCATAAATCAATGGAGTCACCATCCCCTGGGCCCTTCTTTGACATATCTGGGACTGGACTCTTGTGACCAGCTGCATCAGTCTCATGGCATTCATGGTCTGCCGCATTACACCCGGCCCTCTTATTGTGCGGTGGAGTCTCAGCAGTGCCCTGAAGCTCTTCCTTGCCTGAAGGTACAATCTTCTCTCCTTCAATTTTTTCAGGATGAATTGTGGGAAAAATATTGGAATTTTTTCCAAGGGTTTGATCTCTAACCTTGTAACCTCTGTAGGCTGCTTGGATCCTTATCGCCGACCTCTGGAGACATCTAATGGCGATCCTTGGAAGGGGATCTATGGGTTGCTCGTCAGCTTGCTTCTCTGATGGGGCAGATCGTGGTGGCAGAGGAAGAACCTTCTCTTTTCTGGTGCCGCCAGGGAACTGAACCTCCACTGGGGCCGCCAAGTTCAACCCGTGCCGCTCCCATTTGGCTTCCCCCAGTATCCTTTCAATGCCACTGAGTCTTTTGTGGAGGTGGGTGGCAGACTTTGTGCTGCAATTCCCAGTTGGCTTCCCTGCGTCCCTCTTCTTCTTTTTCTTCTTCTCCTCCTCCTCCTCCTCCTTGACAAAGCTCCCATCTTCCCCCTGCAACCCAATAAAGGAAGCCGATCCAGGACATGGGATGACAAAGAACGCCATGCCTCACTTCTCTCCAGGTAAGCCAAAGAGTTCCTCTCTCTATCTCACTTCTTTGTTCTTTATCGTTTCTTATTTTAGTGGATATATCCTTCATTCCAGTTCCCATTTATGAATCATGCATCGATATATCATTTTGAAGAAATTGATCAGTGCTCCGATTTCAACCGTTCAAACCCATAAGATTCTCATGCATGATAGAACAAAAGTCAACATTATTCTACAATACCAGTTACATACCTTGATCTCTGGCTTCTGGTTGGAGGTGGAGGAGAAGACCCTCTTCAGAGCCACTATCCATTTCCCCTTCCTTCCCATTTTCACAACGTCGCTGTCTGTTCCCCCTCACAGCACCTGCAATTGTTTCTGTACCGGTGAAGAAGAGGGTTCAGTGGGATATGACAACTCGGGAATAGATTTAGAGAGAATATATAGCATCGGAGTTTATTTAGAGAGAGAAACTCGCCGTTCTATGGATGATGAGCCTTCTGTGGCCGATCACCAGGTAGAATTGAACACTTGATTGATGAGAAAAAAAAAAGTGTCATGGGATCAGATGTAGAGAGAGCCTGCATGATTTTGGAACAATGCAGGGAGCTCACCATCTAGAGAGAGAGAGGCACACCATCTTGAGGAGCTCTTGCCCAATGGTGGAGGACTGACTAATCGCACCCTTCCAAGCCTTTAGCTACCTGTCTCTGTCCATCTTCATGAGGCCGAACTCTCAGGCTCCTGTGAACTCCCTCGTTACTCTTCTCTTCCCCTGTAGATCCTCCCTGCCGCAGGAAGAACTCGGCATCTGGTTCTTCCTTGCTGGGATGGTGTTTACCTCTGTCTTCTTTCCTCTCTTTTTTTAAGCTTTTAGGATCAAGGGTGCTGTTATATCTGTCTTTGGAGCTGCCTATGACGCAGGTTGTAAGGAAAAGAAGGGGGTAGAGAGAGAGAGGTGTGAGTGAGAGGACTACTTCCTCACTCCATTCCCGCACCCACCCCTCCACAACCAACTTTGCTTGGGCACAAAGACAGCACAGACACTCAAAAGAATCACCAGGTCGTTCATCTCTCTCTCTCTCTCTCTCTCTATCTCTAGATTATTTTCGGATGAGATAGGGTTAGATTTGTACCAGGAGGTATAGAAATCTTCACTTCCCCCCTCTCCCCCACCAACCGTCGCACAGAAGGGCTTGTGTTTCCGTTGAAAAAGTGAAAACCCTAGGACTGCTGCACAGGGTTCAAGATCTTCCCATAGATAAAATTTCCATTTACGGTAGTCTTTCAGCATGAACAGCTTCTTCAGTGGGGGTCTGGATAGAAGCAAAAACGGCCCAATACCTTTTTTTTTCCCTTCAAGGATTCGCTTTGAAGACACTGAAAGCGATCCTGTTGAGCGGGAGCTACTCCATCGCTTCGCTAGGGCTATGGCAATGTTAGGCTTTGCCACGTCACCCTTTTCTGGAATCCCTAGGCGTGCTTTCGAGGTCACTTAGACGTTACTCCCCAACAAGGGACCTACGTCAGTGGGCGGGCCGGGCTAGAGAGAGGGAGAGAGGGGGTGCCCCAGGTCTTTCGGAATCTGAAATTTTTGTCCTGACTTAGTTCAAAATATCTCACGAATCGTATGCTTTTTTGTATCTTAAATATATCAATCATTTCATGATATTATTTTAATGAAAAAATAGTTATTTAAGATTCATCAAAAAAAATCTTAAGGTGTCGGGCCGATGTGTCTGGCCCCGGCCCAAAAAGAGACCCTATGAAACGGGCTTTGGGCCTGAGCTCCTCCTTTGAGAGATGGAGCGATTAACTACGGGGTACTTGCCACGTGTCAGGAGACAAAAGGCTGGAAGGTTTTTTAACTCGGCCAACGTATGTTTTCTTTTTTGGGCTTCCTTATGAAGCCCAATGAGGAATGAAGCTGGAGCGGGCCGAGTTACTCTACCCATTCTGCAGTGTTAAACATCACCAAGTTCAGAAGCTAAAAAAGTCAACTACCCAGAAGCACAGCCGAAAGAACCCTAATTACCAGAAGAAGAAGAAAGGGGGGATCGTGGCGATCTAAGAAGTGGGGAGGGGGAGCAGGTGGAAAAGAAAAGAGAGAAAAAGAGGAATTTTCAATGTGAAATGATTAGCATACACAAAGAGGGTGGGATCCGCCGCAGATTTCTACAGGAGGAGCTTAAAAACCCAAACCCCTCAGATTGCCAGAAGAGACATTGCAGCAATCCCGAGAAGAAAAATATAATTTTTTTTGTTAAAAATCTGATTCAGTGATGGGTACTTACATGGTCTTCTTCTTGTTCTTCTTGTTCTTCTTCTTCTTCTTCTTGTAGCTAGGAATCGTCGGCCATGGCCATCCTGCTCAGGGGGCTGGGACCGAGGTTCCTCCTCCTGGAGGCGGCCCTCCTCTTCACGAACTCCATCTGGTTCCTCCTCCGCAGCGTCTGCGCCGCCGTCGCCTCCTCCACCACGAACCTCCTCATCACCACGTCGTCCGTCAGCGACTTTCCCCTGAACAGCCGCCGTCCCTCGCCAGAGGCCCGCGGCGCCACCGCCACCGCCGGCGGCGGGGCCGGTCTCCGCCGCGGACAGCTCGCGCTCCTCTGCCCAGCGGGCGGGGGCAGTGGCGCGCAGAGGCAGGCCCGTGTGAAGGAAGCGGCCCCCGCCCTCAAAGAAGACGACTTTCTCAGTCTCCTGCCGGCGACCTCCGCCGCCGGCGCCGGTGGCGCCGGCTTGGGCGCAGGCGTCCACAGGGCGGCGGCCTCCATCGCCCGCTGGTACCACCGCTTCCTGCGGAGCCGACATCCCCTCGTGAATTCCAGAGAAATCCTCAAGGAAACGATGAAGAGAAGACCCTGCAACTCCTCCATACCTGGACTTTGATTCCTCCTTTTCTAGAGTGAACAGCGAATGGAGATACATCGGAGAGGAGACCTGCTTCTGGGGTTGGAGACGGCGGTGGCAGTTGATCAGACCCAGGTGAGCTCCATAGTCTAGAGAGAGAGAGAGAGAGATTGTGGGGGAGTAGGAGACGATGAGACCCCGGTGAGCTCCACGGTCTAGAGAGAGAGTGAGAGAGAGAGAGATGGGGGGAAGGTGGTGGGCAACGGGGTTCTCTCTTTTCTTGCTGCTTTTCTTTCTCGCTCGCGTGCTTTGGCTTTGGCAGATGACCCTTTTGAGCGCAGGTGGGAGGCGGAGTAGGAGGAGCAGGAAAGAAGAAGAAAGCCTCCCTGACCCTCGAGTGAACAGAAACCCGATTTTTAAACTCTAACGACCTCAGTGGGCTCCCGTGGCATCGTTCGTCAACAGGCCGGGATGAATTTCTCGCTCCTCAACGCCTAATACCTGTCCTAGAGAGAGAGAGAGGTCAGGGAAGGAGATGAATCTCTCGCCTAATACATGGCAGGCTAATCGAGTTGCCTTGAGAAATTCTTGTTCTTCAGTTGTTGGGTCTTCCTTACCATGTTGACTCACTTTGTTGACGAAACCGGGCTGGAATAGCCTAGAGAAACGGGTTTCAAGTTAGTGCTCTATCTTTATATATATAGAGCGAGAGAGAGAGAGAGAGAGAGAGAGAGAGAGAGAGAGATGAGTGCTTATGGGATAACCATGTGGCAAGACATATATAGGTTTGTCATAGTTCAGATATGGATTGAATAGTGACTGGAGCAGTCCAATTGACTAGGATAGCTCAGCCAATTCGCTTGTAATTAACTAGCCGTTGTTTATTTAAAACCCATATGAAAATAATAATTTATACTAGACAACAACTATTAGTTAGTAAACACATCCAATGACAAACATCATAGCACATCATTGACTTGCCATTTGATGTGTTAAGTGCTCCCAAATAACCCTTGAAACACCCCTTAGATTGAAGGCATGAGGTTCAAAGTGTGGCACACAAGCATGACACGACATGACATGACACGACATGCATCATTGACATGCATGAAGCTCACACATTTGTGCATGTGATTTAGACATACGACACCACCAAGATAGAACAAGGCCCATGACATTTATATTGACACTCATGACTCAAGGGATTGCAAAGACAAGGTTTGTGAGAAGTATTTGTAAACTTTTGGGGAACTATGTGTGTTATGTTGTGTGTGTCAGCCCAGTGTGACATGAGTTAGTGTTGACTATGTCAAGATAGAGGCAAGTTCAAGGGAGCATCTCATGATCCTCAAAGACCAATGGTATGATATGTCATAACATGGCACGAGCGATGTGCACGAAGAGGTGTGTGACACAGCAATGTAGCGCAGCATGAAGTAGTATTGATGTAGACACTTGACAAGTGGTAGGAGCAGAATGAGGCTAACAAAGAGGTTGTGACCTACCAAATCTCATCTGCCACATTATCAAGCTATCACATCGAAGGTTAAGGCGACTATGAGGGTTCATCTAATATTGGGAGGCATTAGCCTTATAAAGCTGGATGGCCCTTTTGAGCAAGAGAATTTAGTTTTTTGGCAGAGAAGAAGGCTGTTTTGTGTCATTAAGGATAACCAAGGCCTCTCTTGCCTTTAATTATAGTGAGCAATGTAAATCACATAGTGGTTGGCGCCCCTAGGCCACAGCCCCAACTTGAATAATAAAGGCTTATCATGTTTCTTTTCATACTAAATTAGTGATAGAGAGAGAGAGAGAGAGAGGGAGGGAGGGAGGGAGGGAGAGAGAGAGAGAGAGAGAGGGAGGGAGAGGGAGAGGGAGAGGGAGAGAGAGAGGGAGGGAGGGAGAGGGAGGGAGAGGGAGGGAGAGAGAGAGAGAGGGAGGGAGGGAGGGAGGGAGGGAGGGAGGGAGAGAGAGAGAGAGAGAGAGAGAGAAGGAGAGAGGAAAGTTTCTTACCTGGGCTACATTAGGGGGATAAATGATGGGGAAGCAGTCCTGAAACGGAAGGGACAAAATAAAAAATAATTGAATCAAAGGCTATAAAGGCGAGTACAAAATAATCTTAGTGTTGTCTTTCAAATTAATGTTTTTCCTGGGAAGCATCGATTAGAGGAATGAACCTCATGGGCTTGAGCTGTCTCGGGTTCTCTTGGCCCAATACCAAGCATTGCGCATCCCAATAAATGTGGGCCCGGCATCATAAAAAATATTGGAAATTGGAGCCCAGCCCACCACAAAAGCCTGCCTTCAAATGGGCCGTATATTATTTCATCATTCTTCCTTGGAAAGGGGAGCCTTGCCCACATCATGATGGGCCCAACCTGACCGGGGCCCACCACTGGCATGAACCTTGTGGATAAGCTTATGGGGTCCACAACTCCAGCCGTTTTCGGGCTTTTTTAAGGCCCGAAATCAGTTTAGAGAGGTTCTCGAGGCCCTGGCCGGCCCAGTGGACCTGTCCTCTATTTATTCTTTTTTATAATAAAATCGATTTATTTTTATTGAATATAAATAAAACATCGATTTTGCTACCTATCAGCTCCACGGCTTCCCGACGGACCGAACCAGGAATCCGTCAAGCAGAACCGAACCAGAGCATCCGGACAAATGGGGATCAGACACGTGGCATATCAACATTCGGCCACACGTCAGGTATGCTTTTAGGTATTTTGATTTTAAAGGCGTATATTAAGTGGAACTTCGAGGACCCACCGCCCCCACGTTGCGCGTTTCGCGAAGCAATGGTTGACACGTGGCGGTTGAATTAGTCTCCCCGTTTTAAAAGCCACGTGACTCATAGTGCCAAAGTTGAGGTGGGGTCCACCCCCCCAAGAACCCACCGCCAACCGGAAATTATTGAGGTTCGGTGGAGGGTCTGTGTGAACGGATTCCGGTCCTCCCAAATATCTGTTGACAATGGGTAGGAAATTATTTTGGATTTTTCCCAGGGGATAACTGTTAATTTGTTCCCACTATCTGGTCAATGGTATCTGCGTTGACGATGATAAGATGGGCCTTCGGATCAGTCCCCCCTCGTCCACATGGAAAAGATCTCATCCGTCCATTCGGTCAAGCCTGCTTCTCGAGTGGGGCCTCTTCCAAAGGAGGGCGAATAGATCCATTCGATTGTACTCGCTCAGATCTTTCACTGTTTATTAGGAAGTTTTCGGCGGCGGCGGCGGCGGCCGCCTGCCGCGGACTACGTGAATTGGCGCCATCTGGCAGGCGAGGGCCGCCGATAGCACGTTATCCGTTGCTTGCGAGGGGAGTTTCAAAAAAATGAAAATGTCTGAGGAGGATGTTTTCGCAAAAAAAGCAGCGGAGGAATGCACTAGGTCCGGGCAACTAGTTAATAAAAAACATTTTTAGGGTCTATGTGAAATTATTATATAAAAGTGGCAAGTTTGATGGAGGAGCCAGTCAGACAAGGACATAATTCTTTTAAATGGAGTAATTCACGTGATTAGCTGATTAATACTGTTCATAATACTTTGGTCATTTTATTAAATGTGTTATTTAGCTGTTAAGAGATTATACGGAGTTGTTTTCGGGTCATTTTCTTAGAGGGTCCCACATCTGAACCGGGAGTCGTGCGGCGGAAGACGACAGACCGCTCTCCCTACCTTCCTCGTGGTAGTAACACAGAAGAGAGAGAGAGAGAGGGAGAGAGAGAAATAGAGGAGAGAGAGAGGAGAGAAAGAGAGAGTGGGGGAGAGAGAGAAGGGAGGGAGGGAGGGAGAGAGAGAGAGGGATTGGTATTCTTCCTTCTCTCTCTTACGTCTTCGGTCGCACTGTAGAGGACCGGGGAAGAAGCAAGGGCCAACCCATTTCCAGAATGTCACCAGGAAACGGTAATAAAGAAACTATGCACAGAGAGAGAGAGAGAGAGAGAGTGGGAGGCGACATAGCTTTTCTCTGCATCCTCGTCCCTCGCTCCTTCTTTCTTTAGATTTCTGCTGACACAGTGTAGAGTGAGAAATCGACCCATCGAGAATCTGAGCAGTAACCCAGTAATAAAGTAGCCATCGAGCACAGGTGTTGAGAGAGAGAGGGGAGTGGTGGCTTCGTGGGGCGTGTCTAGTACTCTTCTTCCTGCTCTTTTCGCTGTCATACAGAGCGGACAAGCGAACCCTCACAGCCGCTGCCGCTGGGCCTGTTCATCTGCTCGTACTGCTCGTCTCCACCAGCGGGATGGCCAACTCCTGACGAGCGGGGGATTTCTCCTCCTCATTGGCCCCAGTCGCCGGAAGATTCCCGCCTCTGTTCCTCCTCCGGCGACCGGCGGGGATGGAATGGGGCTTCTGCTCTCGGAGCGGCCTCCTCTGATCCCCTCGCCTCCGTCATCCGTCGGTAAGTTTCACCGCCCCCCGTTCTCTCTCTCTCTTCTCCTCTGCAACTCCCTCAAGCAGAGCGTCTCCCCCATTACAAAGCGGGGGATCTCATATAATGCTGCGCGGGGCTGGCATTGTCCTTCACCAGAGCTTCTACGGTTGCCTGGGCGCGTATTCTCGTGATTCATAGATTCGGAAGTCATTCGGAGGCCTTATTTTAATGTTGGATCAGATGTAATGGTGCTGGAAATCCCTGCTAAGCTCATCGTCTTCCTCTCATGCGTTCCTCCGAGAATCTTCTGTTGAACCCCTCTCCACCCCCTTCTCTCTCTCTCTCTCTCTCTCTCTCTTTCTCTCTCTATCGCTCTTGCTCGCTCCAGGTCAAATTCCAGGTTAGGTCTCCTGCGACTTTCATTCCGGTGGTCAATTCAATTTTCTATTTGATTCCGAGATTTTTTTATCCCCTCTTCGTCTCCGTCATCTCAGTCGGACTGTGTCGTCTTCAACCTCCGGGTGGGCGATCTACAGGCCAAAACGCACCAATTCTCAGGCTTCTCTCCGTTCGTTTTCGCTAGGGTTTCTGCAGAAGATTGTCCGCTGGTCTCATCCATCTCTGTTTTGTATCGTCTAGATTCGTAGATCTCGGTCCTGATTGGGGCCGCGAACCTCCTTCGCCTGCAATTACAATTGCTTCCATCGGATTGTCTGGTTAGGGTTTTGCAGATTGTTCATCGAGCTCGCCGGTGTTCGCAGGCTGGTTCACCCCGGAGATTGAGAAAACCAGATGGCCACCCTGGTTCCTGGTGTCCTCCTCAAGCTCCTCCAGCATATGAACACCGACGTGAAGGTCGCCGGTGAGCATCGTTCCTCCCTGCTGCAGGTCATCAGCATCCTCCCCGCACTCGCCGGCGGCGACCTGTTCCCCAACCAGGGATTCTACCTCAAGGTCTCCGACTCCTCCCACGCCACCTACGTCTCCCTCCCCGACGAGCACGACGATCTCATCCTCAGCGACAAGATCCAGTTAGGGCAGTTCATCTATGTCGATCGGATTGAGGCTGCTTCTCCTGTTCCGATCCTCCGAGGAGTGAGGACAGTCCCCGGTCGCCATCCATGCGTCGGCAGCCCCGAGGATGTCGCAGCCACGCGACCCCGAGGAGGATTCCCAAATGCGGAGAAATCGTCGCCGCTGTCGCCGTTGACGGGTGGCTTCAAGGTCGGCAATGGAGATCCTCCTCCCTCCGAGAAGGAGAAGAGCAGGTTGGGGAGATCAGACGGCGCCGCCAGATCGAAGGAGGTGGAGAAGACGAAGAAGCAGGCCTCTCTGAGTAGAGCGGTTTCTTCCTTGCCGGCGAAGAAGAAGGCTGGTTCCTCTGAACTGAGGCTTAAATCAGAAAAGTCTCTGTCTGTGCCTTCCTCGCCGACCTCTGTGTACTCCATTCCTGCATCATTCGAGAAGTTCTCTGCAGGAATCAAGCAGCAATCGAAGATCAAAGGGAGAGACAAGGCGGCAGCTCCTTCGAAGCCGGGCTTGCTGGAGAAGGCAGCTTCTGTTTTTAGGTCAAACACCATGGGGAAGAAGCTTCCCTCTGGCAACCCGGTGATTGGGTTTGATTTGGGTTCCAGGGCTCTGAGGAAGAGCTGGGAGGGGAGCGCAGAGACCAGCGGGAGAGACAATCCGAGCTCTAGGAAGGCAGATGCAGCAAGCTCTTCTTCCGTGAGATCTTCTTCCTCTTCTGAGAATCCAGAGGGACTGCTCTGGGATTTTCTTCTAGTTTACTGTGATTTTCCTTTTTTCCCGAATCAGGTTCTTCAGAGGAAGCCAACAGGCGAGAAGCCCTCCTCCAGGGAAGATGGCAAGATCCAGACTCCGCCCAGAAGAGGAAATGTGGGTGGAGCTTCGGGAGAGCCTGAGAAGCCTGCCAGGCCACCATCCCTGGTGGAGAAGAAGAAGAAGGACCCTGAATCTGCGAGCAATGGGATCCCGAGCAACCTTGTGAAGTTCAACCACAACAACAGGAGGTTGACTGATGGGAGCACCTCGTGGGCTCAGCTCCCGCCAGCCCTCTCAAGGCTCGGAAAGGTGTGACCATCGTCCCCTTCCCCTCTCCTTGATTTCCAGTTTTGGTGCTCAATACCAGTCTATATGTACATAAATTTCAAAAATATATTTATAAATTGTGCTGGGTTGCTGCATATTGAGCTATAATTAGCCCTGAAGCATCCCGCTCGGGGGTACTTTACTGAATCCTCGCAGGACCGAGCCTGTTTGACCAGCCTAGATGACGCCATTTTCAGTGCTCGAATGGGTGGATATCTATAATCGGCAGGCGCAAGATTGGGATTCCTTCAATTGGATTATTTTCAGCATAATTGATCTTCATTATGATACATTTCAGGAAGTTTCTCGCCGTCGGGATTCTGCACAGCTGGCTGCGGTCCAGGCCATGCAGGAAGCCTCTGCGGCCGAGAACTTGATCCGGTGTCTGAGGTAGTAGAAATAATATCCCTCTTATCAGAAAAATAAAAATGAAAACATTAGCAAGTGAACTTTGCTGTTCTTAAATCTTTGAAATTATGTTCAGTATCTATGCAGAGCTCAGCTCCTCAGCCCGGGAAGAGGATCCTCAGTCTACAGTCGAGCATTTCCTCTCCCTCTACGCTGGCCTGACCCAGGCGGGGCTTGTTGCTGACTCCCTGCTGAAGACTCTCCCCTTAGAGGATGGCAGAGAGGAGCCCGTGGAGCCGCCATTCTCAGAGGAGCTGCTGAAGGCTGCCGCTGACAGCCAGAAACATGCCACCTCATGGGTACGTGCCGCCTTGGCCACCGATCTCTCTGGCTTCACTGTGTTTAGGAGATCCTCTGCCAATTGCACAGCCGGCGCTGGTGGTGCCGCCAGTGCTGCTCCGTTGGTTATTCTCGATGGCAGCTCGAAGATGCCAGCTTCTGGTGGACCTCCGGTGAAGACCCGTCTCCCCCGATTGCCCATTGCTGGCGGTGGCAGTACCACCATGTTGAGAGGGAAGCCGAAGGCCTCTGCTGCTGCCGCCTTGGTGAATTCTCCGCCGCCTGAGTGGGACCGGGGAGAGGGCCTCGAGGAGGTGGCAGAGCTGGCCAGGAGCCTGAGGGTGGAGTCAAGGGACTGGTTCCTGGGGTTTGTTGACAGGTTTTTGAATGGTGAGGTGGATCCAGCTGACTTGTCCGACAAGGCCCGGGTGGCCAGCATGCTCTCACAGCTCAAGAGGGTCAACGACTGGTTGGAGGAAGTTGGTCGGCCGATGGCGGTAGGGGAAGAAGTTGGCAGCGCTGGCGGTGGCAGCAGCACTGAAGGTAGTCAAGTCCCACCGGAGATGATCGACCGCCTCAGGAAGAAGATATATGACTATCTGCTGACTCATGTGGAGTCCGCTGCTGTTGCCCTTGGGGCTGGCGGTGGTGGCGGCGGTGGCGGTGGGGTGTCGGCCACTCCAGCAGGCAGTGGCGGCGGCGAGCGGCATAGTCGGAGATGATGGAGTCTTTTGGAAACTCCTGGTCGAAGATTCCTCTTCTGTGAAGATCAAACCACACATTTTACAGTGAAATTATGGGAAGAAAAGGGAAAGAACCCATGACTACAGGTATATTTTTGTGCATATGAGTTTTGAATTTCTCATTTATCGTCCATTTTTGGCATGATTTCATCCGCCACAGCAGCCTCTTGGGTGGTGCGTGTCAAATCGTGGGGATGATACGTGAAATGTTGACCGTCTTGTGGTCTCGGTTTGAAAGGTCAACGATGTGCGACGGGTCTCCCTCTTTTGGTTTTCTTATTTCGGAGTGGAATTCAGACACGATTTTCTCAAGAGTGTTGACTTCGGCGGTTCCCCATTATGGTTGACTTTTGGTGGGAGCGTTTGACCGAGAAATGTGTCGAAATATCGAAAGAAATAATTTGTAAATAATTATTAATTAAAAAAAGATGGGATGGGGATTCTCGGCCCAAGAAATAGCGGTGGAATCTATTTGGGCCCATATTTTTTTGGCCCAGTAAATTCAGTTAAAAAAATATCAATAACTCGAGCGATGGTGGCGAGGCTCCTTTCGTCGAGCAGCCCCCGAGTTACCTGCGAAGTGAAACCCTAGATCAGCGGCATCGAGCTCTTTGATGCTGATCGGGAGGGTAGATTCAGGTTGCAGGCTCTCACTGTAGAGCGGCAAGAGCAGAGAAAACAAGGTTTGCTTCTACCTTAATCGCTGAGACTTTTCCGCCTGTCGTAGTGCTAGAAGATCTTGCTGAACCATCCGGTGCTCTTGGAAGCGAAAAGAAGGCTGCAAGGTGTTTAACTCATATCGTGTCTTCGTTTCTTTCTTCCTGCTAATTTCCTCACCAGCTCACTCTTGTTCGAAAATGTTTACTGGGACGAGAACTGGTTCTGTAGTTTCTCGCGTGTTTTATGTACTTGAATTCTCTGTCTGCGTTCTGGCCCTGTCGTACTTGGTGTTTATGGTGTTAGAAGAGAAAATGTATGGCGCTAGCTACTGTTCCGAGTTCTAGGGTTTAGTCCGATGCGCGAATGACCATTTTCTGTTCAGAGAGTATGGGGGGCAACGACTCCTGGGGAAGCAGGATCGTGATTCGTGGGGAAGATGCAGAAGCAGGTTCTTCTGGACTGGAGCGGTCTTGTGAAATAATCAACGGGTTTTTCTAACTAGGATGAGGTGCAGTCCATGGCAGACTAGATGATGTGCTAACTCTCTTTCCACACATCAGTGTGCTTGGGGATCGATTAAACACCCAATTCTCTGGGGATCAGACCCAAACCCCGTGTTGATCAAGCCATTCCTTTTGGGCTAAAAAATAGTTTTATATGAAACAACGATTTTTCAGTTTCAACACCATCATTTTCTTCTTCGCTTTTGAAGATTAGGGGACATGAAAGCTGTTTTTCTTTGCTTATCAGGGAATGGCGCTCAGAGGTGTCTGGCAGCTCCAGAAGCTCGTTGTGAGCTACTGCGACTGGGGAGGGAGCAGTCGAGGCATCAGGTTTCTCTTCTTGTACCTATCCAGTGTTTCATCAACCGACTTTACTTTATTTCAGCATGTTAATCTAAGTTTATATATTTTCTTGTGTATTCTATTATACTTTCCTTACACACCTAATTGAGACTGCACATTTCGTCTGAGGATGCTACTATGTCGTTAACTGATTGAATGAGATAATAAGAAAAACGAATTGGAATTCGGAATTTTTAATTGCTTATAATTTTGGATCATCTGACTCAAAACGAAGTGGTTAATCAGTGATATGGGTTTATCTTTAACATAAATTTTGATGAAATATCTAT
This sequence comes from Spirodela intermedia, assembly GCA_902729315.2. Lineage (NCBI taxonomy): Eukaryota > Viridiplantae > Streptophyta > Magnoliopsida > Alismatales > Araceae > Spirodela > Spirodela intermedia. The sequence goes on along the minus strand of LR746274.1, from coordinate 6,003,112 downwards.
GTGATAGTAATATTATTTCCTTAATGTTATTCAAGACTTTAGTCTCTGAAAGTCCATAATGTTTTGATGCCCATTAGTACATCATTTCTGATAATATGAGTTAGAGTACCATACAGAGTTCCAGTTAGACGAATAAGCCGAATTAAAATATCTCTCAATAATAGCTCATATTCGAGTAAAATAGTGAAGGAGAATCCGTGGCACAACACATTAATAATCCCCAACAGGTGATGCCCGAAGATTATGTAGAACTTCATATTGGCATTTATATGCTTTCCCTGCAGGGATTATTAGGCGAATTGAAGGAGTGGAGATTCTGGGTCTTCTCTCTCTCTCTCTCTCTCTCCCCTTACCCATTAGTGTTTCCAAATCCATTCTAAACATCTATTGATATCTTCTTCTTTTTGAGATTTATAAGTCATGGATATTTTGGAAATTGGGTTGGAACTGATCATCATAGTGATGAGGATGATGAATATTGTCGCTGTTGTTTTACTATTCTTGGTTTCCTCCACACGAGGGCAATGGGCACTGCTGAATCCTTGGATTTCCACTTCATTCTATGAACAGGATTGTCCAGAGGGGGTTGACCTTGAGTCTCAGAGCTCCCTGGTTCCGCAGATTTTTTTTTTCTTAACCTGATTTCTCATTAATAATACTGCAGGGCGTTTATGGAAGCCCACTTGCCGGCATTCAAGGAGAAGAACCCGCAGCTGGAGGTGGTCACCGAGCTGATCCGCGGGCAGCATCCGCACCTGAAGGGACTCTACAGTGAGTGTATTATTAGTAGATAGGCTGTTCCCTCTTCATTAACGTAGTCCACAGAAGTCTTTGAGGGAGGCTGCTGTTGACTTGTGGTATTCTTCTCGTTGGGGTGGGGTGTGTGCAGAAAATCACAACGATCGGGTGGTCTGCGTGAAGAATCTCCCGGCAGAGGACATCCTTCTGCATGCGACCAGGCTGAGGAATGCCCTAGGGAGGAAGGTGGTGAAGCTGAGGACCAGGCACGTGACCAAGCATCCGAGCGTCCAGGGCACCTGGACCACGGCCCTCAAGTTTGAGAGCTGAAGGACCCTCTCTCTCTTTCTCTCTCTCTCTCTCTCTCTCTCTCTCTCTCTCTGCGCGGATGATTTGGATTTCGTTGACTGATTCTGTAAACGGTTTCCATCATTATCCGAATGGCTGTCAAACCCCAAGAATTTTTTAATGAGCATCTCTCTCTCTCTCTCTCTCTATGTTAATGATTTGGGTTTCGTTGACTGATTCTGTAAAAGGTTTCCATCAACATTGGAATTTCTTTCAAACCCCATGAAAAAAAATAAGTGAGCATCTCTCTCTCTCACTTGCTCTCACCCCTCTCTCTCTCTATATATTTATATTTCTCTCTAGGTTTTTAGCATTGCATAGTTCCTATAACTTAATGGCATATCAAATAAAGTTCATAATAGTATGTAGCCCTAGGCAATTTATGTACTGAAAAAAAAGTCAAATGAAAAATAATATGAGTGGTCCTATTGTTGTTAGGGGAAGATCGGTTTTCAGGGTCAAATTGAAAAGTTTATTTACCCATCTAAACTTAAGTGATTTACAGCTGCCAAACTCATAAGTTGAGGTCAAACTCTAGATAACTAATAAACACCTCGTAACCCTCAATGCCATGTACTAGGGAAGTTATTGACTTTGACCTATTGATGCCAAAGGAGAAAAGTTGGACAAAATCGTTGACCAGGCTTTGGGCCCATTTTAATTATTGATACATTTGGGATTTCTGAGTCTATCCCAACACTAAGTTGGGCCACTTGTAAGCCTTGTGGTACTTAGCCACATCAAGTGGATGCAGGTATAATCCAAACTAGGCATACCTGGTCACATGACTTTGTCATGAATTGCAAATCTTCTCTCCCATGTTCAATTCCAAGGTCCACAGCAAAAAATTAGAATTTAGTGATGTTGGTTACCCCTCTAGTCAACTAACATTCTAAAGGACCAGAATAATCAAGGCTTTTAAATAATTTAACATTCATATTTATAATTATATTTGAGGTAGTTTAAAACCTAGTAGTGTCAATAAATAAATAAAAAACTAAAAAAATATATTATATATCATGTATATGTATTTTTTAAATATTCTCAAGTATTTCACTCGGTCACTTCACTCATCTAAGTAAGTCAACTCACTTCCTATTGAGCAAAGGATTTCAACATATAAAACCTACTATTTTGCCTATATATATTGTCTTTATCAATATACGTATAGACAGTTAGGTGAGTTAATTCTACTCTTGCAAACTCGAGACAAATATTAGGTGCATACCTTTCTAAAGGTTTTAAGGATATTCTGCCAATATTTTCCAAAATTCTTGACATAATTTTGACAATGTAGAAACGATTATATGCTCTTTATATATTTTGGCCTTCATCAAAACACTATCAGCCCCAAAAGCTAATAGATTTAAGAGTTAGCTCTTGCAAATATAGCATCTTATTTTTTTCTTGGGTTGACTTAGACCCTATCTTTGGCAAACATTATTATGTCTTTCACCTAGGTTGACTATTTCAAAAAAAATTCTATTTTTGGTGAAGGTCAACATAAGGGTTGACTTCTATTTTTACTCGCAATGAGATTGACACCAAATGCTTATTTTGCTGCACATAGCGCTCCCTATCACTAGGATATCAATGCACATCTTATTGTCTCCATAATTTAACCATTGCTAGCATATAAAACTTGAAAAATTTAGAATGATTAATACATATTAGTGGAAATATTGAGGTTTTGTCATCATGAAAACTATGTAGACCCCAAAAACCAATAGATTTGTGAGTTAACTATTATAAATATAACATCTTATTTTTACTTGTGTTGGCTTAGATCTTGTCTCTAGCAAACAATGGTATGTCTTTCACTTGGGTTGACTATTTGAAAATGAATTTCTATTTTTTGTGAAGGCCAACTGAGGGTTGACTTCCATTTTTACTCACAATGAGGGCAACATGGAAAGCTCTCTAACATTGGGATATCAATGCACATCTCATTGTCTCCATATTTCTAGCATATAAAACTTGCTTATTATGGCTTAAAGCTCTTTGAGAGGATTAATACATAGTGGAAATATTAAGGTTTTGGCATCATCAAAAGTCAACTTATTGTGCTCTAGAATTAGCATCCTATGTTGATGTTGGTTTTCGGTCTCTCTACTTATGGGGCGTTATATGGTAAAAGCTCATAATATGAAAAGTTAAGTAAATAAATTAAAATTAGTTAAGGTTATAAATGTAAAATAATTTTCTAAAGAAGGGTGTTTTGGAAAAAAAGAGCTTTTCTTCTGATTCTGTGGGCAGTGTCGAGGGTCGAGTCAGAGCATGGCGAAGGGATCTTTGCTCTGGAAGATCGCACCCCGACCTGCCGCAGGTGGACAGATCTGGATCGGAGCTTCGCCGTAGGAGGGTGTACGAGGATCGATTTGTGAGCCCTGGATTTTCATCTCGAATAATGTTGTATTCTTGGTTATTTTTTTTATTTCTGAATCCAAAGTCCTACCTCTATGTTCAATTTACAGAGGCATTCATCACCTAGACGAGTAAGCCGTCTTGTTCGCACATCTCTCTTGTTATGCTGATTTTTCGATTTAGTTGAATTTTTTCGCATTGAAATTGCTTCTTCGTGCAGGGATATTTCTCATTTCATCCGTTTCCGGTTGCTAAGTCGGAGATTTTAGTTTATGAGAGGCTAGACATTTGCGATCGGCCGACTTTTATGTATCCTGCTTCTTTTTACCTTGATCACCGGAAACTGGCGCTTCCATAACCTGATTTCCAAGACATTTGCGGATTTCTTCCTACATTTCTACTTGGATAATTCCACTCAATTTGAGTGGGCATAACGTCATTGTATATTCCTCTTTCTGATCTTTCCTTTTCCGATTGTTTTTCAGGGAGCATTCTGGATCGACTTGAATGTGGTGATCTTACCGAAATTTTGGACGCATTGCAGTGAGATGCGTGTCTACCTTGTTACGTGCAGAAGATCCACCTCCAGAAACGGTTTTAATTCCTGAATAAAATACCATGAAATCATGAGCACCCTCTCATTTGGTCAAGGAAGTTCAAAGTCCTTCAACGCTTACCCAAGAGGAGAGTTTGACTTGGAGTCCGGAGCCCCAAGAAAGTCCCGGCGGACAAGGGGTTCACTTTCTGAAAGCATAAGAATGCTAAAATCTATTGGAAGTCATGCTTCCTACTTCTGTAGGTTGCATCCCGTCGCATTCTCCTTCATCTTACTGCTTGTTGGGGTGACCATCTTGGTTTTTCTATCCATGTCTGTCAGCGATTCAAGGATGATACGGTCCTTACATAATCGAGGGGCAGATCTTGGTTCCTACCCTCTTTCTGGCTTACATAATCTTGTGATGGTTGCTGGCCATTCAATATACACAAGTACCAGTTGTGGGAAGGTCGATCAGGAAGATTCATGGTTCTTGGAGCCATACCAAAAGAACCCAGGTCAAGCTGCCACTTTCTTAGCACACATAAAGGAAGGCATTGGGCTTGCGTCAGAAGATGATGGCGCTCTCCTTTTGTTCAGTGGTGGTGAGACAAGAAAGAATGCTGGACCTCGAAGTGAGGCACAGAGTTACTGGGCAGTTGCCGAATCTAAAGGCTGGTATGGTAAGTTATCTTCTGCAACGCTCAAGTTTTTACGAAATTTTATTCTCCTCCATGTATTTGACTCTTTTTTACCATAAGGTAAGATTGATGAACTAACTGCTAATTACAATAAGCAGTATTCTGGTTCACCAAACTTTAAATTCATCTGTTGCTTAGTTTTTATTTTAGGGTTGGAGAAGATGCTTCTGCTCCGAGTGTGTGCCAATTTTTTTTGTTAGAATGTTGATTATATTAAACTTCCTGCTTGTATGTCAAAGGATGAGGAAAATTTTCCTTGTTGTCAAAGTATCTCTTTTGGTGACCAGAAGGAGGCCAGCCGAGGAGCTAGAAAGGAAAAAAGCTTGATTGTCTTCCGTTTGATATTACATAGATTTAAAATGACAGGTTTATGTGGTATCTGGGAAGAAGAAACCTCTGGGGGCCTTTTGGTTTGTTACTTCGGAGATATTTTTGTCTACTGCAGTTACCCAATTCCGTCGTGGATTTAGTGGGTTATCCTCGCCTAATCCCAGTTTTTCCATTGCCTTTTGAACCCCATTATCGTAAACTATATGTAATACCATATTCCATCTGTTCTCGGATCACATGGGGGCAAGGTTCAAGTATCAGAAAAATCTTTTGACGAGAAAAACGCTATAAAATGTTGTCTAATTGGTTGTTGGTTTGGTCTTCAATTCGTTGCAGACGTTTTACCTTTTTAAGCTGAAAAAGATAATCTCTCACTGAGAAATTTGTTCATTTATTTTCTGAAAGTGGAAATGCCACCAAGTTTGAGGTGTTTTGAACCATTCAGTATCTTCACTAGGAGAATAAAATAACTAAATAGTAAAAAAGGATCCGACAGTTCGGTACCGCTCAAAAGCATAATTTCATATTAGTTCTCGGTTCATTTTCATGGGTTAGAATAAGTTCTATGACCTCATCATGTGTGCAGCATTGACATCCTCTGTTTCTTTGCTTTGCTCATGAGAGATTCTGATGACGTCTATATCTATTTTGATCAGTTTTACTTAAGACATGATGATCACACATGCGGTTAATGTGGAGTATCATTAAGTAGGATCATTTCTATTCTTTAAATTCTCGTTACTAGTGCTTCAGATTGCTAACAATGCCTGTTGCGATCGTTCGGACGATGTTCACCAACACACTCTCTTTAAAGCCTTTGCATTTCATTCTAAATTTTATTTTTTTTGGTCCTTTTCGAGAAAATTTCTTGAAAATATACAGGTGTTTGAAGATAATTGAAAATATTTTATCATGAATGTGAAGGGCCGTCAATGGGCCTTATAGAAACCTGGCCCAGGGGCCATTCATATCCCCAAGGAATGTGTAAACTGCAGTTTTCTTCCTCCTACCTCATCATGTTACCACACTTTTCCTCCCCCCCTGATGAACTGTTTTTTCTGCCATTTCGGTGTGTAAACTGCAGTTTGTTTTTTGGTATGCTTGTTCTTCCTCCTATTTCAGCATTTTATCATGCTCCCCCCCCCCTCCCCCCTCTATGGACTGTTCTTGATCCTCGGCATTCTCCGGTTCAACTAGAGCTCTCCAAGTTATTCACTGGAATTCCTCCATCTGGGCTTCTGAGCTTCATTCATCTCTTTTATGTCCAGGCAAGGTAGACAGCGTGCGCAAGAGAACACTTACCGAGGAACACGCCAGAGATAGCTTTGAGAACCTCCTCTTCAGTGTCTGCAGATTCCGGGAGCTCACTGGCGACTACCCTCGCAACATTACAGTAACCACCCCTCCTCTCCTCCTTCATCTGTTCCTCTCAATAATGTATACACACAAATTACGTAGATAAATGGGCATTACCTCGGTATCCTTCGTGTTATCCATCGTCCCATTTCTTACATACCCAATTGTTATTGATATATATACTTGTCTATGCATATTTTTATGGAGATTCCCTCAACATTACCTTTCTCAGATGCCCACTTATTCACAAACTATACATATCTACGCACATTCAAGGGGATTCTTCAATCATCTTCATAATAGCAGCCACTACTCCTTTCACAGATGCCTACCTCCTGCTCATAAATCCCCCTTGGTATCTTTCAGGTGGTGAGCTACGACTTCAAGGAGGAGAGGTTCGCCCTACTCCACCGGGGGGCAATCGGGTTCCCGCGGCAGAGGTTCTCCTTCGTCGGCACACCGGCGGCGCCCGCCGCCAGGGAGGCGGCGACGAAGGGCGAAGCCGCCGTGCGGGCCCAGTTCCAGGAGGACCCATTCGGCTGCTCCGGTGCCCTCCGTCGCAAGAGGCTCCGGCGAGACCCCTTCCACCGCTCCGTCCCCTACCCAGCCGGCTGCCCAGAGCTCAGAGGCCTCTTTGACTACTGCGGCCCTGCTCCCTATCCGGGACCCCTTCCGTGGGGGCCAGACAGGCTCCTGGGTGGATCATCTGAGGGAGAAGTATATTAGATGGTTTGTTGCCTGCAGTCAGGTGAGGCGCATCTGTGGCAAATTCTACCTCTTTTTTTTTAACCTGATAATGTTGCAAAATGTTTTCTACAGGTCGTGTTCAGTTGTCTGCAATCGATCAGGTGAGGGGCAAAATTGTTTACCCCTGTTAGCCGGGATTTGTAGCAGATTCCAGCTGTTCTTTTTTGAGCCGCTAATTTTACAAAGTGTTCTATACGAAGATCGGAGCTCATGATTTGAAGATTTTTTCTAATTGGTTGTAAATGTTTAGAATATATTCGAAATAAGTTGCTGGGTTTTTGAAAAATTCGATGGGGGGTGGGTCTCTCTCTCTCTCTCTCTCTCTCTCTGTCTTCTGTCTTTCTTTCTCTCTCCCCTCCCCATAATAAAACATCCCCCAATGTGCCTCCACAACCTCTGCTGGTTGCTACAACATCTTCTGGGTATTTTCTACCTCATTTCTGTTTAGCAGTCAGTGTGAGACGACCTCGATTCTGATAGGACCTAAGGTGAGACCAATCCTTGGAGGTAACACCACACGATGATGTCAAAATTATAGAACATTAGTCCATGTATTTATCTTGGAAGACAATTCAGGTTGACTAAAGAAGGATTGACTTAGTCTAGGGTTTCTTCGAAATTAGACTCTCAGATGATTACACTACACATTCTCAATAGGAAATTCAAGAGACTAGCTAGAAGAACGTGTCATTAGAGCAGGAGGAAAGGGAGAAAATTGGGAAGCTCACTGGTTGAAGAGTCAAAGTTAGTGGGGAAGGAGAGCATTGGTTAAGGTTTTTCATGTCCTTTCTACCTGCCATGTCATTTATCTGCTCCTCTTGGTTGATATTTGCTCCAAGGACAGCATGAGTTAATGTTCTATCGTAATATGTGGAATGGTTGTTTAAGCTTCAAGGGCTTATTTGTTTTAAGGTTTGTATTTTATATTTTTAGTTGGGAGTGAGTTGACTTATTTGATAAGAAGGTTATTGGGAGCATAACACTACATAAAAAATATAGAAAACACACATTACTACAATACTTAACTAGCCTCTGAATATCTAGGCCAACAAATTGATGCCAAGGAAACCAACCCCCAAAATGTTTGCTTTTTGAGATTTAAATATTTTGATTATGAGGACAAGTAATATAATAATTATAGTTAATAAATTTATGTTACCCACTAAGTGTGAATCACTACACATTAAATTAGATAGTTAACCAAGAAAAAATTGCTTAAAGACAAAATGATATGTATTCATACTTATATGAGTAAAATATTTTCGAATGCAAACTAATGTCACGTGTATAAATGTAGATGTACTCATTGTAAATATAATTGAAAGATGAACATGATGTGATAAACAACAGATCCAAATTTTAAATTTCAATTTGTTGAGATTTTTATAAGATAAAAAATTATTTTTATGAAGTTTGAATTTCAAGCATGGATGTGACCCAAAATGGACTAATATCTAGTCATTGCAGGCAACCATTGAATGGTCCAATACATGGGATATAAGAAGGATACTTCAGCTCACAATATGGTCTGAACAAAATAGAAGAACAAATTTATAGAGTGAGTTTTTACATCCACCTACCTTCAAGGAATTCAAACTAAAGTTCTACATCCTTGAGCATGTAAAAGAAGACAAGTTGTTCTCAAGCTTTCACTAACTCTAATCTAATATTAAATGTTTCCTAAAAAAAATCAATTTATCTCCCCTTCTTGGACTATAGTGATGCCTAAGTAAAACCAATAAGTGGTGTCAAAACAAAACTATTTAAATAAGAAGTAATAAGCCTTGAGTAGTAGATCATATCGTTAACACTTTAAGAATTATGTTTTTATAAGGACATTCCACACATAAACCTCTCCTATTTAGCACACTACATGATGTGTGGGCTTTCTTTCTACACATCAGCATGTTAGATGGTGGATTTAAACACCCAATTCTATGGGGATCAAGCCCAAACCCTTCATCTTCATCACCATCATCTTCTTCTTTGTTGTTGATCAGGGGACATGAAATTTATTTCTCTTTGCTTATTAGGGAATGGTACACAAAGGTGTTTGGCAGCTTTAGAAGCTTGTTGTGAGCTACTACAATTAGGAGGGGAGTGACATGAATTAGTCGTTGTATATTAAATAATGTAAATCTAAAATTTATAAAGCTAGAAAATATGAATTTTTAGATATTTAGAAATATTTTTGAACAAATATATCAATTATAATTCAATAAAACTTTTAAAAATCGATCTAAGGATGTAATAGAATATTTGGTAATTATTTTAAATTTTTTGTAAAGAATACTATTTTCTATAAATTTATACTAGGAAATAAAAAAGAAATATATTTAAAATTAATAGAAAAAGGAAATAAGGGTGTGGACGTTAGGATGACGTCTACGCCTGGCAAACACGAATCGGGTAAAAATAGAGTTCTACTTGATGATTCTTACGCAAGTGATTACAGACAATTTAATTGATCAAATTAAGATTTGTAAAAGTTAGAAGAATCATAATGAAGTGAAGTATATGTTAGTAAATTTTAAATCAACAAATTATTACTAAATGAAATGAAAATTAAGTTGAAAGTAGGAAAATAGAGTTCTAGTGTCACAGCGGTGATGCGTCACCGATGCACCAAAATCTTGAGTGTTTGGAAGGATAGTCGTGTAGTGTCCACGGTTTTGAAGGCTCTCCTTGGACAAGGGTGATGTGGACAATCTTTAGATCTCTTTGTGAAGTCTAGAGATCAATAAATGGGTCATTGAATCGTCTTTGGCGGCTGTCACCCGACAGAGTGAAAAAATGACAACTTTGCGGCTCTTCGGCGGCTATCACTCGACGTAGAGGAGCTGAATAGAGGTGGGGCGCGTGTCAAAGAGCTTCATCCTCAGATCTGCATAGCAAGAGGAGGCTCTTCATCGCATCTGATACACTCTCAGGAGGTGGCGACTCGTCTCATGGCGGATCGTCCTTTTCCTGACGATGGCTTGTTTGTCAATCAATCGAAGATGCTTTACTCGATGGATTCACGATCCTTATATCGCAAATCATTCAGCAATTTGAGTAACAATGCTCTACGAATCGTGTTGACGAGATTTTCGCTAATGATCCTGTGATTCTGGTTGCTTAATCCTTCACCGGCGATTTGTAGGAAAGTCAAGATAATTAGATAAAAAATATGAATTTTGGCTCTAAGAGGATTCAAACCCATGCCGATTGCTCGCCCTTTTTTCGGAAGGTGATGTGGGTTTAGTCCCACATTGGTTGGGCACTGAATTTTCAGGCGAATATATAGTAATGTTACATTCCTAAGTAAGTCCCTTCTCTCTCGTGTACACCACTCCTTGCCCCATAGTTGACTGGCCACTAAGACGTGAAAGGAGAGTGGCGCACATGTGCCCTTATTGGTCCAAGCCACTCGAGCCCCTATTCGCGGCTACTCCCCAACTACACTTCCGACTCACTTGTGGGCTTGGCTGGCCGACGGGTCCCCTGTATTTTGTCTTATTTTTATTTTTATTTCTTTTTCTTCATTTATCATAAAAGTAAAACTATAAAAATTATATAAATTCATATAAAATCACATAATTACTCAAAAATTCATATTAATCAATTGAAAACCACTTTTCACACTTTAACATAAATATAAGTCTATTTATCATGAGTAAAGGCTAAAACTATATTATTTACTAATTGTTAACTCATGATAATGAAAACTTATCAAAGAGTAATTGAGGCATCATGTTTATCTTTGTGTGCCTATCTAGTGTATCTTGTTCATCAACTAACTTTACTTTATTTCAGCATGATAATCTAAATTTACATATTTACTTATGTATTCTATTATACTTTCCTTACTCATCTAACTAAGATTGTACATTATGTCTAAGGATATTCTTATGTTATTAATTGATTAAATGTGTGATGTGACTTCTTGTTGTATAATAAATCACATAAATTTAAAATTTATAAAACTATAAAATATCAATTTTCAAATTATTTTTACAAAAATATATCAATTATGATTTGATGTCTAAAAATACTAATAAATTTATAAGTCAATCACATAGATCTATAATAATATTAGATAAAATTTCAGGTTTTTCTCGAAGAATATGATTTTATATGATTTTTAAAGTTCTTAAGAAAATTATTTTTAAAATTAGAGAAAGACAACAGCACCCAAAGAATGATGATTTAGGAGAAAATATATTCCACCATGTGATTATTGTGTAAATGATTGTAGATGATTTGATTAATGAAATCATAATCTATAAACGTCAAATTAATCATAATAGACTAAAAAAGAGTTTTAAAACTTAAATTTAAGTAAACTATCATTAATTTAAAGATTAAATGAGTTTAAACATAAAAAAGTAGAGTTTTGTCATTGTGATGGGGATCACTAGAATTTTGTAAGTTTAGAAAGTTTCAAAGGGATGTTAATGGCCTCAAAGGCTCTCTTTAGATTCCATGGTCATGGGCACTCTCAAAATTATCATGTGAAGTCTAGGGGGTGAAGATAGGAGTGGATGAAGCACCTTTGATGGTTGTCATCTAGCAGGGTGAAAGCTTGATGAGGACAAATCTTTAGCGACTGTCACTTGACGAAGTTGAGTTGCGTGGAGGTGGAGCGTGACGTGACTTAGTCGTTGTATATTAAATCACGCAAATATAAAATTTGTAAAACTAGAAAATACGAATTTTTGGATATTTAGAAGTATTTCTAAATAAATATATCAATTATAATTCAATAAAAATTCCAAAAATAGCGGTAATTTTCCAGGTCAATCACAAGGATGTAATATAATATCTGGTAATTATTCAGAATTTTTCTCAATGAATATGATTTTCTTACGAATTTTATACTAGGAAATAAAAAGGAAATATATTTAAAATTCACGAAAAAAAAGGAAATAAGGGTGCGGGCATCAAGATGACGTCAGTGCCCGGCGAACGCGAATCAGGCAGAAACAGAGTTCTGCCCGGCGATTCTTACGTAAGCGATTACAGACGACTTAATTAATCAAATTAAGATCTGTAAAAGCCGGAAGAATCGTAATTTAACGAGGTACAGTTTGGTAAATTAAAATGATACAAAGTATCACTAAATGAAGCGTAAATTAAATTGAAAGCAAGAAAACAGAGTTCCGGCGTCGCGACGGCGATGCGTCGGCGATGCATCAGAATCCTGAGCGTTCGGGAGGATCGTCGTGCAGTGTTCACGGCCTCGAAGGCTCTCCTTGGACAAAGACGACGTGGGCAATCTCTAGATCTTCTTGCGAAGTCTAGAGATCAATGAAGTGGGTCGTCGAATCGTCTCCAGCGGCTGTCACTCAGCGGAGCAGAAAAACGGCGACTTTGCGGCTCTCCGGCGGCTGTCACCCGACAGAGAGGAGCTGGATGGAGGTGGGACACGTGTTAGGGAGCTTCATCCTCAGGTCCGCGCAGCAAGAGGAGGCTCTTCATCGCATCTGGTACGCTCTTAGGAGGTGGCGACTGGTCTCCCGGCGGATCGTCTTCTTCTTGACGACGGCTTGTTCGTCGATCAATCGAAGATGATTTACTCGATGGATTCGCGATCCTTTTATTGCGAATCGTTCAGCAATTTTAGTAGCAATGCTCTGCAAATCGCGTTGACGAGATTTTCGCCGATGATCCAGCGATTCTCGTTGCTTAATCCTTCACCGGCGATCTGCAAGAAAGTCGCGATAATCAAATAAAAATATATGAATTTTGACTCTAGAAAGATTCGAACCCGCGCCGGTCGGCTGCCTCTTCTGAGGAAGGTGTGACGGGGATTTAGTCCCACATCGGTTGTAGGCCGATTTTTCAGGCGAATATATAGTAATGTTAGCTTTGTGAGCAAAGTCCATTCTCTCGCGTGTATGACCACTCCTTGCCCCACAGCTGGCTAACCACTAGTGATGTGGAAGGGGGAGTGGCGTACGCGTGCCAGTCGGTCCCCAAGCTAAGCTGCTCGAGCCCCTGCTCGAGCCCCTGCTCGTGCTTACTCCCCGACTGCGCTTCTGACCCGCTTGCGGGCACGGCTGGCCGGCGGGTCCCCCTATTTTTGCAATATTTTTATTTTTATTTCTTATTCTTCATTTATCTTAAAAGTAAGACTGTAAAAATCATATAAAATCACATAATTACCCAAAAATTCACGTTAATCAATTGAAAACCAAAAATCATTCTTTAACACAAATATAAGTCTATTTATCATGAGTTAAGGCTAAAACTATATTATTTACTAATTATTAACTCATGATAATGAAGACTTATCAGAGCGCATATTAGGGAGCTTCTTCTTCATGTATACACAACAAGATGATGTTGGTATTACAATTGGAACACTATAAATAGATCACGATAACTATCTTGATGAATCGTCCTATTCTTGATGGCATCTTCTTTGCCAACCAACTGGAGGTTCTTTCTTTTAAGAATTCATAATTTTTCTATCTAGAATCCTTGTTCAGTTGCTAATGATGATCTTAGATTACTATTGACAAAGATTTTATTGACAATCAAGTGTCTTTGGTGGCTGTTTCATTGATAGACTCTTTATTGAAAGATTACAAAGTTAAAATAGTATAAAGTTATAAGTTTTGGTGTCGATGAGATTCAACTCTTCACTGATCACCTAGGTACATAAGTGAGGTTGAAATGATTTAGCAATATACCCTTAAAGTAGTAAACAAATGAACACATTACCTTCTCTTTACATAGGGAGATCTTTGACATTATTTCCACTGATGAGAATAACTAATGATTTAGTCCAACATCGATTGTTTTGATGAGTTGATCTATATAAGTCTAGGCTAACTTTAATCATCAATTCCCTTTTCTCATAAATAAAATGACTAGGACCACTTGGGGAGTAGATGGGTGGTCTGCCCCCAAGCACACACATGTGATGAGATCATAATATCTTGTCCCATGCACCAGTTCGGCCCTAGTGACATGGTAGTGGAGTGATGCACAAGTGCTCTACATGGGATCCTTGAGCTACTTGAGCCCAACACCCCTTGGTTTGGGTCCACCCACTTGAGTGCAACACTCCCTTGGGTCGATTGTCGAGTGCTAGTTAACCAGTGGGTCCTCCCCATTTTGATATATTTATTTATTTATCTTTATTTTAACTTGAAAATTCAAATATAAAAATTATATCAAATTATATAATTAACCATAAATTCACATTACTCATGTGATTTTTATTTTTTTAAAGATAAATATAAATCTATTTATCATAGGTTAATACATAAAACAAAATATTAACTAATTATTAACTCATAATTATTAAGACTTATTAATAATATAACAAGAACAATGAAATGGAATTCAAAATTTTAGATCATTTGACATGAAAAAATGGTTAATCATTGATATGGGTTTATCATTAACATCATTTGTGATGAAATATTTATGAGATAGCAATATTATTTCCTTATGTTCAAGATTTTAGCCTTTGAATGTCCATAATGTTTTGATGCCCATCAATACATCATTTTTAATAATATGAGTTGGAGTACCATATAGAGTTTTACTTGGAAGAAGAAGAAACTTAAATCTCATTTTGAGTGCATCATTGCATAAGGCGAATAAAAATATTTCTCAATAATAGCTCCTCTTAGAGTAAAATAGTAAAGGAGAATCTATGGCACAACACATTAATAATCCCCAACAGCTGAGGCCCGAAAAGTATGTAGAACTTCTTATTGGCATTTATATGCTTTCCCTGCAGGGATTATTTGGTGAATTGAAGGAGTGGAGATTCTAAGTCTTCTTATTCTCTCACTTTCTCTCTCCTAACCACTACCACAATGCTAGTGTTTCTAAATCCATTCTAAGCATCTATTGATATCTTCTTCTTTTTGAGATTTATAAGTCATGGAAATTTTGGAGATTGGGTTGGAACTGATCATTATAGTGATGAAGATGATGAATGTTGTCGCTGCTTTTTTACTATTCTTGGTTGTCTCCACATGACGGTGATGGGCACTGCTGAATCCTTGGATTTTCACTTCGTTCTATGAACAAAATTGTCCAAAGGGTTGACCTTGAATCCCGAACCTCCCTGGGTCTGCATAATCTTTTTTCTTAACCTGATTTCTCATTAATAATACTGCAGGGAGTTCATGGAAGCACACTTGCCAGCATTCAAGGAGAAGAACCCACAGCTGGAGGTGGTCACCAAGCTGACATGTGGACAGCATCCGCACCTAATGGGACTCTATAGTGAGTATATTATTAGTAGATAAGCTATTCCCTCTCCATTAACGTGGTCCACAAGTATTTGAGGGAGGCTGTTGTTGACTCGTGGTTTTCTTCTCATTGGGGGTGGGGTGTGTGTGCAGAATCATAACAATCAGGTGGTCTGCGTGAAGAGCTGATGTGGATGGAGAGGGTGAAGGATAATAAATATAAACTATGGTGGAAAATATATTAAATATTAAAAGAACAGGATGGATTAGATCTTTAGATATCTAGATAAGACACCTGTTATTGATAAACGAGTAGAATTCCAGTTGTTTGATAAAACTGCTGATAGAATATCCTGATTTTTAGCACGTTAATAAATCTTCTTTTACACAGTTTAATGATCAACTAAATAAAGATTAATTTGGCTAACCTATGATCTCTCAAGCAACAACGGAGCAAGATGATATATTAAATGCACAAACAATGAAGAAGTAAAAGAGTTTAGTATATCATGGAAGGTCATAGATTCACTGGCGATATTGCAGGGTAATCAACTGGTTCTTTGGTGAAGGCATTCACAGAGGTGCTGGAGACAGTCTGACATGCTGGGATATCAAGCCAAACTTTTGTGAGATAGAATATGGGGGATGATATATATTGATTGTAAATCCATGGCTGTTGTGTGACAGGTGGAAAGGTGTATAGAGAGAGTGGATAATGACAAGATGAAAATGGGATGGCTCAAGAGTGGGATTGGTAAGCAGTGGCAGTGAGAAGGGGTAAAACCATAGAATGCAGAAGCAGGGGACGTGGCATTGATAGTGACAGATGGTGTCGATGGTTGACACCAGGGGTAAGGTTGACGAAGATAGTAGTGAGCATCAAGAATAGTGAGAGTGGGTTAGGCTGTGGCTCAAGTCAGGGAAGATTGCTGCGATGAGAGATCGGAGGAATGAGTAGTGGGAAAGGAGAAGTGAAAAAAGAGGGTGAAACTCCAGATAGCGAGCAGCAGTCCTTGTGACCAACCTAAGTTGGGGGGACATGATCAGAAATAAAAGAATCAAATCTTCATTCTTCAGTTCAATGTTCTCCTCTCAACCTCATGGCTCTCTTATAGCTTTTTCAAAATGTAAATTAAGCTAGTAATAAAGATAATAACTCCTCTCGAGACATTTATGGTGCCATTGTGGACAAGTGGTGCATTGAAATTTTCTTTCCTAAGATGATGCTAGGTCACTATCGTTCTCCTTGCTGTGTGATGTGCACTTGTCATTGTATTTAAATGCCTATGATCTAATATTATTTATAATTAAGACTTAATAAAATATTAGTATAGAAGTAAGTCTTAAGCCGAACACGAGGAGATTGATTAATCTATCATGAAAAATTAATTTAATTTATATTTAGAGTGATTTTATTTTATTAATATTTAACATAAATAATAAAATAGAGGGGTGAGGTGAGAAGAATAAAGAAAAGAGAGTAGAGAAAACGAGAAAAAGAGAGAGAGAAGAGAGAGCTCTCATGAAAGAGAGAGGAGATCTCTTGTGAAAGAGAGAGAAAGAGGGAGATGGAGAGAAATCTCACATGAGACAAAGAGAGAGAGTGAGTGAGTGAGTAGAGAGAGAGAAGAAGAGGTCTCACAAGAGAGGGAGAGAGAAATAAGATGACAACAAAGAAATAGAGAAATACAATCAACTCATTTTCATGATAACCATTATTTTGGGATGAATGTGTGCTCGAGAATTCACACACTTGACATGAGGTCAGTTGTGAATGTCTTCATGATGTCTTTATTATCATGAGTTAATAATTAATAAATAATATAGTTTTAGCTTTAACTCATGATGAATAAACATATTTATGTTAAATTATGAAGAATAATTTTTAATTGATTAATATGATTTTTTTGGCTAATTATGTGATTTTATGTGAATTTATATAAATTTTATAATCTTATTTTTGAGATAAATGAAATAAAATAAAATAAAATAAAAAGATAGAAAAAGGGGGGGAACCCACCAGCCAACTAGGCCTGCAAGCAGGTCAGAAGCTCAATGGGTGAAGTCGTGAGCAGAGGCTCGAGTGGCTAAGGGTGACCAATTAGGGGCATGTGTGCATCACTCTCCTTCCATATCACTAGTGGCCAACTGCACGTGAGACAAGGAGTTGTCAAATACATGTGAGAAAAGGACTCATTGATTTCGAAATCTCATATTACTATATATTCATCTCAAAATTTGACATATAACTAATGTTTGACTAAACTTGGGTCACACCTTTTTTGGAATATTTTTGATGATTTTAATATCAAAAATATCCCTTATTTATAACAACAAGATATAATGACGACATCACTATATAAGGGTATTCAAGAACTTTTTTCCATCTCTCTCATACAGGCAAATGACTAGCGTAGGTTTGAATCCTACTAGAGCTAAAACTCAATTTTTTTTTTATTAAATTGTGATGTTACTACAAATTGCTAGTGAAGGATTAAGCCACAAGAATTACTTAACCATCCATGAAAATCTTGTCAATGTAATTCACAGAACATTGTTATTAAAATTACTAAATGATTTGTGATAAAAGGATCACAAATCCATCAAGTAAATCATCTTTGATTGATCAACAAACAAGCCGTTGTCAGGAAGAGGACAATCTGTTGAGAGATGAGTCGTCACCTCTTGAGAATGTACCAGATGTAATGAAGAGCCTCTTCTTGCTATGTGAACCTGAAGAGGAAGCTCCCTAACATGTGCCTCACCTCCATCTAGTTCCTCTTCGTTGGGTGACAGTCATCGAAGAGCTGCAAAGTTGTCGTTTTTCTATTCCGTTGAGTGATAGCCACCAGAGATAATTGATGACTCATTTCATTGATCTTTCAACTTCATAAAAAGATCTAGAGATTACTCATGTTGTCTTTGTCTAAAAAAAGTTTTCGAGGCCATAGACACTACATGATAATCCTCTCGAATGCTTAAGATTTTAGTGCATTATTGACACATTATTATCACGATGTCCAAACTTTGTTTTATTATTTTTTTAATTAGTTTAACTTTCACCATCAAGTTTTAGACTTCGAAAGGAGATCCCACAAATGCCTAGGTCGTCCATGTCTAAAGAGAGCCTTTGAGGCCATTGACATTGTTTGATAATTCTTTCAAACACACAAAATTTTGACGATTGTTGTCATGAGGCTGAAACTATCTTTCCTACTTTTAACTAAATTTTTACTTCATTTAGAGATAATTTATGTGATTTAAAATTTTCAAACTACTCTTCATTTAATTACAATTCTTTTGGCTTTTACACACCTTAATTTGACCAATTAAATCATATGTAATTACTTATATAAGAATCACTAGATGGAACTCTATTTTTTCCCGATTCATGTTTGTCAAATGCTAACGTCATCCTGAAGTCCACAACCCTTATTTCCTTTTTCACGAATTTTAAATATATTTTATTTTCACTTCTTAGTCTAAAATTTATATAAAAATATATTTTTCATGAAAAAATCTGAAATATTATTAGATATTATATTATATCCATGTGATTGACTTAGAAAATTACCACTATTTTTAAAACTTTTATTAAATTATAATTAATTTCTTTTTTTAAAAATAATTTTAAATATCTAAAATTAGTATTTTTTGGTTTATAAATTTTACATTTACGTGATTTACTCCACATTATTTTAACAATTAAATGATCATTAAGTAGCCTTAAACTCATTGATTTTCTATTCAAAAATAGAAAAATACTTGTTATTCATGGAACGCTGATAACATGAATATGTCGAGATTCAATTGTAAAAATTAATAGAAATAAGTTGAAAATAATCTTAACTTGATCTCAAATGAGTTTTAGAGGATTCAGAAGAAGAATGAAGATTGCTATACTGTTTTGTTATTAGATGGTTTTGTTGAGAGCATTGAACTTGTGTAATGTTTTGACTCTTTTGCTCATTTGCCTATAGTTGCTCATTTGGTATGAGGGGGTTCAATGTGACATCAAAAACTTTCTAGTAGAGGACATCCTCATTTTTTTGACTAGGTTGAGGAATGCCCATTCTCTCTCTCTCTCTCCCTGTCTTCCTCCCTATCTCTCTCCCTCCTTCCCTCTCTCTCTATCTCTCTCTCTCATCTCTCTATGTGGCTGATTTCGATTTCCTTGACTGATTATGTTGATGGTTTAATCATCATTGAAACAACTGTCAAACACAAAGAAAAAATTAATAAGCATCTCTCTCTCTCTCCCACTCTATATATATGGTTGTACATATATCTTTATCTTTATCTAGATTTTTAGTGCTTAGCAGCTGCCCAACTTAGAAGTTGAGGTCAGACTCTACATGATTAATGCTCATCTATTAGGGCAATTATTGAATTTGACCCTTTGATGCCAAAGGAGAAAAGTGTGACAAAATCATTGACCAGGTTTTTAGGCCCCATTTTAATGCTTAGAAACTTTAGGGTTTTTGAGTCTAACTCAACCCTAAGCTGTGCTACTTATAAGCTTTAAGTGGATGTACACAATGTCCACACTTAAAATATCTAGTCATAAGCTTTTGTCATAAACAACAAATCTTTTCTCTCAAGTTCAATTTGAAGGTCCAAAGCAAAAAAGGTTCATTTAGTCATGTTGGTTAACCTCCCCAACATACATTCTAAAGCACTATAATAATTAAGATTTTAAAAATTCATATTTATAATTTGTTTTGAAGCTTTTAAAACTGACCATTGTCTGAAAAAAGAAACACATAAAAATTGAAAAATCATATAATATATGTAAATTTATTTTTAATATAATTCTCTCAAGTATTTTAAATGGAACTTTATTTGAGAGGATATAACCTATTTATTTCCAAGCTTCTCTCTTTATGAGCCTTTCTAATCTCTTTGTTAGAACAATGAGGTCAACAAATACAGTGCATTAAGTATTGATCAGTTTATATATATTATGAAGATATACTCTCCAACTTTTTTTCAAAAAATAAAACTAAGAAGAGAGGTGATTAAATACTGTTGGATATTTTGAAAAAGGGTGCTTAGAATAAATGGTACTATAAAATAAATGCTTTGATTAGGTCCTTTTGTCGAGCTGAGGAGCTGGTGCTCCTTTTTCATGAAGGCTAACCTTTTAGATCCTCCATCTTTTGGTATGAGTATACCTTTGATTTTAATTTTCACTTGGGTTGACTTGATGGCTATTTGTATGAAAAAAATTATTTTCATATGAATCTACTTTGTTGGTTTAAGGAGATAAAACTAAGAGAGAGAGAGAGAGAGAGAGAGAGAGAGAGAGAGAGAGAGAGAGAGAGAGAGAGAGAGAGAGAGAGAGAGAGAGAGAGAGAGAGAGAGAGAGAGAGTTGATGAATTGGTCTTTTTTGAATTTCACCCTGAAATATGATTTCTATCAAAGCATTAAGACAATGATTTATTATGCCTCATTTCACTTAGCATACTCCATTTTTTAAAAACATTGCCCTAAGATTCTCATAACTCAAGTAAGAATAATTGTTGAACACAAGTTTTAGCTTGACTCTAATCAATCCAAGTGTTTCCAAAAGAATTTTCATCCTAGATTTGTGGTCCTCCATTAAAAGTGAGCTTAAGGTTTCTAGTGGCATGAATTCCTCAAGACAAATGTGTAAGTGTCTAAATAAAGCTAGATTTTTGTGTTTTAATTAGTTTTATTATTTGATTTTATTTTGTTAACTTGTAGAATAAATATATGATAAATTGTTCATTTTAATAGTATGAAGTTAAAGTTCTTAGAGTAATTTTTTTTATTAAAATAAAAAAATAAAAAAATAAAAAAAAATCTTTGGCCTATGTCGCTCAATGTGTGACGTGACTAAGCTGATTTGATCTAGTGGCTCTCAAAGCACCATAATACTAGAACTTAAGTTCTTGCACATATCACTATTAGGGATATAAAGACAATAATTAATTATTATCTAGTAAAATAGACATTATTGACTATCTTTAAAATCCCGACATTAGTCGTGAATATGACAATCCGTTCTTTCTCCTTTTGCTCGATCAACGTCTTCGATGATCGGCAAGCTTGTTCCTTCCTTCTCTAACTGCACTCAAGGCTTTCGGTGAGTGGTCAACTCTTCTCTTTTCTCTCCAGATGACAGTGACAACGTGGTTGACTCCTCTTTCGGCGGATCTCTCCGACAGAAGGGTGCAACGCTTCCAACTAATATTTCTGCAACTTTCAGCGTGGTGTGGCACGATCGGACAAAACCAAGCGGCCACAATGGTGTCTCTAGTTGCCCAAAAGGTAGACTAAACTAGGACAATGATTTATTTCCTATTTAGCATTTACTTACATGCTTTTGTCATTTATTTACATTTTACGGTAAGTTCTTTCCATTTCATGCACATTTCAATTGAAATGAGTAAAACTAATTCAAAACTTGATGAATAATCTTCATTTTTCTCTTGAATCTTCTAAAACTCATATGAGATCAAGTTAAGATCATTTTCAACTTATATTCTATTGATTTTTGCAGTCAAATCTTGACGTATTCACGTTCCTAACTTTCCACGAATAATAAGTATTTTTTTATTTTTGAATGCGAAATCACCAAGGTTAAAGGCTGATTAATGAGCGTTCAATTGTTAAAACAACTGGAGCAACTCACGGCTGACCTCATATCATGCGTGTGAATCCTCGAGCACACATTTGTTAGAGAAAATAGGTTAATCATATTTCTCTCTTTCTTCATTTTCGTCTTATTTCTCTTTTACCTATCTCATGAGACCTCTCTTCTCTCTCTGTCTCTTGTGAGATCTCTCCTTTTTTCTCCCTCTCTCTTAATTGATCTCCCTCTCTCTCCTTCTCTCTCTCTCTCTCTCTCTTTCTCTCTCTCCCTTTCTCTCTCTCTCTCTCTGTGAGATTTCTCTCTTATTCCTCCTTTCTTTTCTCCATTTTCCTTCTTTTATTCTTTTGACCTTACCTCTTCTATTTCATTATTTTTGTTAAATATTAATAAAACACTAAAATCAATATATATATAAATTAAATTATTTTTCACGACGGATTAATCAATCTCCTTGTGTTCTACCTAAGACTTACTTCTATAGTAATATTTTATTAAGTCTTAGATATAAATATTATTAGATAGTGTGTATTTAAATACAATGATAAGTGCACACCATCTTTTTGACTCGAGTACTAGAAAAACACAAATATAAATTAAGAACAATTAAATGTCCTTAAAAGTGAGTGACGTGACTCAGTTGTTGTATGTTGAATCACGCAAATTTAAAATTTATAAAACTAGAAAATACGAATTTTCGGATATTTAGAAATATTTCAAAATAAATAGATCAATTATAATTCAATAAAAATCTCAAAAATAGTGGTAATTTTCCAAGTCGATCACAGGGATGTAATATAATATCTGGTAATTATTCAGAATTTTTCTCAATGAGTACGATTTTCTTACGAATTTTATACTAGGAAATAAAAAGGAAATATATTTAAAATTCACAAAAAAAAGGAAATAAGGGTGCGGACGTCAGGATGACATCAGCGCCCGGCGAATGCGAATCAGGCGGAAACAGAGTTCCGCTTGGTGATTCTTACGTAGGCGATTACAGACGACTCAATTAATCAAATTAAGATCTGTAAAAGCCGGAAGAATCGTAATTGACCGAAATATAGTTTGGTAAATAAAAATCAACAAAGTATCACTAAATGAAGCGTAAATTAAATTGAAAGCAGGAAAACAGAGTTCCGGCGTCGCGACGGCGATGCGTCGGCAATGCAACGGAATCCTGAGCGTTCGGGAGGATCGTCGTGCAGTGTCCACGGCCTCGAAGGCTCTCCTTGGACAAAGACGACTTGGGCAATCTCTAGATAAAGCAGGAAAACAGAGTTCCGGCGTCGCGACGGCGACGCGTCGGCGATGCACCGGAATCCTGAGCGTTCGGGAGGGTCGTCGTGCAGTGTCCACGGCCTCGAAGGCTCTCCTTGGACAAAGACGACGTGGGCAATCTCTAGATCTTCTCGCGAAGTCTAGAGACCAATGAAGTGGGTCGTCGAATCGTCTCCGGCGGCTGTCACCCGGCGGAGCGGAAAAACGGCGACTTTGCGGCTCTCCGGCGGCTGTCACCCGACGGAGAGGGGCTGGATGGAGGTGAGGCGCGTGTTAGGGAGCTTCATCCTCAGGTCCGCGCAGCAAGAGGAGGCTCTTCATCGCATCTGGTACGCTCTCAGGAGGTGGCGACTGGTCTCCCGGCGGATCGTCCTCTTCCCGACGACGGCTTGTTCGTCGATCAATCGGAGATGATTTACTCGATGGATTGCGATCCTTTTATCGCGAATCGTTCAGAAATTTTAGTAGCAATGCTCCGCGAATCGCGTTGACGAGATTTTTGCCGATGATCTAGCGATTCCGGTTGCTTAATCCTTTACCGGCGATCTGCAGGAAAGTCGCGATAATCAGTTAAAAATATATGAATTTTGACTCTGGGAGGATTCGAACCCGCGGCGGTCGCCCGCCCCTGAACAAGGTGGATTTAGTCCCACATCGGTTGTGTGCGGATTATTCGGGCGATTATATAGTAAAGTTAGCTTTCTAGGCAAAGTCCTCTCGCGTGTACGACCACTCCTTGCCCCACAGCCGGCTGACCACCGGTGACGTGGAAGGGGAGTGGCGCACACGTGCCCCTATCGATCCAAGCAAGCCGCTCCAGCCCCTGCTCGCGGCTACTCCCCGACTACGCTTCCGACCTGCTTGCAGGCCCGGCTGGCTGGCGGATCCCCCCATTTTGCAATATTTTTATTTTTATTTCTTGTTCTTCGTTTTATCTCAAAACTCAGACTGTAAAAATCGTATAAAATCACATAATTACCCAAAAATTCACGTTAATCAACTGAAAACCACTTTTCATGCTTTAACACAAATATAAGTCTATTTATCATGAGTTAAGGCTAAAACTATATTATTTACTAATTATTAACTCATGATAATGAAGACTTATCAGTGAGCTTAAGGTTTCTAGTGGCATGAATTCCTTGAGACAAATGTGTGTGTCTTGTGGTGTGGAGGCACTCAAATGCATGTGAGAGGAAAAATAATTTTCATCTAAGAATGATTTTTAATTGCTTGGAACATTGAAAGGAGTAATTATTATAAATAAATAATTTTCTAGATATTGACTTTGAAAATAATTATTAAGTATCACCCATTAATTAAGGGATACTCTTATAATTAGTTTTAGACTAAATTTTGGTTATTTTCTTAGTTTATCTTATAGTGTTGTGCCTTTGAGTTTATCACTTTTTTTCTCTATGAATAGTAAGTAGAAAAATTAAATAAATGTTGCCCAATGTTAGTTTAACTCTTGAGCAACTAGAGATGTTGATGTGGTGGCTTGGTTTTGTCAGGTCGAGTTACACTATGACAAAAGTCACAAAGGTATTTCATAAGTTTTCATTATCATGAGTTAATAATTAATAAATAATAAAGTCTTAGCTTTAACTCATGATAAATAGACTTATATTTATGTTAAATAATGAAAATTAATTTTTTATTTATAATTTTTTTGGCTTATTATGTGATTTTATATGAATTTATATGATTTTTATAGTCATATTTGTGAGATAAATAAAGAAAAAGAAATTTAAATAAAAAATATAAAAAGGGAGGGACCCACCGACCAATTGGGCCTACAAGTAGGTTGGAAGCGTAATTAGGTGGAGCCATGAGCAAGGGCTTGAGTGACTATGGACCGGTGGGGTCACATGTGCGCCAATCCCCTTCCACGTCACTAGTGGCCAGTCAGCTATGGGGCAAGGAGTGGTCATACATGTAAAAGAAAGGAACTCATTACTTGGAAATGTGCTATTACTATATATACGCCCAAAACTTCAGCGTACAATCGATGAGAGATTAAACTCACATCACACCTTCTCTGAAATAATTTTATTTATTTTAATACCTAAAATATTTCTTTGTTATAATAGTGATATACCTATGATGATGTCACTTTATAAGGGTATTAGAATACTTATTTCAATCTCTCTCATGTAGGTGGATGATAAGTCTTCATTATCATGAGTTATTTGTGTTAAAGTGTGAAAAGTAGTTTTTAGTTGATTAAGGTGAAGTTTTGGGTAATTATGTAATTTTACATGAATTTATATAATTTTTATAGTCTTAATTTTGAGATAAATAAAGAAAAAAATAAAAATAAAAATAAAATAAAATGGGGGGAACCCACCGACCAGCCGGGCCCATAAGCGGGTCGGAAGTGTAGTTGGGGAGTAGCCATGAGCAAGGGCTCGAGCGGCTTGGACCGATAGGGCACATGTGCATCACTCCCCTTCCACATCATTAGTGGCCAATTGGCTGTGGGGCAAAGAGTGGTCGTACACACGCGAAAAAGGGACTTGCTTTCAAATGTAACATTACTATATATTTGCCCGAAACTTTGACGCACAACCAGTGCAGGTTTGAATCCTCCTAGAGCCAAAACTCATATTTTTTTATTTGATTATCGTGACTTTCTTGTAGATCGCTGATGAAGGATTAAGCAACTAGAATCACTAGATCATTGATAAAAATCTTGTCAATGCAATTTGTGGAGCATTGTTACTAAAATTGGTAAATGATTCACGATAAAAGGATCACAAATTTATTGAGTAAAGCATCTCTGATTGATCGACGAACAAGCCATTGTCGAAAAGAAGACGATATGCCAGGAGATGAGTCGCCACCTCTTGAGAGCATACTGGATGCGATGAAGAGCCTCCTTTTATTGTGCAGACCTGAGGATGAAGCTCCCTGACATGTGCTCCACCTCCATCCAGCTCCTCTCCATCAGATGACAGCCACTAGAGAGTCGAAAAGTTGTTATTTTTCCACTTTGCCAGGTAACAATCACCAAAGACGATTCGACGACCCATTTTATTGATCTCTAGACTTCGCAAGGAGATTTAGAGATTGTCCATGTTGTCTTTGTCTAAAGAGAGCCTTCAAGACCATGGACACTACACGACAATCTTTCCAAACACTCAGGATTCTAGTGAATCACCGACGCATCGCCGCCGCGACACTGGAACTTTATTTTCTTACTTTCAACTTAATTTCTACTTCATTTAGTGATAATTTATTAATTTTAAATTTACCAAGATATACTTCATTCCATTACGATTCTTTTGGCTTTTACAGATCTTAATTTGATCAATTAAATCATCTGTAATCACTTATGTAAGAATTGTTGGGTAGAATTCTAGCACTTGATTCGTGTTTGTTGGGTGCTGATGTCATCTTGACGTCTACATCCTTATTTCTTTTTTTCATGAATTTTAAGTATATTTAATTTTTAGTTTCTAGTATAAAATTCATAAAAAATAGTATTCTTTGAAGTAAATTCAGAATAATTATCAGATATTATATTACATCCTCATGATCGACCTGGAAAATTATTGCTATTTTTTGAAGTTTTATTGAATTATACTTGATAGATTTGTTCATAAATACTTCTAAATATCTGAAAATTCATATTTTCTAGTATTATAAATTTTAAATTTATGTTATTTACTATACAACAACTAATTCACGTCAATGGATGATCGTTGCAGGTTTGAATCCTATTGAAGCCAAAACTCATATTTTTATCTAATTAAAGCATGAATTTCTTACAAATCACCAGCAAGGGGTTAAGCCGTCATAATCGCTTGATCATTGGCGAAAATCTTATTGATGCAATTCACGAAGCATTTTTACTAAAATTATTGAATGATTCACGATAAATAAATCGTAAATCCAGCAAGTAAGATAAAGGATCTCTAATTGATCGATGAATAAGTTGTCATCGGGAAGAGGACGATCTAGTGAGAGATGAGTCGACATCTATTGAGAATGTATCAGATGCGATGAAGAGCCTCCTCTTACTACATAGACTTGAGGATCAAGCATCCTAACATGTTCCTCACCTCCATCTAGCTCCCCTCCGTTGGATGACAACTGCTGAAGAACTGCAAGGTTGTTATTTTTTCACTCTGTCAGGTGATAACTGATAGAGATGATTTAATGACCTATTTTGTTGATCTCTTGACTTCGTAAGAAGATCTAAAGATTATCCATGTCATTATTTTCTAAAGAGAGCTTTTGAGGCTGTGGACACTACATGACAGTCCCCTCAAATGCTCAAGATTTTGATACATTGCCGACACATCATTATTGTGATGCCGTAACTCTATTTTACTACTTTCAACTTAATATTTATAATCACTTATGTATGAATCGTCGAGTGAAACTCTATTTCTATCTGATTTGCATTTGTCGGGTGCTAATGTCATCTTAACTCTCACTCTTTTTTTCTTTTTTTATGAAATTTAAGTATATTTTATTTTTATTTCTTAATAAAAAAATTATAAAAAATCATATTATTTGAGGAAAACTCTGAAAAATTATTTGATATTTTATTACATCCTTGTGATTGACTTAAATTGTTTTCACTATTTTTGAAACTTTTATTAAATTATAATTGATATATTTATTCATAAATACTTCTAAATACTTAAAAAATAATATTTTTTACTTTTATAAATTTTACATTTACATGATTTACTATATAATGACTAAGTCACGTCAGTATCATTTGAAAATACTACACCACTTGTCGAAGAGATTAATCAAAGGAGGGGTCGACCATACTATCACTATCATTTGGGGAGAGAAGGAAAGAGTTGACCACTCATTGTATGCCTTTAATGTAGTTAGGAGAGAAAGGAGCGAGTTCACTAATTGTCATGGATGTTGATCATGTGTGAAATATGTTAGAATAAATCAATCAATTACAATTCAAGAAAATGATAAAAAAATAGTGGAGAATTTCCAAGTCAATCATAGAGATGTACAATAATATTGGGTAATATTTTAGAAATTTTCTAAAATAATATGATTTTTTATAATTTTATGACTAAATGATGAATATGAAATATATTTAAAAATTTATGAAAAAGAAATAATACTGTAGATGTCAGCATGATGTTAGCACTTCAATGAACATCAATAAGATAGAAATAGAGTTGTGTCTAATGATTCTTACGTGATTGATTACAGATGATTTAATGAGTTAAATTAAGTTTTGTGAAAGCCAAAAGAATCATAATTCAATGAAAAAGAGTTTTAAAATTTTAAATCACACAATATCACTAAATTAAGCAAAATTTAAACTAAAAGTAGGAAAGTTATAGTTTTGGCCTCATAATAATTGTTAATATTCTGTGTTCAAGATAGTAATCGTGCAATGTCCATGGTCTTAAGGACTCTCGTTAAACATGGATGACCTAAGCATTTGCTAGATTTCCTTTTAGAGTTCATAAAATGATGGTGGAAATTAAACTAGTTAAAAAATAGTAAAATGGAGTTACAGCATTGCAGGGTGATGTGTTGAAATCTTGAGTATTTGAAAGGATTGTCGTGCAATGTCTATAACCTCAAAGGTTCTCATTGGACAAGGATAATGTTAGTAATCTTTAAATCTTCTTGCAAAGTTTAGAAATCAATAAAATAAGTCGTTAAATTATCTCCGATGACTATCACCTTGTGGAGATGAGTTGGGTGGAGGTGGAGTGCATCTTAGAGAGTTTCATATTTAGATTCATATAACAAGTAGAGACTCTTCATCGCATCTAGTATAGTTGATAAATCTAAAAATTATAAAGAATTATATCATTATTTTACTTATAATTGACCTTAATCACTCAATATATGTGTAGTGTAATTAAGGGGTTGATAAGTCTTCATTATCATGAGTTAATAATTAGTAAATAATATAGTTTTAGCCTTAACTCATGATAAATAGACTTATATTTGTGTTAAAGTGTGAAAAGTGGTTTTCAGTTGATTAATGTAAATTTTTGGGTAATTATATGATTTTATATGTATTTATATGATTTTAATAGTCTTATTTTTGAGATAAATAAAGAAAAAGAAATAAAAAATAAAAATAAGACAAAATGAGGGGGTCCCATTGGCCAGCTGGGCCCAGAAACGGGTTGGAAGCTCAGTTAGGGAGAATGGACTTATAAATCTAACATTACTATGTATTCACCCAAAAAATCGACACACAACTGATGTGGGACTAAACCCCCGTTACACCTTCCTCAGAAGGGGCGGGCAACCAGCACGGGTTCGAATCCACCTAAAGTCAAAAGTCACATGTTTTTATTTGAGTATTGCGACTTTCTTGTAGATCGTCGGTGAAGGATTAAGTAATGAGAATCGTGAGATCATTGGCAAAACTTTCATCAACACGATTCGCGGAGCATTGCTACTAAAATTGCTAAACAATTCGTGATAAAAAGATCGCGAATCCATCGAGTAAATCATCTTCGATTGATTGATGAACAAGCCGTTGTCAAGAAGAGGATGATCTGCCGGGAGACGAGTTGCCACCTTCTAAGAGCATACTAGATGCGATGAAGAGCCTTTTCTTGTTGTGCAGACCTGAGGATGAAGTTCATTGACACACGCCCCACCTCCATCCAGCTCTTCTCTATCAAGTGACAGCTTCTGAAGAGCCGCAAAGTCGCCATTTTTCCACTCTATTAGGTGACAATACCAGAGACGATTCAACGACCCACTTCATTGATCTCTAGACTTCACAAGGAGATCTAGAGATTGCCCACGTTGTCTTTGTCCAAGGATAGCCTTCGTGGCCATGGACACTACACAACAATCCTCCCGAATGTTCAAGATTCCGGTGCATTGCCAACGCATCGCCGTCGTGATGTTGGAACTCTATTTTCCTACTTTCAACTTACTTTACGCTTCATTTAGTGATAATTTGTGTGATTTTAATTTATCAAAATATACTTCATTCAATTACAATTCTTTCGACT
The DNA here is from genome assembly GCA_902729315.2 of Spirodela intermedia. Lineage (NCBI taxonomy): Eukaryota > Viridiplantae > Streptophyta > Magnoliopsida > Alismatales > Araceae > Spirodela > Spirodela intermedia. Next base: position 5,972,914 of record LR746274.1, on the reverse strand, counting down.
TTTATAGATCTTAATTTGATTGATTAAATCATTTGTAATCTCTTATGTAAGAATCGTCAGGCAAAACTCTATTTTTGCCCGATTCGTGTTCGCCAGGCACCGACGTCATCTTAACGTCTGCACCCTTATTTCCCTTTTTTGTGAATTTTAAATGTTCCTTTTCATTTACTAGTATAAAATTTATAAAAAATAGTATTATTTGAGGAAAAATATGAATAGTTACCAGCTATTATATTACATCTTTGTGATTGACTTCAAAAATTACCACTATTTTTGGAAGTTTTATGGAATTATATATGATATATTTATTCATAAATACTTCTAAATATTTGAAAATTCATATTTTCTAGTTTTATAAATTTTAGATTTACGTGATTTAATATACAACACTAAGTCACGTCAAATTTTGGCACCATTGCTGGGGATGTATTGCATAATATTTAGTATTTTTCTATTTTTCTCTTAGAGTACACAAAAAAAATTAACTCTTATTTTATTTTCTTTTTGCTGATTTTTTTTTTAAAAAAGGGGAACGAAGAGAAGCAAGGCAAGGACTGGAGCATATTGAAAGAGGGTAACAATTACTAAACTTTTACCTCAAATTTACTGACTTGAGAAACAAAAAGTTTGAAAAAGAGTTGATTCAACTAATGGGGAGAAATGAAAATAATGAATATGAATATAGAGATAATTTTGGAGGAAAAAAATTGAATTTTATTGAATTCATTAGATCTAAGATTAAAGAAGACAATCCTTCCATCCTTCAAAACCCACAGCCCATTAGAATTATTTCTATGCTTGAAATATTTCACTCCTCACAAATTGAGTAAATATGTATGAAAGATATAATGGAGCAGGGGAAGATTATGCAGATAAAAGAACACATTAAGAAATGGGTGAGTGGAAGAATTAGAGATATCAATTTAGATGAAAAAAATCTAGATTGAGTAAGAGCTAATTTGAAAATTATATGACCTGATCACATTTTATAGTCTATTAATAGAAAGTATTTATTAATGAATGAGAGCCTTACAAAGCAAGATAGAAACGTGGAAAGATTATTTTCAAAATGAAAATTTATTTTTGAGAAAATTTTGTTAATTTTTATTTTGTTTTGGCTGAAAGTATGTCAAGGTATATATATGAAGTATATGAATTTATGCTAAATCTGAAAAAGAATATCATGAAACTTACCTTGGGATACAAATATATTTTGATGGCCATAGATCATCTTAAATAATCTAAGAGCTGTCCAGTTGAAGACATTAAATTCAGCACTGCATGGGGGGCAACCCATGGTTTTTATTTCATTCTGTTTGATTTTTTTTTAGCTTTGTTTTTCTTAGAATTTCGTAGTACTTATTTCTGTATTTATTCTTTCAAAAAAGTATAGGAGGAGTGTAAGATGAAGTGGAAAATTAAAAACGAGGTTGAGGTGATGTCTTTCTGAGCTTTATCATTTATAAAAATATTTTTAATGCTTAACTTTGCACATATGCATGCTTTACTTAAAAATTATATTTTTTGTATATTCTATTTCGATTTTTCTATGTCATTGAGGACAATGTCATTTTTAAGTTGGGGAGTGAAGTATTCATTATTAGTTTATGCTGTAGGACGATTAAGAACATGTGTTTGCATTTTATTCAACTTAAAACAACAACTAAAGAAATAAAAATAAAATAAAATTCGGAAAAACTGCAACATCTATTTTCTGGTTTTCTACTAGGAACAACAGACTGTCAAAAATAGCAGACAAAAAATAGTCCAAAATTTGAAATTCTAGAGACTCTTTTCCCACATTTTAATCCCCTAGACATATATTACTGAAATTTGAAATTACAACTATAAAGAGGATAGTTTTGATTTATTTTTTAAAAATTTTTTGTTGCTAAAAATAAAACTAAAAATAAAAAATAGAACTGTGGGACCTATCTAATTTATAAATCTCTTACATCATATTACATGCATGAAAAATTAAATCAATTAAATTAATTGATACTAAAAGATACTAGGAAGATTATTATTGAGTCAAAAAAATGATCTAGTAGCATGAAATATTGGAGTACTCCTTGGATACATGATATATAACATAGATTTGATTTTACAGATTGTCACTTCATGATCTTGATGGATAGTATTTACTTGATGTGAAAATTTGATTGATCATTTGAGTTTAATAAAGATTTTTGCACCTTGATCTATAGGACTTGTGAAGAGAAATCACTTATTTCAGAAAAAAAAAAAAGAGAGAGCAATGCGAAAAATCTAGAAACGAAGAGTACACATGGAGGGTGTGAGACATCATTCTCATTGTCAAAAATTGTGCATAGAAAAACACTTGCTGTAAAATAAGTGGATAAAGTGAAAGCCCTAAAAATGAGGAGTACACATGGAGGGTGTGAGACATCATTCTTATTGTCGAAATTTGTCTACAGAAAAAGCTACTTATCTATTATTATATATAAAGAAAAAAGGATGAAATATAGTACAAACTTCAAAAATCTAGCCATAGAAAAGAGAAATGTAGGATCAATATTATTCTTGGATGAATATTGATAATTGAAATATCTTGTAAATACATCTATGAGTGAAGAAGTGATAAAGATGTAAATAAAAGAAGTAAAGTCTAGATTGTTATTCCAAGGAGTATTTAAACATTTAAGTGCTTGACATCATTCTTAAAAACTTGATATAAGAATCCAAAAGTGTCTAAAGGTGCATCATTTCTAATTATATTTTTTTTCCTATATTGAAATATGATGTTTGAGATTTGTACATTTTTTATTTTCGTAATTTCATTGCTAAGGGACTAGTAATGATTTAAGTTAGGGGGTGTGATAAGTCTTCATTATCATGAGTTAATAATTAGTAAATAATATAGTTTTAGCGTTAACTCATGATAAATAGACTTATATTTATGTTAAAGTGTGAAAAGTGGTTTTCAGTTGATTAATGTGAATTTTTGGGTAATTATGTGATTTTATATGAACTTATATGCATTTTACGTTTTTATTTTTGAGATAAATAAAGAAAAACAAATAAAAAATAAAAAAAAGACAAAATGAAGGGGGCCTGCTGGCCAGCTGGGCCCGTAAGTAGGTTGGAAGCTCAATCAGGGAGTAGGTTTGAGTAGGGGCTCAAGCGGCTTAGACTGATACGGGCATGTGTGTGCCACTCCTCTTCCATGTCACCAGTGGCCAGCTGATTGTGGGGAAAGGAGTGGTCGTACATGTGAGAGAAGAGACTTACTTAGAAATCTAACATTACTATATATTCGTTCGAAAAATCGGCGCACAACCGATGTGGGACTAAACTCCCATCACACCTTCCTTAGAAGGGGAGGGCAATCGACACGGGTTCAAATCCTCCTAGAGTCAAAAGTTAAATATTTTTATCTAAATATCGTGACTTTCTTGCAAATCGCTAATGAAGGATTAAGCAATGAGAATCACTAGATCATCGGCAAAAATCTCGTCAACATAATTTGCGGAGCATTACTACTAAAATTGCTGAACGATTCACAATAAAAGGATCGCAAATCCATCGAGTAAATCATCTCTAATTGATCGACAAACAAACCATCATTAGGAAGAGGATGATCTACCAGGAGACGAGTCGCCACCTCTTGAGAGCATACCAGATGCGATGAAGAGTCTCTTCTTGCTGTGTAGACCTGAGGATGAAGTTCCCTAACACATGCTCCACCTCCATCCAACTCCTCTCCATCGGGTGACAGCCACGGGAAAGCCACAAAGTCACCATTTTTCTACTCCACCGAGTGACAGCCGCTAGAGACGATTCGACGACCCACTTCATTAATCTCTAGACTTCACAAGGAGATCTAAAGATTGCCCACGTCGTCTTTGTCCAAGGAGAGCCTTCGTGGCCGTGGACACTACATGACAATCCTCCCGAACACTTAGGATTTTAGTGCATCGCCAACACATCGCGGTCGCAACGTCGGAACTCTATTTTCTTGCTTTCAACTTACTTTACGATTCATTTAGTGATAATTTGTGTGATTTTAATTTACCAAAATATACTTCGTTCAATTACACTTCTTTTGGCTTTTACAGATTTTAATTTGATTAATTAAATCATCTGTAACTACTTATGTAAGAATCATCGGGTGGAACTCTATTTCTGCCCAATTTGCGTTCGCCGAGTGTTGACATCATCTTGACATCTGCACCCTTATTTCCCTTTTTTGTGAATTTTAAATATATTTTCTTTTCATTACTAGTATAAAATTCATAGAAAATAGTATTCTTTGAAGAAAATTCTAGATAATTACTAGATATTATATTACATCTCTGTGATCCACTTATAAAATTACCGCTATTTTTGGAAGTTTTATTGAATTATAATTGATATATTTATTTAGAAATACTTCTAAATATCTAAAAGTTCATATTTTCTAGTTTTATAAATTTTAGATTCACGTGATTTAATATACAACGACTGAGTCACGTTAGAGGTTGAATTCACAAAGAGGAATGGTGGAAATCAGAATTCTAATATTTATTATAGAAGATAGGGAGGAAATTCAAGTCGAAGAAAGAGGCAAATAGGTTAGGAGATAGAGAAGAAATGAGGCATGATCTTGAAGATTTTGATCTTATTTTCAAGATCAAGATTCTCTTGATCAAGAGTGGGATACGAAAATATGGTATGATGGTTGATGTCCCACAAAATAAGTATGAGAAAAAGAAATCTTAAACTAATTTTTATGACTTTCTTTATGATAATTGTAATCACATCCAATTAATGATGCTTCTCCCAAATAATCATTCATTCATGGACCTGTACATCTCGCCCAAGTGGTGTGCACTTTTCATTGTGTTTAAATACACACTATCTAATAATATTTATAACTAAGACTTAATAAAATATTAGTATAGAAGTCTCAAGTAGAATACAAGGAGATTGATTAATCCATCATGAAAACTAATTTCATTTATATATAAAGTAAATTTAAATATTTTATTAATATTTAACAGAAGTAATGAAATAGAAGGGTGAGGTGAGAAGAATAAAGGGAAGTGGAGAAAAGGAAGGAGGAAAAGAAAGAAAGAAGAGAACTCTCATGAGAGAGAGAAGGGATGAGATTTCTCGCGAAAGGGAGTGAAAGAGAGGAGAGAAAGCTCTCACAAGAGAGAGAAGGGATGAGATTTCTCGTAAAAGAGAAAGAAAGAGAGGAGAGAAATCTCACATGAGACAGAGAGAGAGGTCTCATGAAAGAGTGAGAGTGAGAGAGAGAGAGAGAGAGAAGAAAATTGATTGAGAGAGAGGGAGAGAAAGGGAGAGATCTCATGAGAGATGGAGAGAGAAGAGAGGTCTCACGAGAGTGGGAGAGAGAGAAATAAGAGAGAAAATGAAGAATGTGTGCTCAAGGATTCACACACATGACATGAGGCCAACTATGAATGTCTCCAGCTTGTTTTAACCATTGCATGCTCATTAATCAACCTTTAATCTATGTGATTTTGCATTCAAAAGTAGAAACATACTTGTTATTCATAGAATGTTGAGAACATGAATATGTCAAGACTGAAAAAATCAATTGAAAAAAAGTTGAAAACAATCTTAGCTTAATGTTAGATGAGTTTTGGAGGATTCAAAAGAAGAACAAAGATCATTCATCAAGTTTTGAATTAATTTTACTCATTTCAATCGAAACGTGTATGAAATGAAAATAACTTGTCGTAAAATGTAAATAAATGACAAAAATAGGTAAGTAAATATTGAAAATAGGAAATAAATCATTACCCAAGTTCAACATGCCTCCTAGGTAATTAGAGACACTAGTGTGGTGGCTTGATTTCGTTTAGATGTGTCACATCACACTGAAAGTCACAAAAGTATCATCCTAAAGCCTTATGTCGCTTGTTAGAGAGATCCGCCAAAAGAGAAGTCAACCATGCTATCACTATCATCTAAGGGGAGAAGGAAAGAGCTGACCACTCGCCAAAGGCCTTGAGTGCAGTCAAGGAGGAAGGAAAAAGCTTGCTGATTGTTGGAGACGTCGATCGCACAAAAGGAGGGAAAAACAGATTATGTATTTGTGACTGCCATCGAGTGATAGTTTGCCAGCTGTAGGATTAGGCTAATCAGATGACATGGCTCCCTACGTACTGCTGGATCACACCACACTCTAGATGGTTGCATTATAATAGACAAAAATGTTTAACCCGCATCAGAAATATTTTGGATGAGTATGTCGGATATAAACTAAAGCTACGGTCTCTCAGCAGAGATCCCTTCTCCCAAAATAAAATAATGCCTAGGATCATCTTGGAAGAAGGTAACAAGGTGGTCTGCCCTTGCACGTGTACATGTGTATGGGCGCTCCTTTCCCCAAGACCAGTTGGCTACTAGGATGTGGAATTGGAGCAATGCACACATGCATCGAGTGAGGCCTTTGCCACTTGAGCCCAACTTGTGGCTCCCCTAGTTTGGGTCTACCTGCTCAACCATTGTCCCCCCTCTACATCAGTTGTTGAGTGCCAGCTTGGCAGCCGATGGAAGTTTTTTTTTATATTTATATATATTTTTTTAATAAATAAAAATTATGCTAAGTATTTTAACTTCAGACTTTTAAAATTAACAATATATCCTATATTTATTCTGAAAGTTTAAAAAATAAAATCAAATAATAAAACTAATTAAAAGACATAAATCTAGCTTTAACAAATACCCCCAACTTTGAAATTTGGTAGTCCCTAGCAAAAAGCAAAATACTTAACAAAGTTAAAGCTATTTATTAATTCTTTTACATGAATCATTTATTTTCTCATTTTTCCACTAGAGATGGCATTCAGATAAATATTCAGATATTCATGTGATTCAAATAGTTTCATTCTCTTCAATGCATGAAATTCAACATCTTTCATTTTCAGAAATCACTAATTAAATGATTAGAAGTTTACTCAAGTTTTCAAGCTATCTTCAGCATTCTCTTCTAGATTCGTGCACCCAAGTAGCGTATTCCATTTCTCTCTTCTTATTTTTTTCTTTTTTTTATTATAAACATCATAAGTAGGTAACTTTCCCCATATAGCTTCTTTTTCATGTCTAAATCTCACATGTGGAAAGCCTTTGTGAGACAAGTGGGAAATCTCCAGAGAAGCATTTGCACTCACTTTTTTTTTATCTTGTCCTAGTCTCACATATAGAAAAGTCTTTATGGGACAAGTGGGAAATCCTCATATATATTTTTCCATGAGTTGAGTCTTAAACTCTATCATATGATGATTTGTTTTTTATCTATATATATAAGACAAATGGTCAAGTACTTAGGTTCCTCATACTAAGAATGTCTAGCTTCCAATAATTTTTATGCAATTTCAACCTCATCACATTCAACTTCATGACTCCTACTAATTCGAAATGTGAATTCATAACATATGGATCATGATCATCAAGATATATTCTGAAAATATTTCATCCTTCCATATACTACATTTTTTTTTATCACTTGCAATCACTAAATCTAACACACTTTAGCCTTAAATGAATATACCATCTTATAGGAAAAATATAGAAATCCATGAATTCATCAATATTAGTTTTAAATTTTCCTTTTGTAATAATTATTCATGAAATAAATCTACCTGAATTTTCTTTTCTCCCTCTAATTAAAATTGAAATTATCCTCAATGACATGACATATATTATCAAATTAAATTGTGAAGCAATAGATATTTACTCATAAATCAGCAAGTATAACATGATAAAACATAGATGTATGAGGTACTATTGAAATAAAATAAGGAGCAACGAAATTCTAAATTTATTATCTACAAAACACAAATTAAATTTTGTAAAAATAAAATTATTAGGTTGCCTCCCAATCAACGCTAAGTTTAACATCTTCAGCCAGACACATGTAATCTTAGATCAATTCTAACAAATTTACTCTTTCAATTTCTTGTTCTTGTTCAGGTTCCAAGTATGTTTGAACCAATATTCATTAACTTTAAACCTTACACCTATTTTCAGATCTTTGATTATTGCTGCCCCATATTGATCAATTGTCTCAAGGAGATATGGACCATTGACATGACTCAGTCATTGTATATTACATCACGCAAATATAAAATTTATAAAACTAGAAAATATGAATTTTTAAATATTGAGAAGTATTTCTAAATAAATATATCAATTATAATTCAATAAAAATTCCAAAAATAGCGGTAATTTTCTAGGTCGATCATAGGAATGTAATATAATATATGGTAATTATTCAAATTTTTTCTCAATGAATACAATTTTCTTACAAATTTTATACTAGGAAATAAAAAGGAAATATATTTAAAATTCACAAAAAAAAAGAAAATAAGGGTGCGGACGTTAGGATGATGTCAGCGCCCGGCGAATGCGAATCAAGCAGAAATAGAGTTCTGCCCGGCGATACTTACGTAAGTGATTACAGACGACTTAATTAATCAAATTAAGATCTGTAAAAGCCAGAAGAATCGTAATTGAATGAAGTATAGTTTGGTAAATTAAAATCACACAAAGTATCACTAAATGAAGCGTAAATTAAATTGAAAGCAGGAAAATAGAGTTTCGGCGTCGCGACAGCGATGCGTCGGCGATGCACCAAAATCCTGAGCGTTTGGGAGGATCGTCGTGCAGTGTCCACGGCCTCGAAGGCTCTCCTTGAACAAAGATGACGTGGGCAATCTCTAGATCTTCTTGCGAAGTCTAGAGATCAATGAAGTGGGTCGTCGAATCATCTCCGGCGGTTGTCACCCGACAGAGTAGAAAAATGGCGACTTTACGGCTCTCCGGCGGCTGTCACCCGATAGAGAGGAGCTGAATGGAGGTGGGGCGCGTGTCAGGGAGCTTCATCCTTAGGTCCACGCAGCAAGAGGAGGCTCTTCATCGCATCTAGTACGCTCTCAGGAGGTGGCGACTGGTCTCTTGGCGGATCGTCCTTTTCCCAACGACGGCTTGTTCGTCGATCAATCGGAGATGATTTACTCGATGGATTCGCGATCCTTTTATCGCGAATCGTTCAACAATTTTAGTAGCAATGTTCTGCGAATCGCGTTGACGAGATTTTTGCCGATGATCCAGCGATTCTCGTTGCTTAATCCTTCACCAGCAATCTACAGGAAAGTTGCGATAATCAAATAAAAATATATGAATTTTGACTCTAGAAGGATTCGAACTCGTGCCGGTCGCCCACCTATGAGGAAGGTGTGACGCGGGTTTAGTCCCACATCGGTTGTGTGCCGATTTTTCGGGTGAGTATATAGTAATGTTAGCTTTGCAAGCAAAGTCCCTTCTCTCGCGTGTACGACCACTCCTTGCCCCACAGCCGGCTGGCCACTAGTGACGTGGAAGGGGTGTGGCGCACACGTGCCCCTACCGGTCCAAGCTAAGCCGCTCAAGCCCCTACTCGCGGCTACTCCCTAACTACGCTTCTGACCCGCTCACGGGCCCGGCTGGCCAGCGGGTCCCCCTCATTTTGCAATATTTTTTATTTTTATTTCTTGTTCTTCATTTATCTCAAAGGTAAGACTGTAAAATTCATATAAAATCACATAATTACCCAAAAATTCACGTTAATCAATTGAAAACCAAAAATCATTCTTTAACACAAATATAAGTCTATTTATCATGAGTTAAGGCTAAAACTATATTATTTACTAATTATTAACTCATGATAATGAAGACTTATCACACCCCCCAACTTAAATCATTGCTAGTCCCTTAGGAATGAAATTACGAAAATAAAATTTTACAAATCTCAAACATCATATTTCAATACAGAAAAAAATAATATAATTAGAAATGATGCACCTTTAAACACTTTGGATTCTTATATCAAGCATTTAAGAATGATGTCAAGCACTTAAATGTTTAAACACTCCTTGGAATAACAATCTAGACTTCACTTCTTCTATTCACATCTTTATCACTTCTTCACTCATAGGTGTATTTACAAGATGTTCTAATTATCAATACTCATCCAATAATAATATTGATCTTACATTTCCCTTTTCTATGACTTGATTTTTGAAGTTTGCACTATATTTCTTCTTTCTTTTTTATTTTCTTTTTTTTATAAATAGTGGATAAGTAGCTTTTCCTGTAGACAAATTTCGACAATAAGAATGATGTCTCACACTCTCTATGTGTACTCTTCATTTTCAGGGCTTTCACTTTATCCACTTATTTTTCAGCAAGTGTTTTTCTATGCACGATTTTTTACAATGAGAATGATGTCTCACACCCTCCATGTGTACTCTTCGTTTCTAGATTTTTCACATTGCTCTCTCTTCTTTTTTTTTTGAAATAAGTGATTTCTCCTCACAAGTCCTATAGATCAGAGTGCAAAAATCTCCATTAAACTCAAATGATCAATCAAATTTTCACATCAAGTAAATACTATTCATCAAGATCATGAAGTGAAAATCTGTAAAATCAAATCCATGTTATCTATCATGTATCCAAGGAGTATTCCAACATTTTATGCTACTAGATTATTCTTTTGACTCAATAATAATCTTCCTAGTATCTTTTGGTATCAATCAATATAATTGATTTAATTTTTCATGCATGTAATATGATGTAAGGAATTTGTAAATTTGATAGTTCTGACAATTCTGTTTTCTATTTTCAATTCTACTTTTAGCAGTAATAAATTTGTCAAAAATAAATCAAAACTATCTTCTTTATAGCTGTAATTTCGAATTTCAGTAATACATATCTAGGGGATTGAAATGTGAGAAAAGGATCTTCTAGAATTTCAAGTTTTGGGCTATTTTTTGTCTGCTGTTTTTGACAGTCTGTTGTTTTTGACAGAAAACCAGAAAATAGATGTTGCAATTTTTCTGAATTTTATTTTATTTTTATCTTTTTAGTTGCTATTCTAAGTTGAATAAAATGAAACACATGTTCTTAATCGTCCTATTGTATAAATTAATAATGAATATTTCACCCCCCAACTTAAAAAAGACATTGTCCTCAATGACACAAAAAACTCAAAATAGAATATGCAGAAAATATAATTTTCAAGTGAAGTATGCATATCTGCAAAGTTAAGCATTAAAAATATTTTCATAAATGATGAAGCTCAAAAAGACATCACCTCAACCTTTTTTTTAATTTTCCACTTCATCTTACACTCCTCCTCCTGCACTTTTTCGAAAAAAAACAAATACAGAAACAAGTACTGCGAAATTCTAAAAAAAACAGAGCTTAAAAAAAAAATCAAACAGAGTAAAATAAAAACCATGGGTTGCCTCCCATGCAGCGCTGAATTTAATGTCTCCAGCTGGACAACTCTTATATCATATAAGATGATCTATGGCCATCAAAATATATTTGTATCCCAAGGTAAGTTTCATGATATTCTTTTTCAGATTTAGCATAAATTCATATACTTCATATATATACCTTGACATACTTTCAGCCAAAACAAAATGAAAATTAACAAATTTTTCCCAAAAATAATTTCCATTTTGAAAAGAATCTTTTCTTATTTCTACCTTGTTTTGTTAGGCTCTCATTCATTAATAAATACTTTATATTAATAAACCATAAAATGTGATCAGGCCATATAATTTTCAAATTAGCTCTTGCCCAATCTAAATTTTTTTCATCTAAATTGGTATCTCTTATTCTTCCACTCACCCATTTCTTAATGTCTTCTTTTATCTGCATAATCTTCCCTTGCTCCATTTTATCTTCCATACATATTTGTTCAATTTGCGAGGAGTGAAATATTTCAAGCTTAGAAATAATTCTAATGGGCTGTGGGTTTTGAAGGATGGAAAGAGTGTCTTCTTTAATCTCAAATCTAATGAATTCAGTAAAATTCAAATTTTCTCCTCCAAAATTATCTCTATATTCATATCTATTATTTTTGTTTCTTCCCATTAGTTGAATCAATTTTTTTCTAGCTTTTCGTTTCTCAACTCATCAAATTCTTCATCTTCCCAAGAGCTATCTTTTAATTTTGATATATGATATACATCATCATCCTCACAATCAACATCCATGGCTGAAAAATTATGATTAGATTCATTAATTTCGTCTCTTACATCTCCCAAATCAATTGATTTTTCCTCACTTGAAATATATTTTTCTTCATTTCTGTCCTTACTCCCTTCTACTAAAATTTGGATGATTTTTCTATGATCAGTTGCTGTTTCTTTATCTAAGGGTTCTTTCTCCTCATCATCCTCACTATATTCATTCATCAATTGTGAGTAATAAATGATTTTATTTAAATTTTCTGCTACTATATTTTTGGCCTTAATATTCTCATTTACTTCTAATAGATCATCAATTTCTTCTAATAATTGGAAATAAGGATCAGGTAAAATATTCTCACTCAATATATTCACTATCTTAACGTTTTCATTTCGTGGGTTTTTTTCTAAATTTATCCAGCTAGACTCTTCTTGCTGAAATCTTATTGTTGGACAATTTTTTGAATTTTCTATGGACTGACTAGGTAGCTGTCCCTCTTCTCTTTTATTCCCAAGGGCCTCTATAATTTCTTTCTGGTACTGCATCATTTGATTCATAGTTTGTTGCATCATTTGGCTCATTTGCTGCATCATTTCCATAGCATCAGGTTGGGTTTGAGAGGGCTGATTTTTTTGAAATCTATTTTCTTATTTTGGATGAAATTCAGAGTTTGAATTGGGTCTAAGTGCTTCTGGATTTTGAATATTATTTTGGTCTCTCTATGAAAAATTATTCCTCCAATTAAGATTATAAGAATTTGAAAAATGTTCCCTATTTATATTAAAACCGTGAGCTACTTACACTTGTTCTTGCATAGGGTGAAATGATTGATCTAAATTTTAACATTGAAATTCAGAATAATTATTTTCACCATACATAGGACATGTATTATTCGAATTAAGTTAAGGGTTAAAAGGCTTTCTAATATTGTCAATAAGTAAATCAATTTTATCTAATCTTTGATTAATCTAATTAACCTCATTTCTAAGTTTAGAATCATCATCATGATATAATTCATAAATTCCTCTCTTCTTATCTCTCTCATATAATTCAAAAGAGGCTTGATCTCTAGAATTTTCACTTAAATTCTCATAAAGATTGTAAATCTCATCAAGAGTTTTCTCCATAAAAGCTCCTCCACATATAGAATTAACTATATTTCTATGTTGTTCTAATAATCCATCATAAAAAAATCTATTGAGCTGCCACTTGGGTATAACATGATGAGGATACTTTCTAAGTAATTCTTTGAAATTTTCTCATGTCTCATGCAAAGTTTCTCCTGATCTTTGAGAAAAACTCAATATATATTTTCTCATATTTTGAGTTTTTCCTAAAGGATAAAATTTTCAAAGAAAGGCCTATTCTATATCTTTCCAGCTAGTTAATTTTCTATCTATTGTGGATAGCCAATGACTAGCTTTGTCCCTAAGTGTATGAGGGAATAATTCCATCTTAATAATTTCTGGTGTAACTTGAGGGAGATTAACTAAATCACAGACCATATGAAATTTTTCTAAGTGCTGATGAGGTTTCTCTAAAAGCAATCTATGAAAATTAGGGAGCATTTGAAAAATTCTTGGATTTATTTCGAATTTAATAGTGGGTGCTAATGGGACTCTAATATTAGATGCTCTTTGAAATGAATCAGGGATATAATGATTTTTCATGGCCATAGGATTGTTCTCAGTTTGACCTGTACTTCCTTCAAGATCCATCAAAATTAATTTTTCTTTCGGATTTTTATTTTTGAATGAAATAATGAAAGGATTTTCTAGCCTAGGATGCAAGGATCTTCTACTATGCATAAAAATCAATAAATTCGAGGGAAAAAGTTAGTAACTGTTACTCTCCTTCAGGATGCTCCAGTCCTTGCCGTGCTTCTTTTTGTTCCCTTTTTCTAATAAAAATCGGCAAAAAGAAAATCAAACAAGAGTTAAGTTTTTTTTTTTGTGTACTCTAAGAGAAAAATAGAAAAATATTAAATATTATGCAATACATCCCCGACAATGGCACCAAAATTTGACGTGACTCAGTCGTTGTATATTAAATCATTCAAATATAAAATTTATAAAACTAGAAAATACAAATTTTTGGATATTGAGAAGTATTTCTAAATAAATATATCAATTATAATTCAATAAAAATTTCAAAAATAGCGGTAATTTTTCAGGTCGATCACAGGGATGTAATATAATATCTGGTAATTATTCAAATTTTTTCTCAATGAATACAATTTTCTTACAAATTTTATACTAGGAAATAAAAAGGAAATATATTTAAAATTCACAAAAAAAAGGAAATAAGGGTGCGGACGTCAGGATGATGTCAACACCCAGCGAACGCGAATCAGGTAGAAATAGAGTTCCGCTCGGTGATACTTACGTAAGCGATTACAGATGACTTAATTAATCAAATTAAGATATGTAAAAGTCGAAAGAATTGTAATTGACCGAAATATAGTTTGGTAAATTAAAATCACACAAAGTATCATAAAATGAAGCGTAAATTAAATTGAAAGCAGGAAAATAGAGTTCTGGCGTCTCGATAGCGATGCGTCGGCGATGCACCAAAATCCTGAACGTTCGGGAGGATCGTTGTGCAGTGTCCACGGCCTCGAAGGCTCTCCTTGGACAAAGACGACGTCGGCAATCTCTAGATCTTCTCGCGAAGTCTAGAGATCAATGAAGTGGGTTGTCGAAACGTCTCCGGTGGCTATCACCCGACAGAGCGGAAAAACAACGACTTTACGGCTCTCCGGCGGCTGTCACCCGACGGAGAGGAGCTGGATGGAGGTGGGGCGCGTGTCAAGGAGCTTCATCCGCAGGTTTGCGCAGCAAGAGGAGGCTCTTCATCGCATCTGGTACGCTCTCAGGAGGTGACGACTAGTCTCCTAGCGGATCATCCTCTTCCCGACGACGGCTTGTTCGTCGATCAAACGGAGATGATTTACTCGATGGATTCGCAATCCTTTTATCGCGAATCGTTAAACAATTTTAGTAGCAATGCTCTGTGAATCGCGTTGACGAGATTTTTGCCGATGATCCAGCGATTCTCGTTGCTTAATCCTTCACTGTCCATCTATAAGAAAGTTGCGATAATCAAATAAAAATATATGAATTTTGACTCTAAAAGGATTTGAACCCGCGGTAGTCGCCCGCCTATGAGGAAGGTGTGACGTGGGTTTAGTCTCACATCGGTTGTGCACCGATTTTTCGGGTGAATATATAGTAATGTTAGCTTTGCAAGCAAAGTCCCTTCTCTCGCGTGTACGACCACTCCTTGCCCCACAGCTGGTTGGCCACCAGTGACATGGAAGGGGAGTGACGCACACGTGCCCCTATCGGTCCAAGCTAAGCCACTTGAGCTCCTGCTCGCGGCTACTCCCCGACTACGCTTCCGACCCGCTCGCGGGCCCGGCTGGCCAGCGGGTCCCCCCCATTTTGCAATATTTTTTATTTTTATTTCTTGTTCTTCATTTATCTCAAAGGTAAGACTGTAAAAATTGTATAAAATCACATAATTACCCAAAAATTCACGTTAATCAATTGAAAACCAAAAATCATTCTTTAACACAAATATAAGTCTATTTATCATGAGTTAAGGCTAAAACTATATTATTTACTAATTATTAACTCATGATAATGAAGACTTATGAACTATCTCACCTAGATCCTAATGTTTTAAGAAATCATTTTAATTTAGAATTTTACAACCAAACTTTTTGTCATTGTTCTCGATTTTTTCTAGTGATATGTTTATTATGAAAATCCATAACTTTAGCCTTATAAATTAGAGAATTCTCATAAGCTTCATTACGAATTTCATCAAATTCATGCAATTGTAAAAATCTCTTATGACCTAGTTTTTTTGTATCCATATTAAGCTTCCTAATAGCCCAACATGCACGGTGTTGAATTTCCACTAGTAAATGACACGATTTTCTATAAACTAATCTATAAGGTGATGCACCTAAATGAGCTTTGTATGGTGTCCTATATGCTCATAATGCATCATTTAATTTTTCAAACGAATCTTTTCTATTGGGAGAGACGACTTTTTGTAAAATATTTTTTATTTCTCTATTGGCTAATTCTGCTTGTCCATTTGTTTGAGGATGATATGGGGTAGCTATCTTATGATCAACACCATATTTTCTAAGTAACATCTTAAAGTGATGATTAATGAAATGAGTTCCCCCATCATTAATTATTACTTTAGGACATCTAAATTGTGTAAAAATATTACTTTGGACAAATTGGATAACCATTGTATGATCATTTATCCTTGTTGGAATAACTTCTACCCATTTCAACACATAATCAACAGCTAAAAAAATATATTCATAGCCTCGAGATGAAGGAAAGGGTCCTATAAAATCAATGCCCCAAACATAAAAAATTTCAGCAACAATTACTGATTTTAAAAGCATTACATCTTTTTTTAATGTTAATGACAGTTTGGTATTTGATATCTTGCCTATAAAATGTGTGAGAATCTTTAAATAAAGAGGGCCAATAGAAACCATATTGTAAAATTTTTGCTGCTGTTTTCTTGCTTGCAAAATGACCCCACATCCATAAGAATGACAATGTTCTAAAATTTGAAATTATTCATCTTTAAGAATGCATGTTCATAAAATTTGATATGAACTTAGATGAAATAAATTAAGGTCATCCCAAAATAATATTTAATGCGAGTAATGAATCGTTTGCATTCATCCATTTGCCAATGTGATGGGATTTTCCCAATTGCTAAATAATTAACTATATGTGCATATCATGGTGTGAGCTTACTACGCAATGCAAGAATATGTTCATTAGGAAATAAATCATTTAATTCAACCTTTTTTTGCCCTTCAATTCTAGAAAAGTGGTTAGCTACTACATTTTCTACACCTTTCTTGTCTCGAATCTTTAAGTTAAATTCTTGCAATAATAAGATCCATCTAAGTAGATGTGGTTTTGTTTCTTTCTTAGTCAACAAATATCTTAGGGCTATGTGATCTGAATATACAATAACTTTAGATCCTAAGATATAAGATCTAAATTTTTCTAAGGTAAAAACCATTGTAAGTAATTCTTTTTTCATAGTGGTATAATTTATTTGTGCATCAGAAATTGTTCTACTTGCATAATAAATTACCACTAGTTTCTTATCAATTCATTGCCCTAAAACAGCACCCAATGCATAATTTGAAGCATCACACATGATTTCAAAAGGAATTGACCAAATGGGTGATTGTAAAATAGGTGCCTTGGTCAATGCATTCTTAAGTATAGAAAAGCTTCTAAACATGCTTCATCAAAATCAAAAGTGATATCTTTAGCAAGTAAGGCCGTAAGAGGTCTAGCAATTTTCAAAAATCCTTGATAAATCTTCTATAGAAACAAGTATGTCCTAGAAATGATCTAATTTGACAAATAGAAGTAGGTGGAGGTAAATTAATAATAGAATCAATTTTTTCTCTATCTACTTCTATTACTCTTTCACTCACAATATGTCATAAAATAATACATTTTCTAACTATGAAATGACTTTTTTCTCAACTAAGAACTAGATTAGTTTCTTCACATCTCTTAAGTACTTTCTTAAGATTATTTAGACATGAATCAAATGAATCACCAAATACTGAAAAATCATCCATGAAGACTTTTGGAAAGTCATCAATCATTTCAGTAAATATAGACGTCATGCATCTCTGAAATGTGACAAGGGCATTACATAAACCAAAGGGCATGCATTTAAATGCATATGTTCCAAATGGACATGTGAATGTTGTTTTCTCTTGGTCTTCTAGAAATATTACTATTTGATTATATCCTGAAAATCCATCTATGAAACAAAAATATTTTTGACTTGCAAGTCTTTCTAGAATTTGATCAATAAATGGCAAAGGAAAATAATCTTTCTTTGTCACTACATTAAGCTTGTGGTAATCAATGCATACTCTCCATCCTATGGTGAGTCTTGTTTACGATTCTTCCCCTTTTTTATTTTTGATCACCTTCAATCCAGCTTTCTTTGGAACTACTTGTGTTGGGCTGACCCACTGACTACTTGAAATAGGGTAAATAATATCAGCATCTAATCATTTAATGATTTCTTTTTTTACCACTTGTTTCATGTTTGGGTTCAGCCTACATTGTATTTCTGTTGATGGTTTCGAATTATCTTCTGTATATATTCTATGCATGCAAATTGATGGACTGATCCCCTTGAGATCAGCCATCGTCCACCCTATTGCTTTCTTATGTTCTTATTAAACCTCTAATATTTTCTTCTCCTGTTCAGCAGTGAATAAGGTAGAGATAATCACAAGTAAAGTTTGGTAAAAATATATTTCAATAAATGAGGAAGAATTTTTAATTTTAAATTTGAGGGATTCTCTAAAGATGATTCTATAAATGTTATGTCATGATCTAATGTCTCTTTTTATAATATTTTTGATCTAATGCATAAACATGAAATAGAAGAATTGATTGATCAACTTGCTGAACATAATTTATTTCTTCTATGCATGAATCAATCACATCAATATCTTCAAAATTATCATTATCTTCATGTAGAAATCTTGAACTTTTAAAAATGTTTAAAGAGATAGTTTGACCTTCAGATTTTATATTTATAATCTCATTTCACAATCAATATTTTCTTTGGCTGTGGCAAGAAATGTGCATCCTAATATGATTGGTGCATGAGTAAGATCATCTAAAATAGGAATATCTAAAATCGAAAAATCTACTAGAAATTCATATCCTTTAACATGAATAATGACATCTTCTAGGAGACCCCTAGGTGTTTTAATAGATCTATCAACTAGCTAAAGTTCTACCAAAGTTTTTTTTAGTTCTCCTAATTCAAAATTTTCAAAACAGCCAAAGGTAATAAATTAACACTTGCTCCTAAATTTAATAGCACATTTCTAAATGTAGTTTCACCCACTTTACATGAGATAAGAGGTGCTCTTGGATTTTTATATTTCCTAGGCAAAGAATGAGAAATAATGGCACTAGTCTCTTCAGATAAAGATATCTTCTAAGGTGACCTACGAGGTGTGCATAATTCTTTTAAATTTTTTACATATGCAGGTATATGTTTGATTGCATCTATCAAAGGAATAGAGATATGAACTTATTTAAATATTTCATAAGCTGCTCATTAGGTTCAGCTCTTTTCCTAAGTTTTGATTCTAATGCCTTAAGAAATGGGACTTATTTTCTAAGTTCATCTTGCTGTGAGAAAATAGGAATAGGTGGTACTTCTGATTTTTCTTCTTTTGATTCTTATTTTTCTTCCTCTAAATTCTCACCATCAAAAAATAAACTATTATGATCATTATCATCATCATTCAATATTTCATCATCATGAACTTATTTTTCTACAAAATCTGAAGCATATGGATCTTTGAGTTACTTTCTACTCCTCAAAGTGGTCATTGTTTCTACATTTTCAAAACCTTGAGATGTAATGGTTCATGACTATTAGAAGGCTGATTTCGTGGGTTCATGATGAGTTGACTAATAAGATGACTTGTTTCACGTTTTGAATGGGCCAAGGTTAGATTTTTTTATTTCCTTTTCTCGCCTAAGGGTTGTTTGCTGATTTTCTTACCTAATTTTCTCTATCATCTTCATCATAGATGTATTTATTTCCTAAAATTGCTACATCATTTGCCCCATAAATTATTGCATGATGTGACTCAGTCGTTGTATATTAAATCACGCAAATATTAAATTTATAAAACTAGAAAATATAAATTTTCAGATATTTAGAAGTATTTCTAAATAAATATATCAATTATAATTCAATAAAAATTCCAAAAATAGTGGTAATTTTTCAGGTCAATCACAAGGATGTAATATAATATTTGGTAATTATTCAGAATTTTTCTCAATGAATACGATTTTCTATGAATTTCATACTAGGAAATAAAAAGGAAATATATTTAAAATTCACAAAAAAAGGGAAATAAGGGTGCGAACATCGGGATGACATCAGCACCCGGCAGACGTGAATCAGGCAAAAATAGAGTTTCACCTAGCGATTCTTGCATAAGTGATTATAGATGATTTAATTAATCAAATTAAGATCTATAAAATCAAAAAAATTATAATTGAACAAAGTATATTTTGGTAACTTAAAAACACAAAAATTATCACTAAATGAAGCGTAAAGTAAATTGAAAGTAGGAAAACAGAGTTTCAGCGTTGCAACGGCAATGCATCGACAATGCACCAAAATCTTGAGCGTTTGAGAGGATTGACATGTAGTGTCCATAGCCTCGAAGGCTCTCCTTGGACAAAGACGATGTGGGCAATCTCTAGATCTTCTCGCGACATCTAGAGATCAATGAAGTGGGTCGTCAAATCGTCTCCGATGGTTGTCACCCGATGGAGAGGAGTTGGATGGAGGTGGGGTGCGTGTTAGGGAGCTTCATCCTTAGGTCTACGTAGCAAGAGGAGGCTCTTCATCGCATCTAGTATGCTTTCAAGAGGTGGCGACTCGTCTCTCGGTAGATCGTCCTCTTCTCGACAACGGCTTGTTCGTCGATCAATCAGAGATGATTTACTCGATGGATTCACGATCCTTTTATTGTGAATCATTCAACAATTTTAGTAGCAATGCTCCGCGAATTGTATTGATGAGATTTTTGCCGATGATCTAGTGATTCTCATTGCTTAATCTTTCATCGGCGATCTGCATGAAAGTCGCGATAATTAGATAAAAATATATGAATTTTGACTCTGGGAGGAATCGAACCCGTGCTGATCACCCGTCAATGAGGAAAGTGTGATGTGGGTTTAGTCCCACATCAGTTGTGCGCCAATTTTTCAGGCAAATATATAGTAATGTTAGCTTTATAAGCAAAGTCCCTTCTCTTACGTGTACGACCACTCCTTGCCCCACAGCCAATTGGCCACCGATGACGTGGAAGGGGAGTGACACACACGTGCCCCTATCGGTCCAAACTAAGCCGCTCGAGCCCCTGCTCATGGCTACTCCTTGACTGCGCTTCCGACTTGCTTGCGGGCCCGACTGGCCGGTAGGTCCCCCCATTTTGCAATATTTTTTATTTCTTGTTTCTCATTTATCTCAAAACTGTAAAAATCATATAAAATCACATAATTACCCAAAAATTTACATTAATCAACTAAAAACCACAAATCATACTTTAACACAAGTATAAGTCTATTTATCATGAGTTAAGGCTAAAACTATATTATTTACTAATTATTAACTCATGATAATGAAGACTTATCATTGCATCAAATTAGAATTCATATTAGATTGATTTTGATATGAATTAAGATATTGTGGGTTGAAATTGGGGACTGAACTTGAGGAAGAAGGGGTAAAATTATGAATTGATGGTTGATGAGTACCTTGTTGGAAACTATGAATATTTTGCTGAAAAGTGGGCTTAGCACTATATTGTGGTTGATGAGGTCTAACTGTATGATTAGGTCTAAGAAATGATTGAGAGTTCATAGTATAATTTTGAAAATTTAAAAAATTATTCTGATTTTTTTGAGGATTTGACTGATTTTTGTGATCATGAAGTGCATGTGCATGCTCTTGATCTAAATTAGGACATTGAGAATCATAATGATCAGTCCTACCACATGATGAACATCTAGAATATGAATGTTGTGCTGACTGTATAGGTTTCTTTTTATGTAGTAAATGATCATATAAAATATTCAACTTTTGATGAACCTCACTAACTCCATTTCTAATATCTAATGCATCATGATTTCTAACCTCAAACATTCTTCTTTTATTTTCATTATTGTTGTGATCATATAAAGTAAAAGATTCACATTCAGCTGAATTCTCACTCAAATGTTCTTATGTTGTTGAGATACACCATCATAAAATACACAATTTAATTGCTATTTCGGAATTCCATGATATGGGCATTTCCTTTGAAGCTCCTTGAATATTTTCCAAGATTTATAGAATGCTTCTTCTGATTTTTGAGTAAATTAGAGAATGGCTTTTCACATGGCCTGAGTCTTGCCAATGGGACAGTCATGATGTGAGCCAATCTCTAGCTTTATCATACAATGAATATGGGAAGAGACGTAACTTAAGTGCATCTTGAGGAATATTAGGAATATGAATAAGCTCACATGCAGCCAAAACTTGAAGAATATGTTGATGTGGCTCCTCATTAGCTAACCCACGAAATTCAAGAAGTATTTGTAGAGTGTTATGTCGAATATCAAAATGAACATTTAGCAAAATAAGAAGTCTAACCTGCAAAGTAGGTCTATATAAATCAGGTGTATAATAATCATGCATGGGTTTATAAGGTTGAGTATTTTCAATATTCTCACTCTCTTGGGCTAGATGATCGATCCTAGATGATTCTATTTCTATAGAAGATGAATTTTTTCCTTTTTCTATTGTTGAAGTCTCTAATATGGGTGGTAAATTTTGTTTTTCTTGTGACCCTAAATTGTTAGATTGGTTGGTAGCTGGATTTTCTAAGATTGGTCGCAGGCTGCATTTAGCATTCATAAATCAGGTTTTTCAAAATTTAAATCTAGCAATGATCATGACATGAAGATATGATTTTAATAAATATGGTAAAGAGAAGTATAGAATCAATGAAAAAATTAAAATATTCAAGCAAATAGCTAGAAACTAAAGATTTTAAAATTCTAACTTATGAGTAACAAGAAATTAAATGAGCCTAATAAACCTTTGTTTTAATTTTTCAAAATACTATGAAAATAATAAATTAATAAAAAATATATATTTTTTAAAATCACTAAAATATGAAAAAGTAAATCAATTAACACTGATTAAAAATAAACCTCACTAGCAACGGTGCTAAAAAGATGATGTGCACTTGTCGTTGTGTTTAAATGCACATTATCTAATAGTATTTATAGTTAAAACTTAATAAAATATTAGTATAGAGGTAAGTCCTAGGTCAAACATAGTGAGATTGATTAATCTATCATGAAAACTAATTCAATTTTTATATATAATAATTTAAAATATTTTATTAATATTTAATAATAATAAAAAATAGAAGGGTGAGGTGAGAAGAATAAAGGAAGAGAAGTAGAGAAAAGGGAGGAAAAGAGAGAAAGAAGATAGAACTCTCACGAGAGAGAGAAGGGATGAGATCGCTTGTGAAAGGGATAGAAAGAGAGAGGAGGAGAGAAAGCTCTCACGAGAGAGAGAAGGGATGAGATCTCTCGTGAAAAGGAGAGAAAGAGAGAGGAGGAGAGAAATCTCACGTGAGATAGAGAGAGAGAAGTGTCACGAGAGAGGGAGATCGATTAAAAGAGAGAAAGAGAAGGAGATCAATCGAGAGAGAGGGAGAGAAAGGGAGAGATCTCACAAGAGAAGGAGAGAGAAGAGAGGTTACACGAGAGAGGAAGAGAGAGAAATAAGAGAGAAAATGAAAAATGTGTGCTCAAAGATTCACACACATGACATGAGGCTAGTCGTGAATGTCTCCAGCTTATTTTAACTATTGAACACTAATTAATCAGTGATAAGTCTTCATTATCATGAGTTAATAATTAGTAAATAATATAGTTTTAGCCTTAACTCATGATAAATAGACTTATACTTGTGTTAAAGAATGATTTTTAGTTTTCAATTGATTAACGTGAATTTTTGGGTAATTATGTGATTTTATACGATTTTTATAGTCTTACTTTTGAGATAAATGAAGAACAAGAAATAAAAATAAAAATATTGCAAAAATGGGGGGACCCGCCGGCCAGCCGTGCCCGCAAGCGAGTCGGAAGCGCAGTCGGGGAGTAAGCTGCGAGCAGGGGCTCGAGCGGCTTGGCTTGGGGACCGATAGGGCACGCATATGCCACTCCCCTTCCACATCACTAGTGGCCAGCGGGCTGTGGGGCAAGGAGTGGTCATACACGCGAGAGAAGGGACTTTGCTCACAAAGCTAACATTACTATATATTCGCCCGAAAAATCAGCGTACAACCGATGTGGGACTAAACCCCCGTCACATCTTCCTTAGAAGAGGCGGCCGACCGGCGTGAGTTTGAATCCTTCTAGAGTCAAAATTCATATATTTTTATTTAATTATCGCGACTTTCTTGCAGATCGCCGGTGAAGGATTAAGCAACGAGAATTGCTGGATCATCGATGAAAATCTCGTCAATGCGATTCACGGAGCATTGCTACTAAAATTGTTGAACGATTCACAATAAAAAGATTGCGAATCCATCAAGTAAATCATCTCCGATTGATCGACGAACAAGCCGTCGTTGGGAAGAGGTCGATCTGCTGGGAGACGAGTCGCCACCTCCTGAGAGCGTACCAGATGCGATGAAGAGCCTCCTCTTGCTGCGTGGACTTGAGGATGAAGCTTCCTGACACGCGCCCCACCTCCATCCAGCTCCTCTTCGTCGGGTGACAGCCACCAAAGAGCCGCAAAGTCACCGTTTTTCCGCTCTACCGGGTGACAGCTGCCAGAGATGATTCGACGACCCACTTCATTGTTCTCTACACTTCGCGAGAAGATCTAGAGATTGCCCATGTCGTCTTTGTCTAAGGAGAGCCTTCGAGGCCGTGGACATTGCACGACAATCCTCCCAAACGCTCAGGATTCCGGTGCATCACTGAAGCATTGCCGTCGCGACGTCAGAACTCTGTTTTCTTGCTTTCAATTTAATTTATGCTTCATTTAGTGATACTTTGTTGATTTTAATTTACCAAACTATACTTCGTTCAATTACGATTCTTCCGACTTTTACAGATCTTAATTTAATTAATTGAGTCGTTTGTAATCGCCTATGTAAGAATCACCGGGCGGAACTCTATTTTCGCTTGATTCCCGTTCGCCGTGCGTTGACGTCATCCTGACATCTGCACCCTTATTTCCTTTTTTTTCGTGAATTTTAAATATATTTCCTTTTTATTTCCTAATATAAAATTTTTAAGAAAATCGTATTCATTGGGAAAAATTTTGAATAATTACCAGATATTATATTACATTCTTGTGATTGACCTAGAAAATTACTGCTATTTTTGGAATTTTTATTGAATTATAATTGATATATTTATTTTGAAATACTTCTAAATATCTAAAATTCGTATTTTCTAGTTTTATAAATTTTATATTTGTGTGATTTAATATACAACGACTGAGTCACATCAAACATGTTAGCAGAATATAAACTAAAGCTATAGTCTCTCAATAGAGATCCCTTCTCCAAAAATAAAATAAAGCCTAGGACCATCTTGGGAGAAGGCAATAAGGTGGTCTGCCCTTGCACGTGCAAGTGTATATGATGCTCCTTGCCCCACGACCGGTTGGCCACTAGGACGTGGAAGAGGAGTGATGCACATGTGCACAGTGTGAGGCCTTTGCCACTCAAGCTCAAGTTGTGACTCCCCTGATCTGGGTCTACCCACTCAATCAATGTCCTCCCTTTAGGTCAACTATTGAGTGACGACTTGTCAATGGGCAGAAGATTTTTTTCTATTTTTAAATTTGTAATTTATTAATAAAAAATTATGCTAAGTATTTTAACTTTAGACTTTTAAAATTAACAATATATCCTATATTTATTCTAAAAGTTAACAAAATAAAATCAAATAATAAAACTAATTAAAACACATAAATCTAGCTTTAACACTAGGCCATGATAGTTTGCAATCAACATGATGAATGAAAAGAGAAAGGAAGGAACTCACTAAATAATCTATATATTTCTTATCTAAATTTGGACATTGAGATTCATAATAATCAATCTTACCATATGATGAGCATCTAAAATATAAATGTTGTGCAAATTATGTAGCTTCATCTTTATGCAACACATTACTATATAAAATATCTAACTTTTGATGAACCTCACTAACTTCCTTTTTAATGTTTAATGCATCATATTTTTAAACTTTAAACATTCTTCCTTTGTTTTTATTATTGTTGTGATTATATAAAGTAAAAGATTCACGTTCAACTGAGTTTTCACATAAATTTTTATATAACTTATAAATTTTATCTTTATCTTTACTCATGAATGTGTCTTGATGTGACTTATTTGTTGTATAATAAATCATGTAAATTTAATATTTATAAAACTAAAAATACTAATTTTCAGATTTTTAGAAATATAGTAGACTGAAGAAATTAATTATAATTCAAAAAAATATTTCAAAAATAGTGAAAAAATTTTAAGTCGATCACATAGATGTAAAATAATATCTGATAATATTAAACAAATTTCTAAAAGAATATAAGTTTTTATAATTTTTAGAGTAAATGGTAAATATAAAATATATTTAAAAATTTATAGAAAAATAAAAACAAGGATGCAGACATCAGGATGACATTAGTGCTCTGATGAATGTGATTTGAATGGAAATAGAGTTCCGCCTAGTGATTCTTACATAAGCGATTACAAATGATTAAGATTTATAAAAACTAGAAGAATCATAACCGAATGAAGAATATTTTTGAAACTTGAAATCACATAAAATATCACTAAATTAAGTAAAAATTAAGTTGAAAGTATAAAAGGTAGAGTTCCAGCCATATGACAATAATTATTGAATTTTTTTGTATTTGAGATGGTTCTTATATAATATCCATGGCCTCAATAGCTTTCCTTAGACATGAACGAGATAGGTATTCGTTAGATCTCCTTTTGAAGTCTAGAAAATGATGGTGAAAGCTAAATTAGGTAAAAAATGATAAAATAGAGGTTTGGTGTTGGGGCATCGACACATCAGAGTCCTAAGCATCTAAGAAGACTATCGAACAATTTTCATAGCCTCAAAAGCTCTCCTTGAATATGGACGATGTGAGCAATCTGTAGATCTTCTTTTAGAATCTATAAATCAATGAATCATCTCTAACATCTGTCACTTAGATAAGTAAAAAATAGATGACTTTGCGGATATCTAACTATTGTCACCTAATAGATATAAGCTAGATAGAGGTCGGGTACTGATGTGACTTAGTCATTGTATAGTAAATCACATAAATTTAAAATTTATAACACTAGAAAATATGATTTTTAAGATATTTAGAAGTATTTATGAACAAATATATCAAGTATAATTCAATAAAACTTTCACAAATAACGATAATTTTCTAGATCGATCATAGGGATGTGATATAATATCTGATAATTATTCAAAATTTACCTCAAAGAATACTATTTTTTATAAATTTTACACAAAGAGATAAAAAGAAAATATATTTAAAATTCACAAAAAGAGAAATAAAGGTGCGGACATTAGGATGATGTTAGTGCCTAGCAAATGCAAATTAGGTAGAAATAGAGTTTCGCCTGGCGATTCTTACATAAGCGATTATAGACAATTTAATTGATCAAATTAAGATCTATAAAAGCCGAAAGAATCATAATTGAATGAAGTATTATATCATGGTAAATTTAAATCATACAAATTATCACTAAATGAAGCAGAAAATAAGTTGAAAGCAAGAAAACACAGTTCTAGTTTTGTGGCAGCGATGCATTGAAATCTTGAACATTCGGGAGGATTGTCATGTAGTGTCTATGGCCTCAAAGGCTCTCATTGGACAAATAAGATGTGGGCAATTTCTAGATCTCCTTACGAAGTCTAGAGATCAATGAAATGGGTCGTCAAATCGTCTTCAACGACTGTCACTTAGGGGAGTGAAAAAGTGGTGACTTTGCGGCTCTCTGGTGGCTGTCACCCGATAGAGAGGAGTTGGATGGAGGTGGGGCGTATGTCAAGGAGCTTCATCCTCAGGTCTATGCAGCAAGAAGAGGCTCTTCATCACATTCGGTATGTTCTTAGGAGGTGGCGACTCGTCTCTCGACAGATCGTCCTCTTCTCGACGACGATGACTTGTTCATCGATCAATCGAAGATGCTTTACTCGATAGATTCGCGATCCTTTTATCGTGAATTGTTTAACAATTTTAGTAACAATGCTCCGCAAATCATGTTGACGAGATTTTTGTCAATGATTTAGTAATTCTGGTTGCTTAATCCTTCATTGGCAATCTGTAAGAAAGTTGCAATAATCAATTAAAAAAACATGAGTTTTGACTTTGGGAGGATTCGAACTTGCGCTAGTTGCCCCACCCTTTCTAAGGAAGGTGTGACATGGGTTTAGTCCCACATTGCTTGTGCGCCAAATTTTCGAGTGAATATGTAGTAATGTTACATTTGGAAGCAAGTCCCTTTCTCACGCGTGTACAACCACTCTTTGCCCCATAGCCAACTAGCCACCAGTGACGTAGAAGGGGAGTGGCACACACGTACCCCTATTGGTCCAAGCCGCTTGAGCCCCTACTTGTGGCTCCTCCCCGACTGCACTTCTGACCAACTTGCAGGCCCAGCTGGCTAGCGGGTCCCTCATATTTTGTTTTATTTTTATTTTTATTTCTTTTTCTTCATTTATCTCAAAAGTAAGACTATAAAAATCATATAAGTTCATATAAAATCACATAATTATCAAAAAATTCACATTAATCAACTAAAAATCACTTTTCACACTTTAACACAAATATAAGTCTATTTATCATGAGTTAAAGCTAAAACTATATTATTTACTAATTATTAACTCATGATAATAAAGACTCATCACACCCTCTAACTTAAATCATTATTAGTCCCTTAGCAATGAAATTATGAAAATAAAAATTTACAAATCTCAAACATCATATTTCAATACATAAAAATACAATTAGAAATGATGTACCTTTAGACACTTTGGATTCTTATATCAATATTTAAGAATGATGTCAAGCACTTAAATGTTTAAGCACTCCTTGGAATAACAATCTAGACTTCACTTCTTATATTCATATCTTTATCACTTTTTCACTCATAGATATATTTACAAGATATTCCAATTATCAATACTCATTCAAGAATAATATTGATCCTACATTTCTCTTTTTCTATGACTTGATTTTTAAAGTTTGCACCATATTTCTTCATTCTCTTTTTTTTATTTATATATATAGTAGATAAGTAGCTTTTCCTGTAGACACATTTTGACAAAACGTAGCTTTTTCATGTTCTATGTAATGTTTAAGCCACTGTCCATTTACCTTAAAGTTATGATCAGTTTTAGGATCTTTAATCATTATAACCTCATGATCATATGTCTCTTCCACCACATAAGACCCTTTTCATTTTGATTTTAATTTTCTTAGAAATAATTTCAACCTAAAATCATATAACCACACTTTTTGTCCAACATCAAATTTTTCTCTGCTAATATATTTATCATGAAAAGTTTTGATTTTTTCTTTATATATTCTATGATTTTCATAAGCTTCCTTCCTCAACTCCTCTAGTTCATGTAGCTGAAAAATTCTATGCCCATCAGCTGATTTTTCAGTCATACATAAAATTTTTATAGCCCATAATACTTTATGCTCTATTTCCACAAGAAGATGCCATAGCTTTTCAAAAATGAGACGAAATGGGGACATACCTATAAGATTTTTATAAGTTGTTCTATAAGCCCATAATACATCTTGTAATTTTATGGGTTAATCTTTCATATCTAGTCTAACTATTTTTCTCTAAATTCTCTAAATTTCCCTATTTTACTACTTCAACTTGCTCATTTGTTTGGGGATGATATGGAGTGGCTACTTTATGGTGTACTCCATTGTTTGTCAATAGTTCCTTGAAACGTTTATTTGTAAAATGTGTTTTTGTATCACTAATAATCACTCTAGGACATCTAAATCTTGAAAAAATAATTTTCTGCACGAATTTCATCACGATTTTATGATCATTAGTTCTAGTAGGAATAGCTTCCACCCACTTTGACATATAATCAACAGCAAACAAAATATATTCATATTTTTTAGCTGATGGGAAGGGACCTATAAAATTTATTCCCCATACATCAAAAATTTCAACTACTAACATGTTACTCATAGGCATTTCATCTTTTTTATTTATGTTACCTATATATTGGCATGAAATACATGTTCTGCTAAATTCTATAGAATCTCTATTGATTGTAGGCTAATAAAAATCACACTGAAAAATTTTTGCAGCTATTTTTCATCTAGAAAAATGTCCTCCATAGTTAGATGAATGGCACATGTTAATAATGCTATGATATTCTTCTTCAAGAACACATCTCCTTAAAATTTGATCATTGCCCAAATAATATAAATCAGGATCATGCCAAAAATAATTTCTAATCTTAGAAAATAAATGATATTTTCTATTCTTATCCTACTATTTTGGAATTTTTTCAAAAACCAGAAAATTAATAATATGTGCATACCATGGTGATAGTTGATGTTGAGCTGCCATCAATTGTTCATTTGAAAATGCATGTTGTGAAGGTGCTGCATTTATTTCTATATCACTTAATCTAGAAAGATAGTCAGCAACAATATTCTTGAAACTTTTTTTATCTTTTATTTCTAAGTCAAATTTTTGAAACAATAAAATTCATATGAATAAATTTAGCTTTGCATCTTTCTTATTTAACAAATATTTTAATGCTGCATGATCAGTATAAATAATAATTTTAGCTCCCAAAATATATGATCTAAACCTTTCTAATGAAAATACTACAGCTAACTCTTTTTTAGTCATAGTATAATTTAATTGAGCATCAGATATAGTTTTATGATCATATGAAATTACTATAGGTTTTGACTCTTTTGTTTGTCCTAGAATCGGGCTCCACTGCATAATTCAATGCATCACACATTATTTCAAAAGGAAAGGACCAATCAAGAGCTTGTAAAATGGGTGCTTCAGTAAGTAATCTTTTTATTTCAGAAAAAAACTCAAAACATTTCTCATCAAAATTAAAAGGCACATGTTTAGATAATAACATGGTGAGAGGTTTAAAATTTTTTGAAAAATCTTGAATAAAATTTCTATAATAACCTACATGACCCAAGAAAGATCTAATCTGTTTTACTGAATTTGGAGGTTTCATTTTAGATATAATATTAATTTTTGCTCTATCAACCTCTAAACCCTTTTCATTCACAATGTGACCTAACACAACTCCTTCTCTAACCATAAAATGTGATTTCTCCTAACTCAAAACTAATTTTTTCTCTATACATTTCTTAAGTACATGTTGTAAATGATTTAAGCATTCATCAAATGATTCACCAAAAATAAAAAAATCATCTAGAAAAATTTCCATGTATTTTTCAGTCATATCAGAAAAAATAGACAACATACATCTTTGAAATGTGGCTAAATGATTACACAAACTGAAAGACATATGTTTAAAAGTAAAAGTACCAAGTGGACAAGTGAAAGCTATTTTTTTTTTATCTAAAGGATTTATATAAATTTGATTATAACTAGAGTATCTATCTAGAAAATAAAAAAAGTTTTTTTCAGCTAATTTTTCTAGAATTTGATTAGTAAATGGTAAGAGAAAATGATCTTTTTTAGTAACTGAATTTAATTTTTTATAATCAATGTAAATCAACTGGTAGTTAATCTTGTTTGTATCTCATCCACATTTTCATTTTTTATAATTGTGATCCTTGCTTTTTTTGGCACCACTTGTGTAAGACTAACCCATTTACTATCTGAAATAGGATAAATAATATCAGTAGCTAGCCACTTTAATTTATTTTTTTTTACAATTTCTATCATGTTAGGATTTAATCTTCATTGTGGTTCCTTGCTAGTTCTAGCCCCCTCCTCTAGATATATACTATGCATGCATGCATACACTCATATTAATGCTCGTTAGATCATCAATTTTTCAGCTCATAGCCTTCTTATTTTTTCAAAGTACATCTAAATTCTTCTTCCTATTCATTACTCAAATCAACTACAATAATAATAGAAAATGAATTATTTTTCTCCAAAAACATATATTTTAAACTAGAGGGAAGAGGTTTCAACTCTAAATTTAGATGATCTTCCTCTTTATTTTCTCTCAAATTTATATTCTCTATTTCGTCTAATTTTTCTAGCACATATTCATCAATAACATCTGGATCATCAAAATCATCTAGAAGATCTATGATATGACAATCATATACTTGGGATTTCTTAAGATCATTTGATACCTCAAAAAATTTAATTTCTACTAATTGATCTCCACATGAAACATTTGCAATCCTATAGGAAAATCAATATTCATCTTTGTTGTATGCAAAAATAGTTTCCTCAGGATGATTGGTGTATCATAAAACTGTCTATTAAAATCTATTTCCAGCACTACAAAATCAGCTAGAAATTTACACCCTTAAATTGTCACTATCATATTTTTTAAAATACCTTTAGGATGTTTTATGGATCTATCAACAAATTGTATGGTAATAGTAGAAGGTTTAAGATCAGTAATATTAAATTCATCACAAATACTTCCAGGTAATAAATTAATACTAACATCGGTGTCAAGTAATGTATTTTGAAAAATAAATCTACCAATATCACACGAAATTAAAGGGACACCCATATCTCTCAATTTATATGATCATTGATTTAATAATAAAACACTAGTATGCATAGATAATTTTTCTACTCTATGTCTTTTTTGGTGTACACATTTCTTTCAAAACTCTAGCATATTCAAGAATATGTTCAATGACAGTGAGTAAAAGAAGACTAATTTGCACATCTTGTAAAATTTTCTTTATTTATTTATTATGTTCCTTTTTCTTTCTTTGTCTAGGCTCTAGAACTTTAGGGAATAGAATGGTTGTTCTCTCTTTCAAAGTTTTCTTAGTAGAATCTATAAAATCCTTTTCTACTCCTATTTGATTTTGTTTTGGATTGTTCACGTTTTCTTTTTCTTCTAATATTTGAGGATAAGGATCAGGTAAGATCTTACCACTCCTTAATGCATTCCCTGTCCTAATAGTTTCATTTTGTGAGTTTTTTCTTAGATTCATGCTACTAGACTCCCCTTGCTGAAATCCTATTGTTGGGCGGTTCCCTGAATTTTCTATGGGCTGACTAAGTAGTTGTCCCTCTTCTCTCTTATTCTCAAGAGACTCTATAATTTGTTTCTGGTGTAGCATCATTTGATTCATAGTTTGTTTCATCATTTGACTCATTTACTACACCATTTCCATAGTATCAAGTTGGGTTTGAAAGGGCTGATTTTTCTGAAATATGTTTTTTTATTTTGGACGAAATTTAGAGTTTGAATTAAGTCTAAGTACTTCTAAATTTTGAATATTATTTGGGTCTCTCCATGAGAAATTACTCCTCTAATTAGGATTATAAGAATTTTAAAAAGGTTATCTATTTCTATTAAAATTGTTAACTACTTACACTTGTTCTTGCATAGGGTGAAATAATTAATCTAAATTATAGTATTAAAATTCAAAATAATCATTTTCACCATACATAGGACATGTACTATTTGAATTAAATTGAGGGTTACGAGGCTTTTTAATATTGTCAATAAGTAAATCAAGTTTTTCTAATATTTGATTATACACTCATCATCATGATGTAATTTATAAATTTCTCTTTTCTTATCCTTATCATATAATTTAAAAGCGGCTTAAACTCTAGAATTTTTACTTAAATTCTCATAAAGATTGTAAATCTTATCAAGGGTTTTCTCTATAAAAGTTACTCCACATATAGAATCAATCATATTTCTATGTTGTTCTAATGATTATCATAAAAAATTCTATTGAGCTGCCACTTGGGCATAGCATGATGATGACACTTTCTGAGTAAATCTTTGAATTTTTTCTATGTCTCATGTAAAGTTTCTTCTAATCTTTGAGAAAAACTTCATATATATTTTATCATATTTTGAATTTTTCTTAAAGGATAAAATTTATGAAGAAAGGTCTATTCTATGTCCTTCTAAGTAGTTAATTCTCTATCTAATGTGGATAGCCAATGACTAGTTTGTCCCTAAATGTATGAGGAAATAGTTTCATCTTAATAATTTTCAGTATAACTTGAGGGAGATTATATAAATTATAGACCATATGAAATTTTTTGAGTGTTGATGAGGTTCTTCTAAAGTCAATCTATGAAAATTAGGGAGCATTTAAAAAATTTCTAAATTTATTTTGAATTTAACAGTGGGTGCTAATGGGACTCTAATATTGGATGCTCTTTGAAATGAATTAGGGATATAATGATTTTTCATGGCCATAGGATTGTTCTCAATTTGACTTGTACTTCCTTCAGGATCCATCAAAATTAATATTTCTTTCGAATTTTTAGTTTTGAATGAAATAATGAAAGGATTTTCTAGCCTTGGATGCAAAGATCTTCTACCATGCATAAAAAAAATCAATAATTTTGAAGAAAAAGTTTAGTAATTGTTACCCTCCTTCAATATGCTCTAGTCCTCGCCTTGCTTCTCTTCATTCCCTTTTTTTAAAAAAAAATCAGTAAAAAGAAAATAAAACAAGAGTTAATTTTTTTTGTGTACTCTAATGAAAAAAATAAAAAAATACTAAATATTATGTAATACATCCCTAACAATGGTGCCAAAATTTGACATGACTTAGTCATTTTATAGTAAATCACGTAAATCTAAAATTTATAACACTAGAAATATGATTTTTAAGATATTTAGAATGAGGGTGCGGACGTTAAGATGTTACGATGCGGATGTTAGGTTGACATCAGTGTCTGATGAATGCGAATCAGGTAGAAATAGAGTTTCGCTTGGTGATTCTTAGATAAGTGATTACAGACGATTTAATTGATCAAATTAAGATTTGTAAAAGCTAGAAGAATTGTAATTGAATGAAGTATATCTGTAAATTTAAATCACACAAATTATCACTAAATGAAGCAAAAAGTAAGTTGAAAGTAGGAAAATAGAGTTCTCGCGTCGTAGCGGTGATGTGTCGACAATGCATTGAAATCTTGAGCATTCGGGAGGATCGTCGTGTAATGTCCACGGCTTCAAAGGCTCTCCTTGAACAAGGATGAAGTGGATAATTTCTAGCTCTCCTTATGAAGTTTAGAAATCAATGAAATGGGTCGTCGAATCGTCTTTGGCTACTATCACCTGACGGAGCAAAAAAATGACAACTTTGTAGCTCTCTAGCGGCTGTCACTTGACAGAGAGAAGCTAGATAGAGGTGGGCACATGTTAGGGAGCTTCATCCTCAGGTCCACATAGTAAGAGGAGGCTCTTCATTGCATCTGGTACGCTCTCAAGAGGTGGTAACTCGTCTCTTAGTGGATCATCCTCTTTCCGACGACGGCTTGTTTGTCGATCAATTGGAGATGTTTTACTCAATGGATTCATGATCCTTTTATCGTAAATCGTTCAATAATTTTAGTAATAATACTCCGCAAATTGTGTTGATGAGATTTTTGCCGATGATCTAGCGATTCTGGTTGCTTAATCTTTCATTGATGATTTGTATGAAAGTCGCGAGAATCAGTTAAAAAAATATGAGTTTTGGCTCTAGTAGTATTCAAACCTGCACCAGTTGCCCCACCCTTTCTGGGGAAGGTGTGACACGGGTTTAGTCCCACATCACTTGTGTGCCGAATTTTCAGGCGAATATGTAGTAATGTTACATTTGGAAGCAAGTCCTTTTCTTGTGCATGTATGATCACTCTTTGCCCCACAACCAACTAGCCACTAGTGACGTGGAAGGGGAGTGGCGCACACGTACCCCTATCGGTCCAAGCCGCTCGAGCTTCTACTCGTGACTCCTCTCCGACTGCACTTCTGACCCACTTGCAGGCCCGATTGGCTAATCGGTCTCTCATATTTTGTTTTATTTTTATTTCTTTTTCTTCATTTATCTCAAAAGTAAGATTATAAAAATCATATAAATTCATATAAAATCACATAATTATCCAAAATTTTACGTTAATCAACTGAAAACCACTTTTCACACTTTAACATAAATATAAGTCTATTTATCATGAGTTAAGACTAAAACTATATTATTTACTAATTATTAACTCATGATAATAAAGACTCATCAAGTACATTTTAGGGAGTTTCATCTTGAGATCTGTTATCAAGATGAGACTCTTCATCACATTTGATATACTTTCAAGAGGTGACAACTTATCTCCTAGTTGATCGTCCTCTTTCCAACAATAGTTTGTTCATCAATTAATCTTTTACTTAATGAATTCCTGATCTTTTTACAAATAATCATTCAAAAATTTTAGTAACGATGCTCCACAAATTATGTTGATGAGATTTTCACTAATGATTGTGTGATTCTGATGGCTTAATTATTTATCAATAATTTACAAGAAAATTTATATTTAATAAAATATAAAATAAAAGTTTTGACTTAGATGAGAGAGAGTGAAATAAGTACGTGAATACACTTATAAAGTGGCGTCATAAGGATACTATATTCTAATAAATAATGGGTAGTTTAGGTATTAAAATATTAAAAACATTTCAAGAAGTTTTGATGCTATTTAGTCCCACATTGATTATTTTTCAAGCTTTGAGGCATATAGATAATAAGATAAGATTTTGTGCTCAACAAGCTTCTTCCTCATGTGTGTATGAACACTCCTTACCTCATGCTTGCATGGCCACCAGTGATGTAGAAGAGGAGTGATGCACATGTGTCCCCATTGTCATTTCTTAGTCAGCCAAGCTCCTTACTCATGACTCTGCTTGACTATGCTTTTGACCTACTTGTCGGTTCGATTGGCCGATAAGTCTCCCTCTTTTTAAAATATTTATCTTCATTTATCTTAAAAATATGACTATAAAAATTAACATAAAATCACATAATGAGCTAGAAATTCATACTAATAAATTAAAAATATTTTTCATAAGTTAACATAAATATAAATATATTTATTATAATCTAATACTTAAATTATATTATTATTAGTTATTAACTCATGATAATAAAGACTTATCATGCCTCCACATAAATATTTATAATATTTGTTGTGATGTTTCAACACATCATCAAAAAATACACAATTTAATTATCATTTAGCAATTATGTGATGTGGGCATCTCCTTTGAAGTTTTTAGAATTTTTCTCAAAATTCATGGAAGGCTTTTACTGATTTTTTAGTAAATTAGAGAATAACTTTCCACATGGCATGAATCTTGATAAGGAGATAAAAGTTTCTCACAAATGCTTGCTCTACTTCTATGTGGTAATCTCATATGGTAATGATGTGAGCCAATCTCTAGTTTTATAATACAATGAATATGAGAAGAGACATAACTTAAGTGCATCTTTAGAAATATTACGAATATGAATAAGTTCACATGTAGCTTAAAATTGAATAATATGTTGATGTGGTTTCATCATTAGCTTACCTATGAAATTCAAGAAGTATTTGTAGAGTGCTATGATGAATATGAAAATGAACATTAGATAAAATATGATGTACAACCTACAAGGTAGGTCTATATAAATTAGGTGTATAATAATTACACATGGATTTAGAAGGCTAAGTATTTTCAGCATTCTTACTCTTTTGGGCTAGGTGATCCATCCTAGGTGATTCAGCATCTATAAAAGATGGATTTTTTTTTGCTGAGATAGGTGGTAAATTTTGTTTTCCTTATGCCCTTGAATTTCTAAATTTGTTAGTAGCTGAATTTTCTATGATTGATTGTAAGGTGCGTCTATTGTTCATAAAATAGGTTTTCAGAATTTAATTCTGAAAAATCATGACTTGAAGATATGATTGTAATAAAGATGCAAAAGAGAAATGTAAAATCAGTTTATAATCTCAATTAAAAGTTGAAATAAATAGAAATTAAATACTTAAAAATATAACTATTAAATTTAATGTAAATAAAAATCAAATGAACCTAATATATTTTAAAATTTTCTTTTTGAAATACCACTTGAATGAAAACAAGGAAATAATATATATATATATATTAAAAATTACTGAAATCTAAGAGAGGTTAAATCAGTTGACATTGATTAAAACAAATCTCCTCAGCAATGGCACCATAAAGATGATGTGCACTTATCTTTGTGTTGAAGTGCTCATTATCTAATAATATTTATAACTAAAATTTAGTGAGATATTAGTATATATGTAAGTCTTAAGTCAAACATAGGGAGATTGATTAATTCACCATAAAAAATAATTTAGTTTATATGTAAAGTGATTTTAATATTTTATCATTTTTTAATATAAATAATAAAATAAAAGTGTGAGGTGAGAAGAATGAAGAGAGTAGAGAAGAGGAGGAAGAGAGAGAGAGAGAGAGAGAGATCAATTGAGAGAGAGAAGAGAGAGAAATCTCATGAGAGAGGGAGAAAGAATGAGAGATCCCACAAGAGATGGAGATAGAAAAATGTCTCACAAGAGAGAGGGAGAGAGAAACAAGAACAAATAATTAGAAGAGAGAAATAATAGTCAACTCTTTTTACAGTGATTTATTTTCATGTATAACTCAAGTTGACTACATTTATTAGACAAATGTGTATTAAAGAATTCACACACATGATCTAAGGTCATCCATGAATGTCACTAATTACCATTTGAAATTAGAAAAATAATCATTATTCATAAAACACCAAGAACACGAATACTTTAAGATTTGACTATAAAAATAAATAAAAAATAAATTAAACATGATCTCAACTTGATCTTAGATGAGTTTCAAAAGATTTATAAGAGAAATGAATATTATTTATCAAGTTTTGCCTCAATTCTACTCATTTATATCAAAACATGTACAAAATAAAAATAACTTATTATATAAATGATAAAAGTATATAAATAAATATTAAAAGTGAGTAAATAAATATTACCCAATATTGGTCTGCCTCTTAAGCAACTAGAGATGCTAGTGTGGCAACTTGGTTTTATTTAGTTGTGACACACCATGTATGAAGTCATAGAAATATCATCTGAAAATGATGCATCGCTCGCCAAAGAGGTCTACCAAAAAGAAGGCCTAACCATGTTGTCACCGTCATCTAGGCAAGAAGGAAAGAGCTGACCACTTGCTTGTAAGCCTTTAGTGCAGTCAAGGAAGGAAGGAGCAAGCTCACTAATGGTTGGAGGTATTGATTACACGAGAGAGAGGAAGAAATGAATGTTGCCTTTGTGGCTACTATCCTAGTTTTAAAGATAAGAAATAATAATTGATAATTATCTTTATACTCATAATGTTGATATATATGAGAATTTAAGTTCTTGGTATCGTGGTGCTTTGCTTGTCACTAGATCAAGCATGCTTGGTCATGTGGAGCATAAAGTGATGTAGGATGAACTTGCCATGAACTACCATCGATTGAGAACTTAAGTTCCTGATATTGTGGCACTTCACCCACTGTAAGATCAACCTTTCTAGTCATATGGTATGTTGTGTGATGTAAGATCCACAAATTGCCAAGCGAACACTTTATGTTTAAGGTATTATGGTGCTTTATCCAATGTGGGATCCACCTTTTTTGGTCACGTGATGCATCAAGCACCTAAGGATTTGTTCGTCGTAAATTGGTGCCCTAAAACACAAAAAACCATTAGTCCCACATCAAATTGATTAATAGAAAAACCATTAATATCAATCTCATAAAGAAAAAATTCAAGCATCATCTAACTTGTTCTTATTACTTTATGTACTGAATCAACTATTATAACATTTCATTATGCTTCCAACAATTCCCCAATCCATTTGCAAGCCATGGGCCATGGGGATAGTTGTTTGAGGTCATTTCAATATAATATAATATAATATGATAAATATTATATTATATTATTATTTTAAAAAATATTTTTTAGAAAGAAGAAATACATAACTACTTTAACTTCTAACCTTCGAATTAAAAATATAAAACTACATTTTTTGTATAAATAATAATAAAATACGTAAATAAAATAAATCAAGAACTAAAAATCAAGCATTAATATTCATTTCATTGAGGACCGAATTTCAGAGTCCACCTCTAGAATTCGTAATTTGGTGCAACTATTTCAAAGGACTTAATAGTTGAGATTTTCTTGTTGTTTTGAGGCCTAGTAGGCTGTGAATTTTCAACTTGATCACTTGAGTTGTCTATATTAATGCCTCTAATTTGTTTGGGTTTAAGATGCAACTTTCTAAACATCTTTCTATAAGCCTTTTAAGAAAATACTTTTTAGTATTTGTTCTAGAATGTTACAAATTATATGTTGCATATTGAAAGCTCAAATTCTCATTGTACTTTGTTACTATCTCATGTGTTAGAGATTTAGAATTTTATATAGATAGAGTTAGATAGATTGGAGTTGAGTCACTCTAAAATTTGACTTCATAAGTCTTTTCAATTTCAAAAAGCCTTGTGATGCTCTACCCATTGGAATCACACTAGTCTCTTGCCATCCATACTCAAGCCAATAGTAGAGAGTTTTTAGAAGGCTAAGAGTTGATAGGTGGAGAAATATAATTTGACTCTAAATACTCACACTAGTGTCTTGTCATGGATCCATAGAAGGCTTTTGAAAGTTAACCCCTAATCGTCCTGAATGCTAAAAATAGTTATAGGTGTTGTGGGGCCTTTGATTAAGCTTGTGATCTCTATTTTTCCTCTTGGGGTAATGAGGTCATTTATAGTTGAACTCTCTTGTAACTCATTCCTCATATTGGCCCATGTAGAGCTTTTTATTGACTTGGGCATGATAAAAGTTGATTATTGTTGAAATTATTTGATTGCTTAAATGACCAATTATAGTTGTTGCATAATCTCAACTTGGTCTTAAGCGATCAAACCAAGTTGTTACATGATTTCCTCTTTATCTTCTTACTTTGTGGTGACATTTCATTGAACCTCTCGCCCTAATTTTTCAAACTCTTTTTATAAGAATTTCAATCTAGAATCATTCGATTTAGGAGTCATCTGAAGCTCTAATACTAATTTTATAGGTTCTTAGATGTAATGGAGAGAAGGGAGGAAAATGTAAGAACATAAACATACCATAAAATATGTAAATTCTACTTAAATGAGGGACACACAAGTCAAGAAGGGAGAGACAAGGGAAAACATAGAACATAAAAATGAGAACAAGATAGGGATTAACTAGAAGAGACCCCAAAGGGGCCTGATTGGGCAGTCGATTCTAAATGGTTAGTTTCTACTTCTCCACTTGGTGATAGGACTCAAAAAAATAGTATCCTATTCTCTAGTGGATTGGGAGGTCATTTTATTGCTGTAACCTTCTCCTATGTCTTTACTACTTGAACATCTCTAGCTCAATCACCTAGTTCTAGCCTTAGCAGGCCAACCGCCTATACACCCCATCACCTCAGTCCAATCTAAATAGGGTGTCCTTTGCATTGCCCATTTCTAGGCTGTTGTCCATGGATAGGTCCAAGGTCTCTAATCGACTGTTAGAACTGCACCCACTCATGGCTAGAAAAATTCATTCACAAATTTCATAGTGTATAAATGGAAAGAAAATAAAATATAAGAGAAGAAAATGATGATATCATTTCTCAAATTTTCAAAAGTGTCGGAATAGTTATTTTTTTTATTTTTTTCCACTTTTATGAGATTCCAGCACTCTAAACTCCTACCTGATGGATGACGCCGAGCTTTTGTCAGACACAAGTTGACGCATTTTCTAGAATTTTTAAAATCATCGATTTTGGAAAAAAGACCTATTTTTGGCGTTTATTGTGGGATGACCTCGGTTGATTCACCTGATCCGGGCCCAAGACATCGGCCCAATAACAGCAACATCTCTTGGCAGGGTACCTGAGTGGACCATGACACGTGCCTGCCGTAGGCTCGTCCAGGTGGCAAGGGCTACAAGGACCACCTGGCGTTGCTGACGTGTTCCCTCTCAACGCCTTCCAAAGTCGGGTAAAACAAGTCAATATCCTTAAGAAAGACAACCCGTATCATCCGCAATTAGCTCGTAAGACCAGCCAACGGCCAACTGTCGCAGCGAGAGAGAGAGAGAGAGCAACTGGGCCCGGCCATTCTCACCGGCGGCGATCTCTGAGTGGACGGCGGTGCCGCCAAACTGGCCGGAAATCCTTGTCCTCCTCTGAACTCCGGGTGGCGATGAGGACCGAGGCAGATGGGAGCACGGGCTCACGGTTGGCTCTCATAAAGACGCCGCCGAAGCAAAACGACAAAATCCGGACGCGCCGTCGTCTTCCCTCCCGCCGCCGGATGCCGCCCCACTCACGTAAACCGCCGCCACAGGCCGTGACTGTGCTACTGGCATGTCCTCTTATTTTTACCAAAAAAAATGTATATATATCCCTCAATATTTTTTATTTGTATATCTTAAAATACGTAAATTCGAGGGATTACATTATTTATAGAAATTTCTGGTTCGAAAAAAATAAAGATCCTCATTCTGTCTTCATTCTGGAAATGAAATGTCGGCGTTTCTACGAATTCATTGCGACAAAGTGACTGGAAGTCTCTTCCCTTCCTTCCTACGGTTGTCGTTGTTTACCCTGCAGATTCTTCAATGCAGTCCATCCAAGATGGCCTCGCTGGCAGTGGTCCCCACTCTCTCTCCCACCTCGTGATGTGGAAACGATCATTGGATTCTTGGAACATTTTACAAGAACACCCCCAAAAGACAAAGTGTATGTGAGAAAGCCTCTGAGTATACATATTTATGCTATAGACACTCTTCGCCTGGGTCGCGTTGGCTGTGGAAAGCGGAGCAGCGACTACGATTTCCCAGTCGTGTTAAATCTTTCCATTTGGCAGTGCTTTCCCAATCGCTGACATCGTCACTAAAGCGATTTCGAGCACTATCAGAATCGTAGATTTCAAGAATTAGATTTCAAACGGAGAGAGAGAGGGGCAGAGAGAGAGAGAGTCTTGCGCTTTCGTTCACTGAAGGGCTTCCAGTTATTTAAATTTTCTCAGGGACTCTTAACATATTTATCATCTAAAGGGGGTTGTGATGAACAATTCTCACAACTTTTCTCCGAGCCTTTGGACCACGTCAAATCCGTTGGAAAACAGAAAGGACGACGGACCCCAGGGGGCGGCTGATTCGTCAACCGTTAAACCTGGTAAATATTTATTTTTCGATCATGCCCATAAGTGTGGCATACGAATAAATATCCTTCGATAAATGTAAAAAAGGAAAACCCAGCCCGGCTGCCACGCAGCCACCCGTCTCGCTCGGACCGTGCAGCAGCAGGACATGTTTCATACACTGATCACCCTATAAATTATTTAATTTTCTAGATACCCATCGCGAAGTGGCATACGCAGCCACCCGGCTCGCTCGGACCCTCTCGAAAAATACCCCTGTATAGGTCACCCGCAGCAGCCGTTCCATACACGGATCACCTTATAAACTATTTAATTTTCGAAATACCCATTGGTAAATGACAGACTCGTAAATATACTCCTTGTCAAAGTAAAAAAGAAATTTCGTCGAGGAAACACTCAGAGTGGTCCCCCGCTGCCTTAGGCGGGTGACCGTCGGAAAATGTCACCTTCCGCTCACCGCAATTGGCAGTGGCCAGCTTTCTGTCATAAAATGCTCTTCATCTTCTCCTTCCTCTTCCTCATCCTCTTCTTCTTCCGTCCCCCTAGCTGACGCGCAGGTGAGAGAAGAGAAGAGCCAACCGGCGAAGGAAGCATCGGGAATCCGCCGTCACCGAGCTATCCAGGGACCCCCTTTTGCCTCAGGAAATCTCTTCTTCCGCCACCGACAGGATAGTCGCAATGCACCGGCAGAAGCACCGGTGGTAGTGGTACAGGATCTGCTCGTCTTCTCCTCGCTCATTTGCCTCGGTGAGGGAGATTCGTATTCGGACGGCTCAATGAGGGCCTCGGCGATGGCGGATCCGGTCAGTCGGAGAAGCCATCCCCGGAGGAAGGACCAGGGGATCAGTCGGAGTTGGTGCTGTTCGTTCGGAGTTGCTACGCAGAGCCCCGACAACCGCGGTGCCGCCGCTGTCCGCTCCTCCCAGCGGCCTCCTTCCAAGCCTCAGAAGCCGGCGTATTCCGGTTCGTTCCACAGTTCTCCTTCCCCTAGCTCCAGGGTGGGGTTAGGGCTTATAGATCCTCGCAGAATCCTCTCTCCTGGCAGGGTCTCCCCGATGGACTCTGACGCGGCCTTGGTCCCGCTGCCGGAGAGCGCTGTTGCTGTGTCTGCAGCTGCCGTAGTTTTGGCGCCGGAAGTGGAGACCGTGGATCCGCCGCAGAGGCCTAAGTCTCGGATGGCAGCACAGGTGCCACAACCTTCTCCGTCCGCAGCAGAGCTGGGAGCGAGCGCGGTGTGCTCCGAGGAGAGATCTACGGATCTGAGGCTCGTTTTGAAGGGGAAGGACCGGAGTTATTTGGTTCTGGATCTGGATTCAGATGTGTTGTGCCGCAGCAGCACATATTTTGCAGCGATGGTCTTGGAAGCTCGCCGTAAGCCAGCGGATGACTCGGGGGAATCCCCGAAGATTGTGGTCGCCGAGATTGAGCATCTGCCTGTGTTTAAGGATACCATTGAACTGATGTACGAGAAGGATGCCGTGAGGTGGCTCATGAAGGCCGGCGTTCTTCGCTCGATCGATATACTTGAGGTGAGCATCCTGGCCATTCTTATCTCATGGAACTTAAGCTTCATCCTTGAAGCATTTTATGATTACCATGAAAAACATCACAAAGCTTCTTCTGAGATTGAATCATCGCCAAGAGGAAAAACATCTCGAGGCTTCTGAGATATTCCCATTGCATTCACTTTCATCCTCGTGTTTTTCTCAATATTTTTCTGATGCATCAGTCCAAATTTTCTTAATGTCTGTCACAATCTTTAGTTGGGTCATCGACACAAACCCGACGTGACGAAAATTAAAAGAGTTTTTCTTATCCAGCCTGATGATTCAGCAGCGTGTTCCTTTTTCTTTTGAGAGAGAGGAAGGGGGGGGAGATGGATGGATGGAGGGGTCATGACGAATTAAATGGAGATTGGAGCAAAAATCTTAGGAATTCGTAATCAAATATGTGCCTTTTATCCAGGAACTCTTGGATCCTTTGAATTCTTGTAGCAGACGCAAAGTTGCAGGTCCACTCTTGCACAATGATTAGCTACGCCAACCAGTTGGTCTGGGCTAAGCCTCAGATCAG
The DNA here is from genome assembly GCA_902729315.2 of Spirodela intermedia. Taxonomy (NCBI): domain Eukaryota; kingdom Viridiplantae; phylum Streptophyta; class Magnoliopsida; order Alismatales; family Araceae; genus Spirodela; species Spirodela intermedia. Next base: position 5,927,962 of record LR746274.1, on the reverse strand, counting down.
CAAATGGGATGCCCGTTCCATACAGAGATTTAGGAATGGATCCTTCAGCAGATCGTGGCGAACTCTGAGATTCGCTCTTGGGAGTTTCGATCACGAAAACTGTTCGCTGTGGATATAGATGTTATCTTTGCTTATCCTCGGGCTGTAGAAGATTCATTTTATTTATTTTTTGGTTGTTGTTGTTACCCAGTCTTCTGTAGTTCTAGATTTCACTGCTGGCATGCCCTCCATGAATTCCTTTCTTTCACTGATCCGATCTTCAGGTATCGTCCTCCATTGTGTTCCCCAGAGGCGTTGACTCGTGCTTGAGGTACCTGGAGGCTGTCCCCTGGAACGAGAGCGAGGAGGAGAAGCTGAAGGCCCTCTTTTCGAGGTGCTCCTTGGACCATCCTCTCGCCCAGGACATCCTTTCCAGACTCTACGGTCAAGTCGCCGCCGAAGGCCTGGCCCTCCGCCTTCTCCGATCCGTCTCCGGCGGCGCCAACAGGGGCTCCAAAAAGGTCCTCCAGACGCTGGTCAACGACCTCCTCTCCAAGAGCTCCGTCTACCACAAGGACCCCGCCGGCCTCACCAAAGACGGCCTTTACGAAGTCTCCCTCTCCTGCTTGGCCTCTCTGCTGCAGCTCTTCCAGGAGGCCACCGGCGGCGCCGCCGCCGAGGGGCGGAGGGGGACGATGCTGGACCGAGCTTCCTGCCTTGTCGACAGCCTCAGCTGGCTGCTGGAGCTGCTCCTGGACAGGCACCTGGCGGAGGACTTCGTGGCCCTCTGGGCCGGCCAGACGGAGCTCCAACACCTGCACGAGGCGGCGGCGCCGATGCTCCGCTTCGAGCTTAGCCGCGTCTCCGCCGCCGTGTTCGAGGCTCTCGGCAGGGGGCGGCTTCACTGCCCCGCCCCGCTCCGGTGGCGCGTCCTCCGCGCCTGGTTCGGGCCCATGCTGGTCGACTTCGGCTGGCTCGGGCGCCGGCCTCGTGGGCTCGACCTCCGGTCCATGGAGGACTCCCTGGGCCGAGCCATCCTCACCCTCCCCCTCCCCCAGCAGCAGGCCCTCCTGGTCGACTGGTTCGCCTTCTTCTCCTCCTCCGCCGCCGGCGACTGCCCCAATCTCAGCGCCGCCTTCCAGGTCTGGTGGCGCCGCTCCTTCCTCCGCCGCCCCTCCCCACACCAACAATGAAACCCTTTTTCTTTTCTTTTTCTTTTTCTTTTTAGCAAGCACTTCTGTGGAGTCATTGTACTTAATCGCAAGGACACTTAAATGCACTTATATATATCGCCAGAATATTATCCCAGATAGTAATACTCGATAGATCATAATAATATTATTTCTGCTCGTTGACCCAATTGTTGTCTTCCCCCCCCTCCCGTATAGGTCGAACAGATATGGTCAGAGGTGGGTTTTTGCGAATTCACCGTTGACTTTTGGGAGGAGGATTATATTTGTTAGGAATGTGGGCCCCACCGTTAGGACTTTTTCAACCTTAGTGACTGTCCTCTCTGGAGAGCACGTCTCCTCTGGCGTAGGACCAAAGCGGTGTTATCGTGGGCTGTTCCTTCGATGGGCCCATAAAGTGCGCTGGACAGCCCATTATCTCAGAATTTCGGCGTAATTGGGCCGGCGCGGGGCTCCTTTCGGTGACGATTTTAGACTGAAAGTGGCTATATATTACGAAATGTGCCCCTGAGAGACGGCGGGGTCCCATCGGCGGTGCGATTCGCCAGTGCGTCTCGCCCACGCGTCACACCATAGCGCCGACAAGCCGTCCCACTTGGTGATCGCTAATTAGTCCACGTCGGACAATACAGTGGCCACCTCGCTTTGCCGCGTAGGGCGGTTCTTGCGTCGGGTCACCGGGGTCCGCTTACCGATTCTCTCGCGAGGGATGTCACCACATGACGCAAAGCCCAGCTGCGAAGCGAAGAAGAGCTTTGACTTCTCTAGATAGAGAAGGCTAGAGAGAGAGAGGAACTAAAAAGGTTCGGAACGGTGTGATTCAATCCAATCCAATACCCCTTTGACGTCCGCAAGGACGGACGAGGCTCGCTCTCTCTCTTTCTCTGTCTCTCTTCTCTCTCTGGCCGAGGGGGGAAGAAGAAGCAGAAGATATAAGCCAGAAAAGCCAGAGAGAAGGGGAGGTCGGCGTCGGGGGGGGGTTGGGGAGTCTGCAGCAAGCTGGCCAGGGAAAGGGAGGCTGACGGCAGTAGCAAAGAAGAGGAGAGAGCAATGAGAGGAGATAGGGGAGAGGTGAACACCGAGTGTGAATTCTAGGGTTTCTGTTTGCTCGGGCGGAGGTGTTGGAACTACGCAAGTCGTTTGCTGCTGCGGGGTTCTAGTAATTTGCTGCTCGGGGGCCTTCCTCGTTTGTATTGTGTTATCGGTTGCCCTCGTCTGTTTCTTGTATCACGTGTTTATGGAAATCCGTTGCCGGAGCCTTGAGGAAATCGGAGAGCTCTGGCGACTGGATCGGGCTAAGGTTGTGCTTAGATTTGCTGGGAAGGGCCCTGATCGAGGGCGTCTCGTCTTGTTTTGATCTGGCGGCGTCCGGAGGGAGCTTCCCCCGGTATTCTCTCCTATAGCTGGTGGTTTTAGTTCTAGTTCAGGCTTTGCGGCTTGTGGTTGGGAAAGAGTTCATGTGCGTAAACGTCTCACTGCTTTCGACTTAAGATTATTTTGCTGGAGGTTGAGAGGAACTGGATTTTCGGCCGTCGGAGGCGATTATTGTGGTTACTTTGCGAGAGAAGACTCACTTCCCTTCCCTGTTCTCTACGACATCCTTGTTCTCTATTTTGAGCTGAAAAGTTGTAGTTTGATTAATCCATAAGTGGGAGAAAGGTGGATCCCCTGCTAACTTTGTTGGATCCAACCACCGTTGCGAGGATGTGGTCCTGAACTCACATTGTAATATTGAGGATGTTCAGAACTAGGGTCGCTGGACTGGTTTTCCTTCTCTTTTCTTTCGATCCATGCTCTCCTATGTGCTTAGGTGGGAGGATCCTTTATCTATCATGTCTTCTTTGATACTCTGAAACAGTTTCTCTCGGTGATGCCTAGATTTGCCGTCGCTCCTTAGAATTTCTCTGGTTTCCTCGTATTTCTTCTCTTGGGACAATGGTGCCTTCGGGTCCCCCGGCATCTGTAGGCGGAGCACAGTCGGTCTCTCCCACCATGCTTAGAACAAACTCTGCCATTATTGCAGGAGGGCAGGCAGTTTCTGTCCCTTCACAGTCTCCTTTCCCCTCTCTGGTCTCACCCAGGACCCAGTTCAACAATAACACCAACAATATGAGTCTCCTTGGTAACATGCCAAACGTCTCTTCCCTCCTAAACCACACCTTTGGAAATGGGGGGTCTCTCTCTGGGATGGGGCTGCCAAACGCATCGGTGAATCTCCAACAGCGTGGTAATGGAGGTGCCATGGAGTTAGTTGGTTCTGCTGAGTCTGAACCCCTTTCTTTTACTCCGACTGCACAAGCCCAAGGGCAGCACTTTCAGAACCCCTCTGCTAATCAAGGAGTGTTGGATAATTTGCAACCTCAGCAACGGACTGAAGCGATGCAAAGTTTCCAACCACCGTTCTCTCTGTCGCACAGCCAACAGCAACAACTCCGAGGAGGGTTGGGGAACATGGTAGCCGTCAAATTGGAGCCACATATGGGTACATCTGATCACAACTTACCTCCACATCAACTACAGTCGTTGCGCAATTTAGGGTCTGTTAAAGCAGAACCGCAGATGCAGTCTATAGCAAGTTTGAGTCCAGTTAAAATGGAGACTCATCAGCATTCGGACCCTGCGTTATTTTTGCAACAACAACAGCAGCAACAGCAACAGCAGCAGCAACGGCAGCAGCAGCAGCAGCAGCAGCAATTATTACATCTGCCTCGGCAGACACCTCATACAGCTGCACAGATGAATCTTCTTCAGCAGCAGCAGCAACGGATCATGCAGATAAAGCAACAACAGCAGCAACAACAAATTCTTAAATCACTCCCTCAACAGAGGTTGCAGCAACAGCAGCAGCTTCAGCAGCAGGCTCTTTCTTTGAGATCTCAAGTCAAACCATCTGCTTATGAACCAGGAACGTGTGCTCGGCGTTTGACCCATTATATGTTTTACCAGAAGCACAGGCCTTCTGTAAGTTGTTATTTTGGGCGAATAACGTCTATACTCATCCTTAGTATCCAATGTTTTGCGATTTTTCTTGTTCTTTCTCAATGATTTTTATGTGATATATGGTGCAGGATAATAACATTGAATTTTGGAGGAAATTTGTTGCTGAGTACTTTGCGCCTCATGCCAGAAAGAGATGGTGTGTCTCTTTATATGGAACTGGTCGACAGACTACTGGTGTATTCCCTCAGGTCTATTACTAACATTTGAGAAAACTTTCAGGATTCCGAGCTAGTTATTACATTCTGTTGAGGAAATCCTGTTCGTGACTTTTGCTGCATTGTAGTTGTGTTGTACAGTGATGACGTATTGTAATACGTGTTTTTTCTGTAAATATGTAGGATGTCTGGCACTGTGAAATCTGCAACTGTAAGCCAGGTCGTGGCTTTGGTATGTATAATTTTGTTTTCGATTAACTGATGGCTATTGATTTTCTTTGTGTTGGGTTCAGTTAAAAACATTTGGATCATGTTTGAATCCATGATGAAGAAAAATTTGTACTATGAGACTAATTTTGTATTTTGGCTGATATTTTCAGAGACAACAGTTGAGGTTTTGCCGAGGTTATACAAGATCAAGTATGACAGTGGTACTCAGGAGGAGCTTCTTTATGTTGACATGCCACGCGAATATCAGAATGCGTCTGGACAAATTGTCCTTGATTATGCAAAAGCTATTCAAGAAAGTGTGTTTGAGCAGTTGCGAGTAGTTCGTGATGGTCAGCTGCGAATTGTTTTCTCTTCAGATCTTAAGGTTGGTCATTATGCGTTACAGTAAACCATGTAATTTTGCAGCTTGCTATTTCTAATTTTGTTCGACTTTTTCAGATATGTTCTTGGGAGTTTTGTGCAAGGCGACATGAAGAGCTTATCCCTAGAAGATTGATAATACCTCAGGTATTCTCCTACAGCTTTTCCGAGTTGGTGTGGTATTCAGTTGTGCTTGCTGAATGTTTTCATAGACTGTCTTATGTCGTGGAAGAATGATAGCAAGTCCTTCTCTGCAGGTTAGTCAACTTGGACAGGTTGTGCAGAAATATCAGGCTGCTACTCAAAACGGAGTGTCCAGCTTGTCAGCTCAAGAGGTGCAGAATAGTTGTAATTTGTAAGTCTCCCTCATTCCTGCTGGAATGGAAACTTTCCTTCTAATTTGTTCTCAATTTGGTTTTCAGCCTAATTTTCTTCAAAGTTTCTGGTATTATTTTCTCCCCCGAATGAAGATCTCATACATGGGCTTGCCATTTATTTTGGATTGATCGCTGATTGATGTATAATTTACAAATTAATTAATCCCATACTATCCACTTTTGAAATGTGGTTGGCATATGATTAATTGAGCATATGCGTGTTCTTTGTCTGTGTGTTGCACTGTTGATTGCATAACTTTTTTTTTTCGTGTTTTAATTGTTCCTGATTATGACGATCGTTTGTATCAGCCCGTCGTATGACATTGATTTTACACGGTGTTCAGAGTCAATCTTGAGCCAATCAGTTTGACTATTTACTGACCTTTTCAGTCAACTTCTCATATTTTGCTAATTCACAAGTGTAGTATGCAAATGGGAGATATGATGAGGACTGGTTATAGATCTCTCTTAATAGTTCCCAAACCACAGGCTGCGCCAGATTGTTTGGTTCCAGCCGATTTCCTTTGCTCAAGTTCGGAAAGGATTGGCTAGGCCAGTCTTCCTTGCTAACCCAGTCTGTTGACGACGTTAGTATTTAATTTGGAAAAATAAATAAATTTAGTGGTTGTGTGAATATTTGTTTTAAAATCTGTGTACTAAAGTATAATAACAGAAAAAATATTAAATGGGAACTTTAGTTGAAAAAAATTCAAATATTTAGAAGTCATTCTACTTTTATATTTCCATTGAGGTGGGGCAAAAAGAAAAGAAATGAGAAAGAGAATGGTCTACTTGGTTTCCATCCACAATTATTTTTTTATCAGCGTGAACATCTTCCAGACTCTGTAGAGAAGTCAGATTATGTGATGCGAATGTTATCCCCTGTCCGATTAGAAACCTTCAATTTTTTTATTAATATTTTCATCGTGCGAATTGAATCATGATTATGTTATGATTTTCCTCTAGATTTGTTGCATCTACTCGTCAGTTGGCTAAAGCATTGGAGGTGCCATTGGTCAATGATTTGGGATACACAAAGAGATACGTCCGTTGCCTGCAGGTAATTAGTTTGCCAACGCTGCACTCTCTGCCTACCAAGAGAGAGAAAGCAAAGATGAAGGGCGAGAGAGAGAGAGAGAGGAACGAAATTAGAGTCTCAACATGTGTTTCGCATTTGAATGCATGGTCTCATCTGCACATCAGTGATGATATTGACTGATCACCGTTTGGGTTTTGCTGCAGATTGCAGAGGTAGTGAACTGTATGAAGGACCTAATCGATTGCAGCAGGGAAACGGGGACCGGGCCTATGGGTAATTATTTCTTCCCCTACACTGGTTATTTATTTTCCTTAGGACTCCAAAAGCATATTACTCGTCATCTTCAAACTTGCACTCGCCTCTCAAATGACCGGTGAAAGTAAGCATCAAATCGTTCCATGTTTTTTTTTACAGTTATCAGTATTATATGGTTCTAAATATTTTTGATCATGAAAATTCTCGATTTTTCTGTGAAACAATAATCTGTCAACTTCCACGTGATCTTGGTATGGAAAAGTGATCTTATGTTTGAATATTTATCTTCCTTGGGGAATCTCATAGCGTTTAGTTGTAACCTCAAAACTTGCACTCAAGTGCCCAGTGAAAGTAAGCATCAAATCGTTGCATGTGTCAAATTTTAATTTTCTATTAAATGGGTTCTAAATATTTTATGATCATGAAAATTCTCAACTTTTCAGAGAAATAAGAATAAAAATTATCTCTTGGAAGAACTTGATTACTCCATCAGGCTAACCCATTCTTGTGTGATTTTTATTTTCAGAGAGCCTGGTCAACTTCCCGAGGAGAACCTCCAGCTCCTCTGGGATAACCTCCATGCCCAACCCACAAGCTGACGAACAACAGCCGGGCCCACCAAACTCCAACCTCGACGACCAAAACCCGGCCCGGCCCGGCCAGCTCGCTTCCGGGAACAACAGCGTCGTAAGTGTAAATCACCCTCTCAATCCCTCCTCATCCTCTTCCTCCGCCACCGCCATTGCCAGCCTCCAAAACTCCATCAACGCCAGACCAGAAAACACCATGAGCAGCGTCACCAGCTCCTACCCGGCAGTCCAGATCCCCTCCGCCAGCTCCTCCAGTAATTTGCCGCCCTCCCAGCCAAACCCTCCTTCCCCCTTCCCCTCCCCGACCCCCTCTGCATCCGCCACCAATGGGCCGCCGCCGTCCCACATGAGCACCTCCTGCTTGCCCACCAGCGCCGCCACAATGCCGCAGCCGGCTGGCCCGGCCAACGACTTGGACCCGGTGGCGGGTTCCCAGAGCTCAGTGCAGCAGATCCTGCAGGAGATGATGATGTCGTCACAGCTGAGCAGTGTCGGCGCACTTGGCGGTGATATGAAGGTGCCCAATGGGATCGCTCTGGGTCTTGGAGGCATGGTTGGGAATGGCGTGGTTAACCCACCCGGAGTTGGCGGCAGTGGTGGCTCTGGGGGAGGAGGCTATGGGACCATGGGCGGCGGTGGCATCGGTGGCGGGATTGGCCCCTCAGTGGCGGCCGGAGGAATCAGAGCAGCAATGGCGAATAACTCCCTCAGCTTCAATGGGAGAGTTGGGATGAGCTCGTTGGGTCCGGACCCGGCGGCCGTGAGCCATCAGCAGCAGGAGCTGGGGAGCCGGCTGTTGAGTGGCGGGCTTGGAGCGGCAGGCAACTTTAATAATCTCCAGTTCGCTTGGAAGACCTCTCCTTGACCAGAAGAAGGAACCAGGGGAAGAGAGATTTTGGTCCCGTCTTTCTATATTTTCTTACTATCCAAGGAAAAAAAAAGAAAAAAAAAGGTGCTGCCTTGGGCGATGGGAAGCTCCCCTCCTAAGGGTTGCTTCCCCCTTCCAACTCCTCCCCAGCAATTAACGTGAGTAGTCCCCAGCTCTCAATTTATGCATACGTATAATTTATATATAAGATGTTATGTATGGATATGCATAATGGGATCGATCGGATTCGCCTTCTAATCTGCTCTCCCAGGTGGTTCTTGTATCACAGTGTGTTTCTAATTCTATAGGAGGTAAACTAGGGATGCCCATGCCCTCCGAGGCTGCACCGGAGACTGGAGCTGCAACGACCCAGGGCTGCAATCACCCCACATTTCCGAACCCCCCTCTCCATCATGGATCTGTAATACAAACCCAACGTCTGAAAGGCTCATCTCTCTCTCTCTCTCTCTCTCTCTCTCTCTCCCTCTCCACGATATAGTCAAATTTTATTGTTTATTTGACCTTGTTTATGATGTGCCCCCCCCCTCCGGAAGGGACCGAGTCAGAGCCTTGATGGCGTTGAGAATAGGGTTTCAATGAAGACGACTGCAGCCGTTAATTCAACGTGTGGCAGCCAACCCCCTTTCTCTCTCTCTCTCTCTCTTTCTGCCGTCGACTTGCTACCCTCAACCCCAATAAAAGTCGTCTTTTGGGTCATGAGACGTACATCATGCAGGGTTTTGGGTCCCACATAATTGACCGTTTATTACTCTCATTAACAACTACAAACCCAAGTGTTCGGAACGCCCCCCTCTCTCTCCATCTCTCTTCCCCGCTGGTGGTGGAACTCCCCTCTGCAGCGTTCTTCTTTGTCCCCTTTTTGGACTCGTATGAAATATCAATTAACTCGGGCATTTATGACAATCATCCGAGCTTGTGCAGGAGAGAGAGAGAGAGAGGATATTCATGCGAAAAGAGACATAACCAGGCTGGGGACCGATGGCAGCTGGGCCATGTTCGTCTGAAGGTGAAGCTTCAGAAGCATACACTAAGGACGGAGCAGAAAGCTAGAGAAATCCATAAAAATAAACCTTCATGCTTCATATGTACAGCCCTGATAAAAACTTGAGTATACGTTGGTATCCTACCATGGCTTTTGGCCCCTTCGCCTATTAATTAAGCTTTCAACGCAAAAATATCACAAATATATTACACGAACTGCAAATAACCCGGAGACATGAGGGAGAGGGATAGAGAGAGAGCTCAATCATCACTCAACTCCAGCTAAAGAGGTCCATCCAAAGCCCTGATGTTGGTCTGGCATCAAAATGAGTAGTTATTCAGATCGCTTTTGTAGTCATCGGATTCCATGTCGGCCAGGCATTCCTCAGCAGAGAGAGGGGGGAGCTTCCTGGCCTTCCTCCTCAGGTTGTGCTTGTGCCAGTCGGTCTTGAAGTGATCCCTGTACTCCCTGGCGTCCCCAAAGGCTGCATCACATGTGCCGCACCTGTTCTTCTTGGCTTGCTCTTCACCGCCTCTGCCCTCTTCAGATATGTTTTGCCTTTGCATCCGCTCGCCCAGCTGGGCCACTGAATTACTCACTGCCTTTGTCGAGAGAGAAAGAAGCTCATCAGCCTCTTCGTGCTGGTCAACGCGGGTCTCCCCCTCGGCGTGAACTGAGACAGCAAGTATTTCCACCCAGCCAGGAATGCTCCTCACGAAGCTGTCGCAGTCTCGGAAAAACCCTGGTTCTATCTCACATACCTGAGGGAGCAAAATAAACATGCCACATCAGACTATCAAAAACCCTTAAACAGGCCAACTAGATATTATCATCTGGGCACGTTCCCTATTCTTCTAAATGATTGATGCTAGAATATGGGCCCTGTGTGTGTGTGTGTGTGAGAGAGAGAGAGAGAGAGAGGGAGAGAGAGAGAGGGAGAGAGAGAGAGAGAGAGAGAGAGAGAGAGATGTGGCATGTTTTAAATGAACCTAGAAAATTTAAAACGAGCAGGTCAGGCTGAACCAAAATCGAATATCTTCATAAAGATGCTCGATTTGGGTCCATTAAGTGTCATGGGCCCAAGGGGTTAATAAATTCACTCCAGGTAAGCCCTACAAGGAAGAAATCGGTGGGTTATTGCTACTATCATTTTCTTGTTATTATTATTATTATTACTATTGGATCATTTGGTCTCTCCTATGTTCCCTTCCAAGGAGTTAGTACACAAATGGGGCCCACAGTTCAAGAGAGAATTTGGTGCTGTGATCCAATTTGGAGGAACCAGACTGCTCAACTCGAGCAAAAAGCAATTAATGGAGTGCTTCACACTAAAAGTCAACCCTTAGAAGGCTATTAAAGATTATATGGCATATGAGATATGAGACTTACAACACACAGCTGGTTCCCGGATTCGTCCTTGGAGATAACATTGGCGCCCCACGTGCTAAGCTTCTCCATGAGAGGAGAAATACTTCCCTCGGGAATGATGAGTCTCAGCCTCATTGGAGAACGCTTGATGGGGAAGTGCTTTTGAAGCTCGCGAATGAGTTCCAGGGCCTGGGAAAGAAAGCAGGTCAACGGGTAAAGTTTCCATAAGAAGGAAATCCCCCATGAAATAAAATAGAAAACAAGATAAATGCAAATTCTTGTGTCAACGGATTCATATTTGCAGTTATCATGACTGCAATATGATCACAAAGTCAGCTCTGAAATCCCAGAAGGAGAGGAATAGATTTATTTAGGCCAAGTGTTCTTGACCAGGTTGCAGTATGGTAACGGGGCACCGGCAATAAATGCGGCCAGGGAGACCCACAAGTTTCCAGTAGGGACGTTCATCTACGAAATATTTGCAATAAATGTAGCAGCTTGATGAGGAAGGCATAGTAGAAAATAATCTTGGGCTCCTGTTAGTTTTTCTAAACCGGCAAGCTGTGTTACAGTAGGAATCTAGAACAAGAACTCTATAAATGATTAAGTCAGATAACAAAGGAAATAATCATCCCTAGCAGAGGCAAGATGCGCAGATAGCCAGGAAATATGATTCATGCAAAATGTCATTCTTCCCATCTTTCTTTATATGCCCATAGAAAGGCCATGATACTTGTTTCATGTTAATTAGGAATGAGAAAAATTAGAGAAAGGAAGTACTACACGAACCTAATTGTCTCTAATAAACAGAAAAGTTAATAATACACTGTATTCAATCCATGATGAACCACCGAGAATCAAAAACCTTGAGGCTTAAGGATAGCAAACTTTAGTTCTTTGACAAGAACAAACTTCAACAACGTAAAACAAGTACACTAAAATTTATGAAGGAAACTTAGGACAGATATAGCCATTGATCCAATAAAAAAACAGGCAAAATGTGAACTACTTCAAGCTATAAATGTAAAGACGAAAAGAGTCTACCTGTTTCTTTGAGTTCTGATGAGGATCCACTGCGAAATGGATTTCATGCATAAGCCGCTCAATCATACTTATAGGGTAAGGCCGTTGAGTTTGTGGATTTATAGTTTTCTCCATAACAATTGTTGCTATGTCACGAAATTGGTTAGATAATTGAGAATCCCTTTCCTTTCCAGCCACTTGAAGCTCCCCTTTCTCCATAATCTGTTTCATGACTGTCGATTAGTGGATTCGAAATTCCCCAAAAAGCGCTAGGTATCACCATATACAACCAACAATCAATTATTATCTTTTACTTCTTTATTTGGAAGACGGTGATGAGAACTACTGTAATTAATTCCTCGGCAATCTTGAAAAAGAAACAAGACAAACTTGCTGCATTCAAGACTTTGTAAAAGGCTAAAAAGGAGAAACTCAAGTGGTACATGCAACTAGTCAATATTTCTACGATATTTTCAATGTTCCCGACATCAAGCGGATTTGGAGCAAAGCAAAGCAGCAATGTAGGATATAAAAAGCGTAAGGAAACTTACTAGTCACCAATCACACCATGAAATAACTTCATTTCAGTTGACACAATAGAAACATAAAAGAAACCAGTAAGAGTGGCTGATTGGTCCATTTTCTTAGATGGAGGTGAAAAGATTGGTCTTTAAATAAGAGGAAAAAAAACCAGTGGAGTCGTACTGAAAAAATCGGAGACAAAAATACATGTAAAAGATGATTCTCTCGTGAATCGAGATCCTCAGAGTTCTCGACACAGGTCCATTGATCCTTAGTGTGATACTGTTGTTCTGGAGATGGACCAAAAAAGCACGATTCAAGTACTACTACTAAATAACTGGATATTGGAGACGCAGAGAAATTCGCCCAAGAAACACAGTCACATACGATGTTTTTGCCTTTAGATCTGCCTCTTTTGGGAAAGGACAGGGGATGTGTCTCTTGGGCAACTTCCAACATAATAGCAATGGTAAATTATACATAAGAAACATCTAATCTCTTTAGGGACTTTTTCTCCTTGCTGTCTGCTTCATTAATTTTATCTCTTGCCCTACTTTTCGTGCAAATCGACATTAAAAAAAATGTAGAAATATTTTATCGACAAAAAGGTAGGTGTCATCTCACACAGTCACAAAAAATGTATTGAACATATTCAATCAGAATTCTCAAATATTGTTAATAATGCTCTGAACATAGATGTACATGGATATTAAAAAAAATCTGAATTTTACACTTTTTTTACATTCTGTACGAGGGTTTTTTCTTCTTTTGACCCTTGAACTGTTGAATTTGTGTACGCTCTGTGACTAAATGACTATGTGATGCACCATAAGGCACAAAGAATTTCACAACGTTACAAGTTAGAAAGCGGGTAATTTTTTTTATTTTAATTCATACCAGATCTCTCCGACTTGATGACGTTCGCATAGAGCCCTATCATTTGATCTTAACACACCAAATGTCCCCACGAATAACTTAATGAGGTCAGATGACGAAGGAAGCTACACAATGATTTTACCAAATAGATAAAAAAAATCGTATACACATTATATTTAAAGCACGGGTTTCAATTCTTTCGGATTATTATGAAATCCTATAAAGCCGAGTAAGCACAGAAGGATAGAATGAAGTGCGCTTCGCCAATGCTTGATTCCAATCATTATTCATGGTCCACCACAAGCAAATTTCTCCAATCTCTTTTAAAGGAGATGAAAATTGAAATCCATCGTCAACAAGCAATACCCAAACATCTCCACTATTAAATAAAAAAAAAAGTAGCGAATAGGTGTGCACAAACTAGCTAAGAATTTTTTTTTATCATAAATCCCCAAAGACCCCATGCCTATACAAATCAAATGGAAATATCGAGAACAGACCTCGAGGCAAATCTTCGCTTGGTCGTCGGTGCCGAACGCCGCGTTCAGGTCCTTGGATTTGGCAAGGACCCCCTTGGAAACATTGGAATAGACTGTCTGCGATTGCAGTACCTCGTCCAAGTCCTTCTCCACCCCTGAGCGCCATGACAGGACCTTGTTCTTGTAGCAGGCAATCTCGAAGCGGAGGCCGTGCTTCTTCAGCCTCACAACGGCCACGTTCGTCAGCCTCTTCTGTCCTATCGGCTGCACCAGCGACCGAGACATCTTCCACCGCTTCCGCCGCCGCTCTCCTCCAGCTCGCTGCCGCCGCCGCTCTTTATGGACGCTCTCCACCACCTCCTGTAGCGGGGCTACAGTGACGCCCAAAAACCCGTATGGCCCAAGGAACCGGGAACCATCGCCAACGGAATTGGAATCCGAAATCAAAATCGTACCGTGAAATTTGGATTCTACGTTGGACAACTATTGTGGACGTTGGACTGCTTAACGGGCTGGCCCATAAAAGCCCAAACAACAACGTCGCATTCCAGATGGCAGATTCCGATAAATTATGGGCCCAGCCCGGCTCAATTAAGTACGAGGTTTGAGTTGGTCTAGTTACATTTCCAGGCCTGGCTTGGAACTTGGGTCAGATGTTAGACTCGTCTGCCCCATTACATTACAGGCCCAACCACGTTCTTGGATGAGTCTCAAATCAAGTGCTCTCAAGGCTTATGAGTAAAAGTATCTTGATTGCTGTCATGTTTTCTTTCAATTTTCAGTACCTTCCTACACATGCCTCTCTCTCTCTCTCTCTCTCTCTCTCTCTCTCTCTCTCTCTCATGTGTGTGTGTCTATGAACAATGAATGGATTAATTACTAATATATGTGAATATAATTAATAGATTAATTACTAAGTTGGGAGTTTTAAATCGAATTTGATGTTATTGAGATATTGCTCATATCTCAGTTTGGTTTGATGGCGTGAATTATTAAAAAGATGTATTGGGATGTGCACCTACCCAATAAGTACATGATCAAGGAGGCACAACCATTTTCTCTTTCTATTTTGTTTGCAGGGTATTTTTGTAAACTCATGAGTTGAGAGAAGATATAAAACTAATTTGAATTATTAAGTAGTTACAGTTTTGAATATAATTTAGCAATCATTAATCATATTTTTTACATTGAATATCTCAACCAATTTTCCACATGTTACTACAAGGTTTCAAATTCAAATTTCACTCATGTTTTAATTTTGCTAATTTGGTCATCACTCTTTTCACTTATGTAAAACTTATTTCCTAAGTTTGAATCTGAATGTCTACCATTGTGTATCTTTGATATTTCAAATATTTTTTGCATTGATGTTCTTTTTTTCACATTGCTCAAGTGACTTTGACTTTTAAATTATACATAAAACTTCATCACACGTGTTGACACTTGTTACATTGTACTTATATAAATATTATACTAAATTACTTCATACAAAAGAGTACCTCAAGGGTGTGACTAATTGAGTTCATTGTTAGCCATAGAATTACGTAATGTATCATCAATGTGTAAGATAAAAATGTTTGTCAATTAAACTTATCTCATGATAAAAAAACAATCATGATGTATATTATGATTCAACTCATTCAAGAATACTTAATAAATAATTTTTTCATTGTATGTGTCAAAACACACTGCATGTGTCAACCTTTGAGGGCATCCAAATATCTATATAGAAGAAGTGACAAATCTCTATAGATATGGTTTGACTCTATTTTCATTATCTTGGAGGACTCAGTGGTTGAGATACTTTCAAACATCTTGTTGAAAAAAATGAGATGTCTTATGAAACCCTAATCTACCCACACATATCATGCAAGATGAGACCCTGTTATAGATCCTTGTACGTGTTGCCAAGAGAAAAAGATATATGATTCTCTCATATTCCATGTAAAATATATTGTCAATCGTCAAAGGAAGTCAAATGAGACATAGGAACTTCATTCTTCAAACAAAGGAACACTTGAAGGGAGAGGAAGGCAAGAACAATGAAAAAATATGAAGACCCTCTAGAGAGATCACACTTAGAGCTATAATATTATGTCAAGAGACATACAACCTCCAATCTTCACACCTCAACCTCTTTCCCTCTTTTCAATACAAGAAGAAATAGGAGCAAACATGAATGGAATAGAAGAGGACAAAAACCCTAACTTGATTCAAGAGCTTAAGGGTTACATGGGGTTGGTACTTATACCAACTTATTAGTGAGAGATAGAGGGAGAATCAGTCCAAGTTGAATTGGACCAGATTAGTTTACGCTAATAATATGAAAGAAAATAAATTTAGATGAAGTGGACAATATCAAAGAAAACACAACAGAAAAGTTAGGAAAATGAAGCTCATTTCTAACACTTATTTCACTTTGCAAGTCTATATCACCTACTACATTTTTAAGCTCTCAAACAACCTACTATAACATAGACTCCATGAGTCTATCATTTCTTATTATATTTAAAGGATCACTAGCACCTTGATAGCCTAGACTTCATGACTTTATCTATCCACTAGATTTATGACTCCAGTCAACCTATCCACCACATGAAAGGTACTCTAAAAGTCTATTCACAGTTTCATTCTAGCATTAGAACAATTAGTAGGAAATATTCAGCTTGAGTACTACCTCTTGTAGAATGAAGGAATTTTATGTGGTAGAAGGTGAACATGGAAAAACTCTTCAATGATTTGAGTAGGAAGGGATCTTTAGAGGTTGCATAAGTTTGTTGGTGTAAACTGCAACAAGTCTTCAAGATACACAAAGTAGTTTGCTTGGAGACACTTGTAAGAGGATGGATGGATCTTGAGGCATTCTTTTTTATTTTAGATGTTATGTTCAGATTTTTTATCTTGATGTCTAGTGAGAGCTCTCTTTTTATTCTCACCTTATCAATCCGAATGGTTGGCTCAATGGTTAGTTGGGTAGATGTTATTGAGTCACACACATGTCAAGAATCACACAATGAATGTCCATAAACATTGTAAAATTTATAACCATCTGGATACTTTAAATTTTGATGCATAATTTGTTACATTAGCTTCTTTGAGTAAATTTTTCAATGCTGGAAACCTTTCAACTAATCTGTCAACTAAAAATAATTTTAAAAAGCTGTGTTAGAAATTTAGACAACTTTCCCCTTGGGTGAAATTCAGAATTAAATAAATCTTGTAAAAATCATAGTAAATATAATTCTTTGAATTTCAATGATCTATTTATTGTATTATGTTTGTCTTTTAATTACCTTTTCAATGGCCACAAATTTATGTGTATACTCCATTTTCAATGTGAAAATTATTTCATTGAGCTTCTTTGAATAGTAATTATGATTACGTCTTTTAGTGAATTTCACTTGATTTAAATGTAATAATTCACACATATCATAAAATTATCATATATTTAATTAATCTGTCATCATCAAAATATCTAAAGCCCTTCAACATCAAAAATCAATCTTTCAGCTTATATAAATTTATGATTTATCTTTGTCTATTATTATTGCAAGCAAGATAATGTAACCTCTTCAATATCAAAAGAGATTTTTCCAGACATTAGTGTTACTAAATATTCTTAAAAGGAGAGAAGTAAAGAGGATCTACAACTTATCTTCACTTCAAATTTAACTTTTAATCTCAATAGATACTAGTGATTTGATTGAAATTATTTTTATGCTATGTGAGATTAAAACCCTATATCATCTTAAGCTCATCTACTTTCTATTTCATAAATAACTTTTTCATCAAAGATATAGACATAAAATGACTCTTTATGTTTTTTCTATGCCTACAAGTCACTACTCATCTAAGACATGATATAAAATAATATCAACAAGATACAATCGAATGGTATTAATTGTTCTCAACTCCATATCTTCTCAATCATCATATGTCATCATTATAATTTTTTCTACATAATGTCTTAGTCAAACCTTGTTGAACCAACAAATCCTTTACTCCACTCTTTGGATGTTTCATCAAATTTACATATGTCAATTTTTGAAGAACAACTTGCCATTTTTATGTCACTTTTAGCCTCACTTTGATACCACTTTTTTGTTAGATCATAATAAAACAAGAACAAGAGGTAGATAATTAAAATTGAAGATGTAAGGAGAATAAAAATTAAAGAACTCAAAACTTATGTCGACACATTTACACAAACAAAAAAATGTAGGAAACTAATTCACCTCCCCCCCTCTGAGTACTTTACTTAGCCACATTGGACCCAATGAGATCATTTGGATAGGAAAAACTACTTTGATTGGTCTCAACAAGTTAGTTTACTTCTAAGGAAAGAGGCTAACTTATCACTTGGTTAAACCTAGTTTCAAGGCTGAGTACTTAGAATTTGATATGTGGGATCAAAATTACTCATAAATCATGATATGATTGTGGACTACTATGGTTCTTGAGATCTAGAGAATGTTCTTATATATATCTACAATTAGATATCTCTAGAAGAAATTACATAAATGATATTCATGAGCAAGGGATGCCACACAAATCTATGAATTGAAATTAAAGATGATGACCTTGAGGTTAGGAGGGAAGTTTGGAACAAAGTATACATGATGTCAGAACACTATGACATGAGTTTGAGCAATATAAAGTTTTTGATATAAGGGATCATATTAATGCTGCCTTTTATAGAGAAAAAATAAGAGGGGATAAGATTGACATGTACCTCATAGACTTGAATTCTAAGTATGAACCAGTTAGAATTCAAATTCTTGAGATAGATAAATTATCCCCTTGAATGAGATAATTTCTTTGATTAGATGCTCGACTAGTTGACACTTGTAATTAACCTTGATTGAGATATCCAACAATTTGATGTCAAAAATATTTTCCTCTATGGAGAGTTTAAAGAAAAATTCTACATGGAAGTGCCACTGGCTTATGAGAAAGTGTGGGGGTTGACGTGGTGTATATGTTGAAAAAGGCTCTCTATGAACTAAAACAATATCCATGGGCTTGGTTTTGTAAATTTATGATAGTTATGATTGGAATGAGATACAAGTAAATTCAAGGTTATCAAACACTCTCTTTCATGGGGAGTTACATCACTTATAGGAATTGAAGTGTCACACTCCAAGAATCATATTTTTATTTTTCAAAAAATATTTATTTTTGATTTGTTGTAATAAATTATAAAATAATATGTAAACTGGCTATATCTCCTATCGATGTGAACTTGAAACTTCGTGCAACTGAGGAAGATGTTTTGATTAATAAGGAGACCTAATAATAAATGGTTAGTAAGTTAATTTATGTTTCATATACATGTCTGAATATAACATTTGCAATCAGCATCTTTAGTTAGTTTATGTATAGTTCAAGACAAATTCACTTGTAGCCAACATACTATATCTTACAATATCTTAAATGAACACTTATAAAGGGAACTCTATTAGAAAATAAAGGGAACTAGATGTAGATTATGTAGGGTCAATTATGGATTGAAGATCGACATCTAGATCTTTAGAAGTATTTAGAAGTATTTTTGAACAAATATATCAATTATAATTTAATAAAACTTTCAAAAATAGTAGTAATTTTTCAAGTCAATCATAGGGATGTAATATAATATCAAATAATTATTCAGAATTTTCCTCAAAGAATACAATTTTTTATCAATTTTATACTAAGTAATAAAAATAAAATATATTTAAAATTTACAAAAAAGAAAATAAGGGTGCAGACATTAGGATGATGTCAACGCCCGACGAATGCAAATCAGATAGAAATAAAGTTCTACTTGGTGATTCTTACGTAAGTGATTATAAATGATTTAATTGATCAAATTAAGATCTATAAAAATAGGAATAATCGTAATTGAATGAAGTATAACTTAGTAAATTTAAATCACACAAATTATCATTAAATAAAGTAAAAATTAAGTTGAAAATAGGAAAATAGATTTTCAATGTCTCGACAGTGATGCGTTGGCGATGCACCGTAATCCTAAGTGTACGCTCTTAGGAGGTGGCGACTTGTCTATCAACAGATTGTCCTCTTCTTAATGACGACTTATTCGTTGATCAATTCAGAGATGATTTACTTGATGGATTTGTGATCTTTTTATCACGAGTTGTTCAATAATTTTAGTAACAATGCTTCGCAAATCGCGTTGACGAGATTTTTGCATATAATCTAGCAATTCTGAAAACTTAATCCTTCATTGGTGATCTGCAAGAAACTAACGATAATCAGATAAAAATACGAGTTTTAACTCTAGGAGGATTTGAACCTACGTCGATTACTCGCCTTTGAAGTCTTTCAGGGAGAGGTGTGATGCAGATTTAGTCTCACATCACTTGTGCGCCAAAGTTTTAGGTGAATAAATACTAATATCACATTTTCAAGTAATGAGTCTCTTTCTCCCACATGTACAACAACCCCTGCTCCACAATCATTTAGTCACCAGTGACATGGAAGGGGAGTGGCATACACATGCCCCCATCGGTCCTAGCTACTCAAGCCTCTACTTGCAGCTCCCCTTGATTGCACTTCTAACTTGCAGGTTTGGTTGACTAGTGAGTTCCCCCATTTTACTATATATATATATATATATATATATTTCATATATCTCAAAAATAAGACTATAAAAATTATATAAATTAGTATAAAATCATATAATTAACCAAATATTCTTATTAATTAACTAAAAACTATTTTTCACAATTTAACATAAATATAAGTCTATTTATCATGAGTTAAGACTAAAAATATATTATTTACTAATTATTAACTCATGATAATGAAGACTTATCACACTTCTCAACTTAAATTATTGCTAGTCAAATATCATATTTTAATAAAAAATTAAATATAATTAGAAATGATATGTCTTTAGACACTTTAGATTCTTATATCACATATTTAAGAATGATGTCAAGCACTTAGATGTTTAAGTACTCTTTGGAATAACAATCTAGATTTCACTTCTTCACTCATAGATATATTTACAAGATGTTTTAATTAACAATACTCATCCAAGAATAATATTGATCTTATATTTCCTTTTTTTCATAGCTTGATTTTTTAAGTTTTCAATATATTTATTATATATATATATAGTGGATAAGTATTTTTTCATGTAGACAAATTTCGACAATAAGAATGATAACTCACACCCTCCATGTGTACTCTTCATTTTCAAGGCTTTAACTTTATCTACTTATGTTACAGCAAGTGTTTTTCTATGTATGATTTTCGACAACGAGAATGATGTCTCACACTCTTTATATGTACTCTTCATTTCTAGATTTTTCACATTACTCTCTCTTCTTTTTTTTTGAAATAGGTGATTTCTCCTCACAAGTTCTAGAGATCAGGGTGAAAAAATTTCTATTAAACTCAAATGATCAATTAAATTTTCACATCAAGTAAATATTATTCATCAAGTTTATGAAGTGAAAATCTGTAAAATCAAATTCATGTTATCTATCATGTATCTAAGGAGTATTCCAACATTTCATACTACTAAATCATTCTTTTAACTCAATAATAATCTTCCTAATATCTTTTGGTATTAATTAATTAATTTGATTTAATTTTTCATGCATGCAATATGATGTAAAAATTTGTAAATTTTCAATAGTTTTGACAATTCTGCCTTCTATTTTTAATTCTATTTTCAGTTTTGTTTTTAGTAATAATAAATTTGTCAAAAATAAATCAAAACAATCCCCTTTATAGTTGTAATTTTGAATTTCAATAATATATGTTTAGGGGATTGAAACGTGAGAAAAGGGTCTCTAAAATTTCTAATTTTGGGCTATTTTGACAATTTATTGTTCTTGACAGAAAATCAAAAAGTAGATATTGTAATTTTTCTGAATTTATTTTTTTTAGTTGTTGTTCTAAGTAAACATGAAAATAAAAATAAAAATGCAAACACATGTTCTTAATCATGCTACAACATAAATTAAGAATTAATACTTTATCCCCCAACTTAAAAATGACATTGTCCTCAATGACATAAAGAAATCAGAACAAAATATGCAGAAAATATAATTTTCAAGTAAAGCATATATATATGCAAAGTTAAGCACTAAAAATGTTGTCATAAATGATAAAGCTCAGAAAGACATCACCTCAAACTACTTTTTAATTTTCTACTTCATCTTACACTCCTCCTCCTACACTTTTTCAAAAACAAACAAATGTAAAAAACAAATACTACAAAATTCTAAAAAAAACAAAAATTAAAAAAAATCAAACAAAATGAAATAAAAACCATGGGTTACCTTCCATGCAGTGCAAAATTTAATGTCTTCAACTAGATAGCTCTTAGATCATATAAGTGATCAATGGCCATCAAAATATATTTGTATCCCAAGATAAGTTTCATGATATTGTTTTTCAGATTTAACATAAATTCATATACTTCATATATATACCTTGACATACTTTCAGCCAAAACAAAATGAAGCATAAATTCCTACTTTCTATTAATAAACCATAAAATGTGATCGAGCCTTATGATTTTCAAATTAGCTCTTACTCAATCTAAAACTTTTTCATCTAAATTGATATCTCTAATTCTTTCACTCACTCATTTCTTATTGTGTTCTTTTATCTGCATAATCTTTCCTTACTTTATTTTAACTTCCATATATATTTGTTCAATTTACGAAGAGTGAAATATTTTAAGTGTAGAGATAGTTCTAATAGGTTGTGGGTTTTTAAGGATAGAAAAATTATCTTCTTTAATCTCAAACCTAATAAATTTAGTAAAATTCAAATTTTCTCCTCCAAAATTATCTCGATATTCGTATTCATTATTTTCGTTTCTCTCTATTAGTTGAATCAACTCTTTTTCTAGCTTTTTGTTTCCTAACTTATCAAAATTTTCATTTTCTCAAGAGCTATCTTCAAATTTTGATATATGATATACATCATCATCCTCACTATCAACATCCATGGCTACAAAATTATAATTAAATTTGTTAATTTTGTCTCGTACATCTCTCAAATCAACTGATTTTTTCTCACCTAAAATATATTTTTCTTCATTTTTTGTCCCTACTCCTTTTTACTAAAATTTAGATGATTCTTCTATGATAAATTATTATTCCATCAATTATGAATAATACATAATTTTATTCAAATTTTCTGCTATTATATTTTTAATTTTAATATTCTCATTTACTTCTAATGGCTCATCTATTTTTTTTAATAATTAGAAATAATGATCAGGTTTAATATTCTTACTCAATATATTCATTGTACTAACATTTTTACTTTGTAGGTTTTTTCTTAAATTTATCCAACTAGACTTTCCTTATTGATATCCTACTATTGGATAGTTTCTTAAATTTTCTATGGGCTAACTAGGTGACTATCTCTCTTCTCTTTTATTCTCAAAAGACTCTATAATTTGTTTCTAGTGTACCATCATTTGATTCATAGTTTGTTGTATCATTTGACTCATTTTCTACATCATTTTTATAGCATCAAGTTAGATTTGAGAGGGTTGAAATTCAAAATTTGAATTGGACCTAAGTGTTTTTGGATTTTGAATATTATTTTGCTCTCTTTACTAAAAATTATTCCTTTAATTAGAATTATAAGAATTAAAAAATATTTCTTAATTTTATTAAAATTGTGAGTTACTTACACTTGCTCTTGCCTAGGATGAAATGATAGATCTAAATTATAATATTGAAATTCAAAATGATCATGATGTAAGATGGGGCAAGAACCCTTGGTCATGATCAATGAAACTCTAGAGCCAAGAAGAGGTAGTCAAGTCGATTCGATCAGAATGTATAGATCCTAGACTCAGGTCTGACCACATAACCTAAGTACAAGTAGACATACCAATATACACGATCAACTCAAGATAACCTGAGGAAACACTTGACGATGGTAAGTGTGAGGCCCTCTCGGTCTACATCTAGAGAGTAAAACGGTTGTCATGAGGTAACCTAGGGCTGCAGTTCACAAATGGTGACAAATCTAATGTAGTGTCAGAAGTCACGATCCAATAATTGTCATATCCTATCTACGTTCTCTTGATGCCAATGAAGACGAGCCGAGAAAACCCTTCGAGAGATAATTAAACTTAAGAAGAAGGGGTACAGAACTAACCTTCAGGGCTATGTAACTCGGCGGGTCGTGATGTAGGCAAAGACATTTGATGAAGATTGATGCTCAGTGTCAATGATCACCCTAGTTGAGAGTCGTAGTAGTCGTCGTCGTACGGCGTGGCACGGTTAGTGCAGGCATGGGCCCACTAGTGGGCTGTAGGGCATGTCAGTGGGCATGGGCCCAATGGTGGGCCATTAGGCATACTAGTGGGCGTGGGCCCACTGGTGGGCCATCAAGCATGCTAGCAGGTGTGGGCCCACTGGTGGGCCAAAGGGCACACTAGCAGGCGTGGGCCCGCTGGTGGGCCAAAGGGCACGCTAGCGGGCGTGGGCCCACTGGTGGGCTGTAGGGCATGTCAGTGGGCATGGGCCCAATGGTGGGCCATCAGGCATACTAGTGGGCGTGGGCCCACTGGTGGGCCGTCAAGCATGCTAGCAGGCGTGGGCCCACTGGTGGGCCAAAGGGCACTCTAGCAGGCGTGGGCCCGCTGGTGGGCCAAAGGGCACGCTAGCGGGCGTGGGCCCACTGCTGGGCTGTCAGGCACGCTAGCAGGCTGGGCCCGCTGGTGGGCTGTCAGGCACGCTAGCGGGCGTGGCCCCGCGGGTGGGCCGAAGGGCACGCTAGCGGGCGCGCGCGGCAAGCCGCGCGGCGGCCTTAGGGCACGCGGGCTGCGGTGCCGGGTGGGCGCGCGGGCCACAGGAACCGGCACGCGGGGCGCGCGCGGCGGCGGCGCTTCGGGGGGAAGGCTGAGCGTCAGCGGCGCTTCGCCGGGAATGCCGAGCGTCAGCGGCGCTTCGCCGGGAATGCCGAGCGTCAGCGGCGCTTCGCCGGGAATGCCGAGCGTCAGCGGCGCTTCGCCGGGAAGGCCGAGGTCAGCGGCGCTTCGCCGGGAAGGCCGAGGTCAGCGGCGCTTCGCCGGGAAGGCCGAGCGTCAGCGGCGCTACGCCGGGAAGGCCGAACGTCAGCGGCGCTTCGCCGGGAAGGCCGAGCGTCAGCGGCGCTTCGCCGGGAAGGCCGAACGTCAGCGGCGCTTCGCCGGGAAGGCCGAACGTCAGCGGCGCTTCGCCGGGAAGGCCGAACGTCAGCGGCGCTTCGCCGGGAAGGCCGAACGTCAGCGGCGCTTCGCCGGGAAGGCCGAGCGTCAGCGGCGCTTCGCCGGGAAGGCCGAACGTCAGCGGCGCTTCGCCGGGAAGGCCGAGCGTCAGCGGCGCTTCGCCGGGAAGGCCGAGCGTCATCGGCGCTTCGCCGGGAAGGCCGAGCGTCATCGGCGCTTCGCCGGGAAGGCCGAGCGTCAGCGGCGCTTCGCCGGGAAGGCCGAACGTCAGCGGCGCTTCGCCGGGAAGGCCGAACGTCAGCGGCGCTTCGCCGGGAAGGCCGAACGTCAGCTGCGATGGAAACGGCGCGACGGCGGCGGGGAATCGTCGGGAACTCCGGTGGGGCCTGTGAGGAGCTGGGACTGGATCTGGCTTGTCGGCACGGCAGCAGAGTCTCTCCCGACGTCGGCGGCAGGTTGGCGTGCGTCGGCGAACGGCCAGCGAATGGGCGGAGCGGCGGAGGGCGGCTCCGGCGAGTTTATGGTGGAGTTCCGGAGGAAGAGGCGGCAGTCGAACCAGGAGTCGAGAGACTCCGGCGGAGTGCTCGGCGACGGCTCGTAGGGAGGCGAAGCGAGCCCCTTTCGTCACGACGGCGTGACGGGGTTCCAGCAGAGGCGGCGGCGGCTGGAGCGGCAACCGCGACCTTTTCGTCCGGTGACGGCGGCGAACTCCCGGGCGGCAATGAGATGGCCGGCGGCGGCAGTGGTCTCAGGCGGCGGCGGGACTTCCCGGGCAGCAGCGTCACGAGGAACGAAGTCCTCGAAGGGGGTATCGACGGAGAAGGTACTCACAAAACGATAATCTCTCTCAAAAATACGGCGCTCTCTTGAGGGGGGGGTCCTACCTCCCCTTATATGGGGGCCTACAAGTGGGCTAAGGCCCACTTGAGGCCCTCAAGCCCATAAGTCATAATGGCTACAAGGAGGGCTTATTGGGCCTCTTAAAGAGAAACCCAATAAGCTTCCCTAAAAGGAGAAAGAGGAGGGCCCTCTTACGGTGCTTAAGTGGGCCTCAAATGAAGACCTAAATAAGCCCCAAAAGAGGCCCAAAAGGAAAGACACATAGGTCCCCCCCCTCCTAGGGTTGTAATTGGGCCTCAAAGAGAGACCCAATAAAACCCTAAAGAAAGGGAGACACAAACAACAACACACACACACAAAATTAGGCCCGCTAACACACAAATACAAGGCCCAACAAGTCAACGTGAAAATACAAAGAAAGATAAGGGTTGAGCTTGAGCTTGTTGTCATCGTGGAGGTGGAATGTCATCGTCCCAAAGGGCTAGGCCATGTAGTGAAAGCCAGGCTCCTTCGTCTTCGCGCATCGATCGGGTTGAACTCAAATTGTCAGTGTCTCTTGAGTTAATGGAGACAGGTCTTGCTCGCCATCAGAACACTTTCACCATACATAGGACATGCACTATATGGATTCAATTAAAGGTTACGAGGCTTTCTAATATTCTCAATAATTAAATCAAGTTTTTTTAATCTTTAATTAATTTGATTAACCTCATTTCTTAAATTAGAATCATCATCATGATGTAATTTATAAATTCCTCTCTTTTTATCCTTGTCATATAATTCAAAAAATGATTGATCTCTAAAATTTTCACTTAAATTCTCATAAAGACTATAAATCTCATCAAGAGTTTTCTCCATAAAAGTTCCTCCACATATAGAATCAATCATGTTTCTATATTATTCTAATAATCTATCATAAAAAAATCTATTGAGCTGTCACTTGCGTATAGCATGATGAAGATATTTTTTAAGTAAATCTTTGAATTTTTCCTATCTCATGCAAAGTTTCTCCTAGTCTCTGAGAAAAACTTCATTTATATTTTCTCATATTTTGAGTTTTTTCTAAGGGATAAATTTTTTGAAGGAAGACCTATTATATGTCTTTTCAACTAGTTAATTCTCTATTTAATGTGGATAGTCAATGATTAGCTTTGTCTTTAAGTGTATGAGGAAATAATATCACCTTAATAATTTCTAATGTAACTTAAGGGAGATTAACTAAATCGCAAACCTTATAAAAAAATTTAAATGCTAATGAGGTTCCTCTAAGGCAATCCATAAAAATTAGAGAGTATTTGAAAATTTCTTAAATTTATTTCAAATTTAACAATAGGTGCTAATGAGACTTTAATATTGGATGCTCTTTGAAATAAATCAGAGATATAATGATTTTTCATGGCCATAAGATTGTTCTCAATTTGACTTGTATTTCTTTCAAGATCTATCAAAATTAATTTTCTTTTAGATTTTTAGTTTTGAATGAAATAGTAAAAGAATTTTCTAGCTTTGAATGCATGGGTCTTCTACCATGCATAAAAATCAATAAATTTCAGGCAAAAGTTTAATAATTCTTAACCTCCTTTGGTATGCTCCTGTCCTTGCCTTGTTTCTCTTCGTTATCCTCTTTTTTTTCTTTTTTTTTACAAGAAGAAAATAAAATAAGACTTAAACTTTTTGTGTACTCTAAGAGAAAAATAAAAAAATACTAAATATTATGTAATACATTCCTAGCAATGGCACCAAAATTTGACGTGACTTAGTCAAATTTTCAGATATTTAAAATTAGAAAACTAGAAAAAAAAATTAATTTGACGTGACTATATATTTTAACTTAGTCAAAATTTTCACACAAATTTAAAATGCATAAAACTAGAAAATACCAATTTTCAGATATTTTGAAGTATTTCTGAACAAAAATATCAATTATAATTAAATAAAACTTTCAAAAATAATGATAATTTTCCAAGTCAATCACAAGATGTAATATAATATCAAGTAATTATTTAGAATTTTTCTCAAAGAATATGATTTTCTATGAATTTTATACTAGGAAATAAAAATAAAATATATTTAAAATTTACAAAAAAAGAAAATAAGAGTGCGGACATCAAGATGACATTAGCGCCCAATGAACACGAATTAGGCAAAGATAGAGTTCTATCTGGTGATTCTTACGTAAGTGATTACATATGGTTTAATTGATCAAGTTAAGATTTGTAAAAGTCGAAAGAATCATAATTGAATAAAGTATAACTTGGTAAATTTAAATCACATAAATTATCACTAAATGAAACAAAAATTAAGTTAAAAGTAGGAAAATAGAGTTCCCGCGTCGCGGCAACAATGTGTCGGTAATGCATTATAATCTTGAGTGTTCAAGAAGATTGTCATGCCGTGTCTATGGTCTTGAGGCTTTCTTTGCATAAGAATGACGTGGACAATTTCTAGATCTATTTGCAAAGTCTAAAGATCAATGAAATAGGTCATTAAATCGTCTCTAACGGCTGTCACCCGGTAAAATAGAAAAATAGCGACTTTGCAGCTCTTTAGTGGCTATCACCCGACAGAGAGGAGCTGGATGGAGGTGGGGTGGATGCTAAGAAACTTCATCCTCAAGTCTGCACAACAAGAGGAGGTTCTTCATTGCATTCGGTACACTCTCAAGAAGTGGCAACTCGTCTCCCAGTACATCGTCCTCTTCCTAACAACAACTTGTTTGTCAATCAATCGGAGATGATCTACTCAATGGATTTATGATTTTTTTATTAGAAATCGTTCAACAATTTTAGTAACAATACTCTATAAATCACATTGACAAGATTTTCACCAATGATCTAGTGATTCTTATGGCTTAATCTTTCACCAACGATCTACAAGAAACTTGTGATAATCAGATAAAAATACTAGGTTTGGCTCTATGAGGATTCAAACCCCCACTAGTTGCTCGCCTTCAAAGCCTTTCGAGTGAAGGTGTGATGTAGATTTAGTCCCACATCGCTTGTGCACCGAAGTTTTGAACAAATAAATACTAATATCACATTTTCAAGTAATAAGTCTCTTTCTCTTGCATGTACGACCACTTTTTACGCCATAACTAGCTGGCCACTAGTGACATGGAAGGAGAGTGGCAAACGTATGCCCTCATCGGTCTTAGCCACTCGAGCCCCTACTCATGGCTCCCCTCAATTGCACTTCTGACCTGCTTGAGGGCCCAACTAGCCAACGAGCCCCCTCGTTTTATCATATTTTTATTTTAATTTTTTTTTCATCATTTATCTCAAAAATAAGACCATAAAAATCATAGAAATTAATAAAAAATCACATAATTAGTTAAAAAAATATTAATCAACTGAAAACTAATTTTCATAATTTAACACAAATATAAGTCTATTTATCATGAGTTAAGGCTAAAAATATATTATTTACTCATTATTAACTCATAATAATGAAGACTTATCATTGCACACCAGCCCAATAAATACAAGAGAGGGACGAAAAGGTGATCGTTTTCTCTTTATACTTTATTTGGGGGGCTTTTTTGTAATCTTTCATAGGTTGAGAGAAGCTATAAAAATTAGACTAAATTTTTAATAAGTAGATCTACTAGATGGATCCAACCCATTGTATATATGTGTACCCCATGCCCTTTGAAGAATTGAAGCATTCTTTTCTCTTTTTGTCCATGATTTTTCTCCCATCTAGAATGACATCTAGGGCTCAACAGCTGTCCCTCCTCAACAATGTTTGATGCCAAAATGGAGGTTTCTGCATAAGTTATCATGGCATTGAAGCCAACTAGGTGTGCTCGTTCTTTACCCTAGCTACACCTAGAAGCTATTCTTCTGTACATGTTGGAAATCATATGCTACATGTCCTAGTTTTTGGTATTGCTTCATTTATATCACCTATTGTCATTGAAAGCCCTATTTGCATCTCCTCACACATGTAGAGGAGAAAGAATGATCTTTATACTGTCTAGAGCAAAAATCTGTGAGGGTCCTCTCTAAGCAACTCAGCTCTACCTCTAGTTGGCCTCGTGACCTTGAATAAAAGGTGAAGCATAGTGTTTACTAGTAGAGGGAGTCTTTTATATGTCTAAAATTATTGATATATGTCTTCAGCATCTTTCAACTTCTCATTAGAGCATTCTAAACTCTATTTAGAGCTGTCTAATATGCCTTCTAAATTTAAGCTCACTAAGAAGAATCTCATCTAGTGGAGTGAGTTTATAGAAGTGGTCTTGATATGAAGGCAAAACCTACATCACCTTCTTGAACTAGGCTAGTACAAATAAATTCACAATTCAAACAATAGAAGAAAGATGATGCCATTATAAAAACTTGGTTGTGGAGTACGATGACATAAGAAGTTAATGTTAATTATTTATTTTTTCTCACAACAAAGATATTTGGGAGCAAACAAAACAAACAATATCCAAAGGGGAAGATGAAGTTGAAATATATTGAGTGAACAGTAAAGCATCTACTGTGACACAAGATAACAAAATGGTCCAAGAATATGTCAATGAGTTGACATCCCATGGTAGGAAATCGATCGTTATAGACCGATTACCTTTAAATATCAAAATAATGAAATTTTACTTTAAAACTATATAGAGAATGACATAATCTATCAATTTTTAAAGAGATCTAATTCAATGTGTATGATAAGACCAAGGCTCAAATTTTATGGAGAGAAAGTCCCAAACTTGTTGGAGGTGAATTCCATCATCAAGAATGAGGAGAGCTGTAGAAATTTTATAATGGAGCCGCAAATATAGAAAAATTAGCATTTATGATTCAACCAAAATAGGAAAAATCATCACATGTGGTCTAGCCCAAAAACAATAGAGGACAAGGCATAAAAAATTGATGATTATTGAGATAATCTGTGGCATACTTATTGCAGGAGACCGAGGCACGCTAGGGAGAGGCTGCTACAAGCTTCATGGGAGACTTGAAGTTGCTAGCCAAGCCCACTTGATCACCTCCCAAAGGAAGGTAAAGTTTATCTATATCCCTCAAGGAGGGGGTCCAATGGACTTGATTAGCTCTTAACCTCTAGAGATGCCTATCCTTTGAGGTTAGCACAAAGTAAGAAATGGAGAATATTAGAGCTGAGCTTGAGAGGCTAAGATCAACCATGACATTCAGCTCTAATACCTCCTCAAGGTGCTCTAGTGAGAAAAACTACTCAATGATATTACAAGTTACATCTAATAGTTTTATTATTTCTTGGATATTAGATACACGTTCCACCGATCACATGACTCATTCTTCCAAAAAAAATTTACCATACAAGCTTTGTCTAGGAAATAGAAAAGTGGCAAAATTGATGGATCATTATGTATTGTCACAAAAATTATAGAAGTGACATTAAAACTTATTTGCATTCTCAAGAATGTCTTATATGTTCCAAAACTCTGTATTAATCTTATTTTCGTTAGAAAGTTAGATATATACCTTGTTGAGTAGTAATTAATAATGATATTTGTGATGTCTATGATAAGGTAACAAACATGAATATTAGACATGTTGAAGATCAGGATAGACTCTATTATATCATAATATTGGACCATGATTACCATGCTAAATTAGAGGATTATCTAGGACATAAAAGTTTTGTATTAATTAAGAATGATGTTTTGTGGTTGTATCATCTTTGGTTGAGGTATCCTTCCTTTAAAATAATAAAGTTTATGTTTACAAACTTACTTTTGCATTTAAATTTAGAAGAATTGAAATGTGATGTGTTTGAGATTGTAAAATATAAGAGAAATACATATTAATTATCTATAGAAAGAAGTACATCTCCCTTTACTTTGATTAATAATGACAATTGTGGACCATCGCCTTCTCCTATTGAAATTAAAAAAAAGAGATTTAGATCAGATAATGTAAAAGATTTCTTTAACCATACTATCACATGATACTTCCTAAGTGAAGAAATTATCCATGAGTCATCATGCATCAACACTCCACAATAAAATGTTATTATAGAAAAAAAGAACTAGCATATATTAGAAGTAGTTAGATCACTTCTATTTCAAATAAAAATGTCAAAAACCTTTTGAGGTGAGGATGTACTCAAAGCTGTTCACCTCATTAATCGTCTACCAAAATTATAGATTTTAAGAGTCCATTGGATGCTTTATCTTTATTTTACCCTCAAGTTTCACTAAAAAAATAATTTATTTCCTAAAGTGTTTAGATGTACTTGCTTTGTTCATAACCATGAACCCACTAAAGGTAAACTTGATCTAGGTGCTATTAAATGTGTGTTTGTTGGCTACTCAAATACAAAAAAATGATACAAATATTATTATCCTTATTTGAAGAACTTTTTTTATTTCTAAAGATGTATCCTTCAATGAACATGAATCTTACTTTGATAAAATTGCTCTTCAAGGGGAAAACTCTTGCAACATTATGGAAGAAAATAATGTCGATGGAAGTAATTTTGAATTACTAAATTTATTTCATGAAGTACCCATATCATCCAAGACCACAAGATATTAGCAAACAATCTAAACCATAGACACCTTGATCATGAGTAACCTTTAGAGGAGTTCAATAATGAGAGCAAGGAGTCACTAGTACCACTTGAAAATAGTGAAGTACCCATAGCTCTTGAGAAAGGAAAGAGAAAGGTTACTAGCAATCCACAATATCCTATCTCTAACTTTATATCATATGAATGCTTGTCACCCTCATATATAACTTTTCTTACATGCTTGAGTCTGAAAAAAATTCACCCAATGTCTTGGAGGCTAATGGTAGAAATGAATGGAGGCAAGCTATGGAGGAAAAATTGAGGGTCCTAAAAAAAATCATATATGGGAATTAATAAGGTTATTATAAGGAAAAAAAAATGGGATATAAGTGGGTTTATACAATCAAATATAATGCTGATGGCACAATAAAAAGATATAAAGCTAGGTTAGTGGCCAAGGGACACACCCAAAACCTATGGCATCGATTACCTAAAAATATTTAATCACATTAAAAAGATGAGTACAGTTAGGATTTTACTTGGCAATACATTGTGAATGAGATATTCAACAATTTGATGTGAAGAATGTATTCCTACATGGAGACTTAGAAAATGATATATATATATATATATAAATGCATCTCAAGGATATAATAAGACTATAGAGAAAGATGTAGTATGTAAGTTAAGGACATCATTAGACTTAAACAATAACCTAACCCTTGCTTAAGATAATTTTTGAATGTAATGTGTTGAGATATAAATCATCTAACGGAGATGACACATTATTCATCAAACACTCAACTTTAAGGGGTAATTATAATTCTCTTAGGTTATGTGGCTGATATAATAATGACTAGAAATGATAAATGTGAAATGTAATCTTAAAGTAAGAATCTATTAAATGAGTTTGGTATTAAAATATTGGAAAAATTAAGGTATTTATTAGAGAGAGAAGTAGCCTACTCCAAATAAGGTATATTTATTTCACAATAGAAATATATTGTATACTTATTATAAGATATTGAAAAATTAGGGTGTAAATCTATAAATACACCAATAGATCACAATCATAAACTTAGCAATGTCAAATATTGTTATAAGATAGATGTACCTAGATATCAGAGATTGATAGAAAAATTAATATATCTCTCTCACATTGGACTCAATATCTCAAATGATCTTGAAGTACTTGGTCAATTTATGCATGATCCACGCATATCTCACTTGTTTGTTATAGAACGAGTTCTTCAATACCTTAAGGGCACACTCATGAAATATATTTTATATAATAAATAAAATAAACTAAATATAAAAATATATAATGATGCAGACTATGTAGGTTCTATCATATATTAGAGATCTACTTTAGACTATTTTATCTTTCTAGATGTCAATCTCATAACTTGATGAAACAAGAAACAACATGTTGTGACAAGGTCTAGTACATAGCCAGAATTTTCAGCAATAGCACAAGGGATTTGCAAAGCATTATGGGTTAAAGAAATCTTGGAGGACCTAAGGATCAAATGGGGCTATCTGATTTAATTATATTGTGACAACAAATCAGTTATAAATATTACACAATTTAGTTCAACATGATCATACAAAACATATAGAGATTAACTAACACTTCATCAAAGAGAATTAGATCAAAAAATCATTTGTACACCATACATCTTCACTAATGATCAAGTTGCAAGTATATTAACCAAAAGGTTAAGTGGACCAATGATAAGTCTTCATTATCATGAGTTAATAATTAGTAAAAATATAATTTTAGCCTTAACTCATGATAAATAAACTTATATTTGTGTTAAAGTGTGAAAAGTAGTTTTCAATTGATTAATATGAATTTCTGAGTAATTATGTGATTTTACATGAATTTACATAATTTTTACAGTCTTACTTTTGAGATAAATAAAGAAAAAGAAATAAAAAATAAAAATAAGATAAAATGAGGGGGACTCGCTGGCTAGCTAGGCCTGCAAGCAAGTCAAAAGCTCAGTCGGGGAGTAGCTGCGAGCAAAGGCTCGAGCAGCTTAGACCGATAGGGGCACGTGTATGCCACTCCCCTTCCATATCACTGGTGGCCAGCCAGTTGTGGGGGAAGGAGTGGTCATACACGCGAGAGAAGAAAATTGCTTAAAGATGTAACATTACTATATATTCGCCTAAAAAATCAGCACACAACCAATGTGGGACTAAACCCACGTCACACCTTCCTCAGAATGGGAGGCAACCGGCGCAAGTTCAAATCCTTCTAGAGCCAAAACTCATATTTTTTATCTGATTATCACGACTTTCCTACTGATCGTCGATGAAGGATTAAGCAACCAAAATTGCTAGATCATCACTGAAAATCTCATCAACATGATTCGCAGAGCATTGTTACTAAAATTGTTGAACGATTCACGATAAATGGATCGTGAATCCATCAAGTAAAGCATCTCTGATTGATCGACAAACAACCTATCGTCGAGAAGAGGACGATTTGCTAGGAGATGAGTCACCATCTCTTGAGAGCATACTAGATGCAATGAAGAGCCTCCTCTTACTACGCGGACCTGAGGATGAAGCTCCCTAACATGCGCCCCACCTCCATCCAACTCCTCTCTATTAGGTGACAGCCACCGGAGAGCCACAAAGTCATCATTTTTCTACTCTACCGGGTGACAGCCGCTGGAGACGATTCAACAACTCATTTCATTAATCTCTAGACTTCGCATGGAGATCTAGAGATTGCCCACGTCGTCTTTGTCCAAAGAGAGCCTTCGAGGCCATGGACATTGATAAGTCTTCATTATCATGAGTTAATAATTAGTAAATAATATATTTTTAATCTTAACTCATGATAAATAGACTTATATTTGTGTTAAAGAATGATTTTTGGTTTTCAATTGATTAACGTGAATTTTTGGGTAATTATGTGATTTTATACGATTTTTACAGTCTTACTTTTGAGATAAATGAAGAACAAGAAATAAAAATAAAAATATTGCAAAAATGTGGGGACCCGCCGACTAGCCGGGCCCGCAAGCGGGTCGGAAGCGTAGTCGGGGAGTAAGCCGCGAGCAGGGGCTCAAAGGGCTTGGCTTGGGGACTGACAGGGCATGCGTACGCCACTCCCCTTCCACGTCACCAGTGGCCAGTCGGCTGTAGGGCAAGGAATGGTCATACACGCGAGAGAATGGACTTTGCTCAAAAAGCTAACATTACTATATATTCACCTGAAAAATCAGCCGATGTGGGACTAAACCCGTCACACCTTTCTTAGAAGAGGCAGGTGACCGGCGCGGGTTCGAATCCTCCCAGAGTCAAAATTCATATATTTTTATTTGATTATCGCGACATTCCTGCAGATCGCCGGTGAAGGATTAAGCAACGAGAATCGCTGGATCATCGGCGAAAATCTCGTCAATGCGATTCGCGGAGCATTGCTACTAAAATTGCTGAACGATTCGCGATAAAAGGATCGCAAATCCATCGAGTAAATCATCTCCGATTGATCGACAAACAAGCCGTCGTCGGGAAGAGGACAATCCGCCAGGAGACGAGTCGCCACCTCTTGAGAGCATACCAGATGCGATGAAGAGCCTCCTCTTGCTGCGCGGACCTGAGGATGAAGCTCCCTGACACGCGCCCCACCTCCATCCAGCTCCTCTTCGTCGAGTGACAGCCGCCAGAGAGCTGCAAAGTCACCGTTTTTCCGCTCTGCTGGGTGACAGCCGTTGGAGATGATTCAACGACCCACTTCATTGATCTCTAGACTTCGCGAGAAGATCTAGAGATTGCCCATGTCGTCTTTGTCCAAGGAGAGCCTTCGAGGCCGTGGACACTCCACGACGATCCTCCCGAACACTCAGGATTTCAGTGCATCGCCGACGCATCGCCGTCGCGACGCTGAAACTCTATTTTCCCTGCTTTCAATTTAATTTATGCTTCATTTAGTGATACTTTGTGTGATTTTAATTTACCAAACTATACTTCATTCAATTACGATTCTTCCGGCTTTTACAGATCTTAATTTGATTAATTAAGTCGTTTGTAATCGCTTACGTAAGAATCGTCGGGCGGAACTCTGTTTTCGCCTGATTCACGTTCGTTTGGCGCTGACGTCATCCTCACATCCGCACCCTTATTTCCTTTTTTTTCGTGAATTTTAAGTATATTTCCTTTTTATTTCCTAGTATAAATTTTGTAAGAAAATCGTATTCATTGAGAAAAATTCTGAATAATTACCAAATATTATATTACATCCCTGTGATCGACCTAGAAAATTACCGCTATTTTTGGAATTTTTATTGAATTATAATTGATATATTTATTTAAAAATACTTTTAAATATCTAAAAATTTGTATTTTCTAGTTTTATAAATTTTATATTTGTGTGATTTAATATACAACGACTGAGTCACATCAAACACTGCACAATGATCCTCCCGAACACCCAAGATTTTTGTGCATCGCCAACACATCACTATCACGATGCCAAAATTCTGTTTTCCTACTTTCAACTTACTTTATGCTTCATTTAGTGATAATTTTTGTGATTTTAATTTACCAAAATATACTTCATTCAATTACGATTCTTTTGACTTTTACAAATCTTAATTTGATTAATTAAATCATCTATAACTGCTTATGTAAGAATCATCAGGCAGAACTCTATTTTTGCCTGATTCACCTTCGCTGGTGTTGATGTCATCTTGACATCTGCACTATTATTTCCCCTTTTTATAAATTTTAAATATATTTTCTTTTCATTTCTTAATATAAAATTCATAGAAAATCATATTCATAGAGATAAATTCTAAATAATTGCTAAATATTATATTACATCTTTATGATCGACCTGAAAAATTATCACTATTTTTGAAAGTTTTCTTAAATTATAATTGATATATTTATTCAAAAATACTTCTAAATATCTAAAAAATCATATTTTCTAATTTTATAAATTTTAAATTTACGTGATTTACTATACAATGACTGAGTCACGTCAACCAACCTTTCTTAGTCTTATATCCAAGCTGGAATTGGAGGATATCCATTCACCAACTTGAGGGACAATGTTAATAGGACGAATTCAAATATAAGTAGATCCATTAGATGGATTCAAACTATTGTGTATATATATATATATATATATTTGTGTGTGTATCTTATGTCCTTTCAAAAAATAGAGCATTTTTCCTCTTTTTGTCCACAATTTTTCTCTCGTTCTGTAAGACATCTAGGGCTTAACGACTGTCCCTCCTCAATAGTGCATGACACCTAAATGAAGGTTTCTGCATGAGTTATCAGAATTAAGCATTCTGATAATGCCAGGGAGCATAATCAATGAGCATAAAAAGCCCTCTCCATTGAAATAAAGTTACCAGTCGTCGGTTATGTGAAATAAGCTCCATTCGTCTTCAAGTATCTCCGATATTCGCTCTAGAGAAAACAGCTAGTAGGGGCAGAACGACTCGAAGCATCAGGAGTACTAACCCCAAGAAGAAGACTCTTTCTTCTCCCTCTCCCTCCCTCCCTCCCTCCCTCCTCCTCTCTCTCTCTCTCTCTCTCTCTCTCCCCCTCCCCTCCTCTCTCTCTCTCTCTCTCTCTCTCCTCCCTCCCTCTCTCCTTCTCTCTCCTCTCTCCATCCTCCTCTCCCTCTCTTCCCTCCCTCTCTCTCCTCTCTCTCTCTCTCCCTCCCTCCCTCCCTCTTCCTCTCTCTCTCCCCCTCCATCCCTCCCTCTTCTTCTCTCTCTCTCTCTCTCTCTCCATTTTCTCGGAGTTCATGAGGAATGAGTGAACACCAGACGATGAAATCTGAAACCAGGCAAGCATGTCTGTATTGGTTGGACGGTCCATCAACATAGATAGCAGTTGGGACACGAAACAGGGAGCCGGGGGGCGGTCAGAAGCCAACACGGAATCCATGCGAGTGTAGCTCGTCACAGTCCGCCAAAGCTGCAGTTTCTGATCTTCGTCACCCAACCCGCGCTGGTTCGGACCTTATCATGACAGAGAAATACGTGGACTAAGATTTAGTGTTAAACAGGCACATAGAGAGAGAGAGAGAGGAGTGTGTTTGTGTGTCTGTATTGTCATCTAAGAGGTGATTCCCACGCCGAGGAAGTCGATGAAGGGAACAGCCTTAAAGGATCCTTCTCCCCCCCCCGCCATTTTAGTCTCTCTGCCATCAAGAATTCCTGACGGTCCATCTCCAAGAACGAACGGGTAGAATCCGCTGGCCACATCGGCGGTCGCCCAGGGAAGATCGGCGGGCTGAGAGCTCAGAACAAGGGCACCATTGCAGGACCTCCAGTTGAGGTGGTCTTCTCTCTCTGGTCGGATAATGCCGCTGCTGCTATGGGAAGAGGAGGAAGCGCGGTGGACCCGCCTGCCGCCGTCGACGGAGGACGGATCCTGGCGGCGGCGGCGGCGGCGGCGCCTGGCGTGGATGACGTGCCAGTGGTTCTTGACGGCGTTGTCGGTGCGGCCGGGGAAGAGGCGGGCGATGAGGGACCACCTGTTGCCGTGGGCGCAGTGCGCCGCCAGGAGGAGTTCTTCCTCGTCGGCGGTGAAGGGGGTCCTTCTGATACGCGGGTCGAGCTGGTTGAACCACCTAAGCCGGCAGCTCTTCCCTGATAAAAGGCAAAGGAGGAGAGGAGAGGTTATTGTCCTTTCAGATTAGAGGCCGGCGATGTTCCTCTACACAGAGCAAGTTCAGGCAAAGAGGAAAAGAAAGAGAGCGAGAGAGAGAGAGAGAGAGAGAGAGAGAGAGGGCATACCCAAGGCCGTCTTTTTTCTTCGTACAAAAATATCAGATAAAGAGGAGAGAAAGAAGGGAGGAGACACAAAGAGAGTATGCCCTGGAACGTCTTTTAGATTCGTCGGAAAAATATCAGGTAGAGAGGAGAGAAAGAAGTGAGGAAATAAGGAGAGAGAGAAAGTATACCCTAAATCGCCTTTTTTATTCGTCGGAAAACATCAGACAGAGAGGAGATGAATCGAGGAGGAGAGAAAACGGAAGTGAGGGAGGGAGAGAGAGAGAGAGAGACGGATACGCAGAGAAAGAGAAAGAGAGGAGCGAGAGAGTAAGCCGTAGATCGTCCTCTGCTTCGTGGAACAAGATCAGGAAAATTGATATAGGTAGTGATTGAGGGAAGAGAAAGAAAGGTGGGAGGGAGGGAGGGAGGGAGGGAGTAAACCATGGATCTTTTCTTTGGAACAGGAAATGGAAAAGCCGTAGAGATTGAAACGGCAATAAGAGAGAGAAACAGATGGATAGCTAGATAGAGAGAGAGAGACAGAGAGATAGATAGATAGACAGAGAGCAAGAGAGAGAGAGAGAGAGAGAGGGATCTACACCTGTTCTCCCGTGCAATTTCTCTGCAATCAAGTTCCAGTTTTGGGGTCCATATTTCTCGACCAGCTGGCGGAGCTTCTCGTCCTCGTGGTGTCTCCAGTGTCCTCTATAGCACCCCTTCGAATCCTCAGATCCTCCGGTTGTGGAAGTAGAAGTTGCCGTCCCCGTCTCCTCCATCTCCGGTGCAACTCCTTCCAGGGAGGAGAGAGAACCGACTCGGACGAAGAATCTCAGGGTCAAGGGCATGAATCACATTTAAAGTGGCCAGAGAGAGAGAGAGAAGGAGAAAGCAGACGGGTCGTGCTAGGTTCTGTCTGGAAGAGATCGCTTTGACGGGATCAAGGGACAACTACAACCTATCTACAGCTGAAATATGATTTTGTTAGAGCTTCTATTACCCCCCCTCCCCCGAAACAGTCTCTCTCTCTCTCTCTCTCTCTCTCTCTCTCTCTCTCTCTCTCTCTCTCTCTCTCTCGCTCTCTCTCTCCACTTTATCTACCTATCTAATGCCGAGGCCAATCCTTCAGCGACAGATGCAGCGACCCGTGAAGTTCCGCTAGTTGCTAAGCGACTCACGAAAGCTTCCGTATCTCCTAATCTCTACCACCCTCCGTACCCTAATATCCTCAAGAAAGAGATGCGTGCACCGATGAGAATGAGAGACAGATATGAATAGAATAATACGGAGGAGAAGGGGAGAGGGAGAGAGAGAGAGATGAACAAGAACGCTGACGACGGCTGCCGCTGGCCCTAGAAGACGTCGTCAGCTGCCCATTTTTCCTGGAATAGTTCAGCTAACAGCGACACCGCCGGGAACGTCATAAACCTCCGAAAGAGAGAAATACAGGCAGTAGGTAACCCATACTTTGGAGAACCCTGAGAATGAATCTGAGGGAAAACCCTCTCTCTCTCTCTCTCTCGGTGAAACACGGATATCTGAAACCCACCAGTCGCGGGCCGCGACGAAGACTTCAATTCCGTCGGAAGAAACCTCCTCTTGCGACCGGAATTTCGCCCACCTGAAACTCACCATCCGCCGGTTGACCGTCGGCGACATCGTACGCCGTCTAAATCCGACCGAACGGCTATCAACGCTTTAAGCTGCCCGGACGAAACCGGGGCACCGCTCACGCCGTCTAATGTCGTGTACTCTGTCCTTTATAAACGTATAATTGTGCATATATACCCCAACGTCATCTGCCCTATCCTCATTAATCTCAAAAAGGCTACATGTGTAATTGTTCACGTGCTTTATGTAAGTGAGAGATGCCTGGCATCCACGGCCCATGATTCACAGGAACGGAGATCATATCATATTTTAAACCCCTCGTATTACACCATTTGAAATGTGCCCTTGTTGCGTCCCCATGTACTCTTTCGTTTAATTTACTCTTCGGAGTAATGACATCCAAACAACCCATCTCTCTCTCTCTCTCTCTCTCTCTCTCTCTCTCTCTCTCTCTTGGAAGGTCATGGAAGCAAGCCTCAATACTTGGAAGGTCATGGTAGTTCTGTACAGTTTTGGCTAACTAAATGGCGTAGAGTAGCATAAACTATTAAAGATCGTAACTTCAGAATAAGATCATTCCAAGTTACATGGTCAAGTAACCCAAACATTTTAGTCTGGGTAAGTTTGACCATATCTCAAAGATCAATTGAGCGACCAAGTTACCCAATAGAGGACGCTAGGCGTGACCTTACCCATCACAATTGACTGACCAAGTTACCCAATGTAATTGGCCATCAATTGTGGCCATATATCTTGCTCATGGGCGTGGTACGATGCCTACAGTGACTAGGTCAATAGAGAAACCATTGGAACAGCTCAAGGTTTCTCAACCCATATTTTTTATCTGATTTTATAACATTTTGAGTGAAAAATATTCATCCTTGTATTTTTTGTCGTAGTTATCATTGTTATTATTACTATATTTGAAGATACTCTTTAGGTTTCAACAGGGTCAAGGTTCATTAACCCATAATTTTTTATTTAATGTATTATTTTGCATAAAAAAATATTCATCCTTGTACCAGTTTTTGTAGTTATCATTATTATTGTTATTACCTCTTTGATTCTAACAAGCTAAGCATTTCTTAACCTATGTTTTCCATTTGATTTTATAATATCTTGAGTGAAAAATATTCATCCTTGTATTATTTTATATAGTCATCATTATCTTCATTATTATTACTACTACTATACTTGAAGAAAACACTATGATTTTAAGAAGCTAAGCATTTCTTAGCCCATATTTTCTATTTGATTCAATAATACTTTTTGAGTGAAATATAATCATCCTTGTATTATTTTGTGTAGTCGTCATCATCATCATCATTATTATTATTATTACTACTACTAATGTACTTACAAGAAACCCATTTGGCTCCAACAACCATAGACTATGCTGCATGGTTCACGTAGCGTAAGAATGGAGGGCTAAACGCAGAATTTAGTATGCGCACGTGACGTAAGTCGCACCTAGCGAATAGCCGGTATCGATGACACATCACATCCGGCACCAGGTCAAGTCAAATGAGAGAGAGAGAATGCCGAGCTGATTGACAGGGCTAGACGTCAAGAAATAAACTAATATGGAAAACCCAAGATCTGAAGGGTATCTGATTATAGTAAAAATTAAGCCGTTTAATTGACTTGGAAACCATAAAGTGGAGAGGATATTATAATTCTCTTGAGGAGAGATGTATCATTCGCGGGTTGAATATTTGGAACAGAGGAGAGAGATGTACAGATTGGCCCAGCGGCGCCGGTGCGGCCGCGTCAGTGGGCATGGTGGGGGAGGGCGCCGGTGGTGCGGCGGGCGTGGAGGGCGCAGGCGCAGTGGACGGCGGTGAGGCTGAGGCAGCCGCTGATGATGAGGGAGTGGCGATCAGGGCAGGTGTGGAGGGAGGGGAAGGAGTCGCAGACGGCTTGGACGGCGGGGGGGGTGAGGGCGGTGCATTGGCTGATGTTGAGGTTCATGAGGCCGGCGGCGCCGCCGGGGGCCCGGCGAGCGAGGGAGTACATGGCTCTGTCGGTGATGTTCTGGCAGTAGTACAGGTCCAGCGACCGCAGCCGTGGGCACCCCTCAGCCAGGGCCACCACGCTGTCGTCTGCCATGAAACATACCAGGGAAAATGTCAGCAGCCATAGAAGAAGAAGACGAAGAAGAAGAACAATGCGACCCATCAGAGTGATCTGGCGGGGGAAGTCTCTAACTGCCACGTGGCATGCTGAGGGGAGTGTGGGTCCCCCTGCACGAGTTTTGGGTCTGTAGAGGAATGGATATCTGTGGATGTTTTCATTTGGAAGGAAGCTAAACCTCGTCATTAGCTTTAGATCCTTGTTAGGGCCATGATCATGTTTAATCTTCCACTACTAATGAAATTCCGATTTCTTTTTTTTCTTCATAAAATAGGGAAATAAAGGAGAATTTTCATCGAATTCGTTGGTATTTTTCCACATCTACAGGGTATTGAAGACCTTGAAGCAAGGTCCTCAGATACTAGAAATTTAAGTAGAAAATTCATAATTATCTTAGAAAAAGAATAGAGGACAAATAGAAAAATCCCCAAATCGGATCCAGGGGAGTAGGTGGGACCATACATGGCCATTTGGCCAATAGGAAGACTCTAAACAATCATTAGGGGATCATAATTATTTTTAAAAAAAAAAACCGAAGAATGGAGAACCATACCTGTTATAAGAACACAGCCGCACAAATCAAGATTCCTGAGATCCGGGCATCTGAAGGCAAGGCTAATGACTCCTTTATCACTTATACCCTCACACCAACCCAGATTCAAAGATTGCAACTGGTAGCAACTGCATGCAATAGCCTGCACCCAAAGAGAGCAATAGATGAAAATATTAGATATTTGTAAAATAAAATAAAAGATAGCCCCACTGGGCTTTCTTTCTACTCGTCCATACCTGCAAGGCTTTGTCAGATGCAGCTTTAACACATCCACAGAGATTCAATGCTTTCAAGTTTTTGCAAAAGCTGGCCAAGTAAGCGAGGGCAGTATCACTGAAGGCCGAGCACCCGCTGATGTTCAGCGTGGTGAGGTGAGGGCAACCGTGTGCTAAGGCATATAAGGAACGATCCCGGAGTCTGAGGCTCTTGCTAAGATCCAAATCACGAAGATCATGGCAATACGTTGCAATGGATTCTACTGCGTCGTCCTCAAGCTGAGGTTTATTTTGCCGTAGAGATAGAACTTGCAACTTTGTGAACTTGGGGGCAAGAGATAGAAGAAGGTTGTTCATGCTGTCCTTGCACCTGCGAAAAGTAAATCACAGATACAATGAACTGGAAAAGAATAAGGGTCGCATCCTAGCAAAGGAATCATAATCTTCTAATAGAGAAAGGTGAAAAGTAGACTATGACTCATGAGACCTGTTAGCGAAACAGATCTTTTAAATAACAGTCTTCCTGATCTTATGGGCTTCTTGAAAATGGCACAATAAAACTAGTCTTATGCTTTTGGGACTTGAAATTTTCATAAAAATATTTTCTTCTTTTCAATGAACTACACCACTGTTTCTCCACATCAACATGCTTGTGAAACCTACCCTTCTCTTTTAGAGGCTTTATTGTGTTTCCACACACTTTACATTAATCTTAGGCATACTATTCTAACAAGACGATTCTTGGGGCATGATTGATTCCGTTGTATGAGAGTATACAAGAGTGAACAAGAGTTAGTGATTAGATCGTTAGTCAGCGA
Organism: Spirodela intermedia; assembly: GCA_902729315.2. Classification (NCBI taxonomy): domain Eukaryota; kingdom Viridiplantae; phylum Streptophyta; class Magnoliopsida; order Alismatales; family Araceae; genus Spirodela; species Spirodela intermedia. Next base: position 5,884,030 of record LR746274.1, on the reverse strand, counting down.
ATGCATGTCAAAAATAATTATGGTGCATGTGATATCATACATGTTGTGTAGAATTTTTATGAGTGATATGTGATAAAACTGCAGTGAAATTGTAAAAGCCTCATTATTTATATTGTTCAGACTCTGAGAAAAAGTATGAGAGCAAGTGTACTGATTCTCAGTGAATAATACTACTTGATTCTGAAGGGGTTGTGGCTATATTTTACATGTGTAAGCACTAAAATCTATTATATCTACCCATCGTGAGATGGTTATGAAACATAGAAGAGTTTCTAATATCTCGTAGGCATCATTCTGTTACACTATGCATTGTGGATGCGGCAATTTCTGTCATATTGAAAATGATTAGAAATCCCGCATGTACCTGTTGATTTAGGTTTTTTGGTGATATCCATTAATATTCGTCCTTTTTTGGGGATTATTTCCATCTCACTACATGATTCTTTGGGGAAAAATCGCATTAAACCGAGGGCATTAAATCAGTTATTAATGGTAATACCACGGCGTCCCTCTACTTCAAGATTTATTTGTACCATTCGCCAAAGCAAGTCCATGAACATTAACTAAAACCGACATAAAATAGGAGACCAAAACATGGGAGGCCATGCTCAGCGAAAAGAAAGAAACCCACGATTCTTTCTTTTTATTTTGTTCCCCTTAATGGAAGAAGAGTGCTACCCATCAGCTAGCGTACTCTCAGTTATGGTGTCAAATGGAACAGCCAACGCAGGAGTTTACCTATAAATGGACAGCTGACTTCGTTTCCTAACCAGTAACTCAAGTACCTAGTTTATTACTTTAAAAACAGCATCACAGGAAAATCCAGCAGACAAAGCAGGAAGCCCATACAGAATCGTTACATCAAATGTCAAGATTGAAATTGAATTATTATGTTTGGCTGAAGAGCATCTTCTATTGATAACAAGTGAACGGCATATTATGAAGAATTCAAGTGCAAGAAGTAATAATAAAATCAAGTGCAACTATGGGAAAGCAAGAAAAAGTTACCATGAGAGAGAAAGACGAGTTAGGCCAGCACTGAGGGCCTCTCGCCATCCTGTACACACACCTGAGGCAACTATGACTGTGCGATCGTCAGTGAGTAAAACAATCCGCAACAGAAGTTCCATTGGCAGGTCCTTCCAACCAGTCATAACTGTTCCTGTCCCCTTCATCGCTATCCCACTGGCGAGCATAAGGTTCTGAAACCAGAAATCCAAATCGCTCTTTTCCAACCCTCCTTCAACCATATTCAGTTATGTATACGGCCTAAGAGTAGGGAAAAGAGAAAGAAAATTCATTCGTCAATCCCCAGTGCGAATAAACTACATGAAATTATATATAAGAAAAGGGTGATCATTAAGACTACTAGAAATATCAAAATTAACCACAAAACGGAAATTGCTTAAAAAGCAGATTCTATTGCTACTCGAGAGTCAGGTGATAAAACGTGAAGTCCAGGGAAATCCCTCTCACAAATCTACTTCACATGCTTTCTACATCGATTGGAAGAGGACAGATCAGCAGGAGCAGAAAAAAGAAGTTCAAAGCCTCTTTTCAAGGGCACAAGCAACAAGAAGGAAAACACTATGTAATCACGAAACAAAGGGCTACTAAAGACCAAGCAATGAAAAAAGTGCACAGATTTCGCCGCACATGATCCCAGGGCACCCAAGGAGAAAAGGAATAAATTGTGGTCCCAAAGAGACAGAGAATATAATAGAGGATAACTCGTCCAGAAACATATCCGTTGGCAGACTGAAACAACAAAGTTCCCCATTGAAAAACGCCGGGGAGCAGAATCAATGAGCACAAATGCCATCTCCATCGAATAAAGTTACTAGTCGTCGCTTATGTCAAATAAGCACCGTTCGTCTTCAAGTATCTCCGATATTCGCTCTAGAAAAAACAGCTGGTAGGGCGGAACGACTCGAAGCATCAGAAGTACTAACCCCAAGAAGGAGACTCTTTCTTCTCTCTTTCTCCTCTCTCTCTCTCTCTCTCTCTCTCTCTTCTCTAGTCGAGAGAAAAGTAAGCTTAAACGTACTCTATACGAACAAGTAAAGTTAAGAAACATCCGAAACATTGCCGGCAACAGCCAGCGATTAACGGAGAACAACACGAAATCGAAACAGCCAGCGAAGAACAAATAGGACAACCGATGAAGATCGCCGATCACCTGCGCGGCCGGAGAGGCAACGCCAGCCGGAGGCGAACTACGCTCCAAAGGAACACCGACGAAGACCTCCACGGAATCGGCGACGTCCAGGGCCAAAAGGCGAGAGGCGACTCTCGGTGGCTTGCCGCCGCGCTCGAAGTCTGCGGCCTGAGAAAGCAGGGAGATTCCTGGGGGAGAGAGAGAGAGAGAGACGATGGACAAGGCCACGTACGGGGGGGTCTTAACGAAGAAAGTAGGCGGGCCCCACAGCCGAACAGACCAGAAGGCAGGAGAGAAATCCCAAAGAGTGGTCCCCACCAGAGACGATAGAAATCCACGACAGAAAAATACTAGCCATATTGTCACAATTGTTTTTTTGGTATTTTGCTTAGCCCCTAGCCCGGCCCGGCCCGCCACCGCTTATTTTCGGCCTTTGCATTTCTAAAATCGGGCCCGGGCCGCGGGCCTCTCTTACTCTGGGCTGCATAGGGCGTCCACCACCCACTCGGGCCTCTTCTCTTGGATTTATTGAACAAGATCGGGGCGGGCCTCGGCTTCGGTTTTAAACCGGGCCGGCCCTGTCCCAAATCTTTTAAATACGGAGGGGGGATGAATGATTATTTTCGGGCCCATTTAATTTTTTTCATCGATCTTTTTTATGCCTCCAGATAATCCTATGCTGGTGAGTAAGGTGTCATTATCCACACGCAGTACGAACTATTAACTAAAGGATTGACCACCACTTTTTACAAAAATACGTAAATACCCTCTCTGACCCTCGTATATTAAAATTACCTTTATTACTGGACTTTTTAAATTTAATTACTTATAAATAGTTATTAGAAAATATTTTTCGAAAGTAGAGACAGAATAGTCCGAATATTGTTTGGGTATCGCGTCACGGACGAGACAAACAGCCCACCAAAAAATGTGTTCGGTGGCCCAGTAAATAGTCCAGGCCCATTAGTAGCGTGCCGATTAGTCCGGAGCGCAAAACCGTCGCCACGTGTCCAGTCCCTTTTCTATCACACCGTGGTTAACGTGCAAGCGAGGACCGTGGCTGTTCAACTAACGAACCCTTCAGAAGTCAAAGCCAGTTGGCCATTCCAAATTAATATTTTTTGAATTTTTTTTATTCAATTTTTTGTATAATTCTGGATATTTGACCGGATGATAATATTGAATATAAAACTATATATATATATATTATAAAATCCTGTCCCCAATTATCCTGCGGGGTATTACCAGGGAGGATAAATCAGAGAATTCCCAGCGTGTCCATCGAGGGTGAAGCTACTAGAAGAAGGGCAGATCCATTAATGGCGGCAATGGGAGCAGCGGGCGCCGCAGGCTCGATTGCTCCCAAGATCCCTCGGCTCGTGAGGAGTCTCCCTCCCAGTAGCAGGCCCCATCCACCTCCCGGATTCCTCAAACGGCTTCCCTTCGCCGGTAATTGCCGTCATTGTTCTGGCGACGATCGTAGGGGTGTTGGGGGTGCAGGAGTTGTACCTACCGCTGCCGCCACCGCTGCCGCTGCCGCTTCAATGGTGTACGAGAGGGAGCTCGCAGTAGCGAAGAAGGCGGCGTCGCTCGCGGCGCGCCTCTGCAAGGTAATGCGCATGGCCTGTAACCCTAGGGCCTTCTGCATCCCCGTGTCTTTCTTGTGGATCCATCAGATTCTCTCGCATCCACTTTGACCTTCAGTTGGAAGAAAACTCTCTCTTCAGTTGTAACCCTAGGGTACTGGGAGTTGATTCATCCAGGATGGAATACTCTCGCTCGTTGGGATGCGAAGTATAAGTGTTCCTTGAATGTTTTTGATTGCCACTTCAGTATCTATACGTGAATCGAAATATTTTTCTTTCCGGAGAATAGGTGGCATGTTCCTATGATTCTCGGTGAAGCTCTCTGCTCCCTTGGATGCGCACGTATGGTTTTTAGAGTAGGCATAGATCCAGAACTTTCAAATGACTATATGCAAATGTGTCTGTCGAACCTGTTGAGCATGTACGCTGGCAGTATGCTGTGTGATATTAGTTTTATTAGAAGCCCGTTCCTTGACTAGCATTGTTAAATCTCTTTAGCAGTGGCCGTATGTTGGAGACAACTTACTGTTCCATGCGAATTTACTCCATACGACTTTAGTTATTCTTTAACCTATTTTCAAAATGATATTTCATTTGGTGTCTCCTTGAGTTTGTGTTTTCTTGTTTCTAATTTTGTTTTTTTTGTGATATTGCAATTTGATTAGATTTTGAAAGTTATTGAGAACTATATTTTCTTTATCATTTCAGTCTGTACAAAAGTCAATACTACAGTCAGATGTCCAATCAAAATCGGATAAAAGCCCAGTCACTGTGGCAGACTATGGTATGAAAGTAAATTCAATTGATGTAATATATCTACATCCTGTTGCATAATTCTGTTACAAGATGATCTCCGCTGACAAAAAATGGAGTCCCATCTTCTAACACTGTTGTATTGTATCAATATGGACGTTTGACATAATAAGGTACTTAAGAACTATGCATTCATGATGGTTTTCCACGGGTTTAGTTTTGCTGCCAATTCCCTTCTATTAGTATGACATATAAAAGAATATTATTCGATTGGAGTCAAGTAGAAACTTTGCGAAGTCATTTATGGAGCAGGTAGAAACATCTGAAGTACATAATTCATTACAAATATATCCTATAACCATGACCCCTCTATTTCCTATTGGATTTTTGTTTCATGATTTTCAGGGTCACAGGCAGTGGTTAGCTTTGTTCTGGAAAAAGAGCTGTCTACCTCATCGTTTTCTTTGGTGGCTGAGGAGGTGAAAACCCAACTGGTGTTTTCTTTAGTACTTATTACAGTCTCTATCAAATAATTTCTGCAGTCCCTGGCCACGTGATTTAAAACTATTTCTCTAGGAATCAGGAGATCTACGGAAAGATGGTGCCCAAGAAACTCTGAACCGTATCACTGAACTTGTGAATGATACTTTATCTGCTGATGGCACATACAAAGTTTCTTTGACAGCAGACGATATATTGGCTGCTATTGATAGAGGCAAGTCAGAAGGTGGCCCTTCTGGGCAACACTGGGTGTTGGATCCCATAGATGGCACAAAAGGGTGAGTATCATATCTTATGATTCTCCTAGTATCTCATCAAAGCAAGCTCTCCTTGTTCACAACTCCTCTTAGATCAGAAACGAGAATGTTTCAACTTTTTCATGCCCATCTGGCTCATCCTTCAAAACAAAATCGCCAACGAAAAGTATGTGGACTGTTTTTCGATGAATCAATTGCATATGGATCAAGTCAAAAGACTCATGAATCGGATCAAGGCTGGACTGATCCACTGCCAAGTTCATATTGGATCCTCTGCTTCTGCAACAGGATGGGGAATTGCCTTCAGGCTGTTCCAGAAGGGACTGCGTTATGAGTGTGGGCTACCATGCTGCCTGATTCCAATCTATGTCAATCAACCCCTTGACCATGCCACGAATCCAATAAAAACCCCACTGATGATACCTGCTGTGAAACCTAATGAACCAGAACCATGTTTTTCTATCATATTACAAGACTCCCACTTTTCAATGATTCCGAGGAAGAATCATAAATCATTAACTTACTTCTTGTTTTCATTAAGCTTTAGTCTTCACGTGACAACATCTGCGATAGGTACTGTCGTCCTTTTTCTTATATGAGATGGTACTGGCAGAGCTCTTTCATACAGCGTATCATTTCAATATTCTTCTGTTCTTGTTCTTTATATCTTCAACTTCAAAGTCCCTGAAACAGGCTACGCACATCTTCCTACTGTACATTGAACTAGAGACACTGATTGATTTCATAATCCGATCATGGCGTAGGTTTTTGAGGGGAGATCAGTATGCAATAGCCCTAGCTCTACTAGACGGAGGACAAGTCGTGCTTGGCGTCCTCGGTTGCCCAAACCTCCCTTTGGCAGCTCTTCACGATCACAAGCATTCCCCTCAGAGCCCAGTCGGCTGTCTTTTCTCTGCTAAGCTCGGCGCTGGGACTCACATGGAGCTGCTAGATGGTTCTTCACCAACGAAGGTATCTGTCTCTAACATATATGGAAAAAAGTAAATGCCATATCTTTTGTACTTGATTATTATCGAGAGAATTGTAGAACACGGGGATTAATTAATATAATGAAATTCATAGAAGAGTCCAAATTGGTTATGAAATCTACACGAACTACTCCAATCCAGGTGCAGGTCAGCGCTGTTGAGGACCCCGCGGATGCATCCTTCTTCGAGTCATTCGAAGCTGCCCACTCCTCACATGACCTGTCTAGCTCCATAGCCAAGGTATGGCGCTGTCTAGCTTCTTGTGTGGAATTCTATTTTCTAGGGCTGATTCCGATTCCTTCCACCTCCGCGCTGGGGAATAGAGACTCGGAGTCCAAGCTCCCCCGGTCAGAATCGACAGCCAAGCTAAGTATGGGGCATTGGCCAGGGGCGACGGGGCCATCTATCTGCGTTTTCCGCACAAAGGCTACCGTGAGAAGATATGGGACCATGCGGCAGGGTCAATAGTCGTCACTGGTGCGTTGACTCTTTCCTCCCCTTTTGGATTCTTTCTTCTGTGGAAGTATTAGATTTCGCAGTCTTTCATGTGTTGGATGTAATCATCTGATGGTGATCATCTTCGATTAGAGTTTTAGGAGAAGAGGGCTCGATCTCTGTCTTTCAGGTGTCGGATTTGATCATCCGATATGGATCATCTTAGAGAGAGAGAGAGAGAAGGTGCTATCTGGGGAAGTTTAGATTGGATTTCGCTGTCTTTCATGCATTGGACATAATCATATAATCTTGCTCATCTTCGATTAGAGATTTAGGAAAAGAGGGATCGATCTGTCTCTCAGATTCTGGATTTGATCATCAAAGAGAGAGAGAGAGAGAGAGAGAGAGAGAGAGAGAGATGGGTTGATTGGGGGGTTTGCTTATACTGCTAATGAGTTATTAAAATGGCGTTCTGCAGAGGCCGGAGGGGTGGTGGCTGATGCAGCGGGGAAGCCGCTGGATTTCTCCAAGGGCAAGTACCTGGACCTCGACACGGGCATCGTCTCCACCAGTCAGAAGCTGATGCCCGCTCTTCTAAGTGCCGTCCAGGCTTCCTTGAGAGAGACATCCGAGTCCGTCGGACGGCTGTGATCCTTCCCATCTCTCATCTCTCTCTCTCTATCTCTATCTCTATCTCGACAGCATCTACCTTATACCTGGTTTTTTCTGTGGTCTTACTATTTGGGTGGGCTGTTTGGTGGGTTTGAGTATGGGGCCGGGCGGCTCCGTAAAGGACGGTGGGCCTGGAAGATGTAGAATGGGCCGCTTTCTCAGGAAAATTAGGCCGGGCTAGGCTTTTATCGGGGAGGGGTGTGAGTCCTGCACATAAATGACCCTCTTTAATTTTTCTTTTATATCATTAATGCCCACGACTTTATTTGGATAGGAAAATCATAAAGGCTTAATCTGAACAATATTTCAACGGGGAATACTTCCATAAATAGAAAAAAAATATGCCGCTATTATTTCCCGAAACTCGGGAGTTACAAAAGTAAACCCTCCCCCGCTCCCCCGGTGACGTCAGAACTAAGAGAAAAACCTCCCCTCCCCTCGGTACGAAAAGTCAAATTGGCCGCACTTCTAACTAAAAGTCAACGCCTGCGAAAACAGAGGGAGGTCCCTCCCCTTCTTTCCCCTTCCCTTAGCAGAGAACGAAGAAGAGCTAAAAGGTGAGGTCTTTTGGATCCTCGATGATCTGCGCCAGGGTTTGCAGGAACGCCGCGAGGTCAGCTCCATAAATAATCCGATGATCGGCCGTCACATTCACCTGCATGATCGAAATCTCCCCCGTTTTCAGAACCTTCAAGAAGCCTAAAAACCCTAAACTGAAACCCTAACTGGATTTCGAGAGAGAGGGGAGGAACAACTGACAGCTTCATATGTGGAGAGGGAAATCGATGATGAAGATGAGTGCGCCAAAACCCTTAACTGAGACCCTGGTCGGATTTCTCGTGATATGGGAGGAACTGAAACCCTAGACTGAAACCCTAATTTGAAACCCTTCTTGGATCTCTTCTCAGGAGAGAGGGGAGGAACAACTGGCAGCTTCATATGTGGGGAGGGAAATTGATGATGAAGATGTGTCTAACAAAACCCTGAACTGAGATCCTGCTTGGATTTCTCATGATATGGGAGGAACAGAAACCCTAGACTGAAACCCTAATTTGAAACGCTAAACTGAAACCCTTCCTGGATCTGTTCTCAGGAGAGAGGTGAGGAACAACTGACAGCTTCATATGTGGAGAGGGGAAATTGATGATGAAGATGAGTACGCCAAAACCCTTAACTGAGACCCTGCTTGGATTTCTTATGATATGGGAGGAACTGAAACCCTAAACTGAAACCCTTCCTGGATCTCTTCTCAGGAGAGAGGGGAGGAACAACTGGTAGCTTCATATGTGGGAAGGGAAATTGATGATGAAGATGAGCGTGACAAAACCCTGAACTGAAAGCCTGCTTCGATTTCCCATAAAATGGGAGGAACCTGGAATTAAGTTTGATACGGGGGAGAAATTGTAGAAGATGATGGTACCTGCATCTGACTCTTCACCCCGATCCGACCGTCCTTGGTGGCAACAACGCTCGGCTGGGATGCTCCAACGGCCATGATCGCTCCCTGGAGCAAGCGGACAACCGATCAATGCGATCAGAGTTTCTGGAAGAAGGCTCGAGGCCTGGAGTCCCAGATCCACTTACAGTGCCAGGTGGCAGGATGGCGTCAAAGCGATCTACTCCGAACATGCCAAGGTTGGAGAGAGTGAACGTGCCTGAAAAGCACAGAAAGAAAAAAAAGGGCAGTCAAGCACAGGAAGAACCGAGCTGCAGGCAGAGAAGAGGAGAAATGGAGCAGACTAATCCTGCTCTATGGGTTTTCCTTCTTCTTATGATTGATCCTTAGTGCACTGAAAGTTGCAAAAAGATGGAGACGAATTTCCCCATTTTGAAGATGAAGATGAAAATCATGAGGACATCATCCCTTGTTCATAATCCACTCTTCCCACTGCTAAGTTTTTCTATAAATGTTAACGTTGCCACCTCAAGCCGTCCAGAATCAGGTAGCTGACCACCGATTGTCTACCACACTTCTTCAACCTCTTTCAAGCTTTGGGTCCCCCTGTAGGAAGGATCCATTATCTCAGCCAAGCTATCCACGTTGACTTACTTTGACATCTCAAGCAGAGTGTAGAAATTGTTTCCATGCTCATTCCAAGTATTCTCTAACTCATCCATCCCAAATGCCCCTTCGAGAGGGAAGATCAACAACAAGATCAAAACTCCTCATTATGAAAGTAGCCTTCTGTAGATGGGCCGATTGGGCCCTTTCCAAGGTGTGGGGATGACCCATGGACTGGCAAATGGGTCCATCAAATGTTTTATTACCTGGGTCAAGAACATGTGACTACGCGGCAAGCAGAAACTCTGAAGGTTGACTCGAAAGAAGAGACTGAGAGGGTAGACAATAGTTTTCTAGCTTCTCTTGGTCGATGTCTTGGTCAGGCCAGCCTCCAGAGGTGATGCCAAAACATTCTCAAGCCTGGTCAAAGAAGCTCGATCAGTCATCCTTTTTCCATTCCTCTCTATCAGTAATGTTCCAGCAGTTGTAGTAAATATCGTACCCATTGAAGAAGACAATCGGACGCAAAAAAAATTGCATTTTTAAACCTTAAGAAATGGTGCCTATCAATGAACGCTAGATTAACTGCAGCATCTATCATAAGCTCGGTATATTGCCTTTTTAAAAGCATTCTTGATTATCACCATCAGCTTACCCATTCAACAACGTTGACCAGGAGATCATCATATCCTCTTAACAGCCCCCAGAAATGAGGAACCAGAAAAGGGCTCCTCCGCACCTGGCCGCCACACTTCCAGGACGCCAAGATCAGCTTCGTACGGAACCTCAGTGGTGTTTCTTACCACAGCCCCAACATGAGAGATTAGCATATTAGCTTGCCAAAATAGTTCTCTAGAAAACAAATGATGGAGTAATTAGCCCCGACAAGGTGTATCCCAAACACTCTTCTGTTCTTCCATTAGCTGACACCCGTACTCCTGTAACTGATATCTACAACGCCAAGTCCTGATAACTGAACCAATTATCCGGTTGCAGAGACAGTCCTCTTGAGGAGAAACAGAAAAGAGGAGTAAAGCTTCCTACTCTTCGTTGCCATATGTAAAAGAAGAAATATTCTCATTTTCCTCATTTTCCCCATCGTAGAAAAGGGAAATGCTAAGACAATATTGTAAAATTCAGAATTAACCAAACCACCGTCAGGCAATCTAAATTTTGGTGATATACGATCACTGTTGTCATCTCATTTCTCACACTCTTCCGAATTTAAATATAGAGGCCATCTGAAGAGCCTCTTCGGTATAATGATTTAGTGAAATCTACGACCACCAGTTACTAAAGCATCAGATGATAATACCCTTTCGTTAAAACCAGGCAGAAATGGAAAGAGATGCTAGGTGGACCATAAACGTTGCTAGAACGCGAGCAAGCAACGAGTTACCTGTGTTGTACTCCTGAGGTTGAAGCTGCTTTGCTCGAGCCTTATCAACCAATTCTTTCCACTTCCTCGACAAGGAATAAATATCGACCTGAAAGTGCGACCATTAGCAGAGCTCCATGGACAGGGGGAAAGAAACGGAACGAGTAACTACAAGCAACGCGAAGAGTAAAAACCTTGTCAGCTTCCTGAAGAACAGGCGTGATCAACCCACCATCAATAGCCACTGCCACGGCGATGTTGATGCTACTGTTATAGGTGAAGCTCTGACCATCTCTGCAGCTGGAGTTGACGACTGGATGCTTGGCCAGAGCCATTGCCGTTGCCTTTGCTAGCAGCGCAGTCATGGTCACACCCTTTGACTTAATCTATATTCAATTGTATGAAGCCGTAAAATAAGAGCAAATAAAAACATTCAAGGAGAGATGAAAATCTTCAACGAGATTGCATGTCAAGAAAGGCGCAGAATATATTACTTTCTTGTATAAAACATCGAGCGCATCAGTTGTGATGGTGTACCCGACCCTGAACGTCGGAACCGAGAGGCTATTCACCATGTTCCTGCTTACTGCCCCCTGCATCGCAGAAAATGGAACAACCGTCCCCAGCTCGACCGATGGAGAACTTGGAGGCTTCGCCGGGGGGGAGTGCCTTCCTGGCTGTGGGCTAACCGCCACAGAAGCAACTGCTCCAGAAACAGCAGCTGCTTCCACGTCTTTAGCCACAATTCTCCCCATCGGGCCACTCCCGACAATTGACGCTAATTCCACCTTCAGCTCCTTGGCGAGCTTTTTAGCGTAAGGGGACGCTACGATCCGCGCACCGCCGTCGGAAGCCGGATGAGCTGAAGCCACTGCAACAGGGATCGGAGGAGCAGATTTGATCGGCGCCGGAGGAGGGGGAGCGGAGGAAGGCACGGCCGGCTGAGAGCTCTCCGCAGGAGGAGACTGGGGAACTTCCGCAGCAGCCGGGGATGCCGATCCCGCCGCCGCCTCCGCCTTCGATTTGGCTTCCGAGATCTCCTCCTCGGTCTCCGCGAGAAGAGCAATAGCAGATCCAACGGCCGCCACGCCTCCTTCGTCCACCATAATGGCGGCGAGATAGCCGTCGTAAAAGGTCTCGACGTCCATGTCCGCCTTGTCTGACTCCACCACGACGACGCTCTCTCCTTTGGACAGCTTTTCCCCCTCGTTCTTAACCCAGGAGACGATCTTCCCCTCGGTCATGGTGGAGCTCAGCGCCGGCATGAAGATCTCCCGAATCTTCGCTACCACCACCCCCGGCGGCGCTGAGGTCCGCCCCATCCCAGGGGCGGCATTCCGGCCGGCCGCGCCGAGGAGCTTCAAGGTCGATGGAGATCCCAGGAACGAGGTGCCGATCAGCCCCGCCATCGCCAAAGACTCCGAGATCCCTCTGCTTCTTCTTCCTCAGCTGCTGCGGCTTCCAACTGGAAGTGGATGGGGAAGGTGGAAATCAGGTGGGGCCCACATTGGGATCATCGAAGCGACGGCGGATATCTCGATAGGCCATCTTTCCCCTGCCCGTCTCGAGCCGGCCCACAAAATCCGATTTATTAATTACAAATACTCATTTAAATATTTTTATTAAACAATGAGATTTATTTATCGCGTTTCAAAGAATTTAAGTGGCGATAATAATTACATAAATTTAAATCGGTGCTTCAACTTTTTTCATTAAAATTATAAATAATGCACTCTATTAATGCGGCATTTAAAGAAAATAAAAGGAGCAAAAAGAAAAAAACCTAACTGATTATCGATCAGACCGTTGACTGAGACATGCGGGAAGATCTTCCACCGAAATGAAAATTTTATTTATTCTTTACAATATCTTAAATACCGAGGGGAAGTCAAACTTTCCTATAATAGAGATATATTATGTTGCACCAACTCGAATCTCGAGTCCTCTTCTAAACAAAGAGGCGGCGCCACCGCCGCCGCCGGCAATGATAATCTTCAAGAAGCGAGCGTCCGCCGTGAGGTTGACTACGACGGCGGCGGCTCCGGCTTGGCTTAGTAGTCGGACTTGAAGGGGCGGTAGGTCTTGAGGTCGAGGATAACTCCGGCGACGGAGCCGGCGGCGGCGGCGGCGGAGATGACGAGGCAGGCTGCGCTGAGCATCTGCAAACAGACCCACCGTGGGCTCCACCGGGGGATCCTCTTCTGGTTGATGTACATCTCCACGGGGAAGTAGACGGTCAACGGCCAGAAACCGAGAGCCCCCAGGAATCCCACGACGTCGTTGAAGAAGGGGAGCAGCATGGAGATGACGGTCGTGACGACGACGAAGGCGGTGCGCCAGAGAAGGCGGAAGGCATTGACCCGGATGGTGGCGGCGCCGCCGGGAAGGAGGCGGAGGGGGTGTTCACCGTTGACCAAGCGGGAGTGGGGCCAACGGCGTGGGGCCCAGGACTCGACGAAGGCGAAGAGGGGCTGGCAGTAGACTTGGTAGGCTCCGACAAGGTGGATGACGATGGCGGCGTTGGCGGCGTCGAGGAGCCAGAAGGGCTCGAAGAAGCCGAAGCTGGTAAGGAGGTTGCCGGGGGCGGCGTCACCGAACGCGGCGTAGCCGGCGCAGCCGCAGAGAAGATAGAAGACCGTGGTCACCGCCACGCTCAGGAGCGCAGCCCTCTTCATCGTTTTCGCCTCCGACGGCGGCGACTTCACGGTGTCCTGCCGGATGACGCCGCCAACCAGAAAGAAAAAGTCAGCCGCCGGGCATTCTCTCTCTCTCTCTCTCTCTCTCTCTCTCTCTCTCCATCTGTCTATCTATCTCGACGTTACCTTCTGAATCACTAGTAAAAGTCGTCGATCAAAACTGCCCCTGATTTATACCTGGCTTTCTCTAATTTGGGTCTCATTTATCTCTCTCTTCTCGCTCTCTGCCTCTCATTTCCCGTACTTTTCTCAAGGACTGTAGACTTGACTTCAGTGAAGCTCAGCAAGGATAGTCAATGGGGTGGGGCGTTGACCTCCAAGTGATATATCAGCGGAAGGACTCTATTTATTGAGTGAGCGAGGTACCTGGATTTCGATGAGGATGATGGAGTAAGAGTACGCGAAGGCGATGTCGCCGAAGGCTTGGAAGGTCCGCCACATCTTCTCAGTTTGGGTGATGGGCCCCACGCTGATCCCCGTCAGACTGCCCTTGAAGCCTTTGTTTGCTGAGTAAGGTCAATTCGTTAAATATTTATAACAACATCCTAAAAATGTTTACTTATTTATGAAACTAAGAAGATAACAATCATGGGATGCTCATATTGATTTAATTTTTTATGTAATGCAATTATAGATGAGTGTTTTGGTAGACCATTTTTCTGTCAATATTACGTTAATTTAAGATTTTATTTAAATGATTGGAGAAAAATTATAAGAAATTACATTATTTAAAGTTATCATGCTTTTGATTGACTTGGTATAAATTTATGCTCTCATCCTGCAAAAAATCATAAGAATATGTTCAGTGGTTTTATCATTCAACAAATTGAGAACTTATGAGGTTTTTTTATAACTAATAAAGGTCAAATAATATCCTATTTAGGTGTCAAATAATACTAATAATAATACTGAGGAAATTTTAATGATGAATATTTGATAAAACAATCATGTAATAACTTGGAAATTATAAGATATAACTTGACGAATTACTTAGATTTATGTCTATTATTTTTCCAACATTAAATCAATTAATCAATAATGAGTGAAGCACATACATGCATGTATATATTTTTACATAATCAAATATTCTGATGAAAGAAAGGTACCAGTCAAAAGGTTTCATGATTTACAAATAAAATGCAAAAAAAGCTGGAAATTACAAATTTTCTTTCTAATAAATAAGCGTTAAATAAAAATAAAAAGAGGTTCAAACGGTATAATAAAAGTCAATCAACAATTTATGGATTTTATTTCATTTTCTGCATACCCTAATAAACCAACTAAAAAATGTCAATAGTTCCAAACCATCAGAATTTAAAATTTAATTCAATTTTTTTTACAAGAAATCATCCAGCTACTTGTGAAAACATTATATTAAAGAGTGAATGAATTCTCAATAACAAACCTCGTGTTTGTTCAAAATACCCAGAAAAATAAAAGTCAATGATATCTGATCATATGCAATCCGATTGCCTATAACTACAAAAATTAATCAAATAATAACAATATTATTAAATATAAAATCAGACGGACGATGAACCGAAGGAAATTCATGGACGTAGTCAAACTTCGTGCGATGAAAACACATACCTACGACTTGAGCGATCCCAAGAGCGAGGCCGATGGAGGAGTAAGTGAAGGACATGACGGCTGCGACGATGGAGAGCCACCATATCTGGTCAAACCCGGGGATCTGCGAGAAGATGATCTCGGTCGCCCCGAAGGCGATCATGTATGCGTTGCTTGACACGTGGCAGGGACCATCGTGGCCCTTCCGATGGAAGCAGTCGGCCCTCCTGATGGCCCTGCTCGTTGACAGACATCACAACGGGTGCGTCAAGACCAGACCACGAGTCATCAACCTCACCGTCCGATCCGATTCCAACGGCTGAGATGTATACTCACATCATGCTGATCGACGCCGCAATGGTGTACCCAATTGCCACCCCGAAGATGTTCGCGTACTGGATCCACCCGCAGATCTTCACCTTCATCCCACCTGAACCCAGGTCAAATTTACAACAAAAAAATTAGAAAAAATGAAAAAAAAGATCATAAATAAGACGATAAAACTTTGGTGTGGGGGAGGTTTTATAAAGAGGGCGTTGACCGAGATTGGCGGCGACGGCGTCCATGTAGGTGTAGTTCCTCTTGCCGGCGGCGGGGTCGCCGGAGCGGTAACAGTCGGAGAGGAGGGAGGAGGTGTAGTAGGTGACGGCGGAGAAGAGAAGCATGGCGGCGGGGCCGGCGACCCATCCGAGTTGACCGATGGCCCACGCAAGAGAGAGGACGCCGGATCCGATCACTGCCGTGATGATGTGGGCACTCGCCGTCCACACGGTCCCTAGCACCACCATGGCGGAGCAGCAAGGTCAGAGGTTGAAGAAGAAGAAGAAGGTGGGGCTTGAGGAGGAGGGAGGAGGGAGAGGGGAGGAGGAGGTTTTCTGACCTGTTCTCTTGAGGCGGCCGTCGTCGTCGTAGCACTTGCTGGGGCCTAGGGTTTGATGCTGCTTCCCCAGGTCGATGGAGAAGCTGGACCCGTGATGGTGGTGGCCTCTGGTGGCGCCGCCGCCCTCCGCCATTCTTGTTCTCCGCTGCCCTCCGCCGCCGCTGTCCTGAAAGAGGAGGAGAGGATAGAGAACGGGGTTTCTTTTAGAGAGAGAGAGGAGTCAATGAGATCGACTGCTCTGCGGATAATTTGCAGAACGCTTCCCTAAGCTCACAGAAACCCAGAAATCCATGACAGCTGATATCTATGAAGTGAGGGGATTCTCAAGCGGGATTAAGATATGGGGAGAGAGAGAGAGCAACGTGTTCTTAGGGGGATAGCAGAGGGATGAGACTTGGCGAGGTCGGGGACATAGGCTCTCTCTCTCTCTCTCTCTCTCTCTCTCTCTCTCTCTCTCTCTCTCTCTCTCTCTAAAATAGAGATCCTGATCGAGTTAGGGAGAAGATCTGTTCACACTTGCAGAAGACCCGGTGGCAGCGCTACGTGGTAGCTCGAGGATATTGAATGCCGGTGAAGTCCCAAGATCGAGAGACCTCGCTCCTCTCTCTACACTCTCCACGTACCTCACCCCCTCCCTCTCCCTCTCTCTCTCTCTCTCTCTCTCTCTCTCTCTCTCTCTCTCTCTCTCTCTCTCTCTCTCTCTCTCTCTCTCTCTCTCTCTCTCTCCCTCCCTCCCTCCTTTCCTCCGCCATGTCCAACTTAATGAGAACTCTGAGGCGCGAGAAGAAGATGAACAAGGAACAGGGGCAACTAAGAACATCTCCTTACCTCCTCCCACTGGCCTTGTCGGCGGACCACAGCCGGCGTAACGGCGGTCTGCCGCTGCCGGTGGAGTGATGGTCTCCGCGGGGAGGGCTTCTGCCCTCGACCACGCTTATATAGTATTGATGAACAGAGATAAAGAAGGGAGGGAGATTGAGATATTAGAGAGAAAGAGAGTGATCGCACGTGCAAAGGATTTCATCCATCCATCCATCCTTGCTGCCGGAGAATCAGATTCCCCTTAAAACATGATCCACCTTCTCACGCACTGTAATTCTAAGTGAAGAAGAAGAAGAAAAGACAGACGTATAAATAGCTGGATATATAGATAGACAGAGAGAGAGAGATAGACAGATAGAGGCAGGCAGTGGTAGATAGATTGATAGAAAGAGAGAGAGAGAGAGAGAGAGAGAGAGAGAGAGAGAGATCTATTTCTGGACTTCCTTATTCATCTCTGCTTCCGCCTTCATCTCTCCCCTCTTCTCTCTGTAGCCCTCGTGGAGAGTCGCATGCAGAAGAGGGGGGGGAGTTGGGTCTTCTGTCTATGACTTATCAACGGGCCCCTCGGATTCGAAAGGATGGCTTCTTTGAAGGGGATAAAGTGTAGGAGGGGAAAGGCGATGGTCGTCTATTGATGGTTCTGGTTTGAAGGTCTCCCACCCCTCGTTCTTATGCTCTTCACACTCTCGGAGGTCTGGGTTCGTCGGGGAAAGACTCGGAGAATCTGAGTTTCCAATGGAGGACGAAGAAGAAGAAGCGTAGATCTCTCCCTCTCTCTCTCTCTGAGAAATGTCAGGATGATCTCACGTTCGGTCCGGCTCTTCGTAGAGAGAGGGGAGAGAGAGAGAGAGAGCTTCAAGATCTCTGTCATCTACCCACCGTGGAGCGATGCGTTCTCTCAGTCGGCCTCTGCTATCGTCATGTGTTTGCCCGACAATTGAAGATGCGCATTGAAATGCGGAGATTGTGGCCCATATTTCAAGTTGATCGAGAAAGAGCTTTTGACTTCTATTTTTCTAGAATTAGATGAGCCAGAAGCGACGAATCCACGCAGTCAGAAGTTGAGACTCTCTCTCTCTCGCTCGCTCGCTCGCTCGCCGTGGATGGACATTTCGTCAGAAACATGGACAGATGACGTTTGGAGAATATAGTTATCGCATGAGGAGAGATGGGGAAGGGGGGAGTCGGCAGGAAGAGAATCAAGGTGAGTGCAGATGATAAGAAGAAAATAAAGGAGAGATGGAAGTACCCACCTGCGAGAGAGAGAGAGAGAGAGAGAGAGAGAGAGAGAGAGAGGTCTCGGAACTTGAGGGGGGTACAGAGGGAACGATCTATCTCATCAACACAAGAGAAACATCGCATGTCGAAGCTCACTGCATCATTCGATATGGGAGCACCATCTTAACCTGATGTTCACATCATATCTTGAACCCATACTACAAAAAACGATAACGAAATGTATATACTCTTAGAAGAGAGAGTAAGTAACTCTCTCACTAACATCATTTAAGGAGAGAGAGAGAGAGAGAGAGAGAGAGATGCAGAGAAGTTGGTCTTGAAGCTGCTGACACCACAATCGTGTGTGAGAGAGCGGGTAGCCGCCGGCGGAAGAGAGCCGTCGCTGGTCCTTATACAGCCGTAACTCAAGTGAATCGTATTCAACGGTCGGGTATAACTTATACCAACCGTGTGGACGACTCGCTTAGAGAGAAAAGGAGGGAGAGGAGTATAAAATAAAATAAAATAAGGTACAACTGTAATTCCCCTTCTGACAATTGGAAGATTGTCTTTTTAGCCAAAACTATCATAAATCGGAGGGTGAACTACCTGACAATTTAATATATAAACCAAATCCAGAAGGGAAAATAAAGCGTATCAAAAAGGAAACACTAACGTCATCTAGCTTGAGAGAGAGAGAAAGGGGAAGGGGGGTGGGGGAGAGATGCAAGAAGTGGGAAGATTACCTTTTTACCTACAGCTAGAATACATTGGAGAGTGAACCACTTGAAAATTTCATTTATAAACCAAACCCAAAAGGGAAACTAAAAGTCATCTAGAGGGGGAAACACTTTCTCTCTTACTACATCATCTAGCTATAGAGAGAGAGAAAGATGCAAATAAGTTGGAAGATTGCATTCTTTGAGATCATCTGAAAGCTTGATTTATAAATCAAATCCAAAATGGAAAATAAAAGCCTTCAAGAGGAGGAAACACTCTATCTCTTGCTAACATCATTTAACTAGAGATAGAAGATAGAGATGCTGATAAGTTGGAAGATTCTATTCTTAACATGAGGTAGAATATATCTAAGGGTGACCCCCTTGACAATTTCATCTATAAACAAAACCTCAAAAGGGAAAATAGAGGGTATCAAGAGAAGAAAACATTTTCTCTCACTAGCATCATCTACCCAGTGTGTGTGTGTGTGTGTGTGTTTGTGAGATAGATAGATAGATAGATAGAGAGAGAGAGAGAGAGAGAGAGAGAGAGAGAGAGAGAGGGAGATGTAGAGAAGTTGGAAGATCATCCTCTTATGAAGAGCTAGAATACATCAGAGGGCATATCACATGATAGTTTCATTTATAAATGAAACCTACGAAAGAAAATACGGGGCATCAAGAGGAGAAAATACACACTCTCTCTCTCTTGCTTGTAGAATCTACCTAGAGAGTGAAATAGAATTGTAGAGAAGTTGAAAGATTGACTTCTCATTTATAACACCACTTTTATGTGATAAGTAATGCATAATTAGTATATTTGGTGCATTAGTTCATGTTAAATGATATAAACTTAAAGGGGAAATCAAGTATACTTTAAATTTATTATGTGAAGTAGATACTTAATGCATGGTTTTTACATACTTTTTATAGCATGTTTATATTTTAAATACTTTTTGATCATATGTTAATATGCTTTTACCTGATATTTTTTATCTTTAAAGTTGTCATTATTAGAGCCAAAATTATGATTAATAGTTAAAATTATTTTTATATATAAATAATATTTCTTAATTTTGGTGGTTTTTTTAATATTTTCGAAATATGTGTTGATTTATAAAGGAATTATGAGCCCATTAAGGCCTTCGTCAATTTATTTAAATAAATTAAAATGATTTGGAAAGTGGGTGGAAATGGGTGAAAACATCAAGAAACAGCAAGAAACGACCAAAAACAGATAAAAAATGGGTGAAAAAATGGAAGTTGATCCTCACTGAAAATTAAACTCTTTTTTACCAAGTTGATTCTTTGCTATTTATAATAGATTCTATATCTAATGGGACTATAAAAACTTTTGATTTATGACAAAGGGTCACTTTTTTCTTCTTCTTTTTGCAAATGATGGGCGACAATGTTCTATTGATTTTCATCAATTTCTCATGTTAATTTAGATAAAAATATGATATTTAAATCATTTCTTACTTGAATGAATTGAGAAACTCGATTTCTAAAAGAAGTATTCAAGATTTTGCTCAAACAAATTTGCCCTTACATCCCCCATGTTAAAGGGAAAATCCTAATTTCAATCCATTTTCTGTCCAATTTCATACTGTTTTTAGTTCGTATTAGCTTTAATTTTATTTAAAAAGTAGATTCTACAATAAAAATTAATTAATTTGTTTTAAATTTAAAATTTGTTGATCTAGCCTCTTCCTCGATGTCAAAGGGGAATTTTTGATTTTTTCTTGTGTTTAATTGAATCTAAGCTTGTTTACTATTCCTATTTCTTTCATTTTTGAGTATATTTTGTATAGTTTTGGTAAATAAATTATTCATATCTCCTCTATTGAGAGAACCCACTCATGAAGCTTTTTCTCTTTTTTGTCCCCCCCTCTCTCTCTCCCCTCCACCTCCTCTTTATATCTTCTCCTTTTTATTAATTATTAGTATCTTAATTGAATTATTTTTTTATAATTAGTTTCCTACAAATTACTAATTTGATGGTGACAAGGAAAGAGTGGAGTTGATCACAATGATTACTTGATTTATCTTCCTTGTGAATTTGACTAGAACTCACCACAATTAGTTGATTTATCTTAAACTAAATTACTTTTATAAATTTTAAAATTGGCATCTCTTAATACAATGACTAAGAGATGATCTTTTGTGGAGAGCTAGAATACATTAGAGTGCAAGTTCCCTAATAATCTGATCCATAAATCAAACCTAAAAATGGAAAATAAAAGGATGATTTATCCCACAAAATTAATACTTCTTGTCTTGTTAGATTGTAGTGAACATCAAGTATTTTTTTGGATATATGATTATTTAAAGCTCATTGTCAAGGCCTTCTAGTAACAACTATGGTATATGAATTGAGGGTCTTGTGCAAATGAGAGACGTGCAAATATAAGGTAATGGATGTAAGAGGGAGGTCAAGGTGATATGTTGCATTATATTTTTTGGTTAAACTTCTCAATTTACTTTTCAACAAAATATATCATCTTTTAGGTTGGCAATCATAATTAAGCCAAATCACCCACAACAAATTAGATGTTCTTTTAGTGTTATTTGGCTTGGGCCTTCATTTGATTCTTTTTAACATAGTAATATGGGGGATCATCCTCATATAATGCCTGAAAAGACATCATCCTCAGTGTTGTGATAAGATGTGTTGTAACAACACTCTATTTAATATGGTCAATTATGTTAGATTTTTATATGCCAAAAAAGAAACATTCAAGATTATTTTTCCACCAATAGTTGACCTCATCTATTTGTCATCTGATTGTAATAAATCATATTTTTGTTAAGTTGTGTGCCTTAAAACTTGTTCATATTTGCTTAGGTGATTCACCACTACTAATATGATATAAAATCATGTAGAGTAAGGTAAACCTTTCATAAAATTTATTGAAATAACATCCTAAACATAATTGAGAATTTAGAGATAGTGAAATAATACAATTGATGACAATAATAAAGTTGTGTGATTTATTGACAAATTGAACATTCATCCATGTTAGATGGTATAAAAATAATTAGATTAAATAGTACTTTGAGAAAAGTATTATTTGGATTTATCCTTATTTAGGAGACTTAGTGAGTGAGAGAAAAACTTGAGGTGTCTTTCTGCCACTCTTCTCCTCTATCCTTTAGGACAGAGGATTCCCCTCTCTTGCTCCTTTGTTTCTATCTGATCTATCAAAGTAGGGTATTATCCCTCTCTATGTTTATGTTTATGTTTTTCTAGATAATATCAAAGTGGCATAGTAGAAGTATTGTGGGCTTATAACTCACATGTCACATGATTGAAACTTGACCATAATATCATGTAGAAAACATAAACATACAGATGAATAATACCTTAGTTTTGATAAAATAAAGAGAAACAAAGGAGGGTGAGAGGAATCCTCTATCTAAAAGAATGGAGTAAAGTGACAGAAATACATCTTAAGTTTTTCTCTCATCTACTAAGTCTCTTAAGTAAGAACAAAACCTAATGATACTTCTCTCAAAATAACCTTTGACCTAATTATCTTTATACCTTATAGCACTCCACCTCAGATGAACTTTGAAAAAAATCATCTTGACTAAATTGTTGATAATAGTATTGTTATCAATGCATAGTAACTCTCTTTACAACAATTTATGGTAGCTCTCTTATATTAGTGTATAAGAGCTTCTCAAGTAAACTAAATATCAATTCCCTTATATAGAACTAACACTCGAGTATATATATAGTAGTAGACTAGATAGACTCCCCCAAATAGAAGCAATGTTATCTCAACCAAATGCAATAGTATTGGAACAAAGTTCCTCTAAACAAAAGTAATGCTATCTTGAACACAAGTAATAATATTGGAAATAAAACTCTTCTATATAAGACTGGTGCTACTTCCAATAAAGACAACAATACTATAAATAAAGTGTCTCAAAGTAAGAGCACTATTACCTCCAACAAGGACAACAATACTAGAAATAGAGCTCCTCTATATAAAAGCATTGCTACCTCCAATAAGGGCAACAATACTAGAAATAAAATTTCCTCATTTAAAGGCAATGTTACTTCCAACAAGGACAACAATACCAAATAGAGCTTCTCCATATAGGAATAATGCTACCTCCAACAAGGGTAACAATACTAGAAATAAGAATCCCAAAGACAACAATATTAGTGGCTACCACAACAACTTAATGTTACTAACTCTTCAGATAATAATGAAATCCAAAGGCTATGGCAGCACTAGACAAGGTTCAATGCCATATTTAGAGCTATGTCAGACTATTGAAAAAGATGACAATTGTAGTGGTAGCTACAGTGACAATGCTAGTAACAAATAAGAGATACTAAACAAAGCTGGCATTGTAAAAAGATGATGGAGTGATAACTATAGTAGTGGTGGCGGCAGCTCTAGGATTTACTTGGGCTCTGATATCATGTAGGAATCATACATCTAGAGATGGATACTTTCCTAGCAAAAAGATATAATAGAGGGGAGGAGTAGCAAAAAGATACCTCAAGTTTTTCTGTCACCCACTAAGTCTCTTAAATAAGGACATCCTAAAACTATTTTTCTCAAAATACCTTTCAACTTGATTATCCTTACACCTTCTAATAGTCTGCATGTCATTTGATTCATCTTTTCATTATAACTCAATAGATTTGTTGCACAACCCTCTTGTATCCTTTTAGTAAACTCACATATTTCTATATTTAGCTACTATGAAATTTCTTCAATGAGATCTCAATTATGGATGATTTCATGGAAATTACCATACTCCCTCTTAGTAATAAGCCTTAATGTAAGGAGTAATAAAGGCCTGATATCTTTTTCTTAGAGCAATCATTGTTCTATGATATCATATAGAATATTTCCTTGCACCTCAAATAATAGGTTAAGTAGATCAAGATGAGGAATTCAAGATAGGTTAGCCATCCACAACAATGTTGAAGTTATGTTTTCAAAAGGGCATATGCTATCTTATTGTTAACCCCTCCTTGTACTTGATTCCAAAATCATGTTCCATCAATTTGAAAATCAATTTTAAGTATTATCCATAATGTTTTTTTATTCAAATTTAATAACTATTTTGATATGTTTGGATGCCAACATGATAATGGTGTCACAAGTTAATGGCATCTACCAACACAATCATCATGAGTTTTTATTTATATATTGACTAGAATTGGGCATTCATCAACAAAAGTTAACTAAAATTGACAATCAACCTACCCCCTACATCAAAATAACTATCAAACTATGATTAGAGACATTAGTCTTTCGAAAAAAGGTTTAGAGAGACAAGGTGAAGATCAATTGAGATGAAGAGGTGGAAGATAAGAGAGATAACACCAATTCAAAGTAAAAACAAGTCAAAACTATGGAGAGATGAACATATGGTATATTAAGGCAATAGCTATATGAGCCTACAACCTATTGAAGCAGTGATAAGATTGTTGATGTCTTTGGTTTTGATAATTATAAGTGAAAATTTATAAATAAGTGATTATTAAATATTGATGGTTATTTATATGTTATGTATATGCCTTAAATATTTAATGAATTCAATATAAGTATTATAAAAATTATTTTTATCAATTTCATGATATTTTCCCTAATGATCAAATTTAAGGTATTAATATTTGAGATTAAGTGATTTCTTACCCTACGAATATTTGAGCATAAAAAAGTATTAACTTAAGAATTATATTTAAGTGAAAGTAAGTATATGGTTACATGGTTATAAGTTAAAGAAAATCAAGTGAAATATCTTATCTTTGATTATATATTTCTCTAACCATATTATATAGTGTTTAACATTTTAAAATGATGTTATACAATCTTTTAAATATTATGTGCATCAACTCATTTAGAAAATGAGAAAACAAATGAGACTTTTATGTTTTGAATAAGACACATAAGTTGTTTATGTGGACATAAGATGATAGTAAACTTAATGATTTGTATCTTAGGTGAACATTCAATTATTTTCCATCAATTTAAAAAACTTTAATCCAAATTTGAGCATAAATGAGCATGGGAATAGGGAGATTCAAATATTACAAGGTTCAAAGGTCAACATTAAATATTTTAAAAAAATGACAACTTTTGAATAAAAAATTTGAACATTAGAGATCTGATAAAATAAGAAAAGAAGTTAGGACGAAGGCTTACTTGTGGCAAAAGGGTTCTAGACTAAAAACTAGTTGAACACATGAAGATTCAAGGTTTAATCATCATGGTTTTCTAGTCATAAACATCAATGATGCATGAAAACCTTACATCTTGTCATCAATTGATTTCAGTGAAGGAATAATTCAATCATCACAATATTTGCTTTATATCAAGCCATAAGGGAACTAACTAGTCAACAGAAATTGTTTTAGGCAAAGGCTTCGAGGTGCTAGTGATAACACTTTATTTTTATATAATAATTAATATAAAAATAAAGTATTTGTTACATGAATCAAAGTAAAATATGAATTATTTAAGTAAAAACGTTGGTACTAGTTTGAGAATGATGTGATGAATTTATCTTTGGTGTGCTAATTTGTATGCTTTATGTGATATGGATATATTTCTAATTATTAACCAATGTGCTAGTATGATTATCGAAGAATTATAATCTTGAACATTATTTTACAACTGATGGTAATTTATACATGATGTTAAAATTAAAAAAATAGATTTATCTTAGATTTTTTTAGATAATTTAAATCAAATAATGAGAACAAGATATATCAATTGATACATCACTAGGATGATATGTCAAGTGTTTATAGGCCAAGTCATCATTTTAGGGCCATGTCAATAGGTTACCATGCACATACATGTCATCTTCCATGCTCATTTTTTTTCTGATGAAATGGATAGAGATAACTTTGGATTTCACAATGGTTTTTGAGATATTATTGCATGAAAACCAGAAGGAAGCTGTAGGGAAAAGAGATGGAAGTTTTTAAACGATAAAAGTGGAAGATAGAGGAATTTGAGAGTTTATTTTAGCACTTATAAGTTTTGTTTCTCCTTTGACTACTTTTTATTTTCATTTATTCTCAATCCATCGACTAGGTGACAAGTAGACAACGAGATTAAGGCTTTAAATATAAATTTTTACAATTTTTTAGACTGATATTTTTAATACTCTATTTTTGAGTGACAAATGTTGTTTACAAATTATATTTCTATGTTGATTTTATTTTATTTTATTTTATTTTATTTTCATTTCAGCTTATTTAGTCATTTGGGTGACAAACAGATGATGTGACTAAGCATTTTAATCCATTATTTTATTACTTTCAATTGAAATTTTCCATTTCAATTTCTTATTGTGACAATACTCTATTCCTAGGTGGCAGTTAGGGAGGAGTTCGTGCATTTATTTATTTTTAGTTATTTGTCTTGCAATTTTGGTGATTCTAATGAATGTTAAGTTGCTTATGGTTGTTGAAGAAATTTAGTTTCATAGATTAGCTGAGTTTTATACAAACTTGAATTGAAATATTTTTTCCATTTTTCCACTTGTGAAGTTACTCTACTAGTGGGTGGTTTTAGATTTTGGTTTTATTTTCAGTAATTATTTTTATGATTGTAGTTTCTCAAATGAAATTATACCTAGTTAAGATCATTTATATTGATTTATTTCGAAGAAATACTTTTTTAAGGAATTCATCTTAAATCTTTTTCCATTTCACCAACCCACAAGGAGACCCTATTCATAGTCATATTCTCTCTCTCCCCCCTATTTTCTCGATTTTAAGTTTATTTTCATCATTTTATTTTATTTTTGAGATTTTCTCTATAATTTTCTATGTAACGTTTTGCAAGTCTTGAGTCATTTATCAATGTTGAACATTAGAACACATCAAAATTCAAAGATTTAGAACTCAAGTAGTTGGGAAGATTGAAAACATAGACAAGATTATTTCCTTTTTTTTATTCGTTACTATTAATTTTTATTTCAATAAATTATTTAGAATGAAAAAGTCATATTGAGAATGATTATGATCTTTGTGGACAACCTGAATTCACTAAAATTTAATTTTAATTCTCTTTTGAATTCAGTTTGTAAATATTTGAAATTTGATCTTTGTTTTTTTACAAGGGCCAAAGTCACATTAGTTGGTAATCATATTTGACTCAATAAGGACTTGGTTTATGAGGAGATGAACTTGAGGGTTTGGGTGAATAATTTCATGAATATCCATGTGTATTTTTTAGAATAATAGGTATATATACTAGAAAGACGTTCCCTTTGAGACTAGAAGTAGCCAAGTGAGGGACGAATGAACATAAAAAGTAGTATGTTCTTAATGAGAGAGAGCTAAGAGGTCATATCGTGATATTTGTGGGTCAACACATTCTCAGCAGATAGATAAGTCTAACTTAAATTGAAAAATTGGCAGAAAGCCTAAAAATCTCAATTCACTGCTCATCTTGGTGCTTCACCTAGCCTTATAATTTCAACAGTAACAAGTAATTGAGGCACTAACAAGACAAGCATGTAGCTTGTTGAGATAGAAGCAAGATGAGCTAGCAACCTAGTGAGACACCACTATGATGAGCCCACAGCTTGTTGCTCCTAAACTCTAATGATGAGGAATATCATATCATAGTACCCTTACATCAACAATATTACTTTCTTGCTAACTCTTCAACTCTTTATAGTTTTTTTTTTGCCCATGATTACATCATCTACTATCCCAAATACTAAAAGATTTAACTCCTCTACTAACCTTTCACTAGTAAAGTTACAATTGGCGTCATAATCCTAATAGTGATCAAACATCCTTTATAAATCATTTCAATTTCATAATCCCAAGTTCTTAAAGACCTACAACTGAGTTTAGAGATATTTCTACCTTCTTAAGAAGTTATTCCTCTTCTTCATCACCCACCTTATCACCCTCGGCCACTCCTAATTCTCACTAGTCTTCTCTCATAACACAATCATCTTAAGTTGTTTCTTATATGAATGTCTTGATGAAATTTTTTGTCATGATAATATGTACATGATGAATGATGACTAGTGGAAGAAAAGTTTCACTTCTTACTCTCTTACAATATAACATTACTTGCATGCCCTGGTTTGTGTCACTTGCACTTCTACGGTTTGTGTGTGAAGGCTTTTGAATTTTTTCCTTTTTCTTGCACTCATAATTCCTTAGTTGGTGAATTCATGGTCCCTAAGGTAACTCAGATTTCATGTCTTTCACAAATTATGTAATCTTCTCTTAATACTACTCTCTTAAAGGAGCAATATTTTCTTATTTACACTCCCTTTACATGATTGTTCACTTAGGCAAGATAGTCTTTTACTATGTCTAAAATAAGTGATGGCTTTATTTATATCAATATCAAGAGAAAAGATTACTGATAAGTCTTCATTATTATGAGTTAATAATTAGTAAATAATATAATTTTAGCTTTAACTCGTGATAAATAGACTTATATTTATGTTAAAATATAAAAAGTAGTTTTTAGTTGATTAACATAAATTTTTAAGTAATTATGTAATTTTATATAAATTTCTATGATTTTTATAATCTTACTTTTGAGATAAATGAAGAAAAAAAAATTAAAATAAAAATATAGCAAAATGGGGAGGACCTGTTGACCAGCCAGGCCCGCAAGCAAATGGGTCAAAAGCACAGTCGAGAGGAGCCACAAATAGAGGCTTAAGTGGCTTGGACCGATAAGGACACGTGTGCGCTACTCCCCTTCTATGTCACTGGTGGCCAGCTAGCTATAGGGCAAGGAGTGGTCGTACATGCGCAAAAAAGGGACTTGATTGCAAATGTAATATTACTATATATTCGTCAAAAACTTCGACACACAAGCGATGTGGGACTAAACTTGTGTCACACCTTCCCTAAAAAAGACAGGCAACCAATGTGGATTTGAATCTTCTTAGAGCCAAAACTCATATTTTTTATATGATTATTATGACTTTTTTGCAGATCGTCAATAAAAGATTAAGTCACTAGAATCGCTAGATCATTGACAAAAATATCGTCAATGCGATTTGCGGAGCATTATTACTAAAATTATTGAACGATTTACGATAAAAAAATCACGAATCCAGCGAGTAAAGCATCTCCAATTAGTCAACGAACAAGCTGTCATCGAGAAAAAGACGATCTGCCGAAAGATGAGTCACTACCTTCTAAGAGCATACCGGATGCAATGAAGAGCCTCTTCTTATTATGTGGACCTGAAGATGAAGCTCTCTAGCATACACCCCACGTCTATCTAGTTCTTCTCTATTAGATGACAGCTGTCGAAGACGATTCGATGACCCATTTTATTGATCTCTAGACTTTACAAAGAGATCTAAAGATTGTTCATGTTGTCTTTGTCTAAGAAGAGCCTTTGAGGTCATAGACACTAGACGATGATTCTTTCGAACACTTAGGATTTCAGTGTATTGTCAATGCATCACCGTTGCAACACCGGAACTCTGTTTTCTTACTTTCAACTTATTTTTTACTTCATTTAGTAATAATTTGTGTGATTTAAATTTACCAAAGATATACTTTATTCTATTACGATTCTTTTGACTTTTACAGATCTTAATTTGATCAATTAAATCATCTGTAATCACTTACATAAGAATCGTCAGACATAACTCTATTTCCGCCCGATTCACGTTTGTTGTACACTAACGTCATCCTGACGTCCACACCCTTATTTTCCTTTTTTGTGAATTTTAAATATATTTCCTTTTTATTTCCTAATATAAAATTTATAAAAAATAAGATTATTTAAGAAAAATTCTAAATAATTACCTGATATTATATTACATCTATGCGATCGACCTAGAAAATTACCACTATTTTTAGAAATTTTATTGAATTATAATTGATATATTTGTTCAGAAATATTTCTAAATATCTAAAAATATATATTTTTTAATTTTATAAAATTTAAATTTACATGATTTTCTATACAACGAGTAAATGACATCAATCACTTTCTCTTGTTAACATCATCTAGCTACAAGGAGAGGGAGAGAGAGGTTCGAAGAATGTCTTTTTGGTTAGAGCTATAATACATCGGAGGGCCAATCACTTGACAATTTCATCTGTAAAACCAAACCCAAAAGGAAAAATAAAGGGTATCAAGAGAAAGAAATACTCTACTGCTAACATCAGTTAGCTATGGAGAGAGAGAGAGAGAGGCAGACAAATAGACAAAAGGTGAGAGAAAGAAGAGAGAGAAACAAAAGACCCGGCCATAGCTGACTGCACATCTATTCACTCCCTTGGAGCAGTGTTGACCTGCCTGGTAAGATAAGCCTCATAGATCTCCACAACGAGCCTTGGGTCCTTCTCCACAAGCTCCCTGTACTCCTCCCTCGCAGTAAGCATGCTCATGTTGTCCAATATCAGTGCCAGGGCGGTCTCCAGCAGCATCCCAGCATTGTGCCGGTGTGCAAAGGCAAAGCTCATCACTGCTGTCTCACCATTGACCTTGGAAATCATGAACTTCTCACAGAAGACCTTGAGGTGCTTCACTTGGTACCTCTCGGCCAGCACCAATAGGTCACAGGCCATCTGCTCATCCAGCAGTGCCTCCGCCGTGTAAAGGTAGTGGATGAAGGTCTGGAGGACGGTGTAGGAGACATCGGCGATCTTGATGGTGCCGCTCTGGCTCTCCTCCATCTCGCTCTCCAGCATGGCCTTGAAGACAGGCGAACGGCTCATCTGGAGATGCCCCAGGTTGGTTTAGGCAGTAATCTGGATGACTGAAGATCAAGGACGGAGCAAACAAGCAAGATTTTGAATCGTAGATGCAGAAATCGTGAATCGGGTTCACACAAACATACGAAGATTGTTTTTTGTTTGAGGGATTCCTTTTCTCTTGAGGAAGAAATGATATTTCCATCAACGTTATATGGTTTCAATAAAAAATATTTAAATGATTCGATGGGTTTTACTAGATATATATATACACGATGATTAGAGTGCCTTGACGTTGGAAATTTCCAGGATCATACCATTCGGCTTCTCCTAAAGAATTTATCAAGATAGTTTCGTGTTTCAGGATTTCTTTTGTGATATGATTCGCTGGAGGAAGATTTTTTAGAAAGAAATCCATCAACACTGCATGCAAGTCAAGAAAACACATTTAATTTTTTTTGAAAGGCTTTATCCAATCAACATACACACACACGTTGACAATATTGTTTCTGTTTCAGGAATTTTTTTATGAAGAATCAAGTTAAAGAAGAAATTCAAGAGAAAAAAATATTTCCAATCAACATACATGCATTCTACATAAATAAATTTAAGTGCTCTAAGAGGTTTTATCCAGTTATCTGTGAACGCTCTAAATGCTCTAAATGCACTCTACATTTATAATTATCTGTGAATGCTGACCGCATATGCTCTTTCTTCAGGATTTATTTGTACTCTGGTTCAAGGGAAACAGGAAATTCAATAAATAAAACAAGATTTACAGGTAGCAGAGTATGCATTCTAGAAAAATAGATCAAACAGAAACAAATCCTTCCTTGAAGATATTAGCCCTGTTAGAGATTAATAGCTTCTCGTACTCTTCAGTAGTGATTCTTAAAATATCTTAAGAAGGCAATTATATTCCACCACTGTAAGCGATAGATTATCAACGAGATCGCATCTTCTCTTCTATCTTTCCTCTCAAAGAAGCCCTATATCATCAGTGACCCAGCTGATCCAAGCGAAGAAGCTTGGGCACCATTGATTATGAGTGAAGGGATTCTTCCCTGATCTCCCAGTCGATGGCTCCTTCTAGGCAATCAAATAATCCAGTAAACGGGGTGAAGATAAAGAAGGACAAGAGAGAAGAACATCGGACCATCTACCAACATTTGAGCACGAGAAATTGTTCTTCGATTTGGTCCAGGTGATTGATTTTAACTAAATAATGCTCGGACCTATGTAGGGACTTATGAAATATTTATCAAACTAGGTGCTGAATTAAATCTCATAAGCCCAATCAAGCATTGAAGGCGCCATAGATACTATTGGAATTCACAAAGCTCTGAAAAATTGTCACACAGAGATTATGGTTTTTTCTTGGCGAGTTCTGCCAACGCATTTCTCCAGGAAGAAAGTAGAGGAGCATCGAATCCGTCGGAAGAAAGTCCAAACTTTGGTTAACAAATTTAGAAACAAATCATCGGAATTTTTTAGCTATTTGTCTAAACTTGGATCGCTATTCCGTGATTGAAGCAACAGTTTCCTCAGTTTTCAGCGGAATTCCACTGGAATCCATCCTTCGATCTTATAAGTTGAGGTGGAGGAGAGAATTTACCAGGACTGCCTTATGAGCGGGGATCGGAGCGTAGACGACGCAGTCACTGCCACTGGACCAGGTGTGAAGGGAAATATCGGCGGTGGCGGCGGATGGGGAGGCGGGGAGGTGGGGGTCGATCGGGGAGCAGAGGCGCAGGAAGGAGACCTTCGCCTTGAGATCCTCGATCTCCCTCTTCAGCTCCTCCTCCGTCTCGCTCGCCTCCTCGTAGCACTCCTTGCACGTCCCCGCGTCCACATCCTCGTACTCCTCCCTGCACGAGTGGCACCACATCCTCCCTCTCACTCTCTCTCTCTCTCTCTCTCTCTCTCTCTCTCTCTCTCTCTGCCTCCCTCTCTCCCTCAGGCAGCAGTCATAGCTAAAAGCAGGCGGATTGGGCCGATGCTCTTCCAACCTGATGATGGGCCTACCAGGTCAGCCCGGAACTTGACAATCAAGCCCAAATTGTCCTCGCTGACCCAAAATGGCCTCAATATCCTATCCGGACCACAGTCCTCTCTCTCTCTCTCTCTCCCTCTCTCTCTCTCTCTCCCTCTCTCCCTCTCTCTCTCTCTCTCCCTCTCTCTCTCTCTCTCTCTCTCTCTCTCTCGGTCCACGCAAAGGAGATGTGATGGTAAATACGTTGAATTTCACATAAATAGTATATTAATTTAAATTCAAAATAAAAAAGAATTTCCGACAGCTCGGTTTTAATGGGCCAGATTAGGCCCGATATCTTAGTTGGAGTGGGCCTAAAAATATGGTCCAAAGACGAGAGCACTATGGATATTGGGTCAGGCCCGTATGTGCTCTCCCACGTGGCTTAGTGGGCCTAATAGCGACGCCGGGGAGGTGTTTTGTCCCCATGCGGATGGGCCCCCAGCCGACAAGACGACGACGAGGCCCAGGAGTCCGTCCAAAGATGGGCCACGTGGACGACAGACTAGAGGATTCGTATCCCCTCAGGTGGATGGCGACGCTACGTGGATCCTCCGCCCCATATCCGCCGTTAATTTCATCCCATGAATCGGCTATTTTTCCGATTATGTTGTAATATTGTCTGTAACGTTTTTATAAATTTTAATGGGGGATTTTATGAGAATGTACCAGGAGACTCCCTCTCTCTCTCTCTCTATTTCTTTAATGTTCGTAGTAACTTTAATGTGGACTTTTCTGACAATGTACATACGTCGAAGCCGCCGCTGATACTGATAAATCGACTAGCTTTCCGCCACCCATCTTCTTCTTTTCCCCCTCCCCCCACATTGCAGCCATACCTTCTCTCTCTCCTCTCTCTCCTCTCTCTCTCTCTTCTCTCTAAATTCTCTCTCTCTCTCTCTCTCTCTCTCTCTCTCTCTCTCTCTATCTGTAGCTAAACTGGTAATGGAGTCGAGGAGTTCCCCGGTGGTCATCTGCACAGGGGTAGAGGCGCAGGAGAAGAGGAGCAGCAATAGCGGCGGCGGCGGCGGCAGCGGGGGCGTCGTCTTTGACTCTTTGCTCATGCAGAAGAAGAACAAGATCCCGCGGGAGTTCATCTGGCCATCGAGCGAGAGGCTGCAGACGCTGGACGAGCTGGCGGCGCCGGTCGTTGACCTGGGCGGCTTCCTGAGTGGGGACGAGGAGTCAACCCTTCGCGCCGCTGGGCTCATCGCCGCCGCCTGTAAAGTCCACGGCTTCTTCCAAGTGACCAACCACGGCGTTGACCTCGCCCTCATCGCCGCTGCCGTTGACTGCCTCGACGCCTTCTTCCGCCTTCCCCTCCGCCATAAGCTCCGAGCCCGGCAGCTCCCCGGCAGCCTCTGTGGCTACGCCGGCGCCCATGCGCACCGTTTCTCCTCCAACCTCCCCTGGAAGGAGACCCTCTCCTTCCCCCACATCCACTCCGCCGCCGTCGCCGGCTCCCGCGACGGCGCCGTCGTCCGCTTCTTCACTTCCATCCTCGGCAAGGATTTCGAAGCCATGGGGTAACCATTTCTGAATATCCTCTCCTTACTTCTCCGGCGAGGGCTTACTGATTCGAACGACTTCATTGTTGCAGGTGGGTTTACCAGAGGTACTGTGAGGCGATGGAGGAGCTCTCGCTGGCGATAATGGACCTGCTGGGGGTGAGCTTGGGGGTGGGGAGGGGACATTACAGGAGCGTCTTCGAGCAGGGGAGCTCCATAATGAGGTGCAACTACTACCCGGCTTGCCCGGAGCCGGAGCTGGCGATGGGGACAGGCCCACACTGCGACCCCACCGCCATGACCGTGCTCCACCAGGACCTCGTCGGAGGCCTCGAGGTCTTCTCCGGTGGGCGGTGGCGCGCGGTCAACCCAGTGAGCGGGGCGCTCGTGGTCAACATCGGCGACACTTTTATGGTATTCTTCTTGCGATGGGGGTGGAGAATTTGGGAAGATGAGTGGGGAGGGGTTAGAGGGAGGAGAAGAGAGATTCACATGATGGTTGTGGTAGGAGAGAGAGAAGAAGAAGAAGAAGAAGAAGAAGAAGAAGACGATTGTCCGCGTAGGAAGACGACGAGGGGCCTTTTGTCGGAGGAGTCGTCCAGTGGTGATGGGGGTTTGGGACCCTCGACATATCGGCCTTCTGTCGGTTTTCTATGTTTTCCTACCCTCCCTCTCTCTCTCTCTCTCTCTCTCTCTCTCTCTCTCTCGCTATCCCTCTCCCTCTCGTTCATCTCACCTCTCTCTCTATCGGCCTTCGGTCTCTCGCTATCTCTATCTCTGTCTCTCTGTATTTATCCATCCATCACATTTCTCTCTCTCTCTCTCTCTCTCTCTCTCTCTCTCTATTCTCTCTCACCTCAGATCGCTAAACCTACTATCGGAGGAGCAACGCCGGTGCAACTCCGGTGGTAGCCGTCCTTTAGGTCATGCCACGGGAGCCTCCGGCGACCTTTCTCCGCCCTACTTTCCTCTCTCACTCTGGCATTATCTTCCTCCACAGGCGCTGTCGAACGGGAGGTACAAGAGCTGCCTCCACAGGGCGGTGGTGAACAGGAACCAGGAGAGGCGATCCATCGCCTTCTTCCTCTGCCCCAGAGACGACGAGCTTCTGCGGCCGCCGGAGGACCTCGTCGGCGACGGCACCGCCGCCGCCGGCGACAGAAGGAAGTACCCCGATTTCACGTGGTCGGAGCTGAAGGAATTCACCCAGAAGCACTACCGAGCCGACACGAAGACCCTGCAGAGCTTCTCCGAGTGGCTCCTCCGCCATCCACGGCGAAGCTCCTGACGCCGGCGGCGGCGCCGCCTGCTCAGATCGCTTGGAGCTTTCGCCGTGAGGCTTTAATGATTTGGGTCCCGCCGGTGATGACAAGAAGACGGGAGGGGACTCGACAAGAAGACAGAAAGAGAGAAAACCACGGGCTGATAATTATATGTTTATATTTCTCAATTTCAAAGGTTACTATAAATAACATCTTTATAGTATTTGGTGTTTTCTCCATGGGCCAGCCCAAGCCCGATAGGCTTCGGGGTGTAAGAGAGAGACCGATGAGAGAGAGAGAGAGAGTTAGACAGAGAGCGAGAGAGATACAGATGTATAGACACAGAGCGAGAGAGATGTAGCTAGATAGATAGATAGAAAGAGGAGAGAAAGAAGAAGAGAGACCGATAGAGAGTGAGCGAGAGAGAGAGAGAGAGAGATTCCATGAGATCGGCCTATTAGATTCGGATGAACCTGCGGATGAGGAGAGGGCCAGGAAAAGGCCAACGTGGTCTCCCTTGGAATAAGATCCAAGCCAAGAAGCATGGCTGCGCAGAGAGATAGATTTGGTCGTTGGACGGGTCTCCGAGAACAGTAGCGGCTGAGGGAGGAAGACGACGATATAACCAACAAGCTCTGCATGTTTCAACCGCCATGCGGTCCCCCTCCACCGTCGCTGAGAAAAGAGGATCATCCCCGAGGAGGAAGAGAACGGAGGAGCCCATTAATGGCCGGAGGAACACGATGACCAGAAATAGGTTTTCCATTAATGACCTCTCTTCCGTTTGTAGAAAATGAAAAACAAAAAATAGAAGTAAACCCACGTAATTATACAGAGATTACTCCACCTGACCCCACATCCCAGGTCAATCTAAGAGTCAGAGTCTTGTTGACTTCTCCAATTCTCACGTGAAAAATTGGGCCTAGTCAACGTCTAGTTTAAATAAACGAGGGCCAAAAGCCGAATATTGTTAAATAAAATTTTAAAATAACCATCAATGACGGAGATTTCCCAAAGTTTTCTCATAAATTAAATGAGACCCACCAAAGTCCTCGGTCAACACTCTGCAAGCTTATGAGCTCTTGACGAGGAGAGGAGGGGATTCACCGGTGGAGGTGCTCTAAGCTGCCAGGGACTGATGGCGGGCAGCTTGGGAGGTGGTGGCGGAAGCCCTGGCGGCGCACACCCACTGCCTGGGGGAATCGATGTCATCTCCTTCGACCGTTGGCACGTGCCATCGGCCACCCTCCGACTCCTGGTCAACCATTGCCGAGGCCATTAGATGTGAGAGAATGGAGAGTGAGATGAGAGAGAACGGGGGAGATGGTGGAAGTCTCACCTGTATAACGATGGAGTAGGGAGGCGGCATGTGGAAGCTCAACCCGCTCCTCGAAAATTTAAGACGGACCTGCAGAAAAAATGTAGTTTGCACTGGTGTGAGGGGGGCTATATAACTTGGGTCAAGTGATGTTGGGCCGAGAGAGAGAGAGAGAGAGAGAGAACCTGGTGCTTCTCCTTCCATCTTGGGAAGAAGCTCGTCCCCAGCAGCTGAAACAAGTGATCCCTCATCTCATCATTTGTGACCAACAAAGATCGGCAACTCACCGCCGCATAAAGCCAGTACCTGCAATGAATTATCGACCATAAATTCATAAAATTCAGAACTTCTTAAAGTCTATCTCGCTCATCCAATGACAGTCCATCTCTCTCTCTCTCTCTCTCTCTCTCTCTCTCTCTCTCTCTCTCTCTCTTCCCCACTCTAAGGTGCGTGCATATGGTGTCCCAGGTGAGATTTTCCAGGCTTTTCTCGGCGATGGGACCTGATAAAATATGACTCTTATTGTAGTGGGCTTGGCAAACCCTGGACTTGACCCATTTATCTAACCTTTAAATTAATATAAATAAACAAAATGGAGAAAAATCAGTTCATGGAGATATTAGGAATTAAAATTATCTCAAATAAAATGAGTAAAAATTGTTGGATAAATGATCAATCAAGTAAAGGGCACATAAGAGAAAGTGCTGACCAGTCATCATTGGATCCAGGTGGCGTAGAATAGAGGGCCCCGCTCCTTTTCCAGCTCTCCAGAAGCTTCTTATTGTTCAGGTTGTCCGCAGGGCCGCCCTTCACCCGCCGGCTATGCAAAACAACAAGTGGCGGTTTTTTTGCTGGACTCATTTGCCGGATCCCATTTACAACAGAATTCAACTGCCACAAAAGTCAACCGCCTCTTGAGCTGAACAAGTCCCCTGATCCCACTCCCGATTTAGAAATAGATCCTGGGAGGTTTCTTTTTTTTCTTTTTTTTCTTTTTTGTAGAGGAGCGGGAGAGTGAGGATTGTGGGGCCCAGATTATCCAAAGGAGGAAACTTTACCTGGAAAAAGCTGAAGTGGTGCTGGTTGGCAAGGCCCACATTGGCACCATCAATCACGGCATCGAACGGTCCGTTGCGGTCGAGCCACTCCTGGACATGATCAAGAATCTCAGATTAATCCATCTTCCACTCTGTTGTGTGGTCAACTTATGAACTCGCCATATATATATATATATATATCAATGAATACGACTATGGAAAATATCAAGAAGAGTAAGAATCTTCAGGATTATCATGTCTTCATGTCCCCACTGTTGATCGAAATCAGACCCTCGGTTTCGAGGCATGGGCCCAGCATGCTAATGCCCGTTGACTTGGTTCAATACTTCCGGAGAGTACCAGGGCTGTAGTTTCTGTGATCCACTTCCCAGAGTCAACCAAGGATGTCAGCCCAAATGGAATGATGTGGCTGAGAGAAGGGTCTTAGGCTGACCCGTCCAAGTCAAAACTTCCCCACAAAGAACGGAAAAGACCCATTTTTATGCATAAATTATGCAAAATAATATGCCGGATGAGAATACGAATATGGAAATTCTCAAGAACAATACGAATCTTCATGATTATCATGTCTCCATTTTTAGAATAGTTTCACATCGAAATCAGATCCTCAGTTTCGATGCATGGGCCAAGTTTGCTGGCTGCCCGTTGATTTGGTTCAGTACTTCCAGAGAGCAACTGGGCTATAATTTCTATGACTCACTTCCCAGAGTCAACCAAGTTGCCAGCACACATGGAAGGGGTGGCCAAGAGAACGGACTCAGGCTGTTCCATCCAAGTCAAAACCACCCCACAAAGAACGGAAAAGACCCATTTTTTCTGTACAATCCAGCGCATTTAACCTCAGACTGAGTAAATATACATGAATTATGAAAAATTATGCGCCGGATGAGAAAGAAACAGGCGATGATGCTACAGCGGTGAATGCAGAAACCATCAGCTCTGCCATCTAAAACCTCAGCAGCAGAGAGACAGAATTTCCTCATTACGGATACTAGGATTATGGATGAAGGGAGGAAGAGAGAGAGAGAGAGAGAGAGAACTAACCTGGAACCGGTTGAAGTCTGCCTTGACCTCACGCTGGGAGGCTAAGGTGGCGAGAGACTTGGCGAAGTTTTCAGTCTCCACTGGGTCGATGTCTATGGAGACGAGCTTCTCCCCGCACCGGTTGCAGACGCCAGCGCCACTGATCCCCGTCCTCCCAACACTCCACCGCCCAGTCCCCAGCCATCCCTGCCCGTGCCACCCGCCGCCGCCGCTGGCGGTCCCGCTTCGGACCTTCTCGGCGTCCCAATCTTTCAACCCAACCAGTCCTGCCGCCTCCGACTGGAACCATCCCTCAGCAATCTCCGCGGTGGCGGCGGAGACCTGCCTCACGGTGGACCGCAGGCGGTGCAGCAGGCG
The DNA here is from genome assembly GCA_902729315.2 of Spirodela intermedia. NCBI lineage: Eukaryota > Viridiplantae > Streptophyta > Magnoliopsida > Alismatales > Araceae > Spirodela > Spirodela intermedia. The sequence continues at coordinate 5,845,130 of LR746274.1, read as the reverse complement.
GTAGACGTGACCCGCCTCGCCGGCGGCGGCGCTGACCCGGAGGAGCGCGGATAGCTCCTCCTCCTCCGGGAGGACGCCGGATTCCGCCATGTGAGCTTCCACCTCGAAGGCCCTCTCTGTGTCGCCATTGGAGCAGAAGCCAAAGAGGGCTGGCCCGTAGGTTCTCAGCTTCGGTGGGATCCCCGAGCTCGACATTTCCTCGATCACCTTGAAGGCAAGCTCCGGGTCCTCCTTTGCAGCGGCCAATCGGGCGAGGCTGGTGAAGGTGGCCTCGTTGGGGGGCACCGAGTCGAGCTCCATCTGCCGGAAGATCTCGAATCCCCTCTCTATGCCCAGCTTGGCTGTCTCGGGCAGCGGCGCCGCCGTAGAGGGCGGCGAGGGCTCGTCGGCGCCGGTGGGGGGAGGGGAAGTGCAGACGTAGAGGAGGACGTTGTAGTGGTACTGGGAGAGGGGAACGCCATGAGCCCTCGCTTCGTCGTACAGGCGGAGGGCTTCCCGTAGATCTCCCCGCTTGGAGCACATGTCGAGCTTGTGGCGGAGGAACCCTTCTGGAGATTCTCTCCGGGCCTTGAGCATGGCCTTGCGGGAGAGAGGGCTTTCTTGGGGAGCTTGTGAGTTCGGCTTCTTCTCCGGCGGCGGCGCCGGCGGAGCATTGGAGGAGGAGGGGGAGGGGGCGGCGCCGCCGTTGATGTGGCGGTGGTGGCGGTGGAGGGGCCTCTTCCTGGTGGCGCTTGTCTCCTTGAGGGAGAATAGGAGAGGGGCGGAGTGGAGGACCCTGCTGGCTCCGGGAACATGGCGGCGGCGAGGGGTGAAGAGGGAGAGGGTCCTGGAGAAGGTGGCGAGGAAGGGGGAGGAGGAGGAATTGAGGCGGAGCATCGGCGGAGGGAGGGATCCCGCCAGATGATGCATGAGGAATATGGCGGAGGATTATCGGCGGCGCCGCCGAGAGAGGTTCATGCAGTCGCCGCCGTCCGCCGCCGCTCCTCTGCAAGTCTCACCTCCCCCCTCGCCCACTGAGAAGACCCACACCCGGAGCTTGTCTAATAGACCCACCCACCTCTTGCGGATAACCAGGGGGAGAAGGACGGAGGTTGACCGGACATAGTGGTCAACGATTTTTCCCTATTCATTTTAAAAATCCACGAATTTTAATTTTGAATTATATACTTATTTTGAAAGTCAACTTTATTTAATTGGCCGCTGACTTAATCTGGGGGATCTCTTAGGCCGCATCATATCTCGTTGGATCTTGCTCAACACATTTTTAAGATTATTGGATATTTCTATGTATTCAGAGGTAGGCCCACATATTGGCCCCTTATTGGACCGTTGACTATAGGATCAAAGGCCCAATAATGCCAATGGGCTTTACCCTTCATAAAAAAAAATGGACCACATTGACCCACCACTGAGAACCAGTTTTTATGTATTCATTTATGCCACGTTTTCGACCTTGAATGAGAAAGAAGGAACAGTCCGGAAAGAACTCATATTGTGATCCGAGACCGAGATATTTTATTGTAGGGCATTGTTTTTGTGACTTCTAAGTTCGATACCCCCTCAAGGTACTATTGGATCCAGTTGACCTTTGGGGTTAGACCCAATAAAGGTCATAATGGATCCTTTTGACTTCTGGGTTCGGGCCCAAATGACCAAGCCCGTCCCTAGAAACACCAAGCCGAGGACAATCATAAGGATAATTTGGCCTTAATTCTATAAGATCATACGATAAAAATAATAAACTATCTGATAATTCGAAGGAACAGAAAAGTACAAAATTGAAAAACTGAGGGGCTTACAACAATTCAATTATTTATGGGGAGTTAAAATCAAATAAAACCCTACCTTATGTTTTCACGCTCCACAAAGAGCAACACATGGAAATGCATCCATTTATAAGAAAAAAAGAAAAAACAAGCGCAAGAGCACTCCACTTGAACGCTTCCCAAAAACGCTATACATATTCCCACGAATTTTAAAAATAAGTCCTTCCCCCAAAAAAAGAGGGTCGTCCTGAAAGTTTCAGAAAAACCAGGGGGGTAAATGCAAACCTGCCCAAATCTCCCCACCTTCTCCCTCCCAAGATCCCCATTCTCATGAACACAAAAAGAAGCCGGTCAACTCACCTGATCAATGCCTGGTTTGTGAGAATCTACGATGTTGAAGATGCCCTGGCGGTGGTGGTGGCGGCGGCAGCATTGGCCCCAGACTCCGTAGGCCGCCATGTGGTCTTCTTCATCCACAACAATCCCTCCTTCCCCTTTGACTTTCCTACCTTGGCTTCGTAGTGCAGAGACCTGGCCATCTCCTCCACTTCGGCAACCGTCTCCTTGTTGTCTCTGATGATCAGATACCCTTCAGGCCTCAGAATCCGGTCCACCTCTGCCATCACAGGCAGTAATTTGCACCTGCCGTAGAGATTTTCTGTCGGGTCAATGGACAAGCTGGATGTGGAATCATTGATCGATAATGAGTTACCATTGAATTATCTTATCTCTCGGTCAGTAGTTCTCCAAAATGACGAATACATATAGAATATTCTGACTCATCATGTCAGATGATGAGAAATCCGAGGGTTCAATCTCTCCGGGATGATAAGTATGCTGATTCTACAAGGGCGTGGAGGAACTAAACATATATATGCATAGACTTTATTAAATTGTAGTCATAAATGACGAAGATATATATATATTTAGAAAATTATAAATCTGTTTGTTGTCTCCAGTCAGATCTTATCAGATGATGAGAAATCCCCCCAGGGCAGACTGTAAATGGCTTCGAGAAAAGGAAATATATATATTCATAGACTTTCATATTAAACTAGAGCGTTCAAGAAATAAAATGACTCGAGAGGAACAGCCGAAGCATGAAGTACGGATCTGACCTCTTTTTTAGGTTGGAAAAGAGATGATCGGCGTGGAGAAGATCATACGATCTGGGGTAAGTGCTGAAGGATTCACACCAGTCATGGTACATCCCGAACAGCCCTCGCTCGTAGATGATTGGAAGCGTGTCCGGGGAATCGATCGGAACAACGTTCATGACCCACACGCTGATGTCCCTCAGAGCTGCACCAAATCTGCCAGAAAGTTTGGAAGAACCGTGAAGCGATAACCTAATCGGACCCTCTTTTTTTTGGGGGAGAGGGGGGGAATTTGGAAAAGAAAAAGGCGAAATTTGAAATATATTTGGTAATAAAGTTGAGTGGGAATGATGGGGGGAGCTTGGTTGGTGCATTACCCTCCGTATATGGACCTCATGTCCATGACGTTTCTCACGTTGGACCAGTCGATGTCCATCCCATTGAGATATGAGGAGCTTACTACGTGCTTCCAATGCTCATAATCCGCTCTGAAGTCTTCTGCCGCAGGCTTGCCATAAACCCCCATCTGCGAGCTATTCAACCAGTACGGTGCAGCCTCCAGCCTCTGCGGCCACCGTTCAGGCCACTGTGATCCTCTCTCTGCAGGACTCACCGGCACTCGGTGCATGCACGCTTGCAATGATATGTTCCTGAGCACATGAAAAAACAGTAAAGGGACTTGATAGATAGATAGCGAGAGAGAGAGACAGACAGACAGACAGACAGACCAAGCTGCATCACGGTCATCAGATTCTTGGCAGAGGGGAGGATCGTTCTTCTCTCTGCTGTCATAGCACTGGTTAGAAGAAGGTTTCCTGTAGATGGCAACACCGACTCCATTCAAAGTATCTTTCTTTGTGGTCACAAGGTCCCAGCACATGGATTTTGTGAGCTCAGACATGGCTGTCCTCGGTTACAAGAGACAGCAGAATGTCAATCATAGTTCATGAGCATTGAAACATGAAAACCGATCATCATCGAAGATTTATGTTCCTATCTTATGTTGGCTCACCGTTCCAGATCTCAACATCTTCTGGCAGTTTTTGGTAAACAGGGGTCGCGGACCAGACAAAGTGGCCACCGGGACGTAGCAGTCGATTGAGCTCCAGGAGAAGTTTACCACCTGCGATCATCTCCAGGATGAAACTCGAAGAAGATAAACCTTTCCTTTAGTAGTAGAATAGGGGGATTAGTGTCGAGCAAGCTGCGAACTCACCTTCAATGTGCCAAGGGACCCTGCATCGAGCACAATGAACAACATCGAATATGAGGCTGGGGAAAGGGAGCCTCTTGGTGCCCATGACAGCTGAAATCGCGGGAATTCCTCTTTCAAGCGCGAATTGAACTTGGGCTTCGTGTTCGTCCTTTGGGGCAAAGGACATGGTGAGTACCTCTCTCTCAAAGAGATAACCGCCGAAGCTGGCAACTCCACAGCCAACATCCAATATCACACGGCTTCGCTTTCCCCAGGCTATGCCTGGTAAAATCTGCAAAGGAGATTTTATGCTATATTGTGAACATCCCCTCTACAAAATTTCGATTTCAATTTTTCACCTTGATACAATTCTTAAAAGAGAAGAGTCATGTTGCCGTTTACAGTAGCATTGGCGAGAGCAAGGGTCATGATTAGCATTGGCGAGAGCAAGGGTCACGATTCTTCTTTCTAAAATAATGCACATGAAAATTTTAAGCAGTAATGGAATTTTTATGGTGAAAATAGTTCAGTCGACAGCAAAGGACCAGAAGGAAATGAACATTCACTTGACGTGATCAGTAAATAGTAAATGGATGGACGCCAGTAGAATAGGAAATGAGGAAAGATGTGAAAGAATAAAAGTCAAAGGTGGACATCTAGTGCTGATTCATGCGTCAAATACGGGAAGGAATGTGCACTAATATCATCACTTATGGGCTAGGATTCTAATTAACACCAGGTTCGTGCAACATAAGGTTGAAGGACACGACTTATCAGACTCACATTTGCGAGGCAGACGAAATGTTTAAGGATGTTCTGTACCCATGTGGATGTGCTGGTCAAGCAAAGTCAGAGAAATGCAGAAATAAGCTACCACAGGAAGGATAAATAATTACCTCCTGAATGAAATCAATGTAGTGCAACGCACCGTGCTTAAATTGAGTCCCGCCACCAGGGAAAGTGAGGTACTCTCCAGTCACTTTCACCCAATTTTGATGCCCTTTCACCACTGCAAGTTTAGTATGAGGTACATTGAAGTACCAGATCTGCGAGAGATGATGAACGATTTTCATACTTAGATCTGAATGAGTCAAAGTTTTACCACTCATACAAACGAAGATTTACCTTGTCCCGGCTTACAGGCCACTTGATTGGTTGTCTATATCCCTCCGGCAAGGGAACAAGGCAAGTCGGACCTTCTTCAGGACAGTGCCTTTCTCGATGTTCATAGTGCTTAGTACTTCGGAGTTTCTTAATAGCATTCTCATTGTCAAGACAAGGTATGTAATCTGAACCAGCACTGACATTACAAAGCTTCCAGCTGAATCCAGTGATCTTTCGACTTGATATGGTTTCCTGGGCTTTTTTCTCATTTTTTGATTCTGTGGCCTGTGTAGACCAGGCCCCATTCTGACTGTTGGTCTCATTCAAAGTCTCTACCTGTGCATCATCATGAAACACGGTACTGGAGTTCTGCTCCCTGAACTGGTTGTCTATCTTGTCAACAGAACTTGAAACTGTTTCCTCGGCTTGTTTTTCATCCACCTTCTCCTCTATCTGGGCGTCAATATTCACATCTTGCATCCCGTCAGATTCTCCCCCTGCATCTGATCCACTTTCAGTCTGTTCGTTTTTTCTGTTCTCTACAGATTTCTTTTCTGTTTTTATTTCTTGATTCTCTTCCACTTTTCCCTCCGTATTCCCTGCATCAAATTTATCTTCTGAGTCTGATTTTTTTTCATTCTCAGATTGCTGTTTGTCATCCACCGAGGGTTCAGTTGGATTATGCCCATTGTTTCCATTTTCAAAGGGATCCTGCGTTGCATCCGTTTTCGTGACAACTCCCTCTTCCACATCTTCAATTGAACCTTGTCCTTGATTCCCGTCAGCATCATTGTATGTCTGTGCTGGCGATGCATCATCTGAACCTTGTCTGGTACCGACGTTTCCCTTCGAAGGAGCTTCTTCCTGAAAATCTACAGTCTGATCGTCACTCAATTTTTGGTCCGTAGAAGCCTCAGAACTTCCCTCACCCCAAGAATCGTTATTATCGGTGGCACTTTCAGCTTTCGTTTGACCTTCTGGTACATCTCCAGAACTGTCCTCGAATGGCATATCAGTCTGAACTTGGCTTTTAACATCAGATTTGGCCTCAGAAGTGGTTATATCGACAGGAACCACTGCTGACGATGTCATCATCCAGATCCCGACCATGCAAAGGCCAACAAACAAAACGAGGGTCACGGTTGAACAGTAGGAGGAAGAAGAAGGCCTCCTACCCTCCATACGGGGGTTTCTCCCTAACGCCATCTTTCTGTATTCAGCGTCCCCCAAAACAGTATAGATAGCTGCAAAAGAGGGAATGGGAAATAAAATATACATTAAATAAATCCATTCTATATGATAAACGAGATGTCCGTCCAAAAACGGGAAAGAGAATCTTTTTAGAAAAATGTCGAACCGCAATCATCAAGGAATCAGAAGCTGGAGGTCGAAACCGAGAAATTCAATTACTCCACAATCCCTCTCCACATTTCTCCTGACAGACGGTACGAAAGGAAGGAAAGTCCACGATGAAAATAGGAAAATAGAAAGGCACGAAAGAAACAACGAAACACTGTCATGAGAAATAAGACGACAAACCGAAATACTTCGCAGACGTGAGAGGGAGAAACACACTGCACAGCCGATCACACTGGCTTCATGTCACACCTCAACGCGGCTGTCACAACAAAAGCACGAAATTAAGCAAAGATACGCACAATGCAGCTCAGCAATCGACGTCATCTGCTCCCAAAAGCACGTAATAAGGCAAATATATACATAATGCAGCTCCGCAGGCGACACCATCTGCTCCCAAAAGCACTATATCAGGGATGGACCGCTACAGAAGATCACGAAACGAACTTCAATGCGCCTCAATCAATCACCGGATGAGATACGACAATGGCGCGACAAAGCGCCACAATGCAGCGCCACAACGAGAAAAACCACCCGACATTAAACAAAAGCACGTAACAAAAGATGTGCACAATGCAGCTCAGCAATCGACACCATCTGCTCCAAAAAGCACAATAACAGGGACGGACAGGCACATAATATCACGAATCAAACGACAATGCGCCTCGATCAATCACCGGATGAGACACGAAAATGGCGACGAGAAAAATCACCAGACATTCAGGCCGAAGGAAGATTCCCCCCCCCCCCCCCAGTACCTAGCTTCAATTCCAAGCTCCCCGCCGCGCGAGCTCCCTCCTCCTCCTACCACCAGCACCACCCGAGATGAGATTGACAAGAGGATCCAAGATCGAGGAATCGCGATTCCGAGGATCGCAACTCCACCTCTTTATTGTACGAACAGGCAACACCTCGCCGCCCCTCCGACGGTGGCAATCACTCCGCCGCCCGCGATTTCCTGAGCGCGGAGAGGGAGGAAGGCTGTCTTGGCTGTTCATCCACAAGAACCCCCGCTTTTGAAGGCCATCTTCCCTTGTCCTCGCGCACACCCTAATCTGGACCCACGGAGGCTTCATGACGTAAGATACCTCCAGGGTTATCTTTGTTTCTATTTTTGGTTTTTCGGTAGAGTAAACAGTTCCTAAGGGACACCGGATTCGCTTCCTCACGGGGAGCAAAGCATAGAATACGGACGGATCGACGTCTCTCCTGTCTGTCCGAGAGGGCCCCACAGAACATCCGGCCCGGCCCGAAATCGTAGGGCCCGGCCACGTCTGCTGACAGAGCAAGAAAAGATCGTGGTCCACGTCAGACTGAAAAGCCGCCCCATAGTGTGACATGTCAACGATTATCTGATACGTGTCTATTTTCTATTCGTTGAGCAAGGATTGGTCTCATGGCGAGGAACAATAGCCGTTGACGGCGCTTTTTAAGGCCCAGAACAGAGAAAACGATCTTATGAGCAGGAGAAGTTTCAGATCGAACCATGGCGGGGATTCTGCCCTCACCAGCCTCCATCTCCGGCCTCGGGGCCTCCCTGGCCGGCCCCTCCGCCGCCGCACCCGGCGGCGCCGCCTCGTCGAGGAGGGCGGTGACGTTGTCGTCCCTTTGCCTGTCGCCCCGATGCTCCGACCTCCCCTCTTCCTCTCGCCGCATCCCCCTCAAGGGTTCTCCATTTTCCCCCCTCCGCCTCCACTTCCTGAAGGTAATTCCGTTCGCCTTTTCTTGCGTCGATGCGATTGATTATGAGCTTTGTGAGGAGTGGATGGGGGATTTCGTCGATTGCCTGCGAAATTTTGAGCTCAGACGGGGTTTTCCGTTCGCAGAATGCGCGCGGCGGAGGGGTGCGCAAGTCGTCGGGAGCCGCCTCCGCCACGTCATTCGCGTCGGATCCCGGCCAGTTGAAGAGCGCGAGAGAGGACATCAAGGAGCTCCTCAAGACGAAATTCTGCCACCCCATCATGGTAGCTCCCCCCCCCCCCCCCTCAAATCCGCGCACCTCCAAAAAAGACGTCGTCTCGGATTTCCCTTCTCCGTTTTTCTTTCCCCGAGTTCTATATTTCAATCATTAGCTTGGTCGTGGTAGATTTCAAATGTCTTCTCCCCTTCGACTCCTTGCGATGGACCAACGATTCTTCCAAATCTTGGTGCGAATATTATAAATTCGAATGAAACCCTCTTTAATGGCGACCCCACAAAGAGAACTCAGATCTGGTCGAGACTTAGAAAAACAGTGAATCAATGTTGCTCGATCTCTGGCGGGAAGAACATCGTTTGAGCGTGTCATCTGCGGCCATTAAACTGCGTACGGCAGTTTTCCTCAGAACGAATACAATCCGGTTCATGTGGATCATACATGAACGGAGCATATGTTCCTTCATACTGGTTCTTCGTATGATATTCTTTTTGATAGTTGGAACGAATTGTGGATCGTTGACAACTTTCCATTAGAAAACCCTGCAGGTGATTGATTTCAATTGAGTAACTCTGGCTCTTGATCTTGTCATTAGATTCGGCTTGGATGGCACGACTCTGGAACCTACGACAAGAACATTGAGGAGTGGCCCAAAAGAGGTGGAGCAGATGGAAGCCTGAGGTTCGAGCCAGAGCTGAAGCATGGAGCCAACGCCGGTGCCTTTCCCGCCCCAATCCCACTCCAATTCGTCGACAATATTTCCATGTACTGACGAGGTACCGCAGGTCTCATAAACGCCTTAAATCTTCTTCAGCCCATCAAGGACAAGTACCCTGGAGTTACATACGCAGACCTGTTCCAATTAGCCAGCGCTACAGCGATAGAGGTTCTTGCTCAATCATATTTACTTCGTCTATGATTTGGCTCTTAAGACGTCGGAAACTGATGTGAAATGAGATTTTAGGAAGCTGGAGGCCCGAAAATCCCCATGAAATATGGTCGCCTGGATGTGACTGACCCCGAGCAATGCCCTGAAGAGGGGAAGCTCCCTGGTGAGAAATATCATACGCCTCTGCAACAAGTATCATATGCTCCTCCATTCCTTTATTTTATTTTTTTAAAGTCATATTTGGGTTACAATTGTGATCTCAGTTTCAGATTTCTCAGATAATTCCATGCGCAATTCCCTCCATTAATGGTTCATAATCTTCTGAATTTCTTAGATGCTGGCCCGCCTTCACCGGCTGCCCATTTACGTGAAGTGTTCTACAGGATGAGCCTCGATGACAAGGTTACCACCCACAGCATAGCGCATATTTATGCATCAAATGATCATCTAATCATTCATGATTAGGAACTTAATAATTTCGGGCTTACCCCTCATTGCAGGAAATAGTCGCATTATCCGGTGCTCATACTCTGGGAAGATCAAGACCCGAACGCAGTGGGTGGGGCAAGCCAGAGACCAAGTACACAGTACGGATGAAGCCAATCTCCAGGATTATTTTTATTTATTTATTTCGTGGTGTGGATTGCTGGTTTGGGTTGACCGTCCCCCTCTTCATCTTGGCAGAAAGATGGGCCGGGGGCCCCAGGAGGTCAATCCTGGACTGTCCAGTGGTTGAAGTTTGACAACAGCTATTTCAAGGTGTCTTTATTTCACCTGAAATGAATGTTTTATTGATTTCTATTATTATTATTATTATTATTATTATTATTATTATTATTATTATTATTATTATTATTATTATTATTATTATTATTGTTGTTATTTGCAAACGCATTCAGGATATCAAGGAGAAGAAGGACGAGGATCTTCTGGTCTTGCCGACTGATGCTGCTCTATTTGAGGACCCATCGTTCAAGGTAAGGGGGGTTCTTGGGCTGCATCTAAATTCAGAAAATATATAAGAATTCAGAAATTAAAAATTAAAAAATGGGTCGTCTTCAGGTGTATGCTGAGAAGTATGCCGAGGATCAGGAAGCGTTCTTCAAGGATTATGCGGAGGCGCACGCAAAACTCAGCAATCTTGGCGCGAAATTTGATCCTCCCGATGTACGTTCCATGATAATATGAGAATATTCCTCTTGAGAGCGGGAAATTTTCTATCATTGGCATCTTGCTTCCATGAAATAATCCCAATTATGGAAATCATTTGACAGGGTTTCTCCATAGATGACGATCTCAAGGAAGCCCAGCCGGAGAAATTCGTCGCTGCCAAGTACTCCTCTGGAAATGTCAGTATTCCCTCATTTTTATCCTCTCTCTCTCTACTTAACTATGCATAGAGAGAGAGAGAGAGAGAGAGAGAGAGAGAGATGAAGAATGGGAGGATCTAATAAATATGATGCGGGTGAATGTCAGAGGGAGCTGTCGGACTCGATGAAGCAGAAGATCCGGGCAGAGTATGAGGCGATCGGGGGGAGCCCTGACAAGCCGCTCCAGTCAAACTACTTCCTCAACATCATGATCTTCATCGCTGGATTGGCCCTGTTGACTTCCCTTCTTGGGAACTGACAGCTGGATCGGTACCCCTCCTCCTCCTCCTCCTCCTCCTCCTCCTCCTCCTCCTCCGCTGCAGTTTCTTGCATCTATTACACGTCTCCTATATATGTGATTCCCGTATATTCCAGAGTTGAGGTCAACTTATGAGGGTTTTGACCATCCCGGGTGGTCAAAACCCTCTCCATGGTCGGTATCCTCTTCCATCTGCACCACCGTTTTAGATATAATGACGCAGGTCTGCTACGGGTCTTGTGGGTACTTGAGAGAGAGCCGGGGGCTTTTACAGGCTTGATCTTGTGTATATTCCGACACTGCAAGATGTAGATTTCCACGTCTGCTTGCTATTTTTGCACTCTACCAAGGGAAAAGGGCTGACTTTGGCATCTTCAGTGGGCCCGAGCCTGGCCCAGTTCATTGATCATGAGATGCCGCTTCGGCGAATTCACTATACTGATATATCTGATTCACATGCTTTTTCATCTTCCAAATTCAAATCCGCCTCAAGGGCCCCTATTTATTATCAAGTAGAGAAATAGAGATGTAGATTCTCTCTCTCTCTCTCTCTCTCTCTCTCTCTCTCTCTCTCTCTCTCTCTCTCTCTCTCTCTCTCTATCTATCTCTTCCTCTCTCTCTATCTCTCTCTCTATCTCTTCCTCTCTCTCTATCTCTCTCTCTATCTCTCTCGCTCTATCTCTACTCGATGACAAATAGTTTATGAAGGCTTAACTTCAGCCATTCCTTTTCCTCTAATTATTGAGATTGAAGCATTTTGAGTTGCGTGAACTCTTTTTCCAATTAATTAATAATTCAGAACGATTTTCTCTCTCCAAGCACCCCAAACCATGGTTTCTACTGTTCATGTAAAGCCATTAGATCCTCGTGGGCTTTTTTCTCTTTTAATTATTATTACCACAAATCTCAGTGACGCCGTGCGTATAAAGTTGATAACTTTTTTTCTGACAGGATAATTCTTTGTGTATTTAAACATTAGCACTGGAATATATATATATATATACACCCTCTGGAGGGCGGTGGCTTCGGCTCACCATCTCCTCCGGCGGAACCGGGCGGCGCCGCCCGGCTTGCGGACGAAGCTGGAAGTCCTTGTCACTCGCACGTGGTGCACCGTCCTCGGGCGGCGCTGCCGCCCATGGCGGGGCTCCCGCCGGTGGCTCTCCCTCAGCTCCACCCTTATCCGGTGGCTCCTCGCCCTCAGCGACCTCTCCAGGTGGAGCCTCCTCCTCTCCCTCGACCTCGCCGCCGACGACCACGACGACGATGACGAGTATGCCGGCGACAACCACGGCCCCCTCCGCCGCCGGCGAATCCCCCCGCCGGCGCCGGAGAAGGAACCGTACTCTTCGTCTTCTGCCTCCTCATCCATGGCCCTCGCCCTCTCCCTCTCCTTCTCCCTCTCCCTCTTCCGCCACCTAATCGTCCCTCTGAGGAAGCGGAGCCCACCGTCGCATGCTGAGAAGCAGGTGGCGCAGAGAGATCGTATCATCTTCCCCGCCGCCCCTCCCAGGCAGCCGCAGACGCCCGTCTTGAACAGCAGGTAGATGAACAGCAGCACTGCGAGAGGGGAAGATCAATCAGCGGCCATGATCCTCAATAAGAAAAATGGATCCGAGCAGTTGCAGGTGTAAAGTTTCTTAGGTTAAGAAGAGTGGGAGGATTGGAGAGGGATGACGATGACTCACCGGCGTAGAAGAGGAAGAGGATGGCCACGAGCTTGAGCAGGTTGGCGACGCAGAAGTGCTCGATGTAGCATATCAGATCCCACGTCGATCCACAGGCAGGCCTGAAAGAAGATCCATGCGTTAGATTAAGATCCCTTCGGAAAGGAGAGAGAGAAAATTAGGGTTCCGATGACCTGCAGGATTTCCCGGAGAGGAAGTCGAGAGGAGCTCCGAGGACGTCGCCGACAACGTTGGCGACGCCGGAGAAGAACGACTTGATGACGTTCCCCATCTCCAAAGACGCCCCTCGCTGAGATTCCTGATTTTCTTATGCTTTCTTCTTCTTCCTCCTCCTCTTCTTCTCCGATCGATCCTGCAATCAGAGGAAAAGTGGTTTGAGGGGAGAAGAGAGAAACACGGGGGGCGAGCCGGGGGGCAAACCCTCGCCGCCCTTTTTATTCGACGAGTATCTACAGTGCGGAATGGAGAGTTCCTCCGCCATCGTCTCCCACTGCAACGGAGAAAACCCACCGTCGCCATCGCCGTCGCCGTCGTATTCATCTTACTTCACTTCTTCCGCCTCCATTTTGGCGATGGAGATGGTAAGCAGGAGCGAGAGAGAGAGAGAGAGAGAGAGAGAGAGAGAGGACTCACAAGCGTTTGGACAGGGAAACCTTAAGTCCCCCTCCTCAACCATCTTTCTTCATCGCCAAGCCTGCGAGGAATTGGAGGTATCCATCAATCCTTCGGTTGGCTTCTCTCTCCTGCATAGCCGGTTCCTTCCCACAATTTAAACCCGGACGGCAACCGCCGCCTCCAACGGTCGTCTCACGAATCCTGTCACCGTCGCCTTTGGCTGAGTCGCGGTGACCAAATCGGGCCTACGCGGAGTAACTCGCTGACCCTGACCCGGTCGGAATCGGGATGAGACCGATCCGCAAGAATTTCGAGCCCGGCATAAACTTAGACGTAATAATTGAAGCCCTAAAAATGAATGAATTTATTTGATAAAATTATGATTATCAAATTGTCCGTTTTATCTCTCTAATTTCCACCAAACATTCATATTTTCGTTATTTTAATTATACCCCCACATTTAAACAGCCGTATCGGCATAAATTACTTTTTTTTTAAGTCTAAAATATATGCCCTCGGAAACCATTATCTTTATTTTATTATACCCCTTGTTTTTACTCTCTATCTAATTAAATATGGTCAACCCCCTACAACTTCAAGTTGAAAACCTTATGTACTCTCTCTCCCCCTCTCCCTCTCTCTCACTCTCACTCTCTCTCTCTCTCTGTATGCATGAGTTTTGCTGGGCAGTCGAAAAATACACGAGCTTATCAATAATTCAACTAGTTGGCAAAGGCACGGATTATCGCTGCGGCAATAAAACCACGGCGCCCCCAATTAAAAAATACGGATGCATGTAATTAACTACCTGATTTTGGAGCACGTCCTGACCTACTACTCTCCACGTGGCGCGGACCCAGCTCAGTCAACCACAGCTTGCCACTACGAGGAGGGACTTGACGGCGCCTGGGCAGGGATTCCCGCCGCCAAATTGCTCAGCTGAGACGGAGATCGAGCACTCCTCCTTCCCCACGCAGGCCTGCTCATTTTCACGGAAGCATCAATGAAATGATACAAGAAACTGGGCTACACGCAGAGAGAGAGAGAGAGAGAGAGAGATTACCTCTTCGACGAATGCTTTGGAGGAGAACACGTGACAGCCGCCGGTGGCGTAGCTCCGACAATCTCCGGTGGGCGTACCGAAGCTGGCGAAATCGACGGCCGAGATTGTGCTTCCGGCGGGGCACTGGAGGTCAACGCTTGGCGGCCGCCGCTGCCGCAGAGGCGGCGGTCTGGAGAACAGCGACGGCGGGTGGTCCTCGGAGATAACGCCGCAGATGCCGCGGACTGAGATGGTGTCCACTGAGACCTGCAGAGGGTTCCCCGTCTCCTCCTCGAAGAGGACCAGAAGGTTTCCGGAAGGCTCCAGAAAGGATCGAGGAATATGATATCTGAAAGAAAGTCAACGGCGGATCTTCATCCCCATCGTAACTTACGTCATTCTTGGGTGATGATCGGTGGAGATTTTCCGCACTTACAGTGATTGAGAAGGCCGGCCGTTCGGTGTTCGACGCGAGACCCAGTACCGGCCGATGCTCAGCCCGTTGACCCAGGCTTCTCCTTTCCCCATGCTTCCCAGGTTCAGAGCCACCGGGTCAACCCCAGGCGGGGAATCGAACGTCGTCTGACCCATGTTAATTATCAGATTTATTTAAAAATATATAAAAAACTTGAACCGCATGGAGGTCAAAATGGCCTTCGTCGATATCACCTTGAACCACGTGAGCCGCCGTCCAGAGGAGACTCCAGAAGCCATCCAGTCAACTTTGCTGGATCCATCTTGCGTATAGATTTTCAGCTTCTCGCCCCACAGACCGCGCTACCATTGTCCAAGGCAATATCTTATAAGGAGAGAGAGAGAGAGAGCGACAGAGAGAGAGAGAGAGAGAGAGAGAGAGAGAGCAACCTGGTAACCCCAGTGATATCTGATGAGATCTTCGGTTCTATTTCTTGAGCCACGGATCGTCACTCTCCGGAGACCAGCTACTCTGCGCTCAAGGTACGCCCCCGAGTCCTTCAAAACGGCAGGTATGAAACAAGGAGATAGACAAATAAATAAATAAATAAATAAAAGTGGAAAATGGTGGAAAATATTTAGAGCCTGATTAACATAGAACTATGCTAGACATTTAATTTATCTCATCATCTAGTTTCATGATGATTTCAGTGAAGGGCATGTCGCATATAGCACATACTGGTAATCCAACCATGACACTGAGCAATGAGATATTATTTTCGCCCTGATGTAATGCAATTTCTTTCTCCAAAACAGTTCCTGGTACACCGGGGACGTCGCGTGAACTTCCTGCACACAAGAAAACAGGCTTCAGCCACTCGCACGTCCCCAGGAGATCGCCATTTCGTAGAGATTATTTGATTTTCTTCCAAGGATGCTCACCAGCGTACACACCATTGATGAAAGCGTGAACCACATGGCCCAGAGAATATACGTGAAGGACTGGTCTCCCAATGCGTGATCTATACTCGTAACTGCAGTCAGATCAGGCATTAATCAGCTGAGTTGGTACGTATTAAATGAATATATATATATATATATAGAGCGAGAGAGAGAGAGAGAGAGAGAGAGAGAGAGAGAGAGAGAGAGAGAGAAGTATCACTGATGGGATACCTGGTAGAATACCAAAGATAGTCTGTTTCGGCTTTTGTGGTGGTCATTTGTTCGAGTAGGCCGGTTGCAGAGAAAGGAGCTGCTCCCATGCTCACAATCCTATCACCAAAAGCTCCCCATCTCTCTGGATGATCGAGGACTTGCCGTACTGTATTCGATCGCGTTCGCCACTGACTGTTTACCTGATCGAGAAAGAAAAAACCTATTTATAGTAATGGCTGAAGATCACAAAAAAGAAGCAAGTCAGTAATCTCATGAATATTTTCATACCATTCCCAGTGACCCACCTTAGCGGTATTGAAGACTACGGTGTGACAGTCTGGTAGGATGCTGATTGACTTCGCAGGTAGTTCATACACGGCGTTCCGAAATTGAACGGTTGCGCTGTGTCTTCGATCGCTGTTCGAGAGGAAAGCGGCACATTTTCCGGAAGCTTCTTCAAAGACATTGACCTAAATGAACATACGACTTATGTCACCAGGTCAAACCCTGAAAAGTCAGCGTGGGTGGGAGGGAATCTTACCTCTTGCAGCTGGCCAAGGGAAAAGTTTTTATGTCTTCCCGTAAGCAAAGCATCAGAGCATGATTTTACCGCCGCATGCAGTTCCCTCAGATGGCCCCACTTCGGCTGCCTTATGAGACCTGGCCATTTGACAATCACAGAGCCTGTAAGATTATCTAATCAGAAGAACGCGTCGAATCCGCTATCTGACCTTGATTACATGCCACCTACCGTATTCATCGATCGGAGCTTGATCGTAGTAGCTTGTTGTTACATATGAAGAGCCAAAACCTCCAAAATTCGTACCTCCATGATACTGCGTCAGGTTTTAACGGCAAAGTCAACCTGAGACTTAAACATGGCTCTGAAGATATTTTTAAAACATTTGATGTGCATTCTTTTTTTCTCATCAGCCATATTAATCTTTGTGTAGAAGCTTATTTAAAATATTTATATAATTTTAAATCAAGCAAGTTGAATATTTCGCGATTTTTTTATAAACGGTTCATCAGTTTTAGATCCGAACATCTTGGAACGTTTTGAACCGTCAGGTTCTTAGCTTTGCAGGATGAAGAAAGGGCTTTCTGAGACATGAATCTTCTGAATATGGAAAGACAGGTGAAACGCATCATGTTATGGTTCTTTCAAAATGAATGCATCAGGCAGTCGTACGAGATTAATGCACTTGTGATCCTCTTCAAGATCTTCTGAATATAAAAACATGGGTAGGGAAACTCACCATGTAGTAATTCACAAAGCTTCCACCCCTTGCGATAAACAGTGCAGTCGCAAAGGCGATGTCTTCTGCTGTTCTTATGTATGGTTCTTCTCCAAATCGCTGAAACCTTTAAGGAGTATTACGTGCAGGTTATCAATAGTATTATATTTTCGTCATGAAGAGGAGTATATATATATGTAGCGAGATAGAGAGAGAGAGAGAGAGAGAGAGAGAGAGAGAGAGAGAAGGAGAGAGAGAGAGAGAGACGTAAGTGCTACAACTGACTGAGATTATAAATGCATGGCAAAAGGTAAAGTGAGTTCGATCAAGAACATACATAGAGGTCCAGTTCTCCGTCCACAGAAGAGGCTTGTTGGGTGAGTTGGGTCCCTTGAATGTTTCCGCGCAGTTCATTCCATTGCATGCATTGATCTGCACCCAAACAGAATCCTAAACGAGATTTCGAATCCATTTTTTTCCCATAACTTGCAATTTCTAGGGCTTAAAACGTACGCATGTGAGGACAGGTGGACGTAGCGACGTACCACAGGATCAGGTGCATCATCCTGCTTGCACATCATCCAGGGCACACCGGTTTCAAGTCCCACCGCCATCGCCGCCGCCCAACGAACATATGGTGGGCCCTTCGCATGGAATGCAGGCTCCACATTCTGGTATTCGTTCTCGATCTGCATTTGTCATCCGGGTTGTAGTTTCATCAGGAAACAATCTCTCAGTCAAAACCCTAGCCATCTTCGTTCCTTAACACTATGTAAAGCGGAGACCATACTTGACCTGAGAGAGTATTATAGGGCCTCCTTGAGAAGCAAACAACCGCTCGGATTTCATCATGCTCACTATCTTCGACACAAATCTCTGCATGTGGAACTGCACAGCGAATTTGAAGATGTTGAGAGGGAAAGAAACGGGGCCAAGCAGTACGAAGAACGACTAACGCGACCACAAGTGTAATCACCTTGAAAGGCTCGTTGTCGGATCGGAAGACAATGCCCGGGACGTCGTGCAACCAGAAGGGAAGACCCCTACATCACACCAGAAACGTATTCAGCAAAGGAGGGAAGAGGAAGGACAATCTACCATGATCGCCGCACTCACCCATACTTCCATTCGGATTCGATGAAAGGGCCGATTCTGAGGCTCACATAGAGACCCTGCGCCTGTATCTCCTTGACGAATCGCACGAGATCGTATCTCCCCGCGAAGTCATACTGCAACCGACCGTCAACAACGAAGACAGCATCAGACGACGATCACAACTATTCAGACCATCCAAGGAACCCTATCGCTGAAGGGGGGGAGGGCCACCCAACCTGTCCCTGAAGGGGTTCGTGAACGTTCCAGAAGACGTAGGTCTGTATCGCGTCCAGTCCTCCCGCCCTGGCTTTCTGTATGAGAGACGGCCACATCTGCAAGTCAACGCAGAGCGTCATCATTTATTAATGACGCCATAATCAAGAAACTAGCTTTTGGATCTGATTATGCTGGGAGATCGGCCCAAGTAATCTGGAGGTAGGAGTGAGCCCCACTCGAATATCGGAAGATCGAAACATAAAGTAGTGGGCGACGGCGGCCGCGACTGGCGGATCCGGCTGTGAGGAATAATCTCGGCACGACGATCGAGGGCCGTTAGGCAGATCCACATAGCAGGGCCGCTCGAACGGCCAAGGATGCAGAAGGGGCGGCGTCGTCTTCCACCAACTCCGCTGGAATATTCTGGCGTCGACCGGATGAGAGACCGCGCGTTCATCAAGTGGCGCTGCCTTCTTCTTCATCTTCTTCTTAAGGGAACTCTCAAATCTCGAAGAAGCACAGTGGCGGAACGAGTGGAGCTGCCTGCGCTCATCTGACTACAGGAAATGGGGATTCCACAGGAGGGGTGGAGCCCCCCCCCTCTCCCTCTCTCTCTACTTGAATACATTATACATTTATCTTCCTCTTCGGGTATCAATCTCATCTTCTTCTCACTCACTCACTCTCAATCCTAGAGCCTTTTGACTGATCTGTCGATACTATTCAATTACGCATGTGCTCTCTCTCTCTCTCTCTCTCTCTCTGTGGAGTGCAAGTCGTTGCCGAGTTTGCAGGCGGTGCTCCGGATCTGTTAACGGAAAAAAGAAGAATGTAGACGGAATGTGCTTCTGTTACCCAAAAGAGGTTGCTGGTTGGGTTTTGAAAGAGGTCGCTCTTCTCAGTATGTAGGAGTCTTCTTCAAGAAACTGTCGTCTGGATTATCTCTGATTCTACGGCTGAAGAGGCTTCTCTCCCCACCTCTCTCTCTCTCTCTCTCTCTCTCTCTCTCATTGTTCATGCGTTCCGCAGAGAATTTCAGAATCCCACTGATGCCCGCACCACATCTCAGAACAGGAGCATACGACGAGAAAATACTAAGAAAGAAGATGGAGAAGAATAACGAGGAGAGAGAGAGAGAGAGCTTAACCTCGGGCGTGCTTCGGGGATAATGGATGGAACCGGAGAAGAGGATCTTCCTCTGGCCGCCGATGATGAGCGAGCGGCCGTCGTAGGTGACGTTCCCCGCCGAAGACGACCACGCCAATCCCGCCGCCACGACCACAGCCACCATCACCGCAGCCACCGTCCCCATTCCGGCGGCGCCGCCTTGATCCTGCCGCCCGAAATCTGCTTCTCGGAGTTCTTCACCAACACTCCGGGAAGAGAGTTCCGGCGAAGACTGCCAGGATTTGGATCACTGTGGCGAGAGAGGGGAGACCTTCTGGCAGAAAACTCTCTAGGAAGATATGCTGGGTTATATAAGAGGAGGATGATCACCTTCATTCTATCAACAATGAGAAGAGCGTCATGGCATAAGGCGGTGTGATCACCGCCGAACGGCCTCCGCCTATTAGAATCACCGCCTCTTCTCTCTCTCTCTCTCACACACACACATCCTGTTTGGATACTTCTTGCGGCGTACGTGTAACTATAGTATGACATTAAACTCCACATTAATTTTATTTGTATTCATAGCCTTTCAAGTGTTTTTTCGACATCAATCCTTGAGTGCGGGACTTGAAGAAGGACATATGTATAAATAAAGTTATGTTCATTTATTTATTTGCCGTGGGGAAATACGCCACTCCGGACATGAGAACAGCGTGGGCCCTCTAAAAATCTGAAAGCCTAGAATTTCGTTAGAATTTAAATTTTCTTTATTTGATATTATAAAATTAAGTTTTTGACATCCCTTTTTTTTTATTCACAATGGTCCAATATAAATTTAGAATTTAAATTTTACGTAATCTTTGTTATGGAATTTTCATAGATACAATTTATGTTTATTTTAGGTGTGCATGAAAGAAATAGAAATGTATTGGAGCTATTCGTAAGTATGAAAAATACGCAGACCTGGCCACCGTCGGTTGGTGATGTGGAATTGAGGGGCCAATAGTCGTCCTCCGCGTCGCTAGCCAGTCAGATAGGGAGCACCCAACGACCGTGGCCGGCGGCAGGCGGGGGGCGGCGGTGGCGGGAAGCGGCGCTAAGTTTTCTCCTCCTCCTCCTTCTTCTTCCAGTCCCCGCGGCGAGACGGAGGCAGTCGCAGGCGGCGAGGGCGGTGGCGGAGAAGGAGAGATCGGTGAGATCAAAATATCGGGGGATCGGAATTTCTCCCACAGACGGGGTCGTGAACTGGCCGATTCCTGCACCACCATCTAGATCGCAAGCTCTGTGGATGTTAAATGCAGGAGGCATTGGCGGAGAATGGGAGAAGTGGCGGAGAAGCAAAGAAGATGCAGGAGGTCACGCGAGCGGTCACTTCCACAAGCGGACACCACCGTTCTGGCAAATCGCCGGAGAGGGAAAACAACGGCGGATGGCCCAGTAGGTCGTTGCCGTTAGCGAAAAGAGTGTCCGCTTGTGGCCTCGAAGATTTTCCGCCAATCCTTATTTCCTTCTGAGTAAAGCTCAGCCCAATATACAGGCCTACGTCACGATGTCGCATGCCATAAGTCCGCTGGGCTCTAGATTTTGGGCCACTCTGCTCCCTCTACTGGCCTTCTCCATCGCCGGCGCCGGCGACGGATCCGGACTTCCCTGTTGCCATATTCTCTCCTGCCGTCACCGGCTCATGGTCCCTGCCCTTCCGAGGATTAGGGAGGAGGAAGCAGCTGACAGCGCGTGGGGATTCTCCTCGGTGCCCTAGCTGCGGATACCTGGAGGCTCGGCGAGGTCCCTCTTTTCTCTCATTGGAGGTCATTCCCCTTGGTCATCGAGAGCTTGAGGCCCCATCTTCGTTGGTGAGAGAAGCGGCGCCGCCTTCGTCGAGATGAGTTCGCGCCTGCAGATCCCCGCGAATGATTCTGTCCTCCTCCGCGTCACACACTCTAACCTGAAGTCCTTCTCCGCCGACGTCCGTTTCTACCGCGATGTAACACTCTTCTCCTTGATTCCCGCTTCATTTTCCCACCCACGGAGGTACCTGGACGGACGATTTCCAGAGCTTGATCTGTTTGCGGGTCTGTGTTGTTTTGCATTCCTCTGAAAACGGGCTCTGCAGTCGACCGTGGCGACTGTGAAAGACAAGCTATGGAAGAAATGCGGCACCTCCGTCGACTCAATGCGCCTTGAGCTCTATGATATTTCGGGGGCCAAGGTCTCGGACCTCAGTGACGACTCCAGACCCCTTGGCTTCTTCTCTCCGCAGGACGGGTGTGTTGAGCTGCCTCTATTTTTTTCTGTTCTTCATTTGATCTGATCACACCCTGGTTTCATCTTTTGTCCCTTTCAATCCAATTGAAGCTACCGGATTCATGTCGTCGACCTGGATCCATCGTCGGTGACCTCAGGTGGATGGTTAGAGGACACGTCCCTGGTGGAGAAGTACACCATCTCTGAGGAAGCATATAACAAACTTGATGGCAAGTCCTTTTAGGGCCCTTTGTCTCTCGCACGCTAGAATACTTCCTGTGGTTCATTCTTATCCCGGACCTGGTTGTTTGTGGACATTTGAAAAGGAGATGAATCTTTGCATCATTCAACTGCTCTTTCTTGAGAGCTCATCTTCGGTTATCTGGGTAGTTTTTTTCACTATTCTTGATGAATATTGTGAGCCATTTTCAGGGATATAGTCCTGGTTTTATCTTCTTGCCTCAATACGCATTGTTCCTATTACTTAAGCACTTAGAAAGCTTTTTAGAAATTTCTGTTTCCTGTTAGTATTTTTTGCTTTCCTTTTTTTTTTTTGTAGGTATTAGAAAAGAATAGCAAGTTCTTTCCTTGTGGTATTAGAGTCGTGGTGGTAACCTAAACTCTGATATTTCTTACCCTCATTCTTTGGATTATCCACTGTCTCCTTAAGCCTTCATTGCGTATTTCTGTTCTTCTAACAAATAACATTTTTTTACCAATGGATAACTTCCTTTTTTCCATAAATAATGAATAGTCCATCAATCCTCGTATCTTGACACCCCAAGAACATGGGGTTGCTGAACATAAAAACAGATACCTCTTTGATAAATGGACTTAAGTACTTTTAGGACAAAGTCACGGAAGCAGTAATTTTTCAGTCTATTTGACCAAGAATCCTTTGAGGATAAATACTTTTAACTACTGCCTATTTGATAAATAGACTTCCTTCTTACGTCATTGGCAATCCCCTAGGTATGTTATCTGAAAGCGTTAATATACGCTGTTTGTCCTCGAAAATATTTCTTTGTGCAGCATGTGCTCTTGTTCACAAAGAACATTGCTCAGAGTTAGATCCTCGGGCTATACAGTGTCTTCATTCATTGCTCCAACTCTCATGAAGGGGCATATGCTATCATCCTCCTAGTTGCAGATTCTTTGTCACCATGGGTGTCACATTTTCTGAAAATAATCCAATTCTACTCGACCCAATTCCCTCATCTTCTAGGGCAAATGAGAACATCGATTTTTGTTCCCTGATGACTTCCCACAAATCAAATACATGGACAATAATCTGCTTTTACGTCTGAGTCTACACTTGCACTTGTGTCCACTAATATCAGAGAAGTTACACCTGAACCTATTAATACCAAAGATGCCCAAAGGGAATGGAGGATATCTATTTACCAGCATGGGGGAACTGACAAATACCGTGAGATATTCTCAAAGATATATTTCTAAATATATCTTCTTTTCTTATGCATTCTTCCTATCACCTAGGGTTATTAAAGTTTTTTTTTCTTTTTTTTTTCGGTCACTCCTTTTTTCCTTTCTGTTTTTTTTGTAGATTTTCTTGGCGGGTGCATAATTTTAAGCCTTCCAAAGATAGTAGGAGAGAAACTCTCCCAACCTATATGTACTGTAAACTGACGTTCAATTCAACAGGGAAGAAAGAACAGGCTCTTTCTTCAATTCTTTCCGTAATGATAAAGTAGCAATCTCTAATCCTGTAATCTAGGTTTGAATTGATGCGGGATGGGAATCTCTAATTTTCTTTTTGCCTTTGATAGCATCATTATCGTTTCATCCTGCTACTTCTACTTCTCTTGGTTTCGAGAGCTATTCATCTTTTTTCTGTCATCATTAATAACGATTGCATTGTTTTTCAACGTGGAGCAATTTACTTTTGATATTCATTGTTCATTTGCGCTACCAGAATTATGATTTGAAGGACTTGTCTTCATCTTGCGATCTTCATTGCCAATAACGATTCATAAAGTACTCTGCTTCGATGGTAATATGGAGTTAGATATTGTTCGAAACACTGCAAAATGCCCTTTGATCATTTGGCTTCTGTGCAAAGTGATAATATTCTATGAGGCAAAAAGTATTTTATTGGAAAAAAGGTCATTAACTAACCATTCCTCATATTGTTACATTATTGAATTTTAGCGATAGTTTTTCTGTCCTTCAATCGCATTACAAGAAGATGATCAATAATATTCCATCGCATTGCAGGTAACTTCAGAAAATTTAGAGAGAAGCTTGGCTCTGGGAACACAACTTCTTCCAACAGAGTGAGATTCTCAACCTCTTGCACCGAGAGTGATTACCACCACCTAGAGTGAGAATTTTTCTGACCAAGGTTTTCTCCCTTTGCTTTTCAGCTGCTCGATAACTACATGGAGGAGCTCTGTTCCGATATCAAGGTCGGTGATAAGTCCCCTCTGACGACTGTTTAGTGAAGATGATTATTGACTAGAAAAAGATTTTCAGGCTGATTTAGTCTTTGACTCGAAAGGAGAACGGGTTCTCAAGATCACTGAAGCCGTTGACTCCTGACTGAAGATTTCTAAACTAATTTGCGTTTTCTGGGTTATTACCATGCTTCAGCATAATTTAGAGGAAAAGGCACAGCTTTTAGTTATGCTTGGTTATTGATTGACTTTTCTGTGGAGATGTTCTTTCCATGAAAAGAATGAAATACCAATCACGATATGGCTCATTGCGATAAGATATTTCTGGTATTCAATTTTTTTTTATGCCTTTAGAAAATCAAGAAAGCATGCTGCTAAATTCTTACGCAGATTGGGGATAGATGCCAGATTGAAAGTGGGGAGAAACGTGGAGTCATCAGGTTTATTGGTAAAGCTGAGCCGCTGGGTCCTGGTTTCTGGGTTGGAGTTGAACTCGACGAACCATTGGGGAAGCATGATGGCACGTAAGTGGATGTTTTCCTAGCCGTAGACCTTTTTACGCTTTTTTTCCTCTTTTTTTCTCTCTTGAAGGGAAATTGTCTCGTCTCTTTTAGCAGTTCAGCAGATCTCTTACCTCATCTCATCTCCGTAGTATTCATTGGATGGAGAGTGAATAATTTTAACAGTATGAGTAATTTATGCTAATTTCTTGAACGTCACTTATTTTATAATAAAATTCGTGGACTAATATCTAAAAATAGAACGAATATATATATATATATATGTAATATTCCAGATGAACTATCCTTTTATCTCCATCTGATCGAGATCTCATGGGTATCCTGCCCTTCCTTCCTACAATTCTACTAGCAACTTAGCTGAATGTTCTTGAGATAGTGCCAACTGAATAGATCTTAGCTGCTTTTAAACTGGTTTTTTAGTGGCAGACGATCGATCGAACCTGCTTACGCTCATTAATTTGGAAGCAAATGATTTCTATGAGGCATTCTTTGTGGAACCGCAGCTTTCCATATTGGTAGTAGATTATGCTATCTGCCTTCTGACTTCAGTGAGGAACTCGGGATCGTCAGAAGTCGACCCCAGCCTCTTAATCTCTCAGAGAAGAGTTCCCTTCTCTCAGAAGCCTCAGTGATCTTGAGGGCATTTCAGCTCACTTATGGCTCTTCCTTTCCCGCATTGACCTCTGCGGTTGTTCTGGGTTGAAATGAATCGAAGCCATCTTTCCTGGGGAGATGGGGAGGCACTAGAAACCCACTCGCTCATTTGGGTTGCTCCATTGCTGCAGGGTGAAAGGCAAGCGCTACTTCGGATGCCGGCCACAGCACGGCGTGTTGCTGCGACCCGACAAGGTGAAGGTGCGTACCCTCATTCTTCCCCCATCTTCTTGCTTTTCCGACATATTTTTTTTTTAATTTAAACGAAAATTAATTATTGGGTCGATGTATTTCCTTGGTTCAAAATTCTTTTTATTTTATTTCTGGGCTTAAGTTCTAGACCAAAACCCTGCAGATATCCGACCCATTTGAACGGTTATATTATTATTATTATGGAAAGCTCATTTTTTTCGCAGGTCGGAGACTTCCCTGAGAGAGACCCATTTGAGGAAGACGAAATCTGAGAAGGCTGCCGAAGTCAACTCCGCCTGGGCCAAGATATCTGATGATTTCCCCTTTGAGACCTCTACCATGCTTCTAGCTAGTCCCATGCCTGAAGCCTCATCTGATTCCATCCTCGGACACTTACAGAGGGGGGGGGGCGCGGGACTTTCCATCTTCTGCTTCATCAAAATTATTCGAAATCCTCTTTAGAGAGACGCCGCGAAGACATTTATTTATTTATTTATTTATTATTATTTATTTCTAGCGAGAAAGATGAGTAAATGATATTATTATACGATGCGTGTCAATGGAATATAATTTTTTAAAAATAATATTATATAACAGGGTTTAATTTATTTGCGGGTTATGTATGTCATTAGGTGATTTTCATGAGTTTAATCACGGGCAGGATGGCCGCCATTTCCCCCCTCCCCCAATTATTTACACATTATAGGATTAATTATTTGGAAGCCTCAATTTCTGCATGATTTTCTAATAACATGAATTGGCGGTTAATATGTCATTTTGTTAAGTTAATTTGGGTGTTCGAAAAAATTTACTTCGAGATTCTGCATTAAATGTGGTGTTAAAACAAATAAAATTAAAGTAGGGTACATATGTAATAAAATGATCTTCAAGGGAGCTGATTGTAAAGCCAAGAGGATTCTTGGAGGAGTGGGGGGGGGCTTGAGACTTGCGGGGGAGGTCGAGGAAGTTGAGAGAGCGGGCAGCCATGGCGTCGGCCGCATCCGTGGTGGCGGCGGCGCCGTTGGGCTCGATGGATCACGCCGGCGGAGAAGGCGGGGGGGAGATGACGCTGACGGTGCGGTGGAGCGGCCGGGAGTACGCGGTCCACATCTTTGGAGATGAGACCGTGAGCGAGCTGAAGCGGAGGATCTGCGAGGTGACCGGCGTCCTTCCCAAGCGCCAGAAGCTCCTTTACCCCAAGCTCGCAGCCAAGCTCGGCGACGACTCCGTGCTCCTCGTCCAGCTGAACCTCAAACCCTCGGTGAAGATGACCATGATCGGGTAAGAACTCCTCCCCTGAGAGGAAGCCCTACTTGAATGCAACATGTTGAGCGATCCCAAACTTGAGGGAAAATGCCGACGTCCCGATCGTAGCCCCTCTTTAGCTTTGATTTTTTTTTCTTTTTCTAGATGGGCCAAGATGATATATTATTATATCCGATGCATGATTTAAATATGCTAATTAATTTTCCTCTTTATGAACTAGTTGATGCCGATCATAATCTCGCCTGGGATTCTATTCTTCATGTCTTACTTATATATCTTTCTGTACATATGGTTTATTGAAGTGTTTGTATGGCTGCCATTAGCGTGTTTTCTGTCTGTTCCCGATGAAATCCCCTCTCTAGCTGGAAGGAGCTCAGTGGGCAACAGAGTGGGAGGAGTGGGGAAGGTAGGAGGACTGAAGAGGAGGGATGGCTGAGGGGATGCCCAAACTATATTTCTTTTCACATATTTTTTTTAAAAGACTAAGTTGGGGTTAGTATGTACGAGGTAGGCGTTGATATTAATACGTCTTCACTGGGGAAAAAAAAAAATGAAAAATCGGATTAGGAAACCATACATAAACAAGTATAATGCTCAATGGATGGATTGAGATTGAGAAGGGGTACAAGCCTTGGTCAGGAAATTGGCACCCAGGAGACATTGACAAGGTTTCTGCTCTCTGGTTATGGCTCACTTCTCTTACAATGGATTTTGTATCTATTAAATAAATAAAAAAATAGCAACCAAATGGTAAAAACATATGAAAAAATGACTTGTTAAACAGCGGTGGCATGTGGATTGTGTCATGAGATTTGGGGAGCAAAATCCTTTTGCATGAATTAGATGCAACGGTTGGGAAATCGAGAGGCTACATTAGTATAGAAAAACCATTGTACATAAATATATGGCTTTTGCCTCAATTCGTTGGGACTTTTGATCGTTGAGGTTTAGATCCATGAGACATTGAAGTAGAGAACAATATTTAGAACTCAAAATCTAGAATATGGAAGGGCAAAACTTATACAAGTACTCTTAATTCTTGCCTGTCATGGTAAACATGAATTGAGCCACGTACAAGATTGAGGAAGAAGATGCCTGCCAAAGGGATATGGTTTTCACATCTTGAGGGTGCGTGATGAGTCAGGAACTTGGCTCTGGATCTTAGAACGAGCATGGTTATTATCATTTTTGATTCATCGCGTTAATTTGAATTACAGTTTTCCCTTTAAAAATTATTTATTAGTTTTCGTTTATTTTGCCTCCTTGAAAACACAAACCAGCACCACAGAAGATGAAATCATTGTTGATCAAGGGGAATCTTCAGAAGTAGTCGATGACTTCACACTCGGCCAAGATGAAGTCACTGACATAAAAGATAAAGAGGTAAACAAGCAGAAACTGTGGCGACGCATCAATCGATACAAGGTCAGTTTTTCTTTTCCGGAATTTATTTGGTTCGTTCTTTTTATTATCATTCATCATTTTTTTCAATCTTTTTGCTCGCAAAGTCTGTACTTTTGGCTGGTGAAGGCGTTATTTTGTTTATATTATATCCATCCATTATCATGGAGAAGAGATGCGTTGTGCTGATGATATTTCAAATTTTCTTAAAGATTTCCCAGAAATCTAGTTTTTTTCTATATCCATTGGACTGCAGAACACACGGTTACTGAACAGATGCTCATCTTCTGCAACTCCAACTGCCAAATGAAGAAGATTATCGCTATGATCTTGGGGGTATTGCCGGAGAAATATCCTGCGATAGTTTTATCTCTGGGCCCATCTATTCTCCTCCAGACTTGAATTGAAGCCTTATACATAGAATAAACACGCTATGATTCCATGTCTAGATTCTAGTTCATGCCCATATTCGTCCTTTTTTTTATATATTTTCTTTGTTTCTTGCCGAGTAGATCAAGCTCCTGAATCCATGCCGGGAAGGGAAGAAGCTGCTCGTCCTGGACATTGACTACACCCTCTTTGATCACCGATCCCCTGCGGAGAACCCCCTCGAGCTCATGCGGCCATGTACGTGGAATCTTCGAGTGCTCTTCGGCCTTCGAGCCGCCCTTAATCGTTGACTTTCCTCTGCAGATCTCCATGAATTCCTCTCCTCTGTCTATGCGAGCTACGACATCATGATCTGGTCTGCCACCAGGTAATCTCGCATTTCTGGGCATTTGTATCTTAATCAGGAATGCCACGTGGAAGATTATCAGAAATCTTTTATCATTCTACTGCAGCATGAAGTGGGTCGAGCTGAAAATGGGCCAGCTTGGGGTCCTGAGCAATCCCGGCTACAAGATCACAGCTCTCCTGGACCTTCTGGCCATGATCACAGTCGTCTCTGATTCCCATGGAACCATCGACTGCAAGCCCCTCGGGCTCATTTGGGCCCATTTCCCCGAGGTCCGGCCCGCTTTTCTGATTTTTTTTCTCCAAGAAAATCGATTTAATCATTATTTATTATTTATTTTCTATTTTCTCCCCCCTCCTCGGGCAGTTCTACAGTCCAAGGAATACCATCATGTTCGATGATCTACGGAGGAACTTCGTGATGAACCCTCGGAATGGGCTGACGATCAGGCCGTTCAGGAAGGCCCACTTGAACAGGGGCACCGACGATGAGCTGGCCAGGCTCACCCAATATCTGCTCGCCATCTCAGACCTTGCTGACATCAGCAGGCTGGACCACAGGAACTGGGAGTCCTACGTGGAGGTGGGCCCCAAAAGGCGGGTCCCGGTAGAAGCCGACGGCCCCACATCGGTCAACGGCAGCAATTCGGAGTCTCACGATGAAGAAGATGGCTCCAAGAGGCACAGACAGAGGTGGGTCCGACCTACAAGCACCACCATCCCCCCTGGACCCACATACGCTGACATGTCATCTCTGTTCTTGGGCAGGTAAAGCTTCTCGAGGAATGGGACCCACATGCTGATCCGGTTCCTGTTCTTCGAGGCCGATGATTCTCTCTGCTCTGACCTGTGCCTCGTGCATATTTAGAAGACCGACCGTTGACTGTGTCCTGTATTTTATTGTGGATCATCCATCTGGTGTGGATGGGCCTACTTACACTTAGTAAGCTCGACCCACCCGTTCACTAGGCCAGAGAGAGAGAGAGAGAGAGAGAGAGATGATGGGACTGATGGGCGGCGTGGGATATGGATATCTGCTTTACTAGAGAGCTTTATATTGGGGGCGAGAGTGCACGGGTGGTGGCCGTCCACTTGTCCAAAGGCGGCCTGCGTTGATCTTCGGACAGTGGAACTCCTTGCTCTCTTACAGCGAGATAGGGATGGAGAGAAGATCTGTCAGATCCGGTAGATTCGTCGGTCTCCTTTTTAGGAAATCGCCTGCCGGAGAAACCCGGCCGCGGAGGCGATGGCGGCGGGTTCGCCGCCTCCCGTGAAGCTTTAACTCGGGGGGGCGGGGGCAAAAAACAAGCAACTTTTCTAGACAACAGAGACAAGGATCACACAGCGAAAGCTATACGTCCTCTTTCACCCCGGCGTTGAGAAATCTCTCGGTCTCCTCCCCGCCGCCGGCGAGGGCGGCGGCGCCGCCCATCTCGACGGCGGTGAGCTTCCTGGCCCTGGCCGCTTCGAGCTCCCAGTCGGTCCTCAGCAGCACCACCGTGAGCACGCTCACTGCGCAGGCCGCCTGCGCCGTGAGGAGGCCGTACCAGAGACCGGCGAAGCCGCCGCCGAGGAAGAATGCCAGCGCCACCGCCACCGGCGTGCCGACGAGGTAGAAAGAGAGGAGGTTGATCCTGGCGCCGACCGCGGGGCGGGCCGTGCCCCGGAGCACGCCGCAGCCGGTGGTCTGGGGGCAGTTGCCGAGCTCGCAGAGGCCCATGACGGGCATCGCCGCCGCGGCCAGCGCCACCACGGCGGCGTCCTCCGTGAACAGCGCCGCCCACCTCGTCCGTAGCGCCGCCGTCCATATCACGTTCACCCCCCCGATCACCACCGCGCAGCCCAGGGCCACCAGCGCCGCCACCCTCGCCTTCTCCGGCCTCCCCGCCCCCAGCTCGTTCCCCACCTGAACCACCACCCAAAACAAGATGAAGATGATGTTGACCAAGTAGACGAAGAAACCCTAGCAGAAGAAGAAGAAGAAGAAGCCCTGGAAGGAGAAGAAGAAGAAGCAGCAATGGCGAATGGTGGAGCGAACCCGGGTGGAGACGCAGGCGCCGAGGGCCATGGGGACGGTGTACATGAGGCTGGTGGTCTGGATAAGGATGGCAGTGGCGCCGACGGCGACGGTGGGCTCGGGGAGGTAGCCGGCGAGGACGGTCATGATCTCGTACCACCACCATTCCAGGCAGACCCCCAAGCAGCTCGGCAGTGCCAGCCGGAGCAGTGGCGACAGGTGGGACAGCGACGCGGGCGACCACCCCGTCCAGGTGAGCTCGCAGGCGCCGGAGAAGTACAGGTACCCGAGGAGGAAGAGGACCATGTTCAGGTTGGTGAGCACGGCGGAGATGGCCACCCCGGGGACCCCCATGCCCAGCACGAACACCAGCACCAGGTTCAGCGGCACATGGAACAGCACGGCTACGGCAGAGCAGCACATCATCGGCTTGGTGATCCCCTGCGAACGCAGATAAACGCGAAGCGGTTGCAGGAAGGCGTTGGTGAGCAGGTCTGGTAAGGAGTAGGCGCAGTAGGTGGCGGCGACGGCGGTGATGGCGGGGTCCTGGCGGAGGAGTGTGCCGAGGATGGGGCCGAGGTTGAGCCAGAGGACGGCGATGGGCACGGCGGCGGCGAGGAGGAGGACGACGGTGCGCTGGAAGGAGAGGGAGATGAGCTCCCAGTTCTTGGAGCCATAAGCTTGGCTACAGAGGGGCTCCAAACCAGAGGCCAAGCCGAAGAGGACGGAGTAGCCGGTGATGTTGGTGAAGCCGATGGAGAGGGCGCCGCCGGCGAGCTCCAGGCCCCCCAGCCGGCCCAGGCAGAGCACCGACACCATTGCCCGCAGGAACACCAAGCAATTCATCGCCGTGATCGGCGCCGCCATCCTCCATAGCTCCCTCAGCTCCTCCGCCGCCTGCCGGAGGAAGAAGACGACCCAAATCAGCAAAGTCTTGTTGAGAAGACGACCAAGGTTGAGAAGCAACCCACCTGAGCAGACGGAGAGAGTTTGCCAGATTCGACCACCGCCGGCGGCCGGAGCTGTCCTGTCAGAGCGAAGCCCATCGTTGACCTCTATGTAGCTCGCTCACGGAGAGAGAGAGAGAAAGAAGGTAGACTGAGCTAGAGAGACGGCGAGAGAACGGGAAAGTTCAGACACTATATATAGAGAGAACAGAAGAGAGAAAGAGAGGGAAATAGATACACAGAGAGATAAACACACAGAGTGAGACAGGGAGAAGAACTGTTGGGCGGCGCTTGAACGGCGCGGGTCGCTTGATCTTCCTCCTCCGGCGTTCGTCGCTCCAGCGGCCGGCCGGCGGCGGCGGAGAGTCGCCTTCGCCGGCCGCCGCTTTGGTGCGACCTCCGATGCCGGCTTGGAGTATCTGCTGGCCGGTGACTAAGCATCGTCGGCAAAAGGAGGATGCGATATCGTCTTTTCACCTCGGCCACTAGTCCAGTGCCGCATTGATTTTCCAATTGCTTTTTCTATTTAAATATATGCGTTCACCAAATTTATATCCCCCCACTGATATATATTATATAATATTTAACCAAAATTATTTATTTAGCTTTAGATTCAGCCCATTTCCGGACCTTTTAATCGCATTAAGGCATCTCGTGGACACCCGACCAGCATGCTCATATGAGCCCATCACCAGCCCATTAAGAGACGGCCCAAAGTGGGGTCTCCGATGGGCCTGGCCCAGCCGATGCGGGCCCCACAAGGCAGTAACGGTCCGCTGCGGAGGTAGTCAACGGGGTCTCATTCATTCCCCCCTGCGCACCGGGCGTTAGGCCCACATACAAGTGGCACGTGCTTCCGTTTAAGGAATCAAATGCGGCGTCCTCTTCCGCATTTACTCGGAGAATGAGTGGAAAGTCGTCCCCGCTTTCCCAGCCTGGCGCATCCGTTTCGAGTTTTACTTCCTGAAACAAGAGAGAGAGAGAGGGAGGGAGTTTTTCCTACGTTTAGTGTCAAGAGGGCCGTGGCGTGGTAGGCCTACTGCTCTTCCCTCCAACTCCAGAGATCCCGTTCCGTACCGGTGGGGGCGTCTTCCCTCTCTCTCCTCTCTCTCTCTCTCTCTCTCTCTCTCTCTCTCTCTCTGTGTTTCGGTGGGGGTTTGACTAGGAGGAGGCCGTGAAGGGAGGGAGTCCATGGGGAGAGGAAGCAGGGAGACGGAGTAGCGGCGGGGCCGGCGGCGGCTTGTCTCGTGCTTGTTAGTTCGGTTCGGCGGGGGCGGGGTTTCCTGGACCGATGGAGGGGAAGGGGGGGCTCCTATCCTCGGGGGTGATCCGCTCCCTGCTCGCGATCCTCCAGTGGTGGGCGTTCAATGTCTCCGTTATCATCGCCAACAAGTGGATCTTCCAGGTTCGCCGCCAGAACTTCCATTTCCTGTAAATTTCTTCTTCGCTCCGCCGATTCCGACGCGGCTCTATGCAACCGTTGGCTCCTCGTTCCTCGTTTGCATCCAGTTCTTGTGCTTTCGATAGATCATACTTTATCTCTGCTTCTTCCTTTTTTTCTCTGCCTCCCTTGTATTTCTTACTAACGCCAGGGAGGAACTCGAATCCGCTGGAGTTTGTTCTTCTGTTCTAAAAGTGAATTAGAGATATTAATTAACCTGGAGATAATTATTTTCCCTCGATAGATTTCAGTTTTGTGATTCCTGCGATAATTCCATCTGGAATTGAAGGAATTCGGGGTGGATGTATGTGATCTGTGTCGGAATGTACAGGAATTATCTAGACAGGTTACAGGAATGATCTAGAAAAAAAAAACAGTGGATTGCCAGCCGAGATCTTCAACGAATCTCATCCGGAGCTCATGATCCATGCGCCATCATGGCTCCCTCACCAGAAGCTCCTCCCATTTCAGACTTTGATCTTCCGATATCGACCTAAAAAAAATGGCGGGAATTGTCCCTCTGGTTTCTCCATATTTTTTGTTTTTGTGGACGGGATTTGATGCTCTTTTTCTGTCACGGATGGAGATCCTGCTATTCGATTCCGATTATTATTCTTCCTCCGCAAGAAATTATTTTCTGGATCCGGGATTTTTTTTTTCTGGATTAAAGTGGGCGCCGGGATTTCTGATGCAGTGATCTCGTTTCTTCCTGCAGAAGCTGGATTTCAAGTTTCCTTTGACGGTTTCATGCGTTCATTTCATTTGCTCTTCCATTGGATCATACATTGCCATTAGAGTCATGAAGCTCAAACCTCTCATCGAGGTCGAACCAGAGGACACTTGGAGGAGGATATTCCCCATGTCGTTTGTCTTCTGCATCAACATCGCCCTGGGGAATGTGAGCTTGCGACACATCCCCGTCTCATTCATGCAGACGATCAAATCCTTCACCCCGGCAACGACAGGTCAACGCCGATCTCTGCCCAATTTGCTATTTCCAGAAACCAATTCGGATATGAATTCTTCAAAGTTTTTCCCTCATCTGCCATGTTCTTCCTGCTCGAAGCAGTCATCATGCAGTGGATCCTGTGGAGAAAGCGCTTTGACTGGCGGATCTGGGCGTCTCTGGTGCCCATCGTGGGGGGGATCGTTCTGACCTCGTTGACCGAAATCAGCTTCAACACGGTCGGATTCTTCGCCGCCCTGTTTGGCTGCTTGGCGACCTCCACGAAGACCATCCTTGCCGAAGCTCTCCTCCATGGATACAAGTTCGACAGGTACCCATCCTCTCGATCACCATAAAAATATAATTTTTACCCATCGTTGTTCCGGGTAATTTGACTTTTGATCAAAATGCTTCTAGGTTGACTTTCCATTTACAGATGATTGCTCACGATGGGTTTCTGTGTGGCTGCAGCATAAACACCGTGTATCACATGGCGCCGTTCGCCACCGCCATATTGGCGGTGCCGGCGATGTTT
Organism: Spirodela intermedia; assembly: GCA_902729315.2. Classification (NCBI taxonomy): domain Eukaryota; kingdom Viridiplantae; phylum Streptophyta; class Magnoliopsida; order Alismatales; family Araceae; genus Spirodela; species Spirodela intermedia. The sequence continues at coordinate 5,810,293 of LR746274.1, read as the reverse complement.
CTGGAGGGCGGCGGAGTCGCCGCCTGGTTCCGAACCCACGATGACGGCTTCTTCTGTCTTCTCATCATCCTCATCTCCGGTATTCTGGCGTTCTGCCTCAACTTCTCCATCTTCTACGTGATCCACTCCACGACGGCGGTCACTTTCAACGTCGCCGGCAACATGAAGGTCAACTCTCACTCTTCCTCCTCCTCTTCCTCACCAAACCCTCCGCCGACAGCGCCGACTTCTCGCAGGTGGCGGTCGCCGTTATGATCTCCTGGCTAATCTTCCGCAACCCGATCCCCGGCATTAACGCCGTCGGATGCGCCGTCACTCTTGCCGGTTGCACGTTGTACGGCTACGTCAGGCACAGGCTCTCTCACCTGCCAGCTGGCGGCGGCGGCGCCGCCGCTAGGAGCAGAGTGGATCTCCTCCCCCTCAGCGGCGAGAAACAGGATAAGGCCTTAAAGTGATCCTGCTTGAGGTAGGCAACGAGGTGGATTGAGCCTATTGGGCCGTATTCCAGGCCCATTAGTTTGGGCCAAAGCAGGAACACCTGAATATAGTTTCAAATTGGTAAAAATCTTTGGTCCTTTGGGCTTTTAAGCTTCTTTGAAATGGGCTCGGCCGTATTCCAGGCCCAAAGTATTTGGTCCGTTTGGGCCTTGGGCCTAATGAGTCCGGGGTCGCCTGGTTATGGGCTTTTTAAAGCTACTTTGATTGAAATGGGCTGGGCTGGGAGTTTCGGGATTCCTTTTTTTTAGCCGTTTGCTTTTTGGGCGATATGGGCCGGTCCAATTTCATATGGGCTTTAAGTACCGTCGCTCTGGGGAAGGGCCCACTTGAAGCCTCTTCAAAATGGCCTCTATCGGACATTTTTCGACTGAGAGAGAGAGAGAGAGAGATTTAGGCCCAATAAAGGCCCAACATGCTCCCAGTAGAGAGAGAGGTGTACCCAACGTTCTCGCTCTAGAAGCGCTCATCAAGAAAGCACGAGCACTCAACACCCCCCCTCCCGCCCCTCTCTCTCCATTTCCCGAGCCGGTCGGAGGGGCAATCTCCTACCTTTTATAATTACATATTTTTTGTACCGATACAAATGGAAATATTTAATCGCCGCGTAATTATATGTATGCACAGTGAACCCAATTTATTTTTATAAAAAATCCATTGATATTGAAAATTCATGATTTAATTCCCCCCCCTGTCGGCTTTCTAGTCCCTGCTCCGGCACCGAGGCTTCAGAATCGCTCTCTCTCTCTCTCTCTCTCGCTCTCTACCCAGCTGGTGGAGTAGGGGAACAAAAGGAAAAAGTCTAGGCAGGGAACGAAGAAGAAGAAGAGAATGAATAGAAGGTGAGGGGCTGTCTGGTGGCAGGGGCTGTCTGCGCTCGATTGCTCTCCCTCTGCAACTCGTAATGGCGGATTCCCCAATCATCCTTCTCCCTCACCAGGGAACAACCATCATTACCCTCCCTCCTCCTCCTCCTCTTAATCTCCCCCCTCCTCCCTCTTCTCCCTCCGCCAACCCCACTCCCTACATCGCCGCCGCCGCCGCCGCTGCTGCCGGAGATGGGCAACCCGCCGCCGCCGACCGCCACTGTGAATGGGTTCTGCTCGGATCTGGTCCATGGGCTTGACGAGCTCGAGCGCCGCCTCGCTGGCGACGGCGCCGTCTCCCTCGTCTTCCTCCGGCGAGTCGTCTACTTCCTCCGCTCCTCCCACCGGAAGATGACCCACCTGGTGCAGAACCTCCGTCTCCCCGCTGGCGGCCGGTGGCTCAGCGAGTACATGGACGAGAGCGCCTGCCTGTGGGAGGCCTGCAGTGCCGCCAAGCTCGCCGTCGCCGCCGTGGAGAGCTTCTGCTCCGCGGCCGGCGCCGCCCTTGGTCGTCCCCTTCTCGCGAAGCAGGCAGCGCGGGCCATCGCCGGCTGCCGGCGGGAGGCGGCGGCGCTGGAACAGGAGAACACGCCGGCGGTGGTGGCGATGGTTCAGCCCATCTCATTCTGGTTCGACGACCGGACCCAGATGGAATCGTCATCGTACTCCAAGCTCAGCAATGGCTTCAATGGCCTGAGAGGAGCCCTCTTAGCCATGAGGCTCGTCGGAGCTTTGCTCTTGAAGGTCCTGCTATGGGGGCTGGCTGCATGGTGGCCAGAGAGTTCCTCCTCCTGCTCCGGAGATCAGGCGGCGAGATGGGGAAGGTCGGAGCTGGCGGCGGCGGCGGAGAGGTTGAAGGAGAGGGTGGCAGCAGCGGTGGCGGAGGAGGGCGGCGGTGGCGGAGTAGGAGGAGTTCCGGCGGAGGAGTTCCGGCGAGCGAGGGCGGCGATGGAGGAGGTAGAGACGGAGGAAGAGGGATGGGAGAGATTGAAGGAGTGCCTCGTCTCTCTCAGCGCCGCCGCCGAGGCCGTCGCCGGCGAGCTCGACGACCTCTTCGATGACATGGTCGAAGCGAGGAAGACGATCCTCAACCTCTGCTGCCGCAGGTAAGAGATAGAGAGAGAGAGAGAGGGAGGAATTAGAGGGGATTGATCTTCTCGTTTTCTACCATATTTTCACGAGTTTTGTTCCTCTGAAGGAAAGAAAAAGGAGCCATCTTTATCACACAGAAAGAAGAAAAGAAAGTACCCAGTAAGTTCCTAGCTCGCCCCTTTGAACCGAAGACCAGGTGCCTGAGTCAACCCATTTAAACCCACTAAATAAAGTAACACAATATTATTATCCACGATTTGACTTATTACCCCGACCCACTTTTGAATCTGTCACCAACTGGCAGAGGCAGACCCAACTAAGATCGTAGACTCGAACCCTCTGTCTCTCTCTCCCTCTCTCTCTACTCTCTCTGTGTCTCTCTCTCACTATCTCTCTCTCTCTCTCTCTCTCTCGCTAAGGGAATAGCCTCGGGCCAGTAAGGATTACAAACCAAAGTTCCACCTTTAGATCGGGCCCAAAGAATTAAAAAGCCCGAGGAGAATCAGCGGCGGCGGCCCGGGAGAAGGGTCAAACAAGGCTTCCGGTGCTCGCGCGGCAGAATTTAATTAAACTGCACCTAGCCTAGAAATCAAAAGAACCACCGCACCGCCGCGAAGGAGCCATCCACGTCGACATGAAAGAAAAAAAATCTCCCACGCGTAACCCACAGACTGACTTTTGGTGTTGGAGGTCAACAAGCATATTCAATGATCGACGACCACATATACAAAGATACAGAATATAAACCCAGGATGAGAAAACTATACCCAACGATGCCAAATAAAGAAATAATAACCCCCCCCCTTCCAAGTTTCGCCTTTTACGGGAGAGAGGGAGAGAGAGAGAGAGAGAGAGAGAGAGAGAGAGAGAAGGGGACTCACACGTCGAGGGCGGGGATGGCGAACTGGGTGGAGAAGGCCTCGACCCGGCTGCGGAGGTCGGCCAGGTCCCAGTTGCTCTGGAGGCCCTTGATGAAGTCCTTCTGAAGCTTCCCATGCTCCCTGTGGACCGTGCTCGCGATGTGCGCCGCCCTCAACAGAAATTCAGCGATCGTCTCGAAGTCCCCCTCCAAGCACCCCCTCGTCGTCATCGCCGGTGTCCCTGAAAATGCCCCCCCAAAACAAATTCACACACACAACTATATATATATATATATATATCTAGAGAGAGAGAGAGAGAGAGGGGGCTCACCGATTCTCACTCCGCCGGGGGAGATGGTGCCGTTGTCGCCGAATATCGGGGTCTTGTTGACCGTGATCTGGCACAGCTCGCAGACTTTCTCAAAGTTTTTACCTGCCAGAATTCCCAAGCAATTGAGGGTAAAAACAATCGAGGGCCGGAGGATTTTGACGAAGAAGAAGATGACGATGATCTGTATGAAATTCATGTTTTTCTCTCAGATTTTCTCCCTCCCAAAATCGCCCACTAAAAATAATTCCAATAAAAAGCTATTTGACTTTTTTTTTCCCTTCTAAGATCTCTCAGACGACCCGATCCGACCCGATCGAGGGTGGTCAACACTCTGGTAAAAACTGAAGTCAAAGCAAAGCATTTTCTCTTCATCCCATACTATGCAAGAATCCCATTTTCAGTTTCCTCAATCTATCTAAATCAAAATCATCTACATGGTTTTGTTTGCTCTCAGATATGAATCTACGCCGGCGAAAATCAAGATCACGAAGGGGGGGGGGGGGTTGAGTACCTGTGAGGCCCAAGTTTCTGAGGTCCCAGAGCAAGAGGTGGTTATCTGTGCCTCCGGTGACCAGTCGGCACTTTCTTCTGAGCAGGGCAGAGGCCAGGGCCTGGGCGTTCCTCTTCACCTGCTGGATGTAGGCCTTGAACTCGGGGGTCGCCACCTGCTTCAACGCTATGGCTAGCGCTGCGATGTGGTTGTTGTGGGGCCCTCCTTGCATGGAAGGGAAGACAGAAAAGTTGATTCTGTCCTCGAAGTCGTATTGGTCGCCCTCGTCGGCTTGGCAGAGCGATATTCCCCGCTTCCTCTGCTTCCTGCCCTTTCGGTAAAAGATTATGCCTCCCCTTGGGCCCCGGAGGCTTTTGTGAGTGGTGGAGGTGACGATATCGCAGTAATCGAAAGGACTCAGGCACTCCTGCAGGGTCACACAGGCACCAGATCTCACGGTTAGAGATATGAATTTAGTATTCAAAAGGCAGCTTCTAGAGAGAGAGAAAAAATAAATTAGGGAATAAAAAAGGGATAGAGTAAGATTGTATTGGAGAAATTTGGGGGGGGGGGGATTGAATCCCTGAGCAAGAACAAAAGTAAATTCAAAAGGGTTTAAGCCAAAAGCGTCCCTCTTAATTCTGAATCAGATTATCAGTGAGAGAGAAGGATCTACAACTCAATGATTTGATGAGGAACAAGCATGGGCCAAGATGTATTCCCCAATGTTATCAAGAACGACATCTGTCAATCAATATTCAGGCAACTGCGACCCGAAACAACACTGTTTGATGTATCTTGCATTTATGCCTTAATTATCAAAAAAAGGAGGGAGAAGGAAGCAGACTGATGGGTGTCACCAAGAAGCAGTTCATATGATAACTTTCTAAACTAGAATCAATGTAGCGTAAGGAACGAATATCGGAAACAGAAGCATGAATAGATTTTAGAGAATGGTATTCCGCAGGATAAATAGTAGAGAAACATGACTGCAGTCTCCTAACTTCTAAGATAATCTGAATTCGTTCCGAAAATTTTCAGCTATTATTTTCTTTTGGAGAAGAACGCATGACCCATCCTCAGCTTCTTTCACTAGGAAATATGATTCTCGTTTTTCTGCATGAGAAAATAGAAAAAATTTGAACCAAGTACTCGAGGATTTGGTTGTCACTTTAGTGAGAAAATATTTTGACTATTTTCCGTCATCATGACTCCAATGTTATCATTGGACTCATTTTGTAAAAAAATTCAAAGCTCTGGAGATGGGAATATTACATTCGGAACCGATGCAGTAAGCTTGTGCACATTGTTTTTAAAACTTTTCTAGACGCCCAGAATGCAAATGTACACTTGTATAATAATATGTTATACGAAGAAAACAAGAAACATTTACTGATCACAGAGAAGACAAAACACAGCCAGAACAACCACACGGTCTGACGTTATGTAAAATGTTCGCGCCTTTCCTTCATCATCTCCTTCTAGAAAAATGAGGAAGATTTATGTCACTAGATTTCATGAAGAACTACTAACGGCCTGATTGATTGAAAAATCAGCAAAAATACACGTTATAAGAACAAATATACAACCCTCTATGAAGAAAAAAACTATATTAAAGTAACCCACATAGATGGTATAAGTAACGAAGGATGTTTCTAGGATTATAGGCCTCCATTCACTTAGATATCAATGATACCGTCAACTAGAGCACAAACACATCCTTCTCCTTTGCAACAACGTCCCTTCCCCGATCTTAAAGAAAAACTGTTATCATCAACTCAGCATACATGAAGGGAAGAAAACAAATCATTCCTGAGTTTTCTGTGGACCACATTCTCCAACTTTGGCTATACCTCCTCAATCTGACTATTCAGCAGGTACCCATGAAGAATCTATGAATTTAAGGAGGATTTGAATATGCAACGTGAATGAACAATGAATTACATTAACGTGGTTCACGAGTTTATATGGGATACGTCAATGGCTATTCTACATCTAATGAACTGCAAGTGTGAAAGAATAGCAATTTGAGTCACATATTCTTAGAATAGTCGTACTCGAAAAGCGTAATAACGACTCAAATAATTACTGTGATCGTTTTCTAGTGCGAAATTCTATAATATGAAAGTGGTGGTTTAAATCCACCAGCCAAAGATGCAAATTCAACTTTACTTTAAGAAGAGGGCGATGCTCATAACAGTAAACTTGCATACTAAGATATCCATACCATTAGTTGAATCAATAGAATAGACCAAAAAGACATACGCCAAGAGAAATTAAATACCTTAGCAGCAACAAGACCACTGATGTGAGCCATGTCACACATCAGAACCGCCCCACACTTATCTGCGATCTGCCTGAACCGTGCAAAATCCCATTCCCTGGGATAGGAGCTCCCACCACAAATCAATATTTTGGGGCGATAATCCAATGCCCTTTCCTCGAGCTTCTCATAGTCGATATACCCCGTGTGCGGGTTCACCTTATATGCCAAGCTCTCAAAAAAAATCGATGCCCCTGATACCTTCTTTCCACTGGGTGTGTAGTACCCGTGACTCACATGGCCACCAGAAGGGGAATCCAACCCCATAATACGATCCTTGGGTAGTAAAAGTGCGGTATAAACAGCAAAGTTGGCTGAGGTACAAGAGTACGGCTGCACATTAACGCCCCAGCATTCTGGGTCAAGACTGAAGGCCGCCAATGCACGTTCCCAACACAGCTTCTCGATCTGATCGATGTACTGATTACCGATATAATAACGTGCGCCAGGAAGCCCTTCGGAGTATTTATTAGTCAGATGGCTGCCAAGTGCATCCAGAACGGCCTTGCAAACGAAATTCTCCGAAGCAATAAGCTCAATACCCTTAAACTGCCTCTGCTTTTCCTTCTCCATGATCTCAGATATATCGGGATCAGCTGCAGCAAGGCTCTGATTTCCCCAAGCTCGAACGGCGGCCCTCCGTGAATCAAGATCTGGTTCAATCGATGCCTTCTTCTGAGGATGGAGAGATGTAGACGAGCACGAAGAAGAAGATTCCCTTTCCTTCCGCTTTCTTAGGGACATCGGATAACCCAGGATGCTGAACTCCCTCTGATCTTCTTCGGACTCGTCCCCGTCACTCACGGCTGCCGACGAGTTCTCCTTGACATCTTCAGGCTGTTGGTCAAGCAGCTGCAGCGGGACCGATCGGACAGGCTGGGAACTTTCTCGGCAGCTAGAATCCACGCGGAAGGAAATAGAATCATCGAGGCTCGGAGCAGCGTGGGGAACGGGGGGAGCGTGGAATCCCAGCGAGAGGTTCGACGGCGGGGAAGTAAGATCCATGGGAAACGAAAATTACAAGTCGAGGAAACCCTACCGCAGGAATCTTATGAAGTCCTATTGGCAACGACAGCGATCGCAGCAGCAGGAACAGGGGCAGCAGTTTCCGGAGGAGGAGGATTGTGGATGGCGAGGGGCTGGAGAAGGGAGGTCAACTTCCATAGAAGAGGGGAACGACGAGGAGCGAAACTGTCCCTAACTCAACCCTAGCTTCCTGCGGTGGAAAGATCGAGGAGGCCCGGAGAATGACGCCAGAGTGTCAATTTTATTCCACACCCAATTAAACCCATTTAAACGCTTTTCATACCCATAAATTGTTAATATGTATATCAGCCTCAAGCAGAAGAAACTATATTGCACATATGGACAAACATTCAGGCGGGCCCGGGCCTTTCTAAAGTCGGGCTAGGCCGGGCCATATTTTTACGGGCTAGCTGGGACCCGACGTGGGTGTAACGACAGGCCAAGATCTGCCCTGACACCAGGGCTGGGCCGGGGCGAGTCCTGAATCTTAGTTTAGCCCAGGCCCGAATGCCAGAGAGATTTGAGAACCTAATCGGGCCTGCTTTTAACTCGACTTTAATTTCGAGGCCCGAGAGCAGGAGACCAATATATTATTAGCTAATATATTAATATTTTCGAAATATCACATAATATAATATATAATTTTCCGGGTCTTAGGTCAGCATCACCCGCGGATAATTCGAATATTAATATGTACCAATTACTACCTTAAAAAATAGTTCTTACTGGGATATTTGAACGTTACGAGACATATCGCTATCATATTTTTTTAATATATAATACATAATCTTCCTGATAAATACTCAGAGTGAGATACGATTTAATGGTCCAGCGTTTTAAATATTCTTCTGGTCTTAAAAAAAAAAAAAACCGGTTGACTAGCTGTCGGGGATCAAGAGGCCCAATGACGGCCCAGCCCATTCATACCAACTATATGTGATTATTGTTGATAATCAATTACGAGCTCTTATTATGTCGATAATTTTTCAAAGGAATTGAAATTTTCGCTCAGATATATTAAATAATATGCAACTAAATGGACCCAATTGGGCAACTAAAGAATATGCAACTAAATTAAAGAATATTTTGATATATATTTTCATGTATAAGAAATATGACTTCCGAACAGCAGGTATGGAACCAATTGGGCAGCCAAAATGGGTGATAAGTTCCCGGAGAAATTTACAAAATAGGGCATGACCCCAAGAGAAATTATATTTTATTCCTTTTTTTTTTGTAAATTAGAAAAAGGGGATGAAGGGAGGAGCTTGAAGAAGAAGAAGAAGAAGAAGAAGAAGAAGAAGAGAGAGCGCACCTCTGATCTGATTATCTAAGCATCTGGGATGGTCAGAAAGTACTGAGACATGAACTTTCTGAATCTCTTCCTGTATTCCTTAGGTGAGATGACGGTGGGCAGCTCGTTCTTGGGAAGAACCCAGGAGGCCTTCACCCAGGTCTCCAGCTTCTTGTCCCAGGTGTACTGCCTCAAGTAGTCGATGATCCCGAACACAAGCTCTCGCCGCTTCTGATCCACCCCGATGAGCAGAGAGTAGTCCATGACGTCGATCGACTGCAGACAGAAAAAAGTCAACCCTGAAGAGCATCCGGGGTGGGGGTGGGGGGGAGGGTCAACTCACGGTGAGGAAGGAGGTGTCGTTCCAGATGGCCCGTTGAAGGAGGCGCTTGGTCTTCACGCTGACGTAGATCGGGTGGACCCCCATGTCCTGCATGAAATTCTGGTCTAGGAGGACCCTGTCGGGGTCATCCCCATCAGGAACATAGCGGGAAAAGACGGCGCCTTTGAGATCATACACGCGAGAAACGCTTCTGCCGTAGAGAAGGTTCTCCATGACCACCACGTCGGTCTTCGTCTCCTTCCCATTTTTAGTCCGCTTGACCTGCGAAGGAAGAGGAAAGTGGGGATGCTTTCCATAAATGGGAAAGAAAGATCAGGTGTTCAGGGGAAGGAGCAGCTGCCCACCTGGTACATCCCCAGGATCTTGGCGAGGCACATCTGGCTGCCTGAGCTCAGTGAGGAGGAGACGCACTTGAAGTAATCCGGGGCGAACCTCAGGAAGGAGTCGAGCTCAGTCCTGCTGATCTGCTTTATTATCAGCCTGCCGTCCAGAGACTTGGCGAACAGGGCCTTGCTCTTCCCCCCCTGAGCGTTCCACTTCTTGCAACGGGCGATTGAGGAGATGTAGGCCGTCTCGGATGGGCAGAAGCGGGCCCTGAGAGAGCGGAATTGCTCCGCGAATAAGCAGACCACGGCGAATCCGGTCTTGTCCGCGGCCCTTCCAATGGGCACCCGGGTCTCTGGATGCAGATTCTCTGAGAACAGGAGGTGGTCGACGAAGAGCGAGCCGGAGAGGTTCAGCAGTTCATCGGATAGAGCAGATGGGCAGCTCAATGCCGTGCGTAATCCATGGTTTGATGTGCCGTCAGCGGGAAGATGATGATCTTGATGCCCGAAATTTTGGATGTTATCCGTCGATTTGTACGAGCCCAGCTGGTTCAGGAGGTGCTGTTCATGAGCCAAGCCGAGAGCAAATGCTATGATGCTGGAGAGTTCCTCCTCGCAGACCGAGATAACGTCTCCATCTATGCCTACCGGGAAGTGCATCCACTCCCTGTACTGGCTGACCAGCTGGTGCTTCGGGGGAAGATGCAGAGGGGTGTAGTTCTGGATGAAGTCAAACTTCTGCGATGAGCCCCCTGAAAGATCACCTTCATATGCTCGGAGAATATCAGAGAAAGGTTCCCAGATCCACCCATGTGAGCCCCGCAGGTGATCCTGGTCTGAGATGCTGGCGTCCAATGATCTTCGGCTATCATCTGCCTGCGTGCTGTCAGAAGTATTCCATCTCTCTGGCGGAGGAGACGATGACATCGCCGTTGGGGGGCTCTGCTTCATCTCTGAAGAGAAGTCCTCCCCATTACCATTAAAATTACCATTACCATTACCATTACCATTACCATCCGTGTGGACTTCTTCTGCTCGTAAGAGCTCGTCTTCGGTTTGGACAGAGCAGAGGGAATCGATCCGGCGGTCCCATATGTACAGCTCGAGGAGGAGCACTTGATTCATGAAAGGCAAACTGTGTGTTCTGTGCCCGCTTTGTAGCGCCTGATTCTTGTTCATGATATTCGTCAAGGAGTCCTAGAACAGAAGAACAAATACCCAACGAAGAAGCTTGGTGGAGGGCGGCAAGATATATATATATATATATATATATATATACATTTAAATAAAATCATGAAATCTAGTGGACATGATTATGACGAACCGGACTGCCATACTAACCTCGAACGCACACTTCTCTTCTCTCCACATCTTCTCGACTTGGTGGAATTCCATTCTGGGGCCATGGTTCTTTCTGGGTTGCTTGCAAGGTTCCGATTTTATCTTCACAATCAGGTTTGCGACATCCGAAAAGAGCTGCTTACCCTTTTCAAGCATCTTGAGAAAGAAAACCAGAAAGACTGAGAACGAATGGTGCGTGGTAACAGATTGATAAAAAGGTTGTATATCGGATTACATACATCGCTGGCTTCTCTGTCGAGCGGGTCTTGACCCGTTCTGCTGCTGAAATCCAAGACCGGTGGCGGCTGGCAAGCTGTGTAGATATCAATGGAGGAATACATGAACAGTGCAACGGAGGATCCCGATCTGTTCGTATTCAAAAGGATCAATAGATTTGACAGTGAAAAAAATCAGTAAGAAAGCAAAGCCAAGTAATCATTCATACCCGAAGAAAAGAATCCGGTCTCTGTACAGCAAATGCCCACGTCGAGAAATCTTCCCATCAGTAGAACGGCTTGAAAAGCTGAGCTCCAGGAATTTGCCAAATGATAGACCTCGACCAGCTTTGGACATCATCACCCTTCTTGTCGCCCTAGGGCTGACATGTCCCTGCCCATGCGTCGTACAGCGGGCCCACATCCAGATTTTCCCTTCCGCTTCACCTGGCAAACGCTTTTCTGGGGGAATCCTTTTGATCATGACAGTAAGATTCCCATTATGGTGAGTGTAGCTATAAGAGTGAGCTTGTGGTGTTTCACTGCACGCAGAACAGCTTTTCTCCTGCCATCAATGCATCCCTTGTCAGCAATGGGAGGTATTATAACCCTACCAGCAATAGCCAACAAGAAATATGATGGTTGCGCAAACCTTGTTGAGTAAGATTTCTTGAAGAAATTGCCCGAGAGACACATCGGATTTCCCATAGTATTTAATACGAGAAAGGTGGTTTCTTTCGCAAATGATCCCTTTTGATACGCATTGCCTGGAGCGCAAAATCAAAATGCCTTGGTTATCCAAAATATTGTCGATATAACCCTTCTTTGGAAACTGGGTCAGTCCACAGATTTCAACGTTACTTCGTCCGTTAAAATGTGACGCTTGCTCAAAGTGTCCATGGTCAGGAACCTCATCATGCAAGCCTCTTGGTGCAGGACAATTTTCACGGGAAGAAACACCAGGTTTGGATTCAGCAATATCTCCGACTCCATTTTCTCCTTCTGTCACTGTATCTTTGCTGAAATATTCTTCTTTAGGAGAATTCCCATGCATATCACCGGCGATGGAGATGTCCATATCATATGCAAGTGTGCATGTTGAAGATTGTTCGGGGCTAGGAATGATTCTGTCTGAGGTAGAAGAATTACGTGTAATGGTAGAGATACTATCATCTGATAAGGAATAATTAATTTTGCGAATGTCCGAGAAAATTGCCCTTTGATCTGCCAAAAATGAGGTTTCTAAAATTAAATGATAAGCAGCAGAAACTGCAGACTGTATGACGCGTTTCACCCTCTTCAGTTTTTCGTTCTGATCTCCCTTAAGCAAAATCTGCAATCAGAAATAATTGTATCCTACGTTTAAACAAAGTTAGAGTAGAAATAATCTGATGTACTTGTATCAATGTGATATCGCAAGGGGGTTTGCTGTTCATTGTACTGTTTTCTCCAAATAGTAGCACTTGTCAAAATATCGAAAGATCCTAAGTCGGGATCCCTTTCTATGGAATCCCAAGTCATTCGAATTATTGAATGAACTGTATTTTTCTAAGTGAACTACTATGAATGACAAATGGAGGGATCACTTACCGTGCATCCGAGAGGCTTTGGACAGCCCTCAAAGAACATCAGAGTCTTATTTTGCCTCTTTCCGCCTTCACCACAACACATATGCTCCTCAAAAAACTTTTCAATATGGAAATGATCGCATTGCTTTAGCTCTGGACTGATTGGAATCTCGGCGGAAGAGATAATCGGCGAACCAGTACAGAGAGAAATTCTCTTTAAGCGGTTAAACTTCATATCATAGACCAAAGAGATTCCTTTCTCCAGAAGAAACTCTTGTATATCACGAGACACCGTTTTCTCTACCAAAACCACATCTGGATGGCATGCATCTATCATGTCAATGGTAGCCTTTAGATAATCCATTTCCTGCGTGCAGTACCAAGATTTCAGGTGAGACAACATACATATTTAATTCGAAAAATTTAGGCACATTTAGTGCGTACCCACCTGTTCCATGGAGTCAAACGATGACAAACCAACTGCCTTCTGCCCAAGAACACCTTGAATGAGTAGCAATCTGGCATTTCTACACCTTGACGGCATGTGCCTATGTGCAGTGTTCTTCTTGAAAACCAGGCCTTTTATCAGTTGACTGCATAGCCCACAGAATATTTATGTAAGAAAATTCTTACCATACAACGTCAAAAAATAAAAGTACTACTTGTAGGTAAACTGATTAGAAGATTATGGCGTTCGTTTGATTACCTCTGACTGGGAGAACCACATGCGACACATTTAATTTTCACATATAGCCCAGGATCCATAGGATTCCCATCATTAGTGTCCGGCTGGACAAGCAGTGCAGCTTCCCATGATAAGGAAGAAGCAATGTCCAGCCAACTGTCACCAGACTCTTCCATGGAGGCAGGAATGCCCTCTGCTGACAAGAATTGCCTCACGAGGAACTTGAACCGACTGTTCATTGCCTCCACCATTGCTTTATGCCGTTCTTGTTTATGATGATCACTCAATCGGCTTTGGGAACTCGTCACACCCCATTTAGCGTCGTCAGTTGTAGTCGCGGCGCACTCTGCGTCATCTGTGATCTCTGAATCAGGAGGCAACCAGATAAGAGGATCTGTTTCTATGTTCCCCAAAATTAATCGACTAGTGATGTCAATAGCATTCTGTTCTTCATCTAAATCATCTGGGGACGTTTTATGTGGGGGACCTGCCGATGCGAGATCACCAGACAACTCCTCAACATTACTGTTCATCTGATTATGCAACATGTCTGAAGTTGGTGGAATAGAGTCGTTAAAGTCATCCCCATTATTCTTGGAGTCAAAACATTCGACCTCAATGTCAACATGCTCTGGTGAAAGCTCATCATCTTCAGATTGCGAACCTTGCCAAACTTCAAGGCTGTGATGCTGTTTACACATGCTCAGATGTTCATCTTCCTCCCTGATTGGTTGACAGAATGTAAACGAATAACTCTAACGTGAGAACAGATTGATCAACACATACATGCACATTCATCTTATCAAAGTCGCCAAATAAGGAAGAAAATGAGTGATTTAAATTATTTTCTATCATCGTGCCAGCTTACGGAGATCACATAAAAAATAAATGCAGGCGTAATATTGGAAGAGGCAGGTCTTGGTGCAGATCAAGTAAATAGGCTTACGTCCATGAAAACAATAAATAATGTGAAGCATTTTCTCACCCAGAAGATGAGTCCACATCTGCCTCAGAATCCTCTGAAGAAAAATTGAAACAAGGATGTTAAAGGCAGTTCAGATTTAGTAGCACTGAAGGAGATGTCGCTGAGAAAATATGTACCGAAAGCTGAGAAACAGCTCTTGAAGCTTGTCGAGGACGATGCCGGACTAAGAATCGGAGTTGAATAGGAACTCGAGCCATCCGTTCCAAGAGATTCTTCAAAGCCTTCAATATTAGCAGAGTAGGTTTCCTCATGGCCACAGTTGTCCTTCTCCACCAATTCCTCGAAGAAGGGACGAGAAATAGTCCCCGCCTCACATCCACGGTCATGACTTGTCCGCTCCAAACCACAATCGTAATGCATTGTGCTCAGATGCTGAAGAAGAACTTTCATTCAATACATCCGGTCACTCCAATCAAGAATTCTGACAACGTTTCTGGGATATGCGCTCGACTCCGATGAGAAATCGAAATCGAACGAGCGAAAATCGTCCGATCGGAACCCCACGAATGCATCAGAGCTGCAGAACAGAACCGGCGTCGTTAATTGCGCTCACATCATCGTCATCATAATTGATATAAAATACATATTCGAGTAAGAATGATCGACCGAATCCCAATGAGAAAATCGAAACCAAACACCCGATCTGAAGGCGAAGATAGTCGCATCAAAAATCTTCGGGCTCACTTCCAGAAGACAAAGCCGAACAGAAACGAGTTCCTGGTTTGAGAAGGAAAAGCAATCCAAGCCAACCATACATCAGCAATTGGAGCTGCAAGGAGAATTCGTCCCAACCTAAACCTGACATACGAGAAGAATCCGACAGATGAAGAGTAAAACAAAAATATAGCCGAGGAGATAACCAATTCAATAACGCATCAAGCTATCAGTCAGATGCTAGGACATTAGATATCACACCAACCTCCTCAGAAATCTCCAAAGCGCCTCGACTCGTCAACGGATACGTAGACACCACTCAGCTCAAATCCCACAGCCCTCGCCTCACATGATGTGAACAAAGTCCAGAAAAAGAGAAAAGAAAAAAGAAGAACGAGAGAGAGGGAGAGGGAGAGGCCTTTGGGACAACTGTAGAGCTCGAATTTCAAAAGCCTGGAGCTCGGAGGTCAGCATGAAGCTACCCAAGGTCCTGCTGGACGATGTAGAGAGAGAGGGAAGCACAGTTCGAAGCCAGCCGAGGACGTAGGGATATTGTCGTCTTCCTGGTCTTTCGGACGCGGCGGCCTTTATATGGGAAATCTCCGTTTCTCATCTGCGGCGGAGAATCTCTGCACCGTGGTTCACTGCGCCAGTTCTAGATGCCATCGTCCACGCTTTTGCGGTGGCGTGCGGCGTTGTGCGCCCGGTCCATAGAAATCCATGAACCGCCAAAGCCGTGGTGTCACGCGGGGCCCTGGGTCCAGGTTGGCTTGCGCTTTTGCACCTGCCCCACCGGGAGGATCCACAAGTTGAAGGGCTAAGATCAAAGAAAATCCTAAGGGGTTCTACGATTTTACGGCCAGGATCTCTCCACTAGATTCGAGCCCTGTGTCGTAAATCGCGGAGAGCGTTGACTGACGGATGGGATCCGTTTCCTCGATTTTCGCGCCAAAATATACTTTTAACTTTTATGAAAGACATCTAAATATTTTTTATTTTACTTATACCCCTATGAAACCTTGATTAACTATTTACATTTTAATACCACTTTCTTTATAAACTAAACTTTAGCCAATTTATTTATAAAATTACATATTATTTAATTCGTTTCATAAGCCTGTTCAAACTTCTCTCTCTCTCTCTCTCTCTCTCTCTCTCTCTCTCTCTCTCCCCTGACAGGGCCACGGTCGGATCCGAAGGGATGTGATCCAAATTCCATTAATATCTTCAGACAAGATCTCCTCTGGACGTGGAGGTGGTGCTTGTCTCCATTGGAACGTGGAAGGCGGAGGAATGGCCACGTGGCAAGCCGAAATAACCCAGTAATTTGGACATTTCTCGGGCCCAAAAGCATTAGAACTATCCAAAGAATTTAAATATTCCAGGAAAATTGTAAAAAAAGATTAATTAAAGTAAATATTTTTTAATTAATTAATAAGGGAATAAAGGCGTCCTGGGCTGCCGAAAAGCAGATCTACTAAAGCGACCACCCTGGCCTAAAAGCTGAGTTTTCTCGGACGGCTAACCGGAGGGGGAGAAATGACATTTTACAGGGCATATAAGCAAAAAGCGAGCTTGCGAAGGCCAAATGCATAAAAATCATCGATCGTGGAGGGAAGGTGGGGACGAATCGGTTACTGGTCCCCAGGGAAGAACGGCGCGACAGATAGAGAGAGAGAGATGGCAGGTTGCAGAGGGAGACGAAGAGAGTTCCTCACGAAGAAGATGCAGAGGATTCGATTTACAGAGAAATGGTGAGCAGAAGAGGGATTGTCTCATCCGATCCACCACCATTCGGACCTCGAATCCCCGAGTGTCGCTTGTATTATCAAGGGAGCATGGGGGAACGTCGTCTCGCGATTTGGATCAGGTTCTCAGTGGATTCCTGTCGAATGTCTTGTGGATTCGATGCTCACGACGAATCGGCGACGATCGTGGCCTTGGATCGGTAGAGAAGCTTCTTCTTCTTGAAAGTGGAGTTGTCGATTGTGAGGACGACCTTCCCTGGCTCCTCGACTCTGTAGCTGTTCTTCAAGAGAGGTTCGTCCACGGAGGTGAATTTCCTCGTCTTCTGGACGATGACGGTGTACCCATCATCCGCGCTCGGCACGAACTCCGCCCCGCAGCTCACATCCCACCCAAGGACCCGAAGCTCCCAAACGAGTACGCAGGACTGTGTTCGATCGCAACCCGATTCAAAGAGGATAAGAAGTTCCGCCCACCTGACAGTCTAGATCGGCGGAAATTTCGTTGTAGAAAGCAAACGACACACCTCAGATGCAGGAATGTCGATGGTGTGCTTGGTTGAAGGCTTGATGAAGACCTCGGTTGCAGCGTCGGAAGTGCAGAAATCTACGTCGTTCTCTTTGCTGAGACCTCCATACCGGACGGGGACTTGCTCGGGAGCTATGAATCTGAGGAAACATCAGATCGTCATACGGCTAAAAGCTCCATCGATAGAGGCAAATCAGATTTGCTGAGAAGAAATCGAGAGAACGACGGGGAGATCACTAACTCGAAAAGGGCCTCCGAAGATTTGGACGGCCCCGCGAAGACGAACTTGCTCTTGGTCCTCTGCGTGAAGAAGGGGTTGATCATCCGGTTGAAGGCCAGATACCACCACGGCACATTGATGAAGACCTACAAAAACGATATAGCACAAAAATGACAGATACACTTCCAGGCAAGGATCCAGCGAAGCAGCAGCAGAAACAGAAGAAGAAACAGAAGCGGAAGAACAATGCACTGGAAATCTCACGGATAAAAGCTGATGTTCTCTACCTTCTTGGCGACAAACTCGGGGTAGTTGTCCTGGAAGACCGCGAGGGCCTGTTTGGTGGCCTGCCGGAGCTCCCACTTGCCCAATCCCGGAGAGTTTTTCAGATCGGTGACTTGAACCATGGAGCAGATTCCCCGGGGGCTGAAGTCCAGATGCCGCCGGATCCCCTTCTCCAAGAACTGGATCCTCCACCGGAGGAATCTCTTCCTCTTCTCCTCGTCCGTGAAGACCTTGTGGTACAGATCCTTGTCCTGGAACTCCCCGTAAACGTTGTAGCAGATGGGGTGGCCCTCCTTGTCGTGCCCTTGCATGAACACCACCTTCTCCAGCTCCGGCATGCCGAGGTCCTCCTCGAGAAGCCCTTCGATTCCAAATTCCTTCCTCCAGATCACCGTGTTCTTGAGCATCTCCAGGGCGTCCTTCACCTTGAAGTCCCTGGCACGGAGGAATTTGAGGAGGATGGTGTCGCTCCTCTCGTCGCCTAACAGCGGCACCCCCCACAGGAAGACCTCTACACGGGCCACAGGGACCAAATCCTCCTCGACGACATCAACTGCCCTAACCACGCCTTCGTCTACCCCACCAGACTTCTCCTCCGCCACAGTCACGGCGGCGACAAGCTCCTTCTCCACTCTAGCGGAGTCGTCATCCAGCTTCGGCGGTTCTTCAGGTATCTCCTCCTTTTCCCTCACAACTGTCTTGGCCTTATCGGCAGCGTCCTCTTCGACCTTGGAGTCGCCGGCGGCAGTAGGAGGCTCCTCGACCTTCTCAGAGCTGGCGGGAGGAGGCTCCTCGACCTTCTCAGGGGTGGCAGGAGGAGGCTCCTCGGCCTTCTCAGCAACCTTGTTCTCTTCCTGAACGACCGGCGGCGGCGGCGGCGGAGGAGGATGGGGGAACCCGCCGGCGGCGAGGGCAACGCGGAGGAGCTGCTTCAACTCGTCGAGAGCCACCTTCTGGGAGTCTTCCAGGTCAGCCACCACGTTGCTCTCCTCCTTGAAGTAGGCGGCCAGGGGGATCCCCGACCCTCTCTTCCTCCCCTCCTTCACTCCCTCGGCCTCTGTTCCCCCTTCCTTCCCCTCCTCCCCATCACCACCACCCTCCCTCGCCGCAGCGGCGGCTGCCGCAGGGGCTTCGTATTCTGGCTCCCTTCCCTCCTCCGCCATCCAGGAAAACCAAAACCTTGGCACCCCTGAGAGAGAGAGAGACAGAGACTGAGAGAAAGAGAATAGAAAGAGAGAGAGAGAGAGACAGAGACAGAGACAGAGAGACAGAGAGACAAAGAGACAGGAGGAGAAGAAGATGGTGAAGGGGGGTCAATCAGCGGGGGGGGGTTCATATAGCCGGGGCGCAAGAGACAGACTGGCGGGCCTCTTGCTCTTTGGGGTCCTCTTCGATTTGTCCGTATCGAGTCGCATTCAGGTGGTGCGCGTCGGAGAGGGTCCGAAAGAAGGGAGATTTATTCTCTTCCACGCTGACTCAGAAGGGAGGCCAGGGGCCGGGCCGCCGATACGTGGATTTCGGGCCATTACATATGATCTCGGGGCAAACGGGTTGAATCGGGCCAATAAATCCCCCATATGGGCCAGTACAGGCCCATTAACGAAAAACCAGTCAATGCCTAGTCCACTCCACTCCTTCCATAGTCCTTCGGTGTTATCCTCAAAAAAATAATTTTATTATTTTACATAATAATTCTAAGGTAATCTAGGGCTCGGATCTGACTAGGACCAACAGAGTTGGAGTTAAGTACACCATTCAGACCAGAAGAAAATCGGAGTAATATCGAGATTATTTTAATTTTAGGCTCCTGCTTTTTGTAATGCGGAATATTATAATTACATATTAATATATAATATTATTCGGTACTCTTTTTACAAGTATAATAATATATATATAATTAAAGCACAAACGCTTGGTCTCCAACTCGTATTTTTCATGGGAGATTACGACCCAAAAGTGTCGTATTTCTGTAATAATTAAGATAGAAAATGCGCCGGTGAATTTCTAGCTTTCTGAAAATGGAAAGGAATTTCATAAACGACGACATTTCATGCGCCTTGTGCGTATATTTCTAGAGAGAGAGAGAGAGCATGATAGCATGATTTCGCGAGAATTATATATTAATTTATACATATCCGGAGATGCCATCGTCTAGCGAGAGAGAGAGAGAGAGAGAGATGACAATCTATCTCAGTCGCACTTGATGTTCCTGTAGATCCTGCGCACAAAGAGAGACGAGCCCAAGTAGCCCACAGCGCCTGAGGGTGAGCACAGATAGAAAGAAACACATCACCGTCAGCGCATAAAATGGACCAAAGCTAGTAGCGACTAGAACGAAATTCATAGAAACTAAAGCGAACAACCTTGGAATCTGACATGAATCATACGGTGGAAACCCGGAAATCCTACCCACATTAACGGGACAATGCTGGGAATCTTACACCTCACAAATATCATAAAAATAAATCTAGAAACGCATGGAAGATTAGTGAGAGAAACTGGTCTTGCAGGATGGGGCTTAAGAGGAATTTAGTGAGAGAAACTGATGGCTGGAACTCCAGAGGGCATAAAAAAAATAGAAAAAAAATGGAGGGGGGGATGACAAATGTTGATGGGCAGAGCAGAGATCTGCAGGACAAAAAAGGACTTACCGCAGAGGATTCCCAGGCCCAGGCAGAACATCAGCGTGTACCCAAAGTAGAAGCTGATCTGGAAGAGACCCGACATCCTGGTCTTCGCGTGGTAGTAGTATATGGAGTAGAGGTACGCGTAGGCTGAAGTGGAGGCCGCGGAGGAGAAGGAAGTCCACTGCCAGTGATAGTTCTCGGCGTTCAGCAGGAAGTAGGTCCCCACGATGGTCACACAGATGGTCACTATTAGGAGGATCAGGAACACCAGAAGCATGAACCCATACACGTAGTAGACCTGAAATAGCAAAAAAAATGAGAATTTAGAGGCCCAATGTATGCAGAATCTAGCAAAAAAAAGGGGACTAATGTGGATGAAATCTGACCAAAGGAGAGGCAATTCTTGAGTCCTGATGTGGATGAAATCTAAGCAAATGAGAGGTACTTAAGAAGCCTGATGTCGACGATGAAATCTAACTAGTGGAGGAGTACGTAGGAGGACAAGCCAAAAGGGAGGTACTTAAGAAGCCCTCATATGGATGAAAATCTAACTAAAAGAGGAGTAGCAACTAGGAGGCCTAATGTGGATGAAATTTAACTAAAGGAGAGGTATTATATCTGCCTAGCGTATGCCAACCTTGTCGCTCCAAAACGAAGTGAAGACGAAGTACATCTCGATGAAGATGCTGCCAAAGGGCAGAAGACCCCCCATGAGCGAGATAACCGACGGCGTCAGGTACCATTTCTTCTGTGGGATGGGGCGAGGGATGGTCTTCACGCGGCAAGGATTGTCCGGGGCACCGCTCCAGTTCCTTCCCACAACGGTGCCGAGGAGCGCCAGGGGGAACGATACAAACGCCCAGATTATGAGCATCACCACCATCGTTCCAAAGGGGATAGCAGCCAGTGACCCGTAGAAGATAGCAACTGTGTTTAGAATGAACCCAATACCGAAGCACGAGAATGGGAAGAGTGATGCCGTCAGGATCATCGTCTTTATCCAGCTTTTACCTGGGCAAAATTCAATCAAATGGGAATGCATATTAAAGGGATGCTGGTAGAACCGGGGATGAAGAGTCGCCAAATTTCAATGGCTTCCAGCAATTTTCAACGCCAGGGAGTCAAACGTGTGCAGATCCGTACCACCATTGCGTGAGTAAAGTCCACCACTAACATAGCCCGAACTGAATGAAGTCAGCGCATAGCATACGATGAAGGTCGTGACAATTGTTCCACGTCTGGACAAAAAAAGAAATTATAAAAAAATGTAAGGACATGAAGGGTGCTGTGCTGACAAATGGGTAAATGCAGAGACTCTCCAAAGTTTCGTCTTTTCTGACTTGTGAAACATTTCTAGGGTTCAAAGTCAAACCATAAAGCAACTAGCGAATCATCAATACCACCATCCCTCAAAGTCAATCTTATTTACTTCTCAACGAATTAAATCTACTGGTGAAAAAGATATACAATGGGCAGTTGTCGTAGGTGAGCTTACAAACAGTAGCTATTTGTGGAGGATCTCCTTCAGGCAATAAACAACAGAGGGGCGGGCATCAGTGGATTGGGTAGGCATGGGAGCCCGTTCCAGTGCTTATCCAGGCTGATTCTGAGCTCTGAAAATGTCTTATCCAAATCCCAGAGGACCATCACCCTTGCCATTGTTTGTGTGGCCTTTCTTACTGGTGTCCCTCAACCCTAACACAACCCCTAATGGCTGCACCCTCCCATTTCCCCAACCACAATCCCTCCAAACCCGGCCCCAGAGAAAACCAAAAAAAAAAGGATATATATATATATATATATATATATATATGTATATATGGATAATCTGAAGGTCATGAAACAGTTACTGAAAACAGGTCAAAGAGAAGGTCAGAGTCCTGTTCTGAAAATATGAAGGCCATGTGATAACTTACCCAACATACAACGTTCCGACAATGGCCAATAGAATGACGAGGAGAACAAGCAGAGCAAGCTGAGCACCTGTACCAACGAGAGCAGAAAGCAGAGCCAAACCGAATGGAGGTCTAAAGACATCTCCATGCACAAGCTTCCATCCAGATTCGTCACTCACATCCCTTTCCTAGATAAATGGAAACATTCTTCACAACGAAGTGGTATATAGCGATTTGGGCATCAAATGCATACTAAATAATCATATAAAACTAGGAAAGAAAGAGGAAAGCGAAGCAATGATGATGGTATGGCATGGTCAATTACGAGGGTCTCAAGATCTTCTTCTTCACGAGCATACTTTGCATAGTCATTTCTCAGAGTTCGCATCAATATCATCGACACCAAACCGGTGAGGAAGATGACCATCATAAACGAATTGAAAATCGAGAACCAATGGATCTGCCAAAAGAAATGTTCACGTTGAGCTGAGATACATAGCAGTAAAAATGAAATAGAATGCAGAGAAAGAAGGTAGAAAGGAGAGAAACTGCGGCTAGAGTTAAATCAGTAGGACCATATATATAATGTTCAATGAAAAAGAAATTACTTGATGCTCAAAGAAAGGATAGTCCAAGTAAACATCAAAGCGCTTTGCAAATGGAATATCTGTCTCAATCCACTTGACAGAGTACGTCATATCTAATCCTTTCCCAACTTCCAAATGTTTAGCACCCCCTTGAGTGAGGTTTACATGGATGATCTGAAAATCAAAACATTTTTCAAATAGTGGATTGAAAAGGAAGGTAATATGTCATTAAAAAAGTGTGGCATATATGCTAACACAGTAGACCACAAACCTGATCACCATTGTATTTGATGACGATATCCTTGTGAGTATAAAGGTAATATTTTTCTTCATTTCTTTTACTAGCACGAACTTCCCCAACATAGCCTGACCACAACTTTACAAAGTGTAAGATCAATATGCAATGAAGGAAGACATGAAAGATGGCATATGACGACACTGAAAAAGGAGAAAGTGCCCATACCCTGTAAAGGCAAATCGTCTGATTAAGGAGAATGACGCATGGCGACCAAAAGGAAAAAGGAAACGAATCAGAAATCAGAGGAAACAAAAAATAAAGATGAAGCAATGAAAAATGTTATAGGGTTGAGGCTCCGGGAGGTAAGAAAGCAAAAGATCGAGAAATTTAACAACATACCCATGAATAATTCAAGCCAATACAAGTTGTCGATTGCATCCTCGAACTGCTTCACCTTTGCAGCATCAAGTTCAATAGTACAAATTGAAACCTTCTCAACATTTCCTACCAAGCATATTGATAGATGATCAACCAAAGAAATACAGATCTCCAATACTGGATTCCAGAATTTTTTCTTTGCTATGATATAATCAATTCATCAAGGATAATCATTGAAAATACAGGATAGAGTGATACGTACTTCGATAATTTATTTTAATCTGGCTATCAATAAGCTCATTCCCGCCAAGTACCTCCCCAAGCCCAGCCCACTTATGAGCTGGGTTCTCAGCAGGCTGGCAGAAAGGAAGGCTATAATAGTTATAAGTTTCCTGGCGGTTATAGTCGGGCCCAACCTTGTTTACCCACAATGTAACATTGTCATTCACTTGATACTGCAATGAAAATCATAAAAAGCTGGTAAGGGTCATAGAAAATCCCAGTTCCGATACATAAATAAGATACCTAGATAGACAAAGAGAAGGAGGGGGTAGAGGGAGAGACGTGAGCAGCACTAGCAGTTTCCATTCGTTGTAGAACAGGTTATCTTAAGTTCAAAATGATGGCTCCATTTTCTATCATTCACTGGCCAATTCCTCCAAGAGGCACGCAATCAAAGATCACAATTTTTGTAGCCACTGCTCGCCGATTTTAAGGTTGAGGAGGCCCACAAACAATTAAAACCCTTCCACAACCTCACTAGTGGAGGCCCCATCACAGGTAGGTATTTTACCCTTGCGTGTGAATCTCATCTGACCATTTCATATGGAAAGTCATTTTAGATGATAAAGAGTAGAAAAGTTACCAAAGCGGGAAAGAGCTTATCCTGTTATCATTGGAAGAAGGATTTATTGAGGTCTTTCATTCATCAATAGATTGAACGCCCATACCTCACATTAGCGTACCAAATTGCCAGCCATCCAACTGAATATTAACCACAATATTTTATTCGCATGAGAGTGCCTCAACATTTGCTCATTCATCCCCTTGTAGGGAAAAAAAAAACTTCTATCGACAATACATTATAGGGTTGCAAACAGCTGATAACCATCAAATATTCTTCCATCTTCAACCAGTGACCCCAAGATGCTCAGTCAAACAGTGGCCTTCAAGACAACGGCTGGAGATTTCTGTAGTCACTTCTTGCAGCATTTGCAAATGCTATAAGTTCCGGCCAGAATTAGATTCTCATGTCCTATGCACAAACAATAATAGAAATAAGACAATGTTCCCAATTTATTTGCCCTTGACCTTCGAATAAGAAAGGAAATCTACCCTAAGAGAATCACCAGGTAAACAATGCCTCATCTTTCAATACCAGCTGAAAATTTTCCAGACTGACTACACTAGGCCTTATGTGCAGGCTGCTGCTCGAATTCATACTGATGCGTGTATCGAGGTTTTAATGATTTTAAATTTTCAGAAGACTAGGTCATATCTTGCTCTATGGTCTGGCCAATCGTTTCTGAAAGTCAATTTCTAAATATCACACATTTACCGCACGCTATCCACCATGCCATTTTTTTGATAATTACCCCATAACATCTATGGTCACACCCTCACAAGTCACTACCCTAAACAATGCACAGCTAAAGACAAGACATCAATTCACTTGATACCTAACATTAGTATTCCTTATAAACTAAAATGTCAGGATTTCCATCCTGGGTGCTTGTTGGTACGTCTGTCTAAGACATTCTGTTGATTCTCTTCTCGTATCCCACGATTTGGTACTATCAAACTATAAACATTTATAATTTTTTTCAAATAGACTAATTAATTTAATTGAGACATCCTCGAAAGTTATAATGGATGCAAAATTTATTGTCAATATTAAAGACTGAAAAGTTGAAGACGGACGAGAATAATCACCAGGTAAATTTTAGAGGAAATATGAGAATTCTATTATAGTATGATATGGTCTACAACAGCAATGTCCAATCCAGTTCAAGCCACAGCCTATTAGCTCAGGAGTATGAATATCTATAAAATTCAATCGGCCTCGGTGCAAATGTCCATGAAAAGATATGGGCTGACGCACCAATGCAATCCACTTAGCAGGGGCAATTAATTCTACAGATCATTCAGACAGTCTTCAGAAGAGTAACACTTTTAACAGTAGACCGCTACAGCAGGTTCGCCAAGATCTCTAAACAGTAGGTGACGGAAAATATACCAACGAACTACCACGAATTTAAGAGGAAATTCCTGTCACAGACGTATAACAAAAAGTAAAAACATTCACTCAATAGAGTCCCTCTCTTTTAGCCAGCTTGATCGATCAGTCCAGAATGAACATCATACGCTACCGGGGTCGAGCCACCGCAACGTAATACCACAGGTACCGACACAAATCCTCCAAATTATGGCCAAGTAATCCGTAGATCTGAAGAGGAGCCCTACAGGCCCTTCTTCCTGAGTACACCACGGATCGCAATTCGCAGTTCCCGATGGATTCCGCGGTGAGGGATTCCAGAGATAACACGCAAAGCTGGATGCGCGGAGATCACCCGAGCATGGTGCACGTACCTTGTGGTCAGACTCGGAAGCGGAGACGACCACGAGGAGGAGCGAGGGAAGTAAGGCCAGGAGAGGGTGAAAACCGACACTCGGATACATGGCGGTCGGGATCTCCTCAGACGACAGGCCCTTTCGCAACTCCCCTATCGATGTCCCCCCTCCCCCGCTCAGACCCCAATAGAGAGAGAGAGAAAAGCGTGTCCATATATATTTAGCGAGAGAGAGAGAGGAGATCGAGAGAGAGAGATAGAAAGAGATTGAAAGAGATAAAAAGAGAGACAGAGATAGAGGGAAAAAGAGAGAAAAAGAGATAAAAATAGAGAGAGAGATGGAGACAGAGATAGAGAGAGAAACAGATAGAAAGAGAGAGATAGACATAGAGAGAGAAAGAGATAGAGAAAGAGAGAGACATAGAGAGAGAGAGAGATAAAGAGAGAAAGAGATAGAGAGAGAAAGAGATAGAGAAAGAGAGAGACATAGAGAGAGAGATAGAGAGAGAGGGGGGGAGGGAGGGGGTTTTCGAACCGGGCGGTTGTCCAGGATTTTGAGGCTAAAAGGCCCCATGGACTTTTAGGGCAGGTAAAAGCCCAAATGGCCGCTTTACGCGGCTTGAAATTTTAAAATATAAAAATTATGTAAATATATATTTTAATGATATTTTATATAGCCATTTGGGAGTATTTTTAATGGTGGCTGTGACTTAAAAGGTCTGACCAGGCTGTAAATTCGGTGGGCCCATTCACCCATGGGTTGAGTTTCTTTTCCTAATTATTATTTGAATATTAATAAATGACTATTAATTTTGGATTTTAATATTATTTGAATATTAATTTCGTGAAGAAAATCCTATAATGGAAATATTATTTCTGAGTCATTGACGTGACTCAGCGGCAGCCACCCAATCATCACTAATCCTATGCATAAAAATAGATATACACGTGTTCTCTTCACATAGTGACACGTGACAGCTGCAAAAATAGCCCCTGCAATAATCTTGGACCAGGGCACCTGGACATATGATCATTAAGAGAGAGCGTCATAATTCAACTGTATGTATTACCGAGGTGAGAGAGAGAGTGTATGTGTGTGAGAGGGAGAGTGTGTGTGAGTGAGAGAGAGTGTATGTGTGTGTGAGAGAGAGTGTATGAGAGAGAGAGATTGCGAGAGAGGGAGAGTGTGTGCGTGGAAGAGAGAGAGAGAGGGAGTGTGTGTGTGTGAGAGAGAGAGT
This sequence comes from Spirodela intermedia, assembly GCA_902729315.2. Lineage (NCBI taxonomy): Eukaryota > Viridiplantae > Streptophyta > Magnoliopsida > Alismatales > Araceae > Spirodela > Spirodela intermedia. Next base: position 5,783,087 of record LR746274.1, on the reverse strand, counting down.
ATGTGTGTGAGAGAGTGTGTGTGTGAGAGAGAGAGTGTGTATGAGAGAGAGAGAGAGATAGCGAGCGAGGGAGTGTGTGTGTGTGTGTGAGAGAGAGAGAGAGAGAGAGGGGGGGGGAGAGAGGGATAAACCGGCGGACGCGTACCGGGAGGGGGGTGAAGTGGGGGTTTCAGGAGCGCCGCTTGACAGTGGAAGCCGGGGTGCCGTCGAAGAGGTCGTCGATGAAGGTTTCAAGCTCTTCAGGGCCAAACTTGATGTACTTCTCCGACTGGCGCCCCGCGTCAAGGTACTGCTGAAACCTTCCTAGGAAGGATCGGTAAGCGGGCACCACAACGGAGCACACTGAAACCCTAAGCTCCGATTGCAGCTGCTCGTCGCTCACAATCCAGCAGCTTTGCGTCTTGTGGATCTCCTCAAACATGGCATTGAAGCTCCTGAATCTCTCCTTGAGCACCGGCTTCGAGACGCTCCCCTTCACCTGCAGGCCCTCGTCTCTGAAGCAGCCGAGGACCTTCCCCCAAGTCTCCCTCTGGTAGTTCTTGTGGTACTGACGAAGATCCGAGGATCTCTTGCGGCACCAGGCGTCCCCAAGAAGGCCGTGAATCTCCGCTGTTCCTTTGATCTTCTGCACAATGTACCTCCCGTTGTTCATCAGGAAGATGTGGCTCAGAGAAGGGTCCTTGTAGAGCTTCGATTTGGCCTCAAGATTGGCGTCCAGCAGGTCCATGACTGCCATCAGCTGCATCGCAAATGGGGAGTGCCGGTTTCCGCCGGTTGAGTTAGGGTTAGGGTTTCTGCTGTTGTTGTCGTCTTCGTCGCGAGGAGAGGCTGGGGTCTCCGGCCTTCTGCACTGCAAGAATACCTCCTCGAGGGTGTTCTTGTACTCGCAGGTGTATTTGAGGTAGTTCATGACGTAGCGGGTGAGGGGATGGACGGCGCCGCCGGGAACGGGGGTCCTCCCGGCGTCGCTCTTGATGGAGTTCTCCAGTTCGGAGAATATTCCGACGGCGGCCTCCCCTAATCGGGACCTCGCGGCGGCAATCTCCGCCTTCAGGTCCGCCGCCGGCGCCGGGTCATCCCCCTCATCTTCCTCCTCCTCCTGGTAGTAAATCCCCTCCATCTTCTCTGTGAGCTCTCGCAGGGCCTCGAACATGTCGAGGAGCTTGAAGAGCTTCTCGGCCGAGCGCTTCGTCATGGCGACGGCCTCCGCGAAGTCAAGGAACTGGATGACTACGCCCCGGAAGAGGTTGCCGAAGAGGCCGCCGGCGATGCGGGGGCGGCCGGCGAAGACGGCGCAGCAGAGATCTCTCTCGCGGGGGAAGGAGACGGAGGCGACGTGCCGGAACGCCCTGATCCAGGCGGCGATCTCCCCCTCCAGTGACTCCCACGGCATCTTCTGCACCTCCTCGATGCTCATCTTCTCGAATCCAAGGCTCGAGATACCCAACTCGAAGACGTTGCGGCGGAGAACGGCGAAAACCTGGCAGCACTCCGCTTCATAGCCCGCGGATACCATGGTGGAGGCGATTCTCCGCAGCATCTCGACTGTCTCCGGCAGGTACGCCGGAGAATCCTGGCCGCCGCCGCCGCCGGCGGTGGCGGCGGAGTTGCTTGTGGGTTCCTGTAGCGGGGTTCGCGGGCTGCGATCGGCGTCGTAGGTGGAGCTCTGAGGCGGTGGTGCCGCCCACTTTGTGGACTCTGCGGGGACTGAACCAGTTTCTTCCAGGAGGAGGCGGAATTCGTCCTCCAGGAAGGCCATGGCCCGCTGGAGGACAGCGCCGGCGCGGTTCAGAGCCTGTGAGTACGCCGGCTCCGACGGGAACGCCGCCAGAGCGGTGACGAGCTTGAAGACACGGTCTATAGCTTCGAGGATGAAGAGGGGTACCGCCGCGGCGCGGTCCTCGCCGGAGTCAAACTCCGATATCTCCCCCTCGACCATGGCCAGCAGCTCCGCCATCGCGTGGTGGGGAATGCACGGCAGGGTGGCGGCCCCCGGCGGCGGCGGGGCCGCCAGGAACTTGTCGATTTCGCCGGAGATGGCGATGAAATCGGGGGCGGTGGAGACGTCCTCACCGGAGATGGGTTTCTCCCCATCTTCTCCCTCTTCCTCGTCTTGCTTCTTCTCATCTTCTTCCTCCTGCACCTGTTCGGGCCTTTCTCTCTCTTCCCTGTCGCCGTAACGGGCCTTGAGTGCCCCCATGGACAGGTTCCGGGTGGTCTCGGGCTGCTGCTTCTTCTCCTCCCGGCACGTGAAGCTCCCGGATTTCTCCGGTAGAAGACAAGGTTTCCTCTCCATCACCCCCCCCCTCTCTCTCTCTCTCTCTCTCTCTCTCTTTCTCTCTCTGTGTAGCAGAGGGAATACAGGAACAGCAGAAAGTGGAGGAGGAGGGGGAAGGAGAGGGAAGAGGAGAAGATAGCGGGGTCGCCGTTGTTGGAGGAAGGGCGGGGATTGAAAGGGTCGCCGGAGTCGGAGGAGGTGGGTTTCCAGCGAGCGCCCGTCGTTCTCGTTGATTATTTTTTAAAAAGCTTAACGATAATATTACCGAGCCTGCTATAGCTATAAATAGGAGCATTATGCCACGTGTCCACCCCTTCGCGGCTGAACACTGCCGTAACCCGAGAATAGGAGTGCGCCCTGTAATCTACCACTCCCGTAGCCCGAGTAAATGGGCTCGATGACCTGGCCTTAATAGGCCAATTCATTGGGCCCTGTCAGGTGGCATTCGGAGAAACAAATGACGGGCCCATCTTTAGGATGTGGAATTCGGGATGTGGGTTCTTACTAAGAATACATACATACATATATATATATTATCATGTTTTAATATTTCTTCTATACGTTTAGGGAGACAATTTAATTTTATATTTTCCAATCAACATGGCATTATATCATTTTCGTTCTTAGAAGGGTAATTTTTTATTACTCAATAATAGCACAAAGTCATATTATTTTATTACTTTTAAAATACACTTTTAAGTAAGTCTAGTCGTTGTCGAAGCTTCACAACCATAGTAGACCTCGGCATCACTAGAGAGAATCGTTGCTCTCAAGGGTTGATGAGAGAGATAATCAAGATGAAAATACTTCGTTAGCTTGAAAAGAAAATGGATACAATCTTATACATATGACTCTTAGCCATGTCAGATTTATCTTAACACTTGTACTTATATAGAACACGAAGCAACTAATACAAATCAGAAATGATAAGATTATGATTAATAAAAAGGAAAAAATTACAGTAACATTTAATATTCTCCCTCCAGCTGATGAGTTGATATCATCCAATCCTAACTTGGATATAAGCACTTAGAAAGTCAAACCATTTAGTACATCTATAAGTTATTGTCTCTTAGTTGTTGTATTAAGAGATGTCAAATTTAGTATTTATTAAACTGAATTCAGATTAAACTAAATCAAGTACTTGTAGTGAGTTCAAGTTGATTCTACAAGAAAAATAACAAATCTGATTATATTTTTTTGTGTTCTTTAAATAAATCTAAATCTAAGCAAAAGAAGAAAGAAACAAAGGAGAAGTGGAGTAGAAGAAAGGTTCTGTCCTTGATCAACTGTAACTAAGATGATTAGCTTTTGTCCTCCCTCTTAGTGTCCCATTCTTGATCATGTGGGAAAAATTAGAGGAATGAGATAGCCTAATCCATAGATAATAAAGAGAGCATGTAAGGAGAGAGATGAGAAAGAAGAGTAAATCGTGAGGAGAGAGAAATGAAGACTTGTCAGTTGAGAAACACACAATATATTTTGGGTATCTAATATGAAATTAGATGTGAAACAAAGAAAACTAGGAGTAAAAAACAAAGTTAGAATTGATTCAACAAAAGGAAACATTCAAAAATAAAATTAAAATAAATTAAGAATTAAAAATCCCCATCAAAACATAGAAAATGAGGTGGACAAATGAATCCAAAATCTACTGTGAATTGATATTTTTTTTTATCATAATTCAATGTGTAAATGAGAATGGGACTAATCTGAACTCAAGAACATAAAGAATCGAGCATAAAACGAATTGAGAATCAGGATTTTCACCCTCCAATGCTAAGGACAAGTGAGTGAATGAATTCTAGAAAAATCACAAATAAAAACCCTAGAAATCAATTGCTTCCTTGATTTATTCAGCTTTCACCTAAAAAAATCAGGGAAACATATTCCAAATGAAGAAAAATCAGATTTAAATCACAAAATATGATAAGAAATCTACAAAGAATTTGAAGAACATTGTTGTCTGTCATTCGGGGGGAGGAGAAATAACCATCCATTTTGCACCCCAAATCATATGTTTTATAATTAAATTATATCTAAAATTGATATCGGGCAGTTGGGAATCAAACTACTTAAAAATTAATTGATTTTCAATGAATCAAGATTTCATTTCTCTACCCATTACTCTACCCTTGGGTCATTGATAAATATTTATTTATCACTAATAATTAGTTATCTCTTTGATTTTTGCATTAATGAAACATAATAAGTATGAATTACTATATCTTATCAATAACTCTAAACTTAGTTATATCTACATCATGTATTTATGAATTTAATTACTAGAATTTTCTAAGCTTTTTCTAAGCTGTATCTCAATTTATCAAGAATAGGGGTTTAAAATTTTATTCCAAGGAGATTAATTTCTATAAATTTGCTAGAGTGAGAAGGATTAACATGAAATTTTAAAGCTCAAAGGCCCCAAACATGAGACAAGGTAGACTGGGAAATAAAAAAAATTGAACACAACATCCCAAAGATTAGACTTAATTAGGCCACATGAAGTATAGAGAAAGAAGGCCCAAAAAGACATGGGTAGATAAACTTTGGAGTGCGCAAATAGAAAGGGGCCTTTTTCACACTCAAACAAGAGTGCAAATAGATTGGGTGATATACAATTGAGGTTTTAGGGTTACAAATACGATCTCTCCACCTTTTTTATTCATTTCATAGCTCCTTAGACTCCCTCTTATTTTGTAGATGATGAATATTATTTAAGAGATGACATTTCATTGAGTTTCTAGTGAGTTATTCTTCTCTATCTTTGATTTCTCAGGTTTGAACAGTGACACCATGGCAAAGAAAGGAGATCTATATCAACTCATACAGTTTGTTTTAGGTTTATGATTTTTTCTGAATACCTTATTTTCTTATGAATCTAATGAATATTTTTTTTTTTTGAAATATCATGTTTTGGTGATTTGGTGACATAATCATGAAACATATCATTAGAAATTATTTTCTAAGTAAGCAAATGAGATACGTATCTAATTATGCAGTTTCTTTTAGATTTATGATTTTTTATGAATACCTTAAAAATTTAATGAATGTTAATATCTTAGTTAATACATGATGTGCACTTATCATAGTGTTTAAATGCACATTATCTAATAATATTTATAACTAACATAATAAAATATTAGTATAGAAGTAACTCTCAAGTCGAACATAGAGAGATTGAATAATCCGTCACGAAAACTAATTTAGTTTATATATAAAGTGATTTAAATATTTTATTAATATTTAATAAAAATAATAAAATAGAAAGGTAAGGTGAGAAGAATAAAGGAAGGAAAGTGGAGAAAGGAAAGAGCAAAAGAGAGAGAAGAGAGAGCTCTCATGAAGGATGAGAGAAGAGATCTCTTGTGAAAGAGAGAGAAAGAGAGGATTCTCTCACATGAGACATCTCACAAGAGAGAGAGAGAGAGGGAGATTGATCAATGGAGAGAAGCAACAAGAGACCTAGAGAGAGAAAGAGAGAGAGAGATCTCACGAGAGATGGAGAGAGAAGAAGAGGTCTCACAAGAGAGGGAGAGAGAGAAATAAGATGATAATAAAGAAAGAGAGAAATATGGTCAACTCATTTTCATGGTCAGCCTATTATGTTTGAGAATTCACATACATAACATTAGGTTAGCTACGAATGTCTTCAACCTGTTTAAACCATTGAACGCTCATTAATCAACCTTTAATCTCAGTGACTTCGCATTCGAAAATAGAAAAATACTCATTATTCGTAAAATATCAGAAACATGAATACATCAAGATTCAACTGTAAACATTACTAGAAAATAAGTTATAAATGATTTTTTCTTGATCTCAAATGAGTTTCGGGGGATTCAGAAGAAGAATGAAGATCATTTATCAAGTTTTGAATTAGTTCTATACATTTCAATTGAAACATATATGAAACGGAAATAACTTACTATAAAATGTGAATAAATGATAAAAGTAGATAAGTAAATATTGAAAGTAGTAAATAAATTATTTTCCAAGTTTAGTTTACATCCTAGGCAACTAGAGACATTGGTGTGGTGGCTTCATTTTTTCTAGACGTGCCACATCATTCCGAAAGTTGTAGAAGTGTCGTCTAGAAGCGCTGCACCACTTGCCAGAGAGATCTGCCGAAAGGAGGAGTCGACCACACTATCACTGTCGTCTGGGGGGGAGAAGGGAAGAGTTGACCACTCGTCAGAGGCCTTGAGTATAGTCGAGTGTTAAAGCTAGAATTATGTGTTTTAATTAGTTTTATTATTTGATTTTATTGTGTTAACTTGCAGAATAAATATAAGATATATTGTTAATTTTAGAAGTTTGAAGTTAGAATACTTAGCATAATTTTTAATTATTAAAAAATATATATAAAAAAAATCTTCTACTTACTAGCAAGCTAACACTTGGTAGTTGACTTGGAGGGGGGGCAGCGATCAAGTAAGTAGACCTAGACCAAGGGAGCCACAAGCTGGGCTTGCTCGAGTGGTGAAGGCCTCGCTCCGCGCATGTGTGCGTCGCTCCCCTTCCATGTCCTAGTGTGCGCGCGCGAGGGCGAACCACCTTATTGTCTTCTCCCAAGATGGTCTTGGGCATTATTTTATTTTGAGGAGAAGGGATCTCTACTAAGAGATCGTAGCTTTAGTTTATATTCAACATATCTTTCAAAATATTTCTGATGTGGGACGAAATGTTTTCGTTTGTTTTAACGCAGCCATCTAGAGCGCGGTGTGATCCAACGGTACGTAGAGAGCCACATCATCTAATTAGCCTGATCCTACGACTGGCAAACCGCCACGATACCAGATGTGTAAAGCGATCCATCGGCAGATTCGTGAATCTGACACCACTGAGCATGCACGTGGCCTTAAAGGCTGATCCGATGACTATGGAGGTGCCATGGTATTGAAACTTAAGTTTTTGATTGGTAGTGGTTCGCGGCAGGTTGATCTTGTGTCGCTTAGAGTGCCACATGACCAAACTCATCTGATTTAGTGGCTCAAGGAGTGCCACGATACTAGAACTTAAGTTCTCGCACGTATCACCATCATGGATATAAAGATAATAATTGATTATTGTCTAGTAAAACAAACATTATTGATTATCTTTAAAATCCCGATGATAGTTGCAAATACAACAATCCGTTCTTCCCTCATTTGGCGCAATCGATGTCTCTGGTGATCAGCAAGCTTCTTCCTTCCTTCCCCAACTGCACTCAAGGCCTTCAGTGAGTGTTCAGCTCCTCCCTTCTCCCTCTAGACGATGGTGATAGTGTGGTCGACCCCTCTTTCGACAGATCTCTCTGACAAGTGGTTGACGAGACTAAATCGTATGGTCGTTGAATGCACACGATTCAGTGTCAAAACAAAGTCCTAATCTTACCAATTTATGATTAATCAAAGTAATTAATTAGTATAATGGTAATTAAGGGTCGAATCCACAGAGAATTAGGGAAATTTGAGAGATATCTTTGAAATTCGGTCAAATCGGACGATGAAATTAGGTTAGAAATTGGGCAATTTAGTATATTAAGAAAGATAACTCAATTTCGAATCCACGGAATCAAAAATCAGGTGATTTGGATGAGAATTCGAAGAGTAATCGAAGTTTGAAGTTAAGAGAAATTTTCGTATCGCGAAATGATTAAAAACAGAAATTAAAACTAAATTAAACTTAATCTACAATACTTAAAGTAAAATTAACACTAAATGATGAAATATTAAGATGAAAACAAATAATCTAACCCAAATTAGCCTTCGAAATGATCCAATTAATCGCCGGATGCAAGGCTTTTCATTCCGAATTTTCGAAGACGAAAGAGGAGTTCAAGACTTGATTTCTTCCAATTCTTTCAATCAAACATTGAAATTAAACATCCAACAGAAGCGGAAATGAGTTTGGAACACAATGAAAAAGATGGCGCGCGAATTGGAGCTCTAAACAAAGAGAATTTGAAGATTGATTGCGGGCAGTTCTTCCGTCGCGAAGAACGGATTTTATAAAATTCGGAAATGATCGTGGCCGTCCGATCTGATGGAGTTGATCGCGATGGACGATCGCGATGAGACGCCTCTTCACGAATCGTCGCGACGATTCGACGATCGTCCGATCGTGATCGTGCGGTTAAGATGTGATTGGATGTCCATCTGATGTAAATAATCTGGACCGTTATAACTCTCGATCAGACGGTCGCGATTTATTCACTTAAGTGAGTATTTAGGTACGTGGTTGATCTCTAATCGCGTGGACCTCGATTCCACGTGATCTACGCACGCTATTTGTCGCGATGTCGATCGGACGCACAAGATCACGCCATGCGTCCTGCACATAAGAAAATTAAGGGACTTTAGTTCCACAGGGGAAAAACAAAGGAGTATATTCGGGTATATAAGATATGACGATTAAGAGGGATTAATACTTTGTCTTCCGATAATTGGAAGACCTATATACTTTATTAAATAAATATATATAGTAAATATAAATACGCCACATGTCACATCAGCGCGACGCAGGCGCCCGCGTGCTGTCCACGTGGCAGAGCCACATGGCCCCGAGTACCACGTCGCATCCACGTGTACACGCGCGACATATAACCCCTTTTTGCGATTTTTTAATTAATTTAAAACATTTAAAAATCGAAAATAAATATAAATAAATTCAGAAAAATTCTAGAAAATTCTATAAAATTGTAAAAATCATAACTTTCAAAATACGACTCCAAATTAATTCAAATTTGTTTTGTTGGATTCAAAATTGAATAATCTACCATTATGCTCAAATTATTAAAATAAGAAGAGAATAAATTTTAATTAATTTTATAAATTTATGTATTATATATAATAAATTTATATAAATACATAAATGTTAATAAATATCTTTTCTCTCATATTTTCACTCTTAAAACATGATTATGATCATAAATATAATTAGGATTAAATATTTTAATGTGTAATTATTTATAATAATCCATAATTTGGTGTATTTTAAGATCATAACATGAATTTACACAAAATGATAGAAATATACTTAAAATATGATAACATGCATATATTTGTAATGATTAATGCCTTAATTTGCATTAATAATTATATAATTACATGCATAAATAGCATGTTATCACACCCCCCAACTTGAATAATTGCTAGTCTCTTAGCAATTCACTAGGTAATCTCCTTAGAAAGTCTTATCATCCCTTGATCCTGCAACTAAAGAAGTGAAGTGTATCAATGTGTGATCAACTTTTCATCATAGTGTGGACCATGGTGATCTAGATTCCATAACTAGGTTGACTTCCTTAGAGCATATTAGGGTAGTGCTCATCAGCTAATAGTCGAGTCATTATTCAAGTGTAATCGAGGTGAGCACATCTAAGGTTTGATGCTATGGGAATGAAAAGATTCTCACACTCTCATGAGCAGATGTAATCCTCACCTCTCTAGTTCTCACATCACTCTTTCACTCATTTGGAGGCTACTTGGTGCATTAGAATTCCCCTCAACTCTTCTTTCTCCTTTAAAGAGTGCATTGCAAAAGGATTTCCTATTTTAGGATGCATCGTTATAAGGTAGCTGAAAGAGTAAAAAGACACTATTTCTAAAGGAATAACTTGGTTAAAAGCAAATATCAGCATATAAACAAATTAGATATTATATACAAAGAAAAGGTACCACTGATGTCTAATTATTCTCCCAAATGATGTGGATGATGGTGGTAGATAAGGATTGATAGAAAGTGGTAGAGATGGTGTGGAGTGGTAAAATTGATATATACATTGGAAATGGAATGAAGGTAATGGGTAGAGATAGGTATTTACATGGTAAAGATAATTTCCCATATTGTTCTCCTTCTTTTCACTTTCTTATTCCTCTCTTTCTTTTCTCCTTATTTTCTTTCCTTCTTTCTTTTTGTCTTCTTCTTTTCTTCATTTCATATTTGCTTCTCTTTTTTTCTTTTTCTTTTTTTTTTTCTTCTCTTCTTTCTTCTTTTTGTATATTGTAACTTTTTGGAGAAGAAGAAGATAACATTTGAAGACTTTGCATAAAACAAGGATATGAAGGTTGTCTTGATGTTTGAAGAGAGTATTCGAAATTTTGAAGTGTAATATGAAGGAATATTTACTTGTAAGAGAAATTGTGAAGAAGATGGATGGCTTGTATAGATGGTGGAAAAGAAAATGTGGTGGATATGTTTATCACTTGGGAGTGTAATTATAATCAGTGAAGCTGAAATTTGGGTGTCTAATTGACTGGTATGGAAAAGGTAGAACTAAATGCCTAAAGGGTAGAATAGGTGCATCATAAATTATGGCACATTGCACTCTTCTAGGAGAAAGTTCGGAAGCGAGAAATTCCTACACCAAGTAGGTTCGGCTGATGTAAGGTAGGGGATGGAAATTTGCTTGAACTTCACTCAAAATCTCTCCTTTTCAATCCAATAGCACTTCAACCTCTGATTACTCATTTTCCTCGGTGCCTGCTAGATACCCAACCCCGAACAAGTCAACCACTAAAAAGAATCCATAGTTTCTCTAGATCACTTGGCTCTATTACTAAAAATGTAATCACATGGGCTATGAGGCCCTCACTTTTACATCTCTAGGAATAGGATCTCAAAATGTTTAAGACTTCTAAGGTGTTTAAAAGTAGTAAAAAATTGAAAAATAGGAGTTTTAAAATAGTAAAAAGTTTGAAAATTTTGAAATTTTGAAAATTTTGAAAATTGAAGTTTTTCTACATCCTCACCCCCCAACTTAAATCTTTCATTGCCCTCAATGAAACCATTATGCATATTAAAAAGATGGCAACACTATCATACATTACATGAAAAAGATTATAAATTGAAATGAGAAGTAAAAAGGTTTAGAAAAACTCATTTATGCGTGTTGACGCATATCGCTGGAATTTGTCCAAATTGCTTGTTGTTGTAGGTGGATTCCTCCAACTATGTATGTACATTGATATAACTACAAATAAGAACTAAATAAAATAGTAAGATAATCTTGGGGTGCCTCCCAAGAGCGCTAAGTTTAACGTCTTCAGCCAGATGAAACTTAGTGAACTACAATGATCGATGAGATGAGGGTGTTACCTTTATCACGTCCTCATGTACCTCGGGGAGATGCAGATTTACCTTATCTGCTGGTGTGGGTGGCTCTGTTGTAAGGTAGGGCTTTAGACGATGCCCATTTACCTTGAATTGTTTGTCGGATTTAGGGTTGGAAATAAGCACTGATCCGTTGTCAAACGATTCCACAACCACGTACGGACCGTCTCATCGTGAGCGCAACTTACTTGGAAAAAGCTTAAGGCGAGAGTTATATAACCAAACCTTTTCATTGACGTTGAAAGTTCTTCTTCTGATGTTCTTGTCATGGAAGGCCTTGGTCTTTTCTTTGTAGAACTCCGCGTTCTCGTATGCGTCACGCCTTAACTCCTGTAATTCCTGCAGCTGGAGAAGTCTATGTTTACCTGCTTCGTCCAAAGATAGGTTGAGCTTCTTTATTGCCCAATAAGCTCTATGCTCGAGCTCAACTGGCAGATGGCACACCTTCCCAAATATGAGTCGGAACGGAGACATCCCGATAGGTGTCTTGTAAGCCGTTCTATACGCCCATAATGCATCTGGAAGCTTGTGCGCCCAATCCTTACCGTCTAGTCGAATGATCTTCTTTGAAATATTCTTGACCTCTCGGTTGCTCACTTCAACTTGCCCATTAGCTTGGGGGTGGTACGGTGTAGTGACGCAATGATGTACTCCATATTTCTTTAATAATGCACGAAAGTGTGCATTGTTGAAGTGCGAGCCTCCGTCACTGATTATGGCCCTCAGACAACCGTATCGGGAGAAGATGTTTCTCGTTACAAACCTGAGTACTTCCCGATGAGTGTTTGTCCTAGTGGGAATAGCCTCCACCCACTTAGACACATAATCAACCGCTACCAAAATATACTCTTTCCCATCAGAAGGTGGAAAACGTCCCATAAAGTCGATCCCCCATAAATCAAATATCTCCACTTCAAGGATAGGCCTCATTGGCATTTCATCTCGCTTGGAGATGTTTAATGCTGCCTGGCATTGTAAGCACTCCGTATAGAAACGGTGGGCATCCTTGAAGATGGTGGGCCAATAAAAACCGCTTTGTAAAATCTTATATGCTGTCTTTCACGCGGCAAAATGTCCTCCATACGCTGATGAGTGACACATCGATAATATGCTTCCTTGTTCTTCTTCCGCTACGCATCACCGTATAATTTGATCGTATCCTACATGGAACAAAAGTGGTTCTTCCCAATAATAATATTTGAGTTCATGGAAGAACTTATCTTTACGATGCTGGTTCCAATGATCTAGGATCGATCCTGTCACTAGAAAATTGACGATATGCGCGAACCAAGGAGCATGACTAGATACTGCAAGAAGATGCTCATCAGGAAAAGAATCACTAATATCTCCCGTACCTAAAATGTGAAGACGAGATAGGTGATCTGCCACCGAGTTTTCGCTGCCCTTCTTATCTCTAATCTCCAAGTCAAACTCTTGAAGAAGCAGCACCCATCGTATCAATCGTGGCTTCGCCTCCTTCTTGGAAAACAAGTACTTTAACGCTGCATGATCTGTATAAATAAAAATCTTGCTTCCCAAGATGTAAGGCCTGAACTTCTCTAACGCGTAGACCACCGCTAAGAGCTCCTTTTCTGTCGTCATGTAATTCATTTGAGCTTCAGCAAGGGTCTTACTCGCATACCATATAGCTGTTGGCTTCTTATCTATCCGCTGTCCCAACACCGCTCCAACTGCATAGTCTGAGGCGTCGCACATGATCTCGAAAGGCAAGTCCCAATTAGGACTTTGAAGAATTGGTGCTTCGATCAAGGCGAGCTTCAACATCTCGAATGCGCGCTCCCCTTCTTTATCTATAAAAAAGTCTTTATCCTTGCAAAGAAGAGTGGTTAGCGGTTTGGAAACTTTAGCAAAATCTCGTATAAACCTGCGGTAGAAACCAACGTGTCCTAAAAAACTATGTAAATCTCGTAATGTAGTGGGGAGAGGAAGGTTTTGAATGACCTCAATCTTGGCCTTATCAACCTCCAAACCTTTGCCCGAGACGAGATGCTCGAGCACTACTCCCTCTCGCACCATAAAATGGGATTTCTCCCAACTCAATACTAGTCGTTTCTTGACGCAGACCTCGAGGATCTTTGTCAGGTGAGTTAGATAGCTGTCGAAATCATCTCCAAAGACAGAGAAATTGTCCATGAAGACTTCGAGACTGTCGCCAAGGAAATCGGAAAATATCGCCGTCATACATCTCTGGAATGTCGCAGGGGCGTTACACAATCCGAATGGCATTCGCCTAAATGCGAACGTGCCAAAGGGACATGTGAACGTCGTCTTTTCTTGATCGTCCGGATGAATCGCAATCTGGTTGTACCCTGAATAACCATCCAAGAAACAAAAGTAAGTCTGACCTGCTAGTCGATCAAGGATTTGATCGATGAATGGCAACGGGAAGTGATCTTTCTTCGTCGCTGCATTCAACTTCCGGTAGTCGATACAAACTCGCCACTTTGTTGGGAGGCGTGTTTGAATCTCCTCTCCTTTGTCGTTCACGGTCACCGTAACTCTTGCCTGCTTGGGAACCACGTGCACGGGACTAACCCACTGGCTATCCGATATGGGATAGATAATCTCTGCATTAAGCCACTTAAGAATCTCTTCCTTAACGGCTTCCCATACCTTAGGATTAAGTCGGCGTTGGGCTTCCCTCACAGGTCTGGACTCGTCCTCCAAGAATATGCGATGAGTGCATAATGAAGGGTCTAATCCCCTCAAATCTGCTAGAGTCCATCCGATTGCTTGCTCATTCCGTCGTAATACGTCGAGTAATCGTTTCTCCTGCTCCTCATTGAGCTGGGAAGAAATGATCACTGGTTTAACCTGCTGAGAGTCAAGGAAAGCGTACTTGAGTGTAGATGGAAGAGGCTTGAGCTCCCCTGTCGGATCGTCCAACAGTAGCTCCTCAAAATCAGCTCCCTTGTTGACCGTCATGACTTCTTCGATGCAAGTCTCTATGTCTTGATCATCAAATAGGTCGATGACGCCCAAATCTTCGAAAGCTTGTGAAGGATACTTCATCAACTTGTTGATGTTGACCTTCACCATATACTCTCCCACCTTAAGAATCACTTCTCCTTTTCCCCAATTTGTAACGGCTTTTGCGGTAGCTAAGAAAGGTCTTCCTAGGATAATTGGGGCTTGACTAAGCTCCTTAGTGATCTTCATATCTACAACTAGGAAGTCTACCGGAAAATAACATCCTTCTATTCTAACAATCACATCTTCTACTATGCCATGAGGCTTCCTTACTGATCCATCCGCTAAACATAACTCTATAAGGAAAGGCTGCAATTCCCCTACATGATGACGGTCATATACAACTTTAGGGAGGATATTGATACTAGTTCCGGTATTTAACAACGATCTAGTAAAAATCATTCCTCCAATCTCACTCGTAATCATGGGAGCTCCTGGATCTCTCTTTTTAATAGGAAGAGAATTCATCATAATGGAACTAATATTCTCACTCAATTGGATCCTCTTGGGGCTTCTATGGTGTGTGCATATGCCTTTAAGGAATTTAGCATAAGAAGATATATGCTTAATTGCATCTACTAAAGGGATGGTAATGGTAACCTTTTGGAAGGTTTCTAATAAATGATCATCAGATTCACTAACCTTAGCCTTAGGCTTACTCAATACTTGAGGATATGGCATGGGTGGTTTGTATGTATCTGGATTTAGCTCAACTTGTACCCGTTCTTCCTCATCATCTAAACTACTGTCTGGCTCTACTACGACTGTCGGTGTCTCATCATCTATCGAGCTCTTATGTAAAGGATGATCCTTGTAAGGATCAGGTAAATCCTTGCCGCTCCTAAGGCTCGATATCGCTAATGCAGCTTCCACTTCCTCCTCGTCAACATGCACATGACTCAGATTGTGCGTTTGACTCGATGAGGACCCTTGATTCCTCGGGTTGATAGTGGCCTGCGATGGTAATTGGTCAGAAAACAAAACTTGCTTACCCTTCTTATTGTCAGTCGAGGTAGGGATGTTCGTCTTGACGAAATCCTGTATCTCGTCCACACGCGAGTTCATCCTGCTCATTTGCTCCATCAACTGAGAGAGCGCACCCAGAATCAGATCTACAGATGGTGCGGTCGGTCGTGGAGCTTGGTTGTACGACTGCTGTGGTGGAATATACGTCGACTGTCTTGCATTCGCGTAGGGTTGCTGTTGCGAGTTTTGTTGCTGACCGGTGCTATATGGAGGATACGTCTGATCCGTACTCCTCCTAAATCCTTGCTGCTGCTGCTGCATAGGATTATAAATAGGGTTATTAAAATAATTTGGATATGTACCTTGATAGTTCGGTCGTCCCTGTTGAATTTGCCCTCCTGGTGGGCCTTGTCTGTACATGCCCTGCCCTTGAATTGCCATGATCGGACAATCCATCTCGACGTGGTCGAGGCGTGAGCAATGGGCGCATGGCGACGCTTCTTGTAGAGTGACGGGTGCAAGTCCTTCAGATCCATTGCGGATGTGGAACCGATCTAATAAAAGATTCTGAACCTCCGCCATCTTGTCGATCTTCTCTAGGAGCATGCCCGTCTCTACCGCCTTTGCGTCGATTAATCCTCCTTTCGGCGTTGCACCACTTCCGAATGGTTTTGCCGAGTTGTGGTGGCTATTTTCCGCCACAGTCTCGATCAATTCCATTGCTTCATCTTCAAATTTGCTCATGAAGGTGCCGCCGCTAGCTGCATCCAAAAGATATCTATCTTGCGGGCCTAACCTATCATAAAATATCTATGTAAGCTCATGGTTAGACACTCCATGGTGAGGGCACTCTCTAGTGAGGTCTCTAAGTCTCTCCCAAGCTTCGTGAAATGTCTCACTCGGTCCTTGGGTAAACTCACGCATCGCCTTCCTAACAGAGGTGGTCTTTCCTACGGAATAGTATTTCCTAAGAAATTCCTCCTCCATCTCAGTCCAAGAAGTGAACTCCTTTCCTAACTTAAGAAACCAATCCTTAGCTCTATCTCTAAGGGTGGCGGGAAAGAGTTTCATCTTCATTACATCTGCCGACACATTATGAATCTGATTAATCTCACATACTTGACTAAGCTCGTCGACATGTCTATAAGGATCCTTGGAAGGTTTACCATGGAAGATAGGTAACATACTCATCACATGCGAATCTATCCTAAAATTCGCATTTCTAGCTAAGGGTGCATGAATACGAGTAACGGGTCTTTGAAGAACAGGC
The DNA here is from genome assembly GCA_902729315.2 of Spirodela intermedia. NCBI lineage: Eukaryota > Viridiplantae > Streptophyta > Magnoliopsida > Alismatales > Araceae > Spirodela > Spirodela intermedia. The sequence goes on along the minus strand of LR746274.1, from coordinate 5,766,486 downwards.
CTAGCATAATCACTCAGGCGTCTCCTAACATTTCCCTCATCATTCAGGGCCATATCTAAGGTCGATGATGACGCGGAAGATGAAAGTGATTGCGAGGAACGTTCAAAAAGATCTAAGTGTAAAGGATTATTCCTCGTTCTCCAATCAGACTCTAGTCTCATAAATATGCACAAATATATATAATATAATAATACTAAGAAGAGATACTATAAAATTATTCAACAATGATAAATTTAATCGTACCTGATTGTCGCTATTCGTCAGAGTTACGCTCTCCTAATTCGAGTATGATGCGATGATTGTCCGTCGTCCGTAGAGAGGGACTAATCACTTAATCTCGTCGAAATTGACTATCTAAACGATATATTTCTGCTACAAATAGCTCAGTGTAGGATCAATTTGGATTAAAATCAAAAAAAGAAACAGAAAAATCAGAGTTGACCGAGTCAAAATCGATGATTTTACTCAAAAATACACCTTAATTCCCTGGCAACGGCGCCATTTGACGAGACTAAATCGTATGGTCGTTGAATGCACACGATTCAGTGTCAAAACAAAGTCCTAATCTTACCAATTTATGATTAATCAAAGTAATTAATTAGTATAATGGTAATTAAGGGTCGAATCCACAGAGAATTAGGGAAATTTGAGAGATATCTTTGAAATTCGGTCAAATCGGACGATGAAATTAGGTTAGAAATTGGGCAATTTAGTATATTAAGAAAGATAACTCAATTTCGAATCCACGGAATCAAAAATCAGGTGATTTGGATGAGAATTCGAAGAGTAATCGAAGTTTGAAGTTAAGAGAAATTTTCGTATCGCGAAATGATTAAAAACAGAAATTAAAACTAAATTAAACTTAATCTACAATACTTAAAGTAAAATTAACACTAAATGATGAAATATTAAGATGAAAACAAATAATCTAACCCAAATTAGCCTTCGAAATGATCCAATTAATCGCCAGATGCAAGGCTTTTCATTCCGAATTTTCGAAGACGAAAGAGGAGTTTAAGACTTGATTTCTTCCAATTCTTTCAATCAAACATTTAAATTAAACATCCAACAGAAGCGGAAATGAGTTTGGAACACAATGAAAAAGATGGCGCGCGAATTGGAGCTCTAAACAAAGAGAATTTGAAGATTGATCGCGGGCAGTTCTTCCATCGCGAAGAACGGATTTTATAAAATTCGGAAATGATCGTGGCCGTCCGATCTGATGGAGTTGATCGCGATGGACGATCGCGATGAGACGCCTCTTCACGAATCGTCGCGACGATTCGACGATCGTCCGATCGTGATCGTGCGGTTAAGATGTGATTGGATGTCCATCTGATGTAAATAATCTGGACCGTTATAACTCTCGATCAGACGGTCGCGATTTATTCACTTAAGTGAGTATTTAGGTACGTGGTTGATCTCTAATCGCGTGGACCTCGATTCCACGTGATCTACGCACGCTATTTGTCGCGATGTCGATCGGACGCACAAGATCACGCCATGCGTCCTGCACATAAGAAAATTAAGGGACTTTAGTTCCACAGGGGAAAAACAAAGGAGTATATTCGGGTATATAAGATATGACGATTAAGAGGGATTAATACTTTGTCTTCCGATAATTGGAAGACCTATATACTTTATTAAATAAATATATATAGTAAATATAAATACGCCACATGTCACATCAGCGCGACGCAGGCGCCCGCGTGCTGTCCACGTGGCAGAGCCACGTGGCCCCGAGTACCACGTCGCATCCACGTGTACACGCGCGACATATAACCCCTTTTTGCGATTTTTTAATTAATTTAAAACATTTAAAAATCGAAAATAAATATAAATAAATTCAGAAAAATTCCAAAAAATTCTATAAAATTGTAAAAATCATAACTTTCAAAATACGACTCCAAATTAATTCAAATTTGTTTTGTTGGATTCAAAATTGAATAATCTACCATTATGCTCAAATTATTAAAATAAGAAGAGAATAAATTTTAATTAATTTTATAAATTTATGTATTATATATAATAAATTTATATAAATACATAAATGTTAATAAATATCTTTTCTCTCATATTTTCACTCTTAAAACATGATTATGATCATAAATATAATTAGGATTAAAGATTTTAATGTGTAATTATTTATAATAATCCATAATTTGGTGTATTTTAAGATCATAACATGAATTTACACAAAATGATAGAAATATACTTAAAATATGATAACATGCATATATTTGTAATGATTAATGCCTTAATTTGCATTAATAATTATATAATTACATGCATAAATAGCATGTTATCAGTGGTGCAACACTTTCGGACAATACTTCTATAACTTCCAATATGGTGTGACACATCCGGACGAAACCAAGCTGTCACACTGGTGTCTCCAATTGCCTAGGAGGCAGGCTAAACTTGGGCAATGATTTATTTCTTGTTTTCAGTATTTACTTACCTACTTTTGTCATTTATTTACATTTTATGGCAAGTTCTTTCCATTTCACACACATTTTCATTAAAATGAGTATAACTAATTCAAAACTTGATTAATGATCTTCGTTTTTCTTCTGAATCTTCCAAAACTCATCTGAGGTCAAGCTAAGATCATTTCCAACTTATTTTCTATTGATTTTGATAGTTGAATCTCGACGTATTTATGTTCCCGACGTTCTGCGAATAATGAATATTTTTTCTATTTTTGAACACGAAATCACTAAGATTAAAGGCTGATTAATGAGCGTTGAATAGTTAAAACAAGCTGGAGACATTCACGACTAACCTCATGTCATGTGTGTGAATCTTCGAGCTCACATTCGTCCGAGAAAATGGGTTGACCATATTTCTCTCTTTCTTCATTTTTCGTCTTATTTCTCTCTCTCCGTCTCTCGTGAGATCTCTCTCTTTCTCTCCCTCTCTCTCAATCGATTTCATTCTCTTTCTCTCCCTTTCACGAGAGATCTCGTCCCTTCTCGCTCTCGTGAGAGCTTTCTCTCCTCCTCTCTCTTTCTCTCCCTTTTGCAAGAGATCTCATCCCTTCTCTCTCTCTTGAGAGCTCTCTCTCCTCCTCTCTCTCTTTCTCTCCCTTTCACAAGAGATCTCATCTCTTCTCTCTCTCTCATGAGAGCTCTCTCGTCTTTCTCTCTTTTTCTCCTTCCTTTTCTCCGCTTCCATTCCTTTATTCTTCTCACCTCACTCTTCTATTTTATTATTTATGTTAAATATTAATAAAATATTTAAAATAACTTTATATATAAATTAAATTAGTTTTCTCGACGGATTAATCAATCTCCCTATGTTTGACTTGAGACTTACTTCAATACTATTATTTTATTAAGTCTTAGTTATAAATATTATTAGATAGTGTGTATTTAAACGCAACGATAAGTGCACACCATCGGGGGAGGAAGGAATGAACTTATTGATCGTTGGAGATGTTAATCACGCAAAAGGAGGGAAGAATGGATTGCCGTATTCATGACTACCATTGAAATTTTAAAGATAATTGATAATATTTATTTTACCAAATAATAATTAATTATTATCTTTATATTCATGACGGTGAAACATGCAAGAGCTTAAGTTCTGAGTATCATGGTGCTTCACGAGCCACTAGATCAGATGTGCTTAGCCACGTGGCATGCTGAGCAATGCAAGATCAACCCGCCATGAACCGTTGTCGTCTGAACTTAAGTTTTTGGTACCATGGCGCCTTGTTAGCCATCAGATCATCATTTATGACCACGTGCATGCTATGTGGCGTTGGATTCATGAACTGTCAATGGATTGCTTAAGGCTTCTAGGATTGTGGTAGTTTGTCAGCCGCAAGATCTCACTAATATGATGACGTGGCTCACTGAACACTGTTGGATCACAACACACTCTAGATAGCTGCCTTGAAACATACGAGAAGTTTTAGTCCTACATCGAAAGTTTTTCATTATTTAAGCTAAATATAAATCAAAGTTACTCTTTCTTATAGAGATCCCTTCTCTCGAGATAAAATAACGCCCATGACCATCTTGGGAGAATGTAAAAAGGTGGTCCGCCCTCATACGCATATGTGTGTACAACGCTCCTTGCTCCATATCCGGTTGGCCACTAGGACATGGCAATGGAGTGACGCACATCTGCATGAAGCGAGTCCTTCGCCACTCGAGCCTAGCTTGTGGCTCCCCTAGTCTGAGTCTACCTACTCAACCACAGTGCCCCTCCAAGTTAGTTATTGAGTGCCAGCTTGCCAGCATACAATGATATTTTTCTTTTTTCTTTTTTTATTTTTCTAAATAATTAAAAAAATATGCTAAGTATTTTAACTTCAGCCTTCTAAAATTAATAATCTATTCCTATATTTATTCTTAAATTTAAAAAATTAAAATAAAATAATATAACTAATTAAAACACAAAAATCTAGTTTTAACAGTACCTTACTTTATTTCTTGTCCAAATATTGTGTTTTGGTGATTTGGTGATAAAATCATTATGTACATTGTTGTAAATCATTTTCTACGTCTCTTGGTTAAACATTTCCTTGAATCAAATCTGATTTCATGAGTGTCACATGGAATTAGGTTAATATACTTTTTTATCTTATGTAATTTTTTCATGATTTTAAAATAATTTTAGTTATTTGCTTCTAGATTTTATAATAACTATTTTCTCTATTTTTTATAATTATTGACTTATGATTTGCAACCTCCAATAATTTTGTTGTTTAGAGAGTGAGGCATTGAATTACAAGATATTTTTTGGGATACTAAATTAGTGCTATTTATTTATATTTTATTATTTTTCCCTGATTTTTAGAGCTTTGACAATCATAATTTACAAAAACTATTTTCTGATTCTTATTTTTTTCACACTTTCTATATGAAAATGATGCTTTCAAACTTTTTGGTTTATCTTAGGATTGACTTGAAATTCTATAATTAAAGAGAGTTTATTTTGGTTTTCAGTTATAAATATTAAAATAGAGTGCTTAAATTAACAATAATTTTGGGCACATCAGTTATTTTAATATGATTAATTAAATCAACCCAATAGGCTTATTTAATGGGCTTCCTTATTGAATTGAAAATGCATCTACAAATTAACACATACTTTAAAAATATCCTAAAAAACCCAATAATCAGAAAAAAATATATATTTAGGAACTAGAGGGGTGGTATCAAAGGAGGGGGAGACCTTTGTAGATTTTCACTTTAATTATGACATATTTAAGGGCAAAATTTTTAAGTAAAGTATACTAAAGTATAATAAAAAAATACTGTGTAAATATGCTATAAAAGAGTGCGAAAATTGAACATTAAGCACGCATTGTGTGTAATTAATTTGAAAAAATTATTTGCTTGATTTCACATTAAATATATGTAATTTAGTATGACTTCATAAATAAAATACGATAATTATGCATTACTTATCACCTAGAAGTGTTATGTTTTCAATAAAGTAATCATGAGTTGAACATATGGTGTACAAATGACGACACTTTCCAACTTCATTTTAATAAAGTGTTGATATTTTTCACATATTTAGTCTGATCAAGTTGCACTAGATTATAAGCTATGTTGATAATTTATTTATTTTTTTATCACAAAAGGATTCATTCATTACTGATCCATAATTAGTACATCATTTTGGATCCTATTCCAGATCCATTGCTGGTTGGATCCTTCGGGGTTGGGGAATAGAATTACATGTGCTGTAATCCTTACCCCTGATTTACACATGTACAGCCCATATGGGGCCTGTGCTGGTTGCTTGGGCTTTAAATTCTTTCCTCTCCTGATTGGGCAATTTTGGTAATGTGGCCTATTGCTGGGCCTTCGTTCCAGCTATTGGGCCTGTTATTTTCTTTGGATATCATCTTCAGCTAACATTCACTTATTTTTTACTTCAGTGTTTCCTCCGAACCGGTGTCCGACTTATGGTGGTTGAACTGGTTGTTGTTTTTCTAGGCGCTTTGGGAATTCTTTTCAATTTGTGGGTTCCTTTTTTTCTCTATTTCCATTCCTTATCCTCCTTTGTTCCATGACTTGGCCTCTTCTTCAAAGAATCTTGTTTACATTCCTTCTCCTTTTGATTTCTCTTTTCCAATATCATTGTTGTTTGTTCTTTCCACCTTGTGGCTTGCATTAAGATTAAGAAAGAGGCACCACAATATATCATACACAGGGAAGTAAGGTGGTGAGAAAATTAGAATGTATCTCTTAATGGAGACCATGCCACCGATTTTCATTTGTCATTGGTTCCCTCAGTGGTAATTGACTCTATAGCTCCCTAAGTTTCCTCTCCTTTTTCCTTCTCTTTTTTTTAATTCATATTAATTATGAAGTATACATGTTTCGTTCTTCCCTTGTTTGTCCATTCCAATGTACCTCTTCTTACGATTGGACTAGATCTGACCAATCAAGGTTTGAGAAGACTTCTGGGACCATTGGAGCTTTTCTGCCTCCCTTTCTTCCCCTCAGTCAATTTCATCACTGCATTTTTTCTTCGAGGTAGGTATTTTGAGTAGAAGGGTAGCATTTTCCTCACGGATTGTTTCTCCCCTTTCCCCCTCCTTCACCCTTTTTCCTTCTTTTCATCCTTCCCTTTTTTTTCTGTTTTTTTCCTCTCTTTTTTTTAGATGGGATGGGAGAGGGGGGGAAGAAAATTACCAACTTTTGGCGCTTTCACTCTTTTTTTTTTTTACCTTCCCTCATGTACTTTGATTCTTTGACTTCCCTGTACCTTCAAGGTTGATTGGGTTGGCTTTTGGGCCTTTTTGCTCCCATCAGTCTTCACTTGCCATGTCATGATCATCACGTTGTCCTCATAATTAGGGTCATCGGTTTGGTCTGACCAGGTACAGCTCAATGATCTTCATAATTAATTTTGAACTATTTTTCTCACACTTTTTTTTGTTTCACTGTTCTTCCCCTCATGTATGCATGATGGTTTCTGCTACTATTCCAAGTGTATTGCATGGAGGTAACAATATATCGTATGCTATATGTAAAGAAAGAGTACTATGAGAATTTGACATACCTTTCATCGCCCTTTGATTATAATTCCCATTGTGCTGTTATGACTGTTGCTTCTTTCATTTTTTTGGTACTTCATCCTTCTTGAACTGGATCAAGCCTCCTTTGTCTTACTCGTTTGATATATGGCATGTCCCAATGCTCCAAATTGTATATGCCTCTCCCTTCCTAAGGTAGGTCCTGCATACACTTGTAGAGTTTTTTCTCTTTCTACCGTAAGCTCACACTAGCAAGATAGTCAATCAATTGATTACTTGTGCATAAAACATGTTCAAGGGATTTGATTCTATGTCTTTGTCATTCTATCTCTATCCATATATTTTCTAATTTCTATTGCTTACATTCCTGTTTCTCAAACATCTTGATGAGTGTCATTGAGTCCATTTCAATTACAATATTACATAAGTTTATTTTTTCACATAATTTTAATATGTCAGCTAGTGCTTTGCATTCTACCTCCATGTTAGTTAATATTCCATATTGTGTTAAGAATGTTGCTATTAATTTTTCACAGTGGTCTTGAATTACTCTGCCTCCACCCAATTTTCCAAAGTTCCCATTTGATGTTCCATCAATATTTAGCTTCATTTCACCCTCCAAAGGGTGAACTCATTTGATGATCTTTATTATCTGGTCGTATTTGACACTTTTGGTCTCCACTTTCCATCTTTGTAAACTTAATTGTTCTTTGTATGTAATTTGATTTTTGTGTTCTATTATTCTCCCTAGATTTTTCATCCACGTTTTACACTTGCACATGACGAGGGGAATGGTGATTTTGTCCTTGATAGGTCATCATTATAATGAGTTAATAATTAATAAAAATATAATTTTAGTCTTAACTCATGATAAATAGACTTATATTTGTGTTAAATTATAAAAAGTGGTTTTTAATTGATTAATATGAATTTTTGGCTTATTATGTAATTTTATATGAATTGATATGATTTTTATAGCTCTATTTTTGAGATAAATAAATAACAAAAATTAAAATAAAGTATTAAAAAAGGGGGGGACCTGCCGGCTAATCGGGCCTACAAGTAGGTTGGAAGCACAATCGGGGGGAGCCGCAAGCAAGGGCTCGAGTAGCTATGGACCAATAGGGACACATGTACGTCACTCCCCTTTCATGTCACTGATGGCCATCCGGCTGTGGGGCAAGAAGTGGTCATACACACGAGAAAGGGACTCGTTACTTCTAAATTTGATATTACTATATATTTGACCAAAACTTCGGCGTACAACTGATGGTGAGCGGGACCCGTCTCTATCAGCTTAGGAGACATCGGCAGTCCGAGTTCAGCCTGATTGACACGCGAAGACGAAGGAGCTTGGCTTTCGCTACACGACCTAACCCTTTGGGACAACGACATTCCACCTCCGCGACGACGACGAGCTCGAGCTCACCCTTATCTTTCTTGGTATTTTCACGTTGACTTGTTGGGCCTCGTGTTTGTGTGTTAGCGGGCCCAATTCTATGTGTGTGTTGTTGTTTGTCTCCCTTTCTTTAGGGTTTTATTTGGTCTTTCTTTGAGGCCTAATTAAAACCCTAAGGGGGGGGGACCTATGTGTCTTTCTTTTTTGGGCCTCTTTTGGGGCTTATTTGAGTCTTCATTTGAGGCCCACTTAAGAGGGCCCTCCTCTTTCTCCTTTTAGGGGAGCTTTATTGGGTCTCTCTTTAAGAGGCCCAATACACCCCTTTTGTAGCCTTTGTGGCTTATGGGCTTGAGGGCCTCAAGTGGGCCCACCTCTCCTTAGCCCACTTGCGGGCCCCCATATAATTGGAGGTAGGACCCCCCCTCAAAGGGAGCGCCGTATTTTTGAGAGAGATTATCGTTTTGTGAGTACCTTCTCCGTGATCTAGGATAGGGAGGGAAGGAGGAAGAGGAAGGCCGTCGATACCCCCTTCGAGGACTTCGTTCCTCGTGACGCTGCTGCCCGAGAAGTCCGGCCGCCGCCTGAGACCACTGCCGCCGCCGGCCATCTCATTGCCGCCCGGGAGCTCGCCGCCGTCACCGGACGAAACGGTCGCGGTTGCCGCTGCAGCCGCCGCCGCCTCTGCTGGAACCCCGTCACGCCGTCGTGACAAAAGGGGCTCGCTTCGCCTCCCTACGAGCCGTCGCCGAGCACTCCGCCGGAGTCTCTCGACTCCTGGTTCGACTGCCGCCTCTTCCTCCGGAACTCCACCATAAACTCGCCGGAGCCGCCCTCCGCCGCTCCGCCCAGTCGCTGGCCGTTCGCCAACGAACGCCGACCAACCGCCGACGTTCGGCATTCTCGCCGAAGCGCCGCTGACGCTCGGCCTTCCCGACGAAGCGCCGCTGACGCTCGGCCTTCCCGCCGAAGCGCCGCTGACGCTCGGCCTTCCCGCCGAAGCACCGCTGACGCTCGGCATTCCCGCCGAAGCGCCGCCGCCACGCGCGCCCCGCGCGCCCACTCGGCGCCACTGCCCGCGTGCCCTAGGGCACGCCGCGCGGCTTGCCGCGCGCGCCCGCTGGCGTGCCCTTCGGCCCACCAGCGGGCCCACGCCCGCTAGCGTGCCCTTGGCCCACCTGCAGGCCCACGCCCACGCCGGCTGTGCCACGCCCTAAGACGACGACTTCCACGACTCTCGACCAGGACCGACCGTCGACGCTGAGCATCGCTCTTCACCGGACGTCTCTGCCTTCGTCGAATCTCCGCTCCGTCACGACCCGCCGGGCTACGCAGCCCTGAAGGTTAGCTCCACAACCCTTCCTCTTAAGTTTAATTATCTCTCGAAGGGTTTTCTTGGCTCGTCTCCACTGCCATCAGGAGCACATAGACAGGATAGGACGTTTATTGGATTGTGACTTCCGACGCTGTGCTAGATTCGTCACCGTTCATGAGCTGCAGCCCTAGGCTACCTCACGACGACTGTTCTGCCGTCTGCCCAGATGTGGACTAAGAGGGCATCACACTTACCATCGTCGAGTGTTTCTCTTGGTTGTCCTAAGTTGATCATGCCTATTGGTACGCCTGCCTGTACTTAGGTTACGTAGTCAGACCTAGAGTCTAAGGTCCACACATTCTTATTGGATTGGTCCGACTTCCTCCATCTCGGGTCTCGAGTTTCATTGATCAGGTACAAGGGGTTCTCGCCCTGTCCTGCATCAACAACTGATGTGGGACTAAACTCACGTCACACCTTCCCCATAATGGTTTCATTTATTTTAATACCTAAAATACCTCTTAGTTTTAACAAAGATATACCATGATGATGTTACTTTATAAGGGTATTAGAGTACTTATTTCAATCTCTCTCATGTAGGTGGGTGACCAGTGTGGGTTCAAATCTTACCAGAGTCAAAACTTGTATTTTTATCTGATTAAATCGTGACTTTCTTGTAGATCACCGGTGAAGGATTAAGTCGCCAAAATCGCTCGATCATCGACAAAAGTCTTGTCGACGCGATTCACAGAACATTGTTACTAGAATTGTTGAATAATTTCACGATAAAATGATCACAAATCCATCAAGTAAAGCATCTCCAATTGCTTGATGAACAAGTCATTGTCGAGAAAAGGATGATCCATTGGGAAATGACTCACCACCTCTTAAGAGCGTACTAGATGCAATGAAGAGCTTTCTCTTGTTGCATAAACTCAAAGATGAAGCTCCCTAACACACGTCCCACCTCCATCCAACTCCTCTCCATTGGGTGACAACCCTCGGAGAATCACAAAGTCACTATTTTTCTACTCTGCCACGTGACAACCACTAAAGATAATTTGATGAATTATTTCATCGATATTTAGATTTTGCAAGAAGATCTAGAGATTGCCCATGTAGTCCTTGTCCAAAGAAAGTCTTTGAGGCCATAGATACTATATGACAATCCTCCCGAATGCTCAGAATTCCAATGCATCGCCGATGCATCACCGCCACAATACTGGAACTCTATTTTCTTACTTTCAACTTAATTAGATCTTAATTTGATCAATTAAATCATATGCAATCACTTATGTAAGAATCGTTAGGTGAAACTCAATTTTCTCCCGATTCACATTCGTCGGATGTTGACATCATCCTGACATCTGCACCTTTATTTCTCTTTTTCGTAAATTTTAAATATATTTTATTTTTATTTATTAATCTAAAATTCATAAAACTCGTATTCTTTGAAGAAAATTCTGAAAAATTATGTGGTATTATATCACATCCCTATGATCGACTTAGAAAATTCCCACTATTTTAAGAACTTTTATTGAATTATAATTGATATATTTTTTTAGAAATACTTCTAAATATTCAAAAATTAGTATTTTCTAGTTTTATAAATTTTAAATTTGCGTGATTTACTATACAACGACTAAGTCACGTCAATCCCCATTCATTTAAACTTTATTCCTTCCTATCCATAGTTCCCACATTAAGCATGAAATATGTACCTTACACATTATTTCTATTATTCTCTCTTTTTTTTGTATTTCTCAACATTATATGCTCAAAGTAATTCCTACAATTAGTACCTTTGTTTCCTCATAGATCCCATTTTTGAAGCAATCATTTCTAGTATTTTACATCCCATTCGTTTTTGAACAAGACATGATCCATGGTTTCCTCTTGAGGGTCTTGCAGGCAGCATATGCATTTTGATGGAAATTGAAATCCCAATTTCCAAATATTCATATCTAGTGGTAAGTGATTTAAAAGGAGTTTCTACATAAATAAATAATTTTTTGTAAGAATAATCATATTCCAAACCTTATCTTCCTATATTATTTTTGGGTTCTTGGTTATGAAATATTCCGAGGCTGATTTGACACCAAATTCGCCATTCGCAAATAGTGGTCATATGCATAGATCTTTGTCTAGATTTGTGCTGGGGACAGATGTTTTGATTTGTTTTATGAGGTTCCCCTTCACTCCCGCCATGTAAAGGGTTTCTTGCCAATTTTTTTCCATTAATTGAGATAAAATCATTCACGGTCTGTTGGTATCAATCGTTTTCAAATGTTTTAAAATTCTAAAACATGACTAGTTGTCGTTCCATACATTAATTTCTTCTTTACCGACCTCCTATCTTACTACTGATTTCATGTCAATCCATGTTTCTAATATTCTTTTTCATCTCGCTGGACCTCTAATTTTGGATTTCTCCATGGCCCATTCTTTAAATTTTGCTTTAATCAATTCATACCATAGGGATGTTTTTGTTTTGTATCTCCATACCATTTTCATTCTAAGGCACCTTAGATGGTCCTTTATCCTTTTAATTCCTGAGCCTCCTTCATTAATTGGTTGGCATGTATTTTTTCATGAAATTGAGTGGTGTTTCGTCTTGCTCTCTACATTTCCCCATTAGAATTTTCCCATCATTTTTTTCACTCTTTTAATAATGACCTACGGGGATATTGTATGCAGCCAGGATATGTATGGGATGCTGGACAGGACACTTTTTATAAGTATGATTCTCCCTCCTAGAGATAATAATTTTGTTTTTCATCTATCAACTTTTTTCCTTATATTTTCTAGAATATATTCAACATAGGATTGTTTTGTTCATCCTTTATAGATGGAGCATCCAAGGTAAGTAAATGGCATTTTTTTTTTGTTGAATCCAATTAATTTTTTAATTCGTTTGTTTCTCCTCTTGGGGTTGTTTTGACTTAGCTGGAATGCAGACTTATTTTTGTTGATTTTTTGTCTTGATATTTTTTCATATTTAGTTAATAATTGCATCTCTCTTTTTATGGACTTACTTTTGCTATTAGTAAAGATTATTAAATCATCCGCAAATAATGCGTGCAAAATTAGTGGGCAATTCCTCATTGTCACAATTTTTTTTATCCTACCCTTATGGAATAACTTTGTTAACCCTTTGCTCATTACTTCTTTGGCTATTATGAATAGAACAGGGGATAGAGGATCCCCTTGTCTTAATCCTTTGCTAACCGTAAAAAAAGGTGGAACGTTACCATTAATTAGGAGAGAAAAATGATTGTTCTCTATGTATACTTTGATCTATTCTATCCATTTTTTGTTGAATCCAAATCTATGTAAGCCTTCCATGATAAATCGTCATTCAATTCTATTGTATGCTTTGGCCATATCTAGTTTTAATATGATGTACCACCTGTGTTTTCTTTGTTGATGGATTGGTTAATTTCTTGGACTAGTGCAGTGTTTTTAATTATTGATCTTCCTTCAAGAAAGGCTCCTTATTTGGGTAATATGATTTTGGATAAGATTTTTCGAAGTCTTTTACATATTATTTTGGTGATAATTTTATAACACACATTGCATAAGCTAATTGGTCTAAATTCAGAGAAGTTTTTTGGTGTTTCCTGTTTGGGAATTAGTGTTATGAATGTAGCTTTCCATGGTCGTGGGAGAGAGTTTGATAACATGAATTCTTTGATAGCTTGGCATACATCTTTGCCTATTATGTCCCAACATTCTGTAAAAAAACATGACTCCCATTCCATCTGCTCCTGGAGCACTATCCTTCCTCATTTTGAATACTGTTTCTCTTATTTCCCTGTTGTCTGGCACTTTACATAATTCTTCATTGTCTTCCTTGTTTATGCATTAAGGATTACATCAAGAAGTGTACGATCATAGTCTTGTGTTTGTGTTTGTAGTAATTTTGAGAAGTGTTTTGTCCCTTCTTTTTAGATATTGTTCTAGTTACCATCGGCTTCTTTTAGCATTTTACTAAATGAGTCATTGTCATTCTGATTTTTGTGGTCACGTGAAAAAAAATTGTGTTCCTATCACCCTCTCTTAACTAGTGGATTTTTGCTTTTTGTTTCTAGAAGGTCTTATGCTGTTCAGATATTTCATCTATCTTTGTTCTAAGGTTGGTGATAGACTTGAATTCGAGGTTAAATATATTGTTGTGATGCAACCAAGTTCATGTAAATAATATTTATAAAACCTCACTCTTATATTTAGGATAAGTAAGGGTCAATCTTTAGGAAGTGTGGATGATGAGAGTAAGAATTTTACCTATTCTATTTCTTATATATATATATATATTTGTGATTATGAAGGGAAAAACTAAATATAAAAAGAGTGAAGACAAGAGTTATGAAAAATGTGACAAAAGGGAGAGAATAGATCTAACGCAATGGAATGATAAAATAAATGGTAAAACTGGTTCAAATTAAAAGTTTAATCTATCTATGGATAGGATTACAAGGACGTCCTAAATTTGGATCTTGCACAAACCTCATTATGCGTCAATCCTAGATTGAGTGATACTTGATTTGTGATGATCTTGATGCGCTCCAGGTAATTTCTTCTTCACGACGATCTTGGGCATGAGAATGCCTTTGATCAGGCCTTGATTTCCCTCCTATTTCCTTCAACTAGCCACTACTAGAGAGAGGCAAAAAGTGTCCTTCAAGAGGGGGGCAAGATGGCTTAATCCTCTCAAAAATTAGGCCCCTCTAATGGATGGTTATGATTAATAATTGACTCTCTTAGTGAACGGCTCAGATCATTTTATGAAGGGTAGCATTCTAATCATTCTCTTAATCTCATCTTAAGGTGCCCTAAGAGAAGCGACCTAAATCTCATCTCTTGATAACCCTTTGAACTCCAAATAGGCTATGCCAAGATGACTCTCTCTCTTGAGTCCATAAACATATTAGGTCGGCCCTCTCCATAAAATTTGGGTTGTTCATTGGGCTGAAGGCTTAGGCTTCTTCCATTACTTCTAACTCATAATAAGAGTTCACTTATGTCTTTGCAATCAAATAATTATCAAGAAAATGTGAGAGAATCACCACTTGACTTTATCAAAGTCAAGTGGGGTTAGTCTCATAATATAAATAAAATAAGTTAAATAATATGTATTAAGACTTAAATGATAAAACATTATGAATATCATAATGAGCTAGTAACACATGTATAATTATATTATCTACCCATTAATTAGTATCTATATATAAGATATTAATGTATAAATTCAACTACTAATTTATAATTATCAATTGGTATATTCCTCCCATTTGCTTTTGAAAAAAATTGTCTTGTATTTTAATTTTGAGTTCTTTCATTCTTGTATTAATGTTTTCAAATATGTTCTTGTTCCACCATTTTACTTACATTTCATGTTTTGTAATTCATAACTAAGATTAATCATATTACTTGTTGCAACTCTACCTCCCCACTATTCATTAATAAATCATTTGAATTGTTTGTGTTGGGCCCACATGTTTTAGAATCGGAATGACATTCCACTGATGGGCCTGGTTGTAGCTTGTCTGACTAGGATTGGGGCATGGTCTGAACATGTTCTTGGGAGGAAAGTAATTTTAAATTATTTTGTTCTAGTGAATTTTTCATTAACCAGGATTCTATCTAGCCTTTGGTAAATTCTGTTTACACCTTTAGCACCATTAAACCATGACATATTGTTTCCTTTGTGCTTTATTTCAATGAGTCCTAGATGTTGAATCATTTCGTTAGATTCACTCATCTGATTGAAATTCGCATTAGATCCACCTCTCTTTTCTAATGAGTGTCTTATAATGTTGAAATTCCCTCCGATTAACCATAAAATATTCTCTTTTTGTGATACCCCTTAGGTGATCCCACAATTCCTTACGCTTGATAAGAGCTATATATTATACTATTTTTTTCTATTATGTCTTGATAGGTTATTTCTACTATTGCAATTTGTTCATGCTCTAATGTGATGATAATTGAGATTTTATTTTGCTTGAAGAGCCATATTTTGTTGTTTTTGTTGGTCCATGAGTAATCCATTTTTAATTCTCTTTTGGTGTTTTCAGCTTTTTCTTATTTTAGTATGGGTTCAATTATAGTTATTAGTTTGATTTTGTGCTCTTGTACTAGTTCCTTGATTCTGTGTTTTGTTTGTGAGTTTCCTATTCCCCTACAATTTTAAATAAGGATATTATGCATCCGTAAAGTTGGATGATCAAAAGAGTCTCAATCTTAGTCTTTCTGATCTTCTATAATCATGTGTAATATTTTTCCTTGTTATTCTTTATTTTATGCTTGGATCCCTTGAGATTTTCTCCTCATCATCTTCTGATTTGGGCGACTGTCTTGTGATTATTTCCTCCAAGTTTGAGTCATCTTCCTCCATGCAGGTCTCCTCATCTATCTCTTCTTCATATTTTTTTCCTTTCATCTTGGATGTTGATGCTGCGTAGTATCTATCATTTTTTGTTAATGGGATGGTTTGTCCAAGGGATTACCTTTTGGAGTTAACTTCTTCTTCCTCTCTTCCTATTAAAATATCATTACTACTAATTGATAATCTCATCTTTTGTCTATTAATTGTAATGAATCGGGGGTCTAAGTGTCTAGGTGATTTTAGTCTTATTTCTTCTGCATGATATATTGTATTGTATTTCATTACTCCTTTTTTAGTTCCAAAGTTTTCGTGGCTAGGAGGGTTGCCCCTTATTCTATTGTTTTTGTTACTCTGTGTTTGTGGTGGGGTGAAGCTTTCTTTGTCTAAGTTATTTAAGTTGTATGTCATTTCATCATTGCTTTCCTCAATTTGAGCTATTCCTTCTCTTGTTTCTTCATTATCTTCTCTATTTCCTATTAATTGGTTATCGTTGTTGGTGGAGTGGTTATGGCTTTCATTTACTCAAGGGGAATTCTCTATTGGTTCAGCATTGTTAGTTTTATCTTAGGTTTTTCCTTCCTCTCTCTTTTCAGATGGTTGTGGGTTACATTCGTTTACTTGTTTCGAAGAGAGGATGGTTTCTTGGCTTATGTCGAAAACGTGTTCCTTTGTGGCTTGGGTGTAAGTTGTATTGGTATCATCATTGTCATTTCTTTTGTTTCGTTCCAAGGTGTCATTCTTCTTTGGGCTCTCTATTTCTCTTCTTCTCCATCTGCCTATTAAATTCTTCCCAGGTGAGTTATTTTGTTCATGTCTAAAGTTCTTCTTCTTTTCCTCTCTTGGTGACTATTTCCTATTCTGGTATAGAGTTTGGTATGCATTATCCTTACGGTTGTACCATTAGTTGGTCATGGTGGCCAAGCTTTCTGCACACCATGTAGAAGGCTGAAACTGATTCAACAACTATCAGTTGTTGGATTTTTTCATGTGCTTCATGTTTTATCATGATGTATTTTGGGATGGGGGTTGAGAAATCAATTTCTATGCAAGCTCTCGCATATCTTGATTTGGTGAATTCTATTACATCTTTATCCATTCTAATAAATGTACTAACGTGACTTAGTCGTTGTATAGTAAATCACACAAATTTAAAATTTATAAAACTAGAAAATACGAATTTTTAGATATTTAGAAGTATTTCTAAACAAATATATCAATTATAATTCAATAAAACTTCTATAAATAGTAGTAATTTTCTAGGTCGATCATAGGGATGTAATATAATATTGGGTAATTATTCAGAATTTTTCTCAAAGAATACTATTTTCTATGAATTTTATACTAAGAAATGAAAATGAAATATATTTAAAATTCACAAAAAAAGGAAATAAGGGTACAGATGTTAGGATGAGGTCAGCTCCCAACGAATACGAATCGGGCAGAAATAGAGTTCCGCCCGGTGATTCTTACGTAAGTGATTACAGACGATTTAATTGATCAAATTAAGATCTGTAAAAACCGAAAGAATTGTAATTGAATGAAGTATATTTTGGTAAATTTAAATCACACAAATTATCACTAAATGAAGCAGAAAGTAAGTTGAAAGCAAGAAAATAGAGTTCCAGTGTGGCAACGGCGATGTGTCAGTGATGAATCGAAATCCTGAGCGTTTGGGAGGATAGTCATGTAGTGTCCTCAGCTTTGAAGGCTCTCCTTAGACAAGGATGATGTGGGCAATCTCTAGATCTCCTTGCGAAGTCTAGAGATCAATGAAATGGGTCATCGAATCGTCTCCGGCAGCTGTCACCCGGTGGAGTGGAAAAATGGCAACTTTGCGGCTCTCTGGTGGCTGTCACCCGACGGAGAGGAGTTGGATGGAGGTGGGGCGCATGTCAGAGAGCTTCATCCTCAGCTCCGCGCAACAAGAGGAGGCTCTTTATTGCATCTGGTATGCTCTCAGGACGCGGATTCCCAACGACGGCTTGTTCATTGATCAATTGGAGATGCTTTACTCAATGGATTCGCAATCCTTTTATCGCAAATCGTTCAGTAATTTTAGTAACAATGTTCTGTGAATCGCATTGATGAGATTTTCGCTGATGATCCAACGATTTTGGTTGCTTAATCCTTCACTGACGATCTGCAAGAAAGTCGTGATAATTAGATAAAAAAAATATGAATTTTGGCTCTGGGAGGATTCGAACCTACACCAGTTGCCTACCCTTTCTGGGCAAGGTGTGGGGAGTTTAGTCTCATATCGCTTGTGTGTCGAATTTTCTAGTAAATATATAGTAATATTATATTTGCAATCAAGTCCCTTTCTCCCGCGTGTACGACCACTCCTTGCCTCACAGCTGGCTGGCCACTAGTGACGTGGAAGGGGAGTGGCGCACACATGACCCTATTGGTCCAAGCCGCTCGAGCCCCTACTCATGGCTACTCCTCTATTGCGCTTTCGACTTGCTTGCGGGCCCGGCTGGCCGGCGGGTGACGTGACTCAGTCGTTGTATAGTAAATCACGCAAATTTAAAATTTATAAAACTAGAAAATACGAATTTTTAGATATTTAGAAGTATTTCTGAACAAATATATCAAGTATAATTCAATAAAACTTCCAAAAATAGCAGTAATTTTCCAGGTCAATTAGAGGGATGTAATATAATATCTGGTAATTATTCACAATTTTTCTCAAAGAATACTATTTTCTATGAATTTTATACTAAGAAATGAAAAGGAAATATATTTTAAATTCACGAAAAAGGGAAATAAGGGTGCGGGCATCCGGATGACGTCAGCACCCGGTGAATGTGAATCGGGCAAAAACAGAGTTCTGCCCGGCAATTCTTACGCAAGCGATTACAGACGATTTAATTAATCAAATTAAGATCTGTAAAAGCCGAAAGAATCGTAATAAGCTTCATTCCTCAACTCCTCTAGTTCATGTAGCTGAAAAATTCTATGCCCACCAGCTGATTTTTCATCCATACATAAATTTTTTATAGCCCATAATGCTTTATGCTCTATTTCTATAGGAAGATGACATGGCTTTCCAAAAATGAGATGAAATGGGGACATACCTATGGGATTTTTATAAGCTGTTCTATAAGCCCATAATGCATCTTGTAATTTCGTGGGCCAATCTTTCCTATCTGGTCTAACTATTTTTCTCAAAATTCTTTGAATTTCCCTATTTGCTACTTCAGCTTGCCCATTTGTTTGGGGATGATATGGAGTGGCTACTCTATGGTGTACTCCATTCTTTTTCAAAAGTTTCCTAAAATGTTTATTTGTAAAATGTGTTCTTCCATCACTAATAATCACTCTAGGACATTCAAATCTCGAAAAAATATTTTCCTACACAAATTTCATCACGATTTTATGATCATTAGTTCTAGTAGGAATAGCTTCCACCCACTTTGACACATAATCAACAGCAAACAAAATATATTCATATTTTTCAGTTGATGGGAAGGGACCCATGAAATCTATTCCTCATACATCAAAAATTTCGACTACTAACATGTTACTCATGGGCATTTCATCTTTTTTACTCATGTTACCTATAGATTGACATGAAATACATGTTCTACTAAATTCTATAGAATCTCTAATGATTGTAGGCCAATAAAAACCACACTGAAAAAAATTTGCAGCTGTTTTTCGTCCAGAGAAATGTCCTCCACAATTAGATGAATGGCACATGTTAATAATGCTATGGTATTCTTCTTCAGGAACACATCTCCTTAAAATTTGATCATTGCCCAAGTAATATAAATCAGGATCATGCCAAAAATAATTTATAATCTTAGAAAAGAAATGATGTTTTCTGTTCTTATCCCACTGTTCTGGAGTTTTTTCAGAAACCAGAAAATTAACAATATGTGCATACCATGGTGATGGTTGATGTTGAGCTGCCATCAATTGTTCATCTGGAAATGCGTCTTGTAAAGGTGCTGCATTAATTCTTGTATCACTTAATCTAGAAAGATGGTCAGCAACAACATTCTCGAAACCTTTTTTATCTTTTATTTCTAGGTCAAATTCTTGCAACAATAAAATCCATCTTAATAAACGTGGCTTTGCATCTTTCTTATTTAACAGATATTTTAATGCTGCATGATCAGTATAAATAATAATTTTAGCTCCCAGAATATATGATCTAAACCTTTCTAACGAAAATACTACAGCTAACAACTCTTTTTCAGTCGTGGTATAATTTAATTGAGCATCGGATATAGTTTTACTAGCATATGAAATTACTATGGGTTTTGACTCTTTTCTTTGTCCTAGAACGGCCCCCACTGCATAATTCGATGCATCACACATTATTTCAAAGGGAAGAGACCAATCAGGAGCTTGTAAAATGGGTGCCTCAGTAAGTAATCTTTTTATTTCGAAAAAAGACTCAAAACATTTCTCATCAAAATTAAAAGGCACATCTTTAGATAATAGCATGGTGAGAGGTTTAGAAATCTTCGAAAAATCTTGAATAAATTTTTTGTAATAACCTGCATGACCCAAGAAAGATCTAATCTATTTTACTGAATTTGGAGGTTTCATTTTAGATATAATATCAATTTTTACTCTATCCACCTCTAAACCCCTTTTACTCACAATATGACCCAACACAACTCCTTCTTTAACCATAAAATGTGATTTCTCCCAACTCAAAACTAATTTTTTCTCTATGCATTTCTCAAGTACATGCTTTAAATGATTTAAGCATTCATCAAATGATTCTCCAAAAACAAAAAAATCGTCCATAAAAATTTCCATGCATTTTCCAATCATATCAGAAAAAATAGACAGCATACATCTTTGAAATGTGGCTGGAGTATTACATAGACCAAAAGGCATGCGTTTAAAAGCAAAAGTACCAAATGGACAAGTGAAAGTTGTTTTTTCTTGATCTAAAGGGTTTATATAAATTTGATTATAACTAGAGTATCCATCTAGAAAACAAAAAAAGTTTTTTCCAGCTAATTTTTCTAGAATTTGATCAGTAAATGGTAGGGGAAAATGATCTTTTCTAGTAACTAAATTTAATTTTCTATAATCAATGCAAACCCTCCAACTGGTAGTTAATCTTGTTTGTATTTCATCCCCATTTTCGTTTTTTATAATCGTGATCCCTGATTTTTTTGGCACTACTTGTGTAGGCCTAACCCATTTGCTATCTAAAATAGGATAAATAATATCAGCAGCTAGCCACTTTAAAATTTCTTTTTTTACAATTTTCATCATGTTAGGATTTAATCTTTGTTGTGGTTCCCTGCTAGTTCTAGCCCCCTCCTCTAGATATATACTATGCATGCATACACTCATATCAATGCCCCTTAGATTATCCATTTTCCAGTCCATAGCCTTCTTATTTTTTCGAAGTACATCTAATAATTCTTCTTCCTGTTCATCACTCAAATCAGCTGCAATAATAACAGGAAATGAATTATTCTCCTCCAAAAACATATATTTTAAACTAGAGGGAAGAGGTTTCAACTCTAAATTCAGATGATCTTCCTCTTTCTTTTCTCCTAAATTTATATTCTCTATTTCCTCTAATTCTTCCAGCACACAGTCATCAATAACATCTAGATCATCAAAATCATCTAGAAGATCTATGGTATGACAATCATATACTTGTGATTTCTTAAGATCATTTGGTACCTCAAAAATTTTAATTTCTACTGATTGATCTCCACATGAAATTTTCACAATACCTGTGGGAAAATCAATATTCATCTTTGCTGTATGCAAAAATGGTCTCCCTAGGATGATTGGTGTATCATAAAACTGTCCATTAAAATCCATTTCTAGCACTATAAAATCAGCTGGAAATTTACACCCTTTAACTGTTACTATCACATTTTCTAAAATACCTTTAGGATGTTTTATGGATCTATCAGCAAATTGTAAGGTAACAATAGAAGGTTTAAGATCAGAAATATTAAATTTATCACAAATACTTGCAGGTAATAAATTAATACTAGCACCGGTGTCAAGTAATGCATTCTGAAAAATAGATCCATCAATATCACACGAAATTAAAGGGGCACCTGTATCTCTCAATTTATATGGTAATTGATTTAATAATAATGCACTAGCATGCATAGATAATTTTTCTACTCTAGGTGCCCTTTTTGGTGTACACATTTCTTTCAAAACTCTAGCATATTCAGGAATATGTTCAATGGCAGTGAGTAAAGGAAGACTAATTTGCACATCTTGTAAAATTTTCTTTATTTCTTCATTGTGTTCCTTTTTCTTTCTTTGTCTAGGCTCTAGAGCTTTAAGAAATGGAATGGTTGTCCTCTCTTTCGAAATTTCCTTGGTAGAATCTATAAAATCCTCTTCTACTCCTATTTGATTTTGTTTTGGGTTGTCCACGTCTTCTTTTTCTTCTAATGTTTGGGGATAAGGATCAGGTAAGATCTTACCACTACTTAATGCATTCACTGTCCTAACATTTTCATTTCGTGGGTTTTTTTCTAGATTCATGCTACTAGACTCCCCTTGCTGAAATCCTATTGTTGGGCGGTTCCCTGGATTTTCTATGGGCTGACTAGGTAACTGTCTCTCTTCTCTCTTATTCCCAAGGGCCTCTATAATTTGTTTCTGGTGTTGCATCATTTGATTCATAGTTTGTTGCATCATTTGGCTCATTTGCTGCATCATTTCCATAGCATCAGGTTGGATTTGAGAGGGCTGATTTTTCTAAAATATATTTTCTTATTTTGGACGAAATTCAGAGTTTGAATTGGGTCTAAGTGCTTCTGAATTTTGAATATTATTTGGGTCTCTCCATGAAAAATTATTCCTCCAATTAGGATTATAAGAATTTGAAAAAGGTTTCGTATTTCTATTAAAATCGTGAGCTACTTGCACTTGTTCTTACTTAGGGTGAAATGATTGATCTAAATTATAACATTAAAATTCAGAATAATCATTCTCACCATACATAGGACATATACTATTTGAATTAAATTGAAGTTTAAGAGACTTTCTAATATTGTCAATAAGTAAATCAAGTTTTTCTAATCTTTGATTAATCTGATTAACCTCACTTCTAAGTTTAGAATCATCATCATGATGCAATTCATAAATTCCTCTCTTCTTATCCATGTCATATAATTCGAAAGAGGCTTGATCTCTAGAATTTTCACTTAAATTCTTATAAAGACTGTAAATCTCATCAGGGGTTTTCTTCATAAAAGCTCCTCCACATATAGAATCAACCATATTTCTATGTTGTTCTAATAATTCATCATAAAAAATTCTATTGAGCTGCCACTTAGGTATAGCATGATGAGGACACTTTCTAAGTAAATCTTTGAATGTTTCCCATGTCTCATGTAAAGTTTCTCCTGATCTTTGAGAAAAACTCCATATATGTTTTCTCATATTTTGGGTTTTTTCTAAGGGATAAAATTTTCGAAGAAAAGCCTATTCTATGTCTTTCCAGCCAGTTAATTCTCTATCTAATGTAGATAGCCAATGGCTAGCTTTGTCCCTAAGTGTATGAGGAAATAATTTCATCTTAATAATTTCCAGTGTAACTTGAGTGAGATTAACTAAATCACAGACCATATGAAAATTTTCTAAGTGCTGATGAGGTTCTTCTAAAGGCAATCCATGAAAATTAGGGAGCATTTGAAAAATTCCTAGATTTATTTCGAATTTAATAGTGGGTGCTAATGGGACTCTAATATTTGATGCTCTTTAAAATGAATCAGGGATATAATGATTTTTCATGGCCATAGGATTGTTCTCAGTTTGACTTGTACTTCCTTCAGGATCCATCAAAATTAATTTTTCTTTTGGATTTTTATTTTTGAATGAAATAATGAAAGGATTTTCTAGCCTTGGATGCAAGGATCTTCTACCATGTATAAAAATCAATAAATTTGAGGGAAAAATTTAGTAATTGTTACCCTCCTTCAGGATGCTCCAGTCCTTGCCTTGCTTCTTTTCGTTCCCTTTTTCTAAAAAAAAATCGGCAAAAAGAAAATAAAACAAGAGTTAATTTTTTTTTGTGTACTCTAAGAGAAAAACAGAAAAATACTAAATATTATGCAATACATCCTCGACAACGGTGTCAAAATTTGACGTGACTTAGTCGTTGTATATTAAATCACGCAAATTTAAAATTTATAAAACTAGAAAATACAAATTTTCGGATATTTAGAAGTATTTCTGAACAAATATATCAATTATAATTCAATAAAAGTTCCAAAAATAATGGTAATTTACCAGGTCGATCACAAGGATGTAATATAATATCTGGTAATTATTCAGAATTTTCCTCAGAGAACACTATTTTATATGAATTTTATACTAAGAAATGAAAAGGAAATATATTTAAAATTCACGAAAAAAAAGAAAATAAGGGTGCGGACGTTAGGATGATGTCAGCACCCGGCGAACACGAATCGGGCGGAAATAGAGTTCCGCCTGGCGATTCTTACGTAAGCGATTACAGATGATTTAATTAATCAAATTAAGATCTGTAAAAGCTGGAAGAATCGTAATAGAACAAAGTATATTTTGGTAAATTAAAATCACAAAAATTATCACTAAATGAAGCATAAATTAAGTTGAAAGCAGAAAAATAGAGTTCCAGCGTCGTGACGGCGATGCGTCGGCGATGCATCGGAATCCTAAGCGTTCGGGAGGATCGTCGTGTAGTGTCCACGACCTCGAAGGCTCTCCTTGGACAAAGACGACGTGGGCAATCTCTAGATCTCCTTTCGAAGTCTAGAGATCAATGGAATGGGTCGTTGACTCGTCTCCGGCGGCTGTCACCCGGCGGAGCAGAAAAACGGCGACTTTGCAGCTCTCCGGCGGCTGTCACCTGACGGAGAGGAGCTGGATGGAGGTGGGGCGCGTGTTAGGGAGCTTCATCCTCAGATCCGCGTAGCAAGAGGAGGCTCTTCATCGCATCTGGTACGCTTTCAGGAGGTGGCGACTCGTCTCCCGGCGGATAATCCTCTTCCCAACAACGGCTTGCTTGTCGATCAATCGGAGATGATTTACTCGATGGATTCGCGATCCTTTTATCGCGAATCGTTCAGAAATTTTAGTAACAATGCTCCGCGAATCGTGTTGACGAGATTTTCGCCGATGATCCAGCGATTCTCGTTGCTTAATCCTTCACCGGCGATATGTAGGAAAGTCGCGATAATCAGATAAAAATATATGACTTTTGACTCTGGGAGGATTCGAACCCGCGTCGGTCGCCCGTCTCTTCTGAGGAAGGTGTGACGCGGGTCTAGTCCCACATCGGTTGTGTGCTGATTTTTCAGGCGAATATATAGTAATGTTAGCTTTCTAAGCAAAGTCCCTTCTCTCGCGTGTACGACCACTCCTTGCCCCACAGCCGGCTGGCCACCGGTGACGTGGAAGGGGAGTGGTGCACACGTGCCCTATCGGTCCAAGCCGCTCGAGTCCCTGCTCGCAGCTACTCCTCGACTGCGCTTCCGACCCGCTTGCGGGCCCGGCTGGCCGGTAGGTCCCCCCATTTTGCAATATTTTTATTTTTATTTCTTGTTCTTCATTTATCTCAAAAGTAAGACTGTAAAAATCGTATAAAATCACATAATTACCCAAAAATTTACGTTAATCAATTGAAAACCACTTTTCACACTTTAACACAAATATAAGTCTATTTATCATGAGTTAAGGCTAAAACTATATTATTTACTAATTATTAACTCATGTTAATGAAGAATTATCAATAACTACTAGAGACGATTCGACAGCCCATTGCATTGATCTCTAGACTTCGCAAACAGATCTAGAGATTGCCCACGTCATCCTTGTCTAAGGAGAGCCTTTGAGGCCATGGACACTACACGACGATCCTCTAGAATACTTAGGATTCCAGTGCATCGCCAACACATCATTGTCAAGACGTCGGAACTCTGTTTTCTTGCTTTCAACTTAATTTTTGCTTAATTTAGTGATAATTTGTGTGATTTAAATTTACCAAGCTATACTTCATTCAAATTACGATTCTTCTAGATTTTACAGATCTTAATTGATCAATTAAATCATCTGTAATCACTTATATAAGAATCACCAGACAGAACTATGTTTCTGCCTAATTCGTGTTCATTGGGTGCTGACATCATCTTGACATCCGCACCCTTATTTTCCTTTTTTGTGAATTTTAAATATATGTAATTTTTATTTCGTAGTATAAAATTCATAAAAAATCATATTCTTTGAGAAAAATTCTGAATAATTACCTGATATTATATTACATCCTTGTGATTGACTTGGAAAATTATCACTATTTTTAGAAGTTTTATTTAATTATAATTGATATATTTGTTCAGAAATACTTCTAAATATTCGAAAATTAGTATTTTCTAGTTTTTAAAATTTTAAATTTACATGATTTATTATATAAAAACTAAGTCACGTCAAGTACCCCACTGTTGTCAGTTTCCTCTTTTTTGCTTTACTCCTGTGGTCTGTTAGGTTGTCGTGGCTACAAAAACCCAAGAAATTCGTAAGCTCATTGGTTTCTACCCTTGCTATCTAGATATCACTGGCACTCTTTCCAACGAAGAGGCTGGTGTAGCCCACAACCTCCTCTCTCACTTCTATGTTCTGTTTGCTAGTCGCGAGCATCTCAAGCCCTAGAATTGTTTTCTAGGTTTTCGCCGCCCTATAACTAGATATCTAGAGAGATCATTCTGGCTCAAACTACTAGTATCACCCATCCTCATCATGATTTCTCCTTCGCTGCCCTCAATCCTCCACACCTCCCTCTGGGGTGCTGTGGATTCGTCCTCCTAGAATCATTGGAGCCACTCGGGCGTGAGGAGAGAGAAAATACATACACAAATGGTTTAGGGTTTTTTGATAATTGATTTGTTGTTACATTATAGCTTGATAGGTTTGTGCCACTTGAATATCAAATCTTCTAGAATACTGTCGATCTATAATTGACATAACCTAATTGTTGTATAGTAAATCACGTAAATTTAAAATTTATAAAACTAAAAAATACTAATTTTATATTTTTAGAAATATTTAGAACAAATAAATAAATTATAATTTGATAAAATATTCCAAAAATAGTAGAGAATTTTCAAATTGATCATAGATATGTAAGATAATATTTGGTAATATTTTATAATTTTTTTAGAAGAATATAAGTTTTTATAATTTTTAGACTAAATGATAAATATAAACTATATTTAAAAAATCATAAAAAAGAAAATTAAGGGTGCAGATGTCAAGGTGACATCAGCAGTCCAACAAATATGAATTAGGGAAAAATAAAGTTATGTCTAATGATTCTTGTATGAGTGATTACAGATGAATTAATTATTTAAATTAAGATATGTAAAAATTAGAAGAATCATAATTGAATGAAGAATAGTTTTGAAACTCGAAATCACACAAAGTATCATTAAATGAAGTAAAAATTAAGATAAAAGTAGAAAAGTCCGAGTTTTGACTCGTGATAGTGATCACTAGAATTTTGTGTTAGGGAGGATTATTGATAAGTCTTCATTGTCATGAGTTAATAATTAGTAACTAATATATTTTTAGCCTTAACTCATAATAAATAGACTTATATTTATGTTAAAGTGTGAAAAGTGGTTTTCAATTGATTAACGTTAATTTTTGGCTGATTATGTGATTTTTTTACGAATTTATATGATTTTTATAGTCTTATTTTTGAGATAAATGAACAAAAATAAATAAAAATAAAAATATAACAAAATGGGGGACCCACCGGCCAACCAGGCCTACAAGTGGGTTGGAAGTGCAGTCCAGAGGAGCCACGAGTAGGGGCTTGAGCGGCTAGGACTGATGGGGACACGTGTGCGCCACTCCCCTTCCATGTCATCCATGGCTAGCTAGCTATGGGGCAAGGAGTGGTCGTACATGTGGGAGAAAGGGACTCATTGTTTGCCAATATAATATTCGCCCAAAACATCGGCGCACAAACGATGTGGGACTAAATCTACATCACATCTTTCCCAGAAAGACTTCGATTATTTTAATACATAAACTACTCCTTATTTATAACAGAGATATACCATGATGATGCCATTTGATAAGGGCATTAGAGTACTTATTTCAATCTCTATCATGTAGACGAGCAACCGGTGCATGTTCGAATCTTCCAAGAGCCAAACCTCATATGTTTTATCTGATTATCGCAACTTTCCTACAGATCGCCGGTGAAGGATTAAGCCGCCAAAATCATTAGATCATTGACAAAAATCTTGTCAACATGATTTGTGGAGCATTGTTACTAAAATTGCTGAACGATTTGCGATAAAAGGATCGCGAATCCATCGAGTAAAGCATCTCCAATTGATTGACGAACAAGCCGTCATTGGGAAGAGGACGATCTATCGAGAGACGAGTCGCCACCTCCTAATAGCGTATCGGATGCAATGAAGAGCCTCATCTTGCTATACAGACTTGAGGATGAAGCTCCCTGACATGTGCCCCACTTCCATCCAGCTCCTCTCCATCGGGTGACAGCCGTCAGAGAGCCACAAAGTCACCATTTTTCTACTCCACCAGATGACAGCTCCCAGAGACAATTCGACGACCCATTTCATTGATTCCTAGACTTTGCAAGGAGATCTAGAGATTATTCACGTTATCCTTATCTAAAGAGATTCTTCGAGGTCGTGGACACTCCACGACAATCCTCCCGAACACTCAGTATTCTAGTGCATCACTGATGCATCGCCGCCGTGACACCGGAACTCTATTTTCCTACTTTCAACTTAATTTTTGCTTAATTTAGTGATAATTTGTGTGATTTAAATTTACTAAGGTATACTTCATTCAATTACGATTCTTTTGGCTTTTACAAATCTTAATTTGATCAATTAAATCATTTGCAATCGCTTACATAAGGATCACCGAGTAGAACTCTATTTCTGCTCAGTTTGTGTTCGCCGGGTGCTGGCATCATTTTGATGTCCGCACTCTTATTTCTCTTTTTTCATAAATTTTAAATATTTTTATTTTTATTTTTTAGTGTAAAATTCATAAAAAATAGTATTCTTTGAGGAAAATTATGAATAATTACCTGATATTATATTAGATCTTTGTGATTGACTTGGAAAATTACCACTATTTTTGGAAGTTTTATTGAATTATAATTAAGATATTTATTCAGAAATACTTCTAAATACTTGAACATTAGTATTTTCTAGTTTTATAAATTTTAAATTTGCATTATTTACTATACAACAACTAAGTTACGTAAGTTATCAAACAATTTCTATGCCTTAAAGGCTCTCCTTGGATATGGATGACTTATGCATTCACTAGATCTTCTTTTGAAATCTAAAAAATGATGGTGAAAGTTAAATTAATTAAAAAGTAATAAAATATATTTCTAATGATTTATTAGAATCTTGAGTATTCTGAATAATTATTGTGTAATGTTCACAACCTTAAAGGCTCTCATTGGACAAAGATGACATAGATAATTTCTATATCTTCTTGCTAAGTTTAAAAATCAATAAAGTGAGTCAACGAATCATCTTCGGTGGTTGTCACCCTGAAGAGTAGAAAAACAATGACTTTTTAGATCTCTGATGGCTGTCACATAATGGAGATAAGTTAGATGGAGGTGGGGTGCATCTTAAAGAGCTTCATCCTCAAGTACGTACAACAAGATGAGGATCTCAGGAGGTGATGACACGTCTTTCGATAGATTGTACTTTCTTGATGACGACTTATTCATCAATCAATCAAAGATGATTTACTCAATAGATTTATAATCTTTTTTATCTATAATCGTTCAATAATTTTAGTAATGATATTCTGTAAATTATGGTAATAATATTTTCACCGATGATTGAGCAATTTTGGCAACTTAATCATTGACAAGTAGTTTGTAGAAAAACCATGATTTAATCAAATAAAAATATGAGTTTTGGTACAAGTGAGATTCAAACCCTCACCAATCACTCACTTGCATAAGAGATAGTGAAATAAGTATATGAGTACCCTTATAAAGTGATGTCATAAGAGTGTCTCATAAAAGATAGTTTATGTATTTAAATCACTAAAAATCTTCTAAGAAGCTGTGATGACAATTTAGTCCCACAGTAGTTATTTGTCGAGTTTTGAGGCGTATGTATAATAATAGAAGATTTTGTGATCAATAAGCCCCTCTCTTGTATGTGTACGACCACTCTTTGTCACATGCCCGGCTAGCCACTAGTGATGTGAAAGGAGAGTGATGCACATGTGTCTCCCTTAGCAGTCCTTGGCTACTCAAGTCTTCTACTTATGGCTTCACTCAACTGTGCTTTTGACCCACTTGTGAGCCTAGTAGGCCAATGGATCCACCTATTTTTCAATATATATATTTATTTTATTTTTATTTATCTATCTCAAAAATATAATTATAAAAATTTACATAAAATCATATAATTAGCCAAAAAAATAGAATAATAAATAAAAATCACTTTTCACAATTTAACATAAATATAAATCTATTTATCATGCATTAAGGCTTAAAATATATTATTAATTAATTATTAACTTATGATAATGAAGACTTATCAATAATACATCATAAATTTCTTGTGACATATCTCAAAATTCAGACTCATCGCTATATGTTATTGATAAGTCTTCATTATCATGAGTTAATAATTAGTAAATAATATATTTTTAGCCTTAACTCATGATAAATAGACTTATATTTATGTTAAATTGTGAAAAGTAGTTTTCAATTGATTAACGTGAATTTTTGGCAAATTATGTGATTTTCTACAAATTTATATGATTTTTATAGTTCTATTTTTGAGATAAATGAAGAGAAAGAAATTAAAATAAAAATATAGCAAAACAAGGGACTCGCTGGCCAGCCGGGCCCACAAGTAGGTCAGAAGCGCAGTTGTGGGGAGCCACGAGCAGGGGCTCGAGGAGCTAGGACCGATGAGGGCACATGTGCGCCACTCTCCATCCATGTCATTGGTGACCAGCTGGCTGTGGGGCAAGGAGTGGTCGTACATGCAGAAGAAAGGGACTCACTACTTAGAAATGTGATATTAGTATTTATTCGCCCAAAACTTTGGTGCACAAGCAATGTGGGACCAAATCTCCGACACACCTTTCCCCGAAAGGCTTTGAAGGCGAGCAATCAGCGCGGGTTTGAATGCTTCCAAAGCTAAAACTCATATTTTTATCTGATTATTGTGACTTTTCTGCAGATTGCCGGTGAAGGATTAAGTGGCCAGAATCACTAGATCATCAGCAAAAATCTCGTCAACACAATTTGCAGAGCATTGTTACTAAAATTGTTGAATGATTCACGATAGAAGGATCACGAATCCATCAAGTAAATCATCTCCGATTAATCGACGAACAAGTCATAGTTGAGAAGCAGACAATCTGTCGAGAGACGAGTCGTCACCTCTTGAGAGCATACCGGATGTAATGAAGAGCCTCCTCTTGTTATGCGGACTTCAGGATGAAGCTCCCTAACACGCGCTCCACCTCCATTCAGTTCTTCTCTATCAAGTGACAGCCACTAGAGAGTCGCAAAGTCACTATTTTTCCATCGCAGGTGACAGCCACTAGAGATGATTCGACAACCCATTTCATTGATCTCTAGACATCGCAAAGAGATCTAGAAATTACCCACATCGTCATTGTCCAAGGAGAGCCTTCGAGGCTATGAACACTGCACGACGATTCTCCCAAACATTTAGGATTCCGATGTATTGTCAATCCATCGTCGTCGCGACGCCAGAACTCTATTTTCCTACTTTCAACTTAATTTTCACTTCATTTAGTGATAATTTGTGTGATTTAAATTTACCAAGCTATATTTCATTCAATTACGATTCTTCCGACTTTTACAAATCTTAATTTGATCAATTAAATCATCTATAATCACTTACGTAAGAATTGTCAGGTGGAACTCTGTTTCCGCCCGATTCACGTTCGCCAGGCTCTGACATCATCCTAACATCCGCACCCTTATTTTCCTTTTTTGTGAATTTTAAATATATTTCATTTTCATTTCTTAGTATAAAATTTATAGAAAATAGTATTCTTTGAGAAAAATTCTAAATAATTACCTGATATTATATTAGATCCATGTGATCGATCTAGAAAATTACCATTATTTTTGGAATTTTTATTAAATTATAATTGATATATTTGTTCAAAAATACTTCTAAATATCCAAAAATTAGTATTTTATAGTTTTATAAATTTTAAATTTACGTGATTTACTATACAATGACTAAGTCACGTCAGTTATCAATTATTATTTTTTACTACCTCAAGTAACGAATTGCCACCAAGAAGAGCGTAATAATCTAAATAAGATTATTTATTAACAATATAACCCACATAATTAGCATCAATATAAACTTCAATGTATTTTCTTTCAGTTTTCTTAAATAAGATGCCTCTCTTAAGTGTTTACTTCATGTGTTTGAGAACTCTCTCAATTATAAAAAGATGAACTTCTCTTGGATCATGCATGAATTGGTTAAGGATGTTCACTACATATGAGATGCTAGGTTCAGCATGAGAAAGATAAATTAACTTTCCTACATGTTTTTGGTACATAAGTATATCAATACAACTACCCTCCTCTATATTACTAAGTTAATGGCTCAAATCAATAGGAGTACCTATAGGTTTAGAGTTTAATTTTCATGTATCTTGTAAAAGATCTAAGATATATTTTTATTGTGATATAAACACATCATATTTTAAATATGTTACTTCTATACCCTAAAAATACCTTAATTTTGCTAGCATCTTAATGTGAAATTACTTTAATTCATTCTTACTTTGGAGTTGTTTTTCACCATTAGCATTCCTGGTCACTGTTATATAATCTACATACGCTAAAATGATTATAATTTTCCTTGAAGTTCAGTGTTTAATAAATAATGTGTGCTGACCATTACATGGTTTATATCTTAATTTATTCTTTACCTTGGTGAACTTACCAAATAATGCTCAAGATGATTATTGATAGATCTAAATTGTTGTGTTACAAGATGACCAAAATTTAATAATTCATAAACCAAATTCCAAAGATGTTTTAAATAATAAAGTTAGTGGATTTAGGTTGTCTCCATAAGGATGAAAGATAAAAATATATCTCTAATGCATTCTCAACAATTATTGAAAGTTAAACAAGTGAAAACTAAAAGTAGAAAATTGATGACTTCTCTTATTACCAAGTTTTGTGGCTATTGAGTTCTCTTATCTCTCTTGACTTCTGAAATAAAAGAAAGATTCTTGTTTGTCTTTTAATCACCTATAGATCACCTCTAATTCATGTTGATCCATTGACTCATGAATAACAATATAGACAAACCAAAGGAACAAATAGAAGAACAGGAAGAGGAAGACGATATGTTAATTGTTTGTTACCATTAAAGAATTTATAAAATAGATGAAAATAATGCAATAAAATATAAATACTAAAATATATGATTTATAAGATAAGTAGGTTTAATCTTTTCATCTATTTTACCTCAAATGACATGAGTAAAAAAATATAAAAAATAAAATTTAATCAATTGTAACAAAATAAGGAATAAATCGTAATGAGATCCAACACACTACTATTGTCATGCACAAAGGTGTAGGAACTAAAATTAAACCATGAACATAATATGAAGAATGATGAAAATAAAAAGAAGAATTATTAAACTCAATAAATCAGGAACAAAAAAAATTCTACGCTTAAAGTGAACTCCTTATACTCATTAATGTTTTGATTGTGAAGAGCAGATCATCCCTCCTAAAATAAGATAATCATGTTGATGCCTTTGGTTTTGATACTATAGGAGAAAAAATATTTACTAAAGATTTAATAAATATTCAATGAATTTCATGAGAACTTGTACTAGAGGTTTAATAGTTTTGAGATATATTCAAAGTGTATAATGATCATACTTATGTGATCCTGTGGGTAAAAAATAAATTTGAGTTATTCCTTGAGATATTTATATGTTTGAATTAATGCGGCATTCTAGAGTTCAAGAAATCTAGCGGTAATGCATGTGATGAAATATCTAGAAAATTTTAAAATGTTAAAGTTACTAGTAGGATTTGAACTCAAAACTTGAATGATGGTAAGTCAAAAACCTCAGCAAAAAAAATACCTTAAAAGTCATGGAATATTAAGTTAAGTGTAGGGTTCAAACTCATAATCTAAAAAATATTAAATTGGAAGCCTCAGCAATAAAACCACTTGAAAATTCATAGAATATTAAGCCATGTGCAGGATTCCAACTTACAACTTAAACGACGACAAGTCAAAAACCTCAATGAAGAAATATGTGAAAAATCAAAGTATTTAAGTCTCTATCAAGACTTGAACTCAGAATCTATACAATGGTACATTAGAAGCATATCCGAGAAGACATCTGGAAAATCACATAATGAAAGAAGTCATTGCCACACATTCTAAACAATGACACATTGACAATATGTGGAGATAATGACAGAATAAACGAGTTTATTTGGACTCGACCCCAACAATAAAGATGTTTTTGATAAAATAAAAATCTCCAGACCAATTTTGAAATACAAAGGCTGTTTAAACTTTGAAGTAAGAAATAAGCAAAGGCCATTGGTGTGCAGACAAAGTAAAGAGAATATTTTTGAATTTGCGTGATCATTTTTCAAGACATGAAATGATAGGAGAACATTGAAGGATAAAAGAAAAAGAGCGTATGAAGAAGAAGAACCAACTCAAATAAATATATCTCTACAATGTTTATCTATGCTCCAACGAACATCCTTCTCCATCTGTCAAGGTTCACCCACCATGAGTTTCAAAAGAAACATAAAACTACATCAATCATATACTTACATCAGTGGTTTAGAGCTACATTCACCTCAGAGGCTAACACTCTACATCAGGCCCTAAGGTACTTGGGTTGTGAGTAGAGAGGAGTTTAGGCTAAAACATGTGGTGTTGAGAGCCTAGTTGTGCCTGTGAAGTGTTGGTCTATGAAGAGACGGAACATGTGCTTGGGCTATTGATCCCATTAAATTAGTATGTATTTTTTAGAGGAAATAGTGAACTCTTGTGAGAATGATCTTTTGGGACTAGAAGTAGTCAAGTGAGGGACTAATCAATTTAAAAATCCTTGGTGTCATTGGTGGTGATGAAAGAATCAAGAGAGAAGTCACAAAGAGAGAGAGAGAGAGAGAGAGAGAGAGAGCCTAGAGTAAATTCGTACTTAGAACAAGGGAGCTGTGTGAGAACATGTGTCAATACATCTACTAATAGAGTCAAAATGAGTTAGACCAGAAGCCATAGCAAAACCCCTCCCCTCCCCTTGGTGTTTCACCTAGCCTTCATTAAACCCTTCAGATCCCAACTAGCCAAAAATATATCTTTCTGCCATAATATCTCGCTTTTTATTCATGTTAAGAAGTCATGAATATATTACCTTAAATCTCTCCAAAATGACTTAAAAAATCAGATCAAATAATGAAAGGATTTAAATGTACCAATCGATTGTTCTTCCCTTCCATTTTTTGTGGACTTATTATTTTTAGTTGACGTAATTGATGTAGTCTTTAATAGTTGTCACGTTATTTTTTTGACATGTTAAAACTATTTATTAAATACCATTTTTTATTGGTGTATCTAGGAAGGCTTGGAGTTTAATCAATGGGTTAGCATACTTGACATATATATATATCAACATAATTCATATCATGTCTAGAAACTTATGAAGAAATATAATTCAAAGTTTAAGTTCATGAACACATTTTTGGAAAATATTAAATAAATTTCAAGACTAAAAATCTTAGACGATTATACTATCATATTCATTAAGAAGATCAAAATAAATGCATGAGTATAAATCATCCAAAGTGCAAGTTTAATCATGAATTTTCTGCATAGTATTTTAACAATGTAAATGTATGCTAATTCAAGCATATGAATTTAACATAATTTTATTTTACATAAATTTTACATTATTTATCATGCAACATTAGAGTTTATCAACTACTTAAGTCCATATAATGCCCTTTTTAATTTAAATACCATACTTTTCTTCATACCTTTATTGTACCCTTGTAGAACATCTATATAATTTTTTTCCTCTAATTCTCCATGTAATAATTCATTCTTTATGACAAAATATTGGATGTCTCAGTCATAAATTCGCTGCTAAAGAGAGTAAAATATAAACATACTCATTTTCGCAATAGTGGCGAATGTCTCTAAATAATATATTACATAAGTTTGGGTGTATACTTTAGCCATCGAACAAGCCTTATATACCTATATTATACCATCAAGATTATATTTAATCATAAGAACTCACTTACATTTTACTATCTTCTTTCCTTGTGGTAATTTAATTTATTCACATTTGATTATTATATAATGCTTTCAACTCTTCTTTCATGACTTGTTTCTATTCATCTTAACTTAATACTTATTAAAATTTTAGATGAGATTGAGACATAATTAAGAGTTATAATAAATGTCATCTATGAGGGTAATAGACTTCTATAAGATAAAAAATTTATGATAAGATATCATAAATTTTTAAGGCATTTTCTCTTTCCTTTTTGAGGAATGATTGATAGTTCTACATTACTCTTCTCTAGTGTAGAAGGTTGGATGTAAGAGTGTATGTGATATTGTTCCTTATTGGTATCTTCAGTGACTCTAGAGTTATTTTATTCTTGCAGATCTTGTGCTTGAGCTTTTATTGATGTCATCTTTGGTAATGCAGATATTTTTAAAAGTATAATTGGTAACACAGCTATCCTCTTCTTACTCTTTATTCTTCTCCACAAGCTCAATTTCTCT
This sequence comes from Spirodela intermedia, assembly GCA_902729315.2. Taxonomy (NCBI): domain Eukaryota; kingdom Viridiplantae; phylum Streptophyta; class Magnoliopsida; order Alismatales; family Araceae; genus Spirodela; species Spirodela intermedia. Next base: position 5,729,560 of record LR746274.1, on the reverse strand, counting down.
TGACAAAAAAGTTTTTTCAAAGTAAGATTTATATTCATTATAAAGTGACATCAATTGAAATGATTTTTTTTGCAATGGAGGGTGATAACATATACTTAAAGGCTTGTGGATCAAGCTTACCCTTATTTTGATCATGGTTGTGAACAAAACTTACACAATTAAATATTATAGGAACTAAATTATTCTCAAGTTGAACATTCAAATAAAATTGAGATCAAATTTCTAATGTGATTTTAAATCCCAATACTCTAGTTGGTAACTTATTAATGAGATGCGTGGTTGTCAGGACCACCTCACCCCAAAACCTCTTAGATACTCAATTTTGAAATAGAAGTGTCATCATCACTTCTAAGATGTCTATTTTTTCTAGTTCTCAACTCCATTTTGTTGTGGGTTTTCATGTATGAGGATTCATAAATAATTCTTTCATTTATTTTGTAATCATTTGATTATATAAATTTCTTGTATTATTTAATCTAAATATTTTAATCATAGTTTCAAATTATTTCTGTATTAAAGAACAAAACTATTGGTGTACCTTACTCACTTCTTATGTGACTCAATATGAGTATTCATGTATTTCATGAACATTCATCAATAAAAGTAACAAATTATCTTACTCTCAAAATATTACTATTAATTGATGGTCCCTAAACATCACTATAAATTAAATAAAATAGAGAAATACTACTCCCACTATTCAATGAAAATAAATTTTGCTTACATTTCAAAACATCACAAACAATATATTTTACTATTTCTAAGTTCACAAGACACCAATGCTCACAAGTAAGTTTTATATATATTGGTACCTAAAATACCTCTTATTTATGAGGAAAAAGCACCTCTATGATGTCACTAGGTAAGGGTAGGAGTGTAATTGATTATCTCTCTTCAACAAAAGCAAATGATCGACAAATTATTAAAGCCAAAACTCATATTTATATTTGATTCATTAGTGATTTTTCTATAAAGTTTTAGTCAACGATTAAGCTACCATAGTCATTCAATTATTAGAAAAAATATCGTCAGCGTGATTTGTGGAGTATTGTTACCAACTACTGAATGATTATAGATAAACAGATTATGAATCCATCAAGTAAATATCTTCGATTGATTGACGAACCAACCATCATTGGAAAGAGGGCAATTTATTAAGAGATGAGTTGCCACCTCTTGAGAGCGTACCAAATGCAATGAAGAGCTTACTCTTACTGTGTGAACTTGAGGATGAAGCTCCCTAAGATTTATCTCACCTCCATCTAACTCATCTCCATCAAGGTGACAACCACTAGAAATCTGAAAATTATTATTTTTCTACTCCACTGAGTGACAACTGTTGGAGATGATTCATCAACTCATTTCATTGATTTTTAGACTTCACAAGAAGGTCTACAAATTGTGAATATTGTTCTTATCTAAAGAGAGCCTTCAAGACTATGAATATAGTACAATAATTCTTCCACACATACTAAATTTCAGCGATAGTTACACAAAGTTGGAACTCTACCTTTCATGTTTTAATCTTAATATTTATTTAATTAAATTATTTTTTAATGTAATTTTTAGTTTTAAAAATATTTTTTATTCAATTACGATTTTTTTGACTTTTACATATCTTAATTTAATCAATTAAATCATCTATAATCGCTTACAAAAGAATCATCGGGCAGATATCTATTTTTTCTTGATTCACGTTCATGTAAATGTTGACATTATCTTGATGACTGCACCCCAATTTTCCTTTTTTATAAATTTTTAATATATTTCATCTTCATTATTTAATCTAAAAATTATAAAAACTCGTATTTTTTGAAGAAAAATTAAAAATATTATCATATATTATCTTACATCTCTATGATCAACCTGAAACTTTTTCACTATTTTTATCAAAAATATAATTTATTTATTTTTTCTGAAATATTTTTAATAATCTAAAAAATAGTAATTTTTAATTATCTTTAAATTTATGTAATTTATTATACAATGATTAGGTCATGTTAGGTCCCAAGCTCTACATCTTGTTATCTAAAAACCATCAAGTTCCTTGCCCTAAATGAGATTCACTCCTATGACTAACAATGATCGCCTCCTCCTAGCAGAAATAATAATGGAGATGTGGTGATAAGCATGTTAGTTTCAAGGTAATTTGTGATTTGGATGTTATTAGATAGGAAGTAGATCTTAGTTAGTGTTAGATCTAATCATGTGATCTCTTTAATTGCATGATCTCATTCACATTTCAACTAGTTTCATCTCATGTCCACAATCATCCTTCTCATCCTTCCACCCCCAATTTCTCCTCCGTGACATTTCAGTCATTCCTATCATCTTTAAACAAGTAAATAGAACTCAATTCACAATTTCCTAAAGAGATGACGACGTGACTTAGTCGTTGTATATTAAATCATGCAAATCTAAAATTTATAAAATTAGAAAATATGATTTTTCAGATATTTAGAAGAATTTCTGAACAAATATATTAATTATAATTCAATAAAACTTCTAAAAAATAGTGATAATTTTCTAGGTCGATCATAGGGATGTAATATAATATCTAGTAGTTATTCAGAATTTTCCTCAAAAAATACTATTTTCTATGAATTTTATACTAAGAAATAAAAAGGAAATATATCTAAAATTCACGAAAAAAAGGAAATAAGGGTGAGGACGTCATGATGACGTCAGCGCTCTAGCAAACGCAAATCGAGCAGAAATAGAGTTCTGCCTGGCGATTCTTACGTATGCGATTACAGACGATTTAATTGATCAAATTAAAATCTATAAAAGCCGGAAGAATCGTAATAAAATGAAGTATATCTTGGTAAATTTAAAATCAACAAATTATCACTAAATGAAACGGAAATTAAATTGAAAGTAGAAAAATAGAGTTCCGGCATCGCGGCGGCAATGCGTCAGCGATACATTAGAATCCTAAGTGTTCGGGAGGATAGTCGTGTAGTGTCCATGGCCTTGAAGGCTCTCCTTGGACAAGGACAATGTGGGCAATCTCTAGATCTCCTTGCGAAGTCTAGAGATCAATGAAATGGGTCATCGAATCATCTTTGGCAGCTGTCACCCGACAGAGCGAAAAAACGGCGACTTTGCGGCTCTCTGGCGGCTGTCACCCGACGGAGAGGAGCTGGATGGAGGTGGGGCGCGTGTTAGGGAGCTTCATCCTCGGGTCCATGCAGCAAGAGGAGGCTCTTCATCGCATCTGGTAGACTCTCAGGAGGTGGCGACTCATCTCCCCGTGGATCGTCCTCTTCCCGACGATGGCTTGTTTGTCAATCAATTGGAGATACTTTACTCGATAGATTCACGATCCTTTTATCGCGAATCGTTCAACAATTTTAGTAACAATGCTCCGCAAATCGCGTTGACGAGAATTTTGCTAATGATCCAGCGATTTTGGTTGCTTAATCCTTCATCGGCGATCTGTAGGAAAGTCGCGATAATCAGATAAAAATATAAATTTTGGCTCTAGGAGGATTCGAACCCGCGCCGGTTGCCCACCCTTTCTGGGGAAGGTGATGTGGGTTTAGTCCCACATCGATTGTGCGCCGAAGTTTCTGGTGAATATAAAGTAATATTACATTTACGATCAAGTTCCTTTCTCACGCGTGTACCACCACTCCTTGCCCCACAGCCAGCTGGCCACCGGTGATGTGGAAGGGGAGTGGCACACACGTGCCTCCATCGGTTCAAGCTGCTTGAGCCCTTGCTCACGGCTCCTGCCCAACTGCACTTCCGTCCTGCTTGCGGGTCCGGCTGGTCGACGGGTCCCCCCCATTTTGCTATATTTTATTTTAATTTCTTTTCCTTTATTTATCTCAAAAGTAAGACTGTAAAAATCTTATAAAGTCACATAATTACCCAAAAATTCACATTAATCAACTGAAAACCACTTTTCATACTTTAACACAAATATAAGTCTATTTATCATGAGTTAAGGCTAAAACTATATTATTTACTAATTATTAACTCATGATAATGAAGACTTATCAATGACTTGACTCATCCTACTACTCAATTTAACTTAAATTAGTACTTCAATTCTTAATCTAAATTACTTTTGATTAAGTGAGACGTATGCCTAACAACACCCATCAAACTCAATCAATCATGACTCAACACAAAATCCTTTATGTAAACAACATGGGTTGAGATAGTTTTCCTTTAGGTTGACACACTAAATTTCAATGTCTTGAAAATAATGATTTATAGTGGTTCAACTTTTCCTCTACCTACATCCACTTTTTAAGGGTTCTTACCTTTGATTTCTAGTATTCTCTATAGAGAATTACAACTAAAAACTTCACAAGATCAACAACATCCTCTTAACATGATAGACTTTACAAGACTATCACCCCATACTAGAAATCAAGCCATTAACTTGTTTATCTATCCACATTATCAACACTCTCAAAGTGACTTCACATTTGATAAGATGTGTCAAGTACTAATCAAAACCATATCATTCTGAAATAGATGCTTCCTTGATGATTTTGAAATAGATGTTTCATTGATAATGAAGATGAGTTGAGCTAAAGAGGAAGCTTGAGTTCATTGGAGCTTGGAATGAGATTCTCTCTAAGAAATTTAGATGATAGATGGATTAGGCTTTTTGAAGTTGAGATGCTTCTTGGAATCTCATCCAAATGACTTTTTATAGGGCCCAAAATTTTGATTATTAGAATTTAAACGAATGAGATTTGATTGCTCAAATATTTTCTGTGTTGACATGGGTGTACACAGTGTCAAGACAACACAATTAGACTAGCTCCAGATTGACAATTTGATAGTTTTTGATCAAGTTAGACACGTTAGTACATGATGTTCTAACATGTTGTGATCTTCTTACATGTTAGCCTATGATCTTATGATGCATCATGACCTTTCGATGTGCCTAATCGAGATCTTCTAATTTTTACTAATCTTCTGACATGTCACAATTCTTTATCCTCATCAAATACACATTTCAGATGAGATCTATTGTGACATCAATAATTTGGCACATGTCATCTATGTATGTTGAGCTTTTACTGTGCCATATTGAATGTTGACTTTACCATTTGTCATTAGGCGATGCCACATGTCTTGATTTAGACTTTTCTGATTTCATGTTGGATGATAACCATATGTCACATTTTTTCTCACCACATTTGTGTCATGTAGACATATAATGTCATGTGTAATGTTAACATTGCACTATCATGTTGTCTAATCAGATTTTTCACATCTAGATGAAATATCCTTATTAAATTTTTCACATATATATATGTAATTATTCTATTTAGATTTTTCCCAAGTCACATGTAAAATTATATTTATAATTAATCATTAGTTGAGAAAGTTTTATAGTGAGTTAACACATTTTTTTATTTAATTTTCTCCCTCCTCTACTTTCTCTCTTAAATGACATTTTGATTCCATTTCCTTGGGATTATGTACATATTGTTCAAATGGTAGGCTGATTGAAACGCCAAGAGGGAGGAGGTGAATTAGGGTATGAAAATTAAGATAATTTTTCACTTCTCAAATAAGTTTCTACTCAAGTTTGTCTATGTATCCACGTAGGGAGATGAATGTGTCAACACACATGTATAAATTGCTCACAACTATAAGACTTCTTAGCACTCTCTCACAAAGAATATGAAATTTGTATATTAATTTACCCCTCAATTGACTACTTTAAGTCCTAGTGGGAACTATCCCCCAGTGTTAACTATTCTCCTAAAAAATACACACCAATTTTACTAGGATCAATGATCAAAATCTCATAAGTTCATCTTAGTAGAGATTAACATGGCTACAAGCACATCGTGTTTTTGTCAAATACACTATTCACTCATTACCCAATTACCTTGAGGCCAATGGAGAGTATAATGCATTTCACTTGTTGTCAATGCATGCAGTATGAAGATTGATAAGTCTTCATTATCATGAGTTAATAATTAGTAAATAATATAGTTTTAGCCTTAACTCATGATAAATAGACTTATATTTGTGTTAAAGTGTGAAAAGTGGTTTTCAGTTGATTAATGTGAATTTTTAGGTAATTATGTGATTTTACATGAATTTATATGATTTTTACAGTCTTGCTTTTGAGATAAATGAAGAAAAAGAAATAAAAAATAAAAAAAAGACAAAATGAGGGGGACCAGTCGGCCAGCCGGGCCTGCAAGCAGGTCGGAAGCTCAGTCGGGGAGTAGCCATGAGTAGGGGCTCGAGCGGCTTGGACCGATAGGGGCACGCGTGTGCCACTCTCCTTCCACGTCACCGGTGGCCAGCCGGCTGTGGGGCAAGGAGTGGTCGTACACGCGAGAGAGGGAACTTTACTTAGAAAGCTAACATTACTATATATTCGCCCGAAAAATCGGCGCACAACCGATGTGGGACTAAACTCACGTCACACCTTCCTCAGAAGGGACGGACAACCGGCGCGGGTTCGAATCCTCCTAGAGTCAAAATTCATATATTTTTATCTAATTATCGCAACTTTCCTACAGATCGCCGGTGAAGGATTAAGCAACGAGAATCGCTAGATCATCGGCAAAAATCTCATCAACGCGATTCGCAGAGCATTGCTACTAAAATTGCTGAACGATTCGCGATAAAAGGATCGCGAATCCATCGAGTAAATCATCTCCGATTGATCGACGAACAAGTCGTCGTCGGGAAGAGGACGATCCACCGAGAGACGAGTCGCCACCTCCTGAGAGTGTACCAGATGCGATGAAGAGCCTCCTCTTGCTGTGCGGACCTGAGGATGAAGCTCCCTAACACGCGCCCCACCTCCATCCAGCTCCTCTCTGTCGGGTGACAGCCGCCGGAGAGCCGCAAAGTCGCCGTTTTTCTGCTTCGCCGGGTGACAGCTGCCAGAGACGACTTGATGACCCATTTCATTAATCTCTAGACTTCGCGAGAAGATCTAAAGACTGCCCACGTCATCTTTGTCCAAGGAGAGCCTTCGAGGCCGTGGACACTGCACGACGATCTTCCCGAACGCTCAGGATTCCGGTGCATCGCCGATGCATCGCCGTCGCGACACTGGAACTCTGTTTTCCTGCTTTCAACTTACTTTATGCTTCATTTAGTGATAGTTTTTGTGATTTTAATTTACAAAAATATACTTTGTTCTACTACGATTCTTCCGGCTTTTACAGATCTTAATTTGATTAATTAAATCGTCTGTAATCGCTTAAGTAAGAATCACCGGGTAGAACTCTGTTTCCGCCCGATTCGCGTTCACCGGGTGCTGACGTCATCCTGACGTCCGCACCCTTATTTCCCTTTTTCGTGAATTTTAAATATATTTCCTTTTCATTTTCCTGACGTCCGCACCCTTATTTCCCTTTTTCGTGAATTTTAAATATATTTCCTTTTCATTTTCTAGTATACAATTCATAGAAAATCGTTTTCATTGAAAAAAATTCTGAATAATTACCATATATTGTATTACATCCCTGTGATCGACCTAGAAAATTACCACTATTTTTGGAAGTTTTATTGAATTATAATTGATATATTTATTTAGAAATACTTCTAAATATCTGAAAATTTGTATTTTCTAGTTTTATAAATTTTAGATTTGCATGATTTAATATATAACGACTAAGTCACGTCAAAGATCTTAATGAAGAACACAAAATCTTTATGCTTTTATTTATGTATGTTTTGATTTAGAGTTCTTCTTTGATATATAAGTATGTCTTGTATTAGATTCTCACCATTTTCAAATCTCAATGTTTTAGATACTCGTTCAAAATTATATCATTTTTTGGAATGTGAAGTAACCATATTTCAACTTTTTGAACTTCGAATGATTCTATTCTTACTGTCATTTGAATTCAAATTTAAAGTAAAACTTTTTAACTTGACAAATAATGGCATGGTATCTACATCAACTCTAGATTATCAAGTCTTCACTCACATGAGCATTTGATATGTTACCACTGAGATACTCTTTCCAAACTTAAATCCATGATTCATTTCTTCATATACATGACAATTCAAATAATGTGTTTAGTATCATGTGAAAAAATATATAATAGATAAACACTACAATACTATAGTTAGATCATCATATGTATATATCTCGAATGAAATATTTTACTTTTACAAATGTGTTGACATGTGTGTCGACTCATACATCTCACCATTTATATAACCTTTACTTTGAAGATTTTTCTTCCATATATAATTCTTTATCCTCAAGTATTACTAAGCTAGACAAATAATATAATATTAAATATTAAAACCTTATATTTAATGTTTAGAAATAAAATCATAATTATTTCATAAATAAAATCAGTATGATTGATTTTTTTAATAAATTGTATAAGTGAAACATATAAATAAGCATCAATATGAGACAGTTATTTTTTAATATTCTTTCATCTATAATCATCATAACTAAGGATATCAACACATATGAACGTTTCTTCATTTCAACAATAAACAAAATAGATATAATGATTTGGACCTTTGATGTATCTTCTATAAAACTAGGTCTTATTATTTGTTAATTTTTCATACTTATATTTATGAAATCAATTGTTTAACATCAAAATAATTTAAACCAACAGAAGATCAACTGATACACTGTCCTAGAAAAATAAATAGTTCAACAATCAAAAATCAAATAACTTGTGGGAAAGAAATGAGCAGCTCAACAATGGAAAATCACTTGTTCTTCAATGTAAAGAAAGAGGATTATGATGATGAAAATACAATGATATTTTCCAAAAAAGGAGAATAATGATTGAAAACTACACTGATAATGTGAGAAATGAGAAAACGACATCCGTAAATCACTAGATCTTAACTAGAAAATGAGAGCTTTGACAATGTGAATTTTCAAATCTTCACTAGAAAATCAAAGAATTTGACTAGGAGAAAACTTCTCCAATATTCTTCAAGAAGGAAGAGAATGATGCCAGAAAAAATGAGGGGAATAATGAGAGAAATCTCTGATCTTATTCAGAAAAGGCAAAGAGAAAAATGTATGATTTTACCACCTTGAAATGATCAAGACTTAGGAGAAGAAGAAGAGAAGATCAACATGAAGAAGAGTACACAATAGGATAAGAGAAGAATGAGAAAGAAAATGAGAAGAGAATGACTAATTCATCCACACCACTGCTCTTGATTGTCCCAACAAAGAAAAGAAAGAAGAGAAAGAGAAGGAGAAAGAAAAGATAGAAGACTATGGCTTCGTCCAATGCTCAATCTACAAGATGGGATGAGCCTTCTTGCTGGTAACATGCAAGATAATAAGACTAAATCAAGAGATTATGTAACATTTTTAAATGATTTTTCAGTCAACGTAAGTCTTTTTAAGGGACAAGCTCCAAGTCATTTGATATTTTCATTGTACAATATTCCCTTCAGTCACCTTCTTATGTCTCTCTCCCTCTCTTGTTCAAACAAGTTCCATGAAACATAAGGTTTTTCATCTCTTATATTAGAATTTTTTTCTCTTCCTTTCCTGAATGCATTGTATAGGTAGAATGAGGAACAATCACGAAAATTTCAGCTGGATCTCTACCATCACCATCAGATCCAAGAACATCACCTTCCAGGAGAAAATAAATGCCAGCAAAGCCCCTATCACTGCCAAACCCAAGGTCCCAATCAAGGCAGTAGCAACAACAATAATGTCTACATCTAGGAACCAAAAGTCGTGGACTATGGTGGCTTTTGGCAATACCCCACCTGCAACCAAAACTCCCTGATTTGTTGTCCTGCTTGTGACAAGGTGGTCCGACATTATTGACATTATTGACATTTTTTATCATACTCCATTGTTTAGTCTGCAGAAAAGTTGAATAAGAAGCAGCCAAATTCAAACCAAAAATTGCAAGCATGCTTTAAAATTTTCAACCATGAGTGGCCCAAACCAAATTTAGACATAAATTATAAAGCTTAATATCATATTATTATGGCTACTGATTGATAGAATATACAAAATATTTTGTATACAACAAATTTATTGGTGGTTGTACTATTCTTTTATGGAACAAATAATTATTAAAAAATATTAATTAGTAAAAATCATAACCTATGTTATCTTCAAAAAATTATTACATGGAAAATATTTCATATTTAGGCTGCAAAATGTGTGGTTCTGAGGCCTTCATCATCACGCCACAGAACCAACCCCCCCCCCCCCCCACCACCAAGTGTTTAGTGACCATGCAAGCCAACAATAGCAACACGGTACAACCCTTTCACACTTCAATGCCAGCAAGGAGTGCAAGATTAGCATGCCTCTCATGAGGCTGACCAAAGCTCCCCCAAATCACAGCACTTTCAAGGGTACTACTGTTGTCTGCTATCAACTCCAACTATAGTGGGAGAGCGAAGGTCCTTGACTGGGTCTTACTCTATTGACAATGAATTGACCCCCTCGTCAGCATTGGAGCAAGGGCTAAGGAGAGTGGAAAAAAATCAGATTAAGAAAAATCAAGACCCTTTCCTCAATTGGTGGTCATCCCTACACCTGGTATTAGAAAGGTCATATAATTGAGCGGTCCCCTACGATTGCCAGATGTCACCAGTGCAATTCCCGCTCACCCAAGGCAATTAAATCCAATCCTGTGGGCCACTTAACCTGATATCATCCGTACGTTATCCTTCTGTGTCAAGCGGGAAAGCTGGGACAAGGAAATGGATCAGCATGTCCATCGCACTGAATCTACTAGATTTGTCTTTTGTGAATGGTTGACGAGCGCTTCCACTCCAACAGGTATCCTCGTTTTGTCTATGGCGCAGGCACCCAGCTGAGCTGCTTTTAACAAACAATGAGGTGTTGAGAATAGAGGAGATGTGGGTCAGACAAATTGAAAATCTGAGGTGAAAGTCTAACACGTAAGCAAGTGGGTCTATTGGTCAAGGAACTAGATGATTCTTTCGCCAGCTCATTAAAAGACCAGATGTGGATAACAATGGCGGCCAATCTTCAGTTTACAACCACTACACGGGGAAAGGATGTCTAAACCCTATTCTTAAATCTAATTCTTTTCTTGAGTATGGCATCTTTCTCAAATGGGTTCAAGAGATGAACCCATTCATAGTCCACTAATAGACCAAACCAATTACAAGTTAGAAAACTTATCCATATCATAAGCCACGAGACTGAGAGCAAGGTTCATAGCTTTTTAACCCCAAAATTTAGAGTTTACTCTTGAATGCAAGGAAAAATTAATTATTCCCATGTAGGTTCGTGTTTTAGTGTCATCAATTGGTCCAAGCCAAGGGATGTACTCGATGAGATGGCTTAGAAATCCCACATATTCACTCTCATCTGTGAGGCATGTGTATCAGAGGGATGGAAAATATAAGACAGCATGATTACACCTTTCTCTTTCTCGTAACAGGGTATAAGAGAAAATATATAGTTTCAAGTCTCTAATCTTTCCATCTCTCCAAGTCATCTCTTGCTCAATTTCAAGGTCACCAGCCCTCCAATATTGAGGACACCATACACATCAGAGGGAGACTGATAAATTCGCCACCATGTCTAATCTCAATATAATTAGGTTTATTCATGGTTCGTACCCAAACCAGTCAAGCCAGATATTACCCTCCTTTTCATCTTGGATTCAAAATAATAGTATGGTCATTTCTTAGATTCTTAATTCAGTTTCTCAAGAAATTTCAGGTATCATTTTTCTTTCTTATTTTCCACAAGAAAATTAGAAGACCATAAAGAGACATTTCAACAAATTGGCCCTCATATTCTTGAAAAAAATAATATTGTGGATGTGCTAAACAACTCATTAGTAACATTCAATTAGAATAAGTGATGGCATTTTTTATGGACTAAAATGATTCCTTTGCTCAAATTTGAGCCTAATTATTATTTGAACTCATTCCAACCTTAGACAAGGTTTTTTGATGTAGAACATCACTCCAAGAAAAGAGGGACAAAATGTTTTTGAGCCAAGAGCCAAAAAAATTGTGGGCCAAGCATTCATGAAGCTTAAAGGGTGGACTAAAAAGATCAGAAGACTGAAAAAAATCTCAACATTGGATTGGCCTCATACCAAAACACATGAGAAATGTATCAGATGTTAGTTTTTTTATGTTTTTTATTTTTAATATATATATATATATTAGTATATTGTAAATATATTTTAAATTGCGCCTAAAATTGATCTGAACTTTTAATTGAACCCTAATCGAATTTGGCCTATCTAAAAACTCCCATGCTATAACTCAAAAGAAATTGTGGGTTAGTGTGAAATTTCTTCTTTGAGGTTTTTCCTATCTCTACTTATAGATTCAATGACCTCCTTGTGGATTAAAGAGAATATTTTGATCCTTCTAGATTCAAAGGTGACTCTAAAAGTCTCTAAAGATTCAAGGATAAGGTTTTATTTTATGTGGATTCATAACCTCATTTCCTCATTGAAATTATGTATTGTGGATTCAAGGACGAATTTTCTTCTTTCATACAACTCTAGGCATGTCATCTATCTCTTGATGTTGAATCAAAGATAAGAGATAGATCAAGGAAGAACATTTACTTATAAGGAAGAATGTCAAAGATAGATCAGCATTCAACTATCTCTTGATGTTGATCCATCCAGCATTGTCATATTTACTACTAGAACTATTTGTAAAACTTTGATAATTTTTGACATAATCAAGTGGAAAGAAAAAATCATTTGTATTGTACTCATTATAAATTATATGGGCCTACTATTAAAAAATATTTTGATGTTTATGGCTATCTACTAAATTACAAGCTAACACAAATTTCATGTAGTATCTATCAATCAAGCATCATCTAAAGCTAGATCTACAAAAATGAGTGAGCAACTTGGTGATTATATTAAATTTCTTTTACGTGACCTCAGAAAAATCAATATCATCAATTGATAAAAATACTTTCTACACATTTGACTGTATCTATAACAATTTATGGCAAACAAGACCTATCCTAATCTTCTTGCATGAAAGGTACATGCCACTCAATCGTTTTGAATCATATCTTTTCGGCTATAAAATGTTAGATAGTTGATTGACATGCATCAAGACATAGATTTGAATGATGCTTATATATTTGTTTACTTACGATCAAAAATGAAATGCAATTGTTACCTTTCTTAACAACATTCATATCTTAGTCATTTAATTGGTGATGTTAGGTATGACCATCGATTAATTATCAAAGATATAGTTGTCCATCAGTTCAAGTTTAATATACTATTTATGAGAGTTATGACAACTGATTTACATCTTGAATTTGTTGTTTTTATCACTTTCTGATGCAAGATCCTCATCGTAATATAATGATTGGCAAAGTAAGTGGAGTGAAATACCTTCACATTTTAGATGTAGACAATATTCTACATAATTTATTGTATCAAACAATTACAACATCAACTAATCATTTTTGCTCTAAGTTTTTGTCTTCACATTGTTTGATAGTGGTATTGGACTCTCGGCCCACTATGACCTATTATCTATCTATCTCTCTCTCTCAACTCTCCTCTCTCCTCTCTCCTCTCTCCTATATAAGAGTCATGTATTCTATCTTGAAGCTGTATGGATTTCAAGATTTTCTCTTCTCGTGTCAACATGATATCAGAGCCCTAGGTATCCCTCGTCGTCCTCCTCCTCTCTAGTGCACCGGTCATCTCCGGTGCATTGTTCTCTTCCTTGCCGGCCTCTTCTCTCCTTTGGCAGTTCTTCAACCTCACTGCTCTTCCCTCTTCCGGCATCCTCATCTCTACCATTGCTCTCCTCCTTTTGGCACCGCCCTCCTCGCCACCGTCACCCCTCATCAGTGCCATTGCTCTCCTCCTCTTCTCCGATGTCTCCACTGTCGCCATTGCCATCAAGGCCCCTCCTCGCCGTTGGCCCTTCGCTGTCGCACCGTTACGGGTGCCGTCATTCTCAAGTGCTGAGGGCGTCGCCGCCACCGTCAAGGTCCCTCCTTGCTATCGTGCCCTTGCCGTCACTCCCTTGCCATCGTGCCCCAGCCCTTGTCGTCGTCGTCATGGGTGCCATAATTGTTCGGCCGCAGTGGCTAGGGTTTTGCCTATCTCCTAGCAGGCCAGCCAGTGGTTTTCTTCCAAACTAGCCCACTCAAGACCAGCCCCGCACAGATCCACAAGCCCAGCGTGGCCCAGCAGGCCCAGTGCGGTCCACTCGGTGCTAGTTGGCACCAGCCAGCACCAGCTGGCCCCAGCTAGCTCTGTCTGCCCCTCTAGCTCTGCCTACTCATCCGGATTGGGCCATCAGGCCTCGACCTACTCACCCTACCACCTACCCCTCTGGCCCGAACCTACCGGCCTAATGACATCATCTCACCCCCCTTCGTCTCCTGCCTTCGAGCCCTCTAAGCTTCTTCTAGTTGGTGTTCTCTCTTCTCCAACGATTCTTTTGACTTGCCACTCCATCATAGCACAACTTACTCGACTGGCATACATCTTCAACAACCACCATTATGCATTGTGGGCATTTAACTTCAAGGTCTTTCTTAGATCTCACAGTCTCCTCCATCTCTGGCCATTGCTATTATATCGTTTTTGTTGATGACTACACTCGTGTGAGTTGGGTCTACCTCCTCCATGACTACTCTGAGGTCGTCATCATGGTTACCCACTTCATCACCAAAGGTATCACCCAATACACCACTACATCTAAGATTCTTCGTACTAATAATGTTCTTGAGTTTATCTAAACATCTCTCTACACCTTCTACAATGATCATGGCATCTTCCACCAAATCCTATGTCCTCACACTTCAGAGTAGAATGGTGTTACTGAGCATAAATATTGTCAATTCTTTGACATCACTCACACACTTCTTCTTGAGATGAATGTCCCCTACTATCTCTAGGTTGACGTCCTTATAACTGTCATTTACCTCTAGAATCAACTTCCTTCCACTCTTCTTGATAAGGTAATTCCTTTCCATCGCTTAATCCTTGATTCTCCTCTTTTTTCTCTTCCCCCTCGGATCTTTGGAAGCACTACCTTCGTCCACGATTCCTCTCCTTCTTTTTCTAAACTCGCCCCTTATGCTATTAAAGGGGTGTTTGTCAAGTACTCTCACACACAAAAAGACTATTGGGTCTACTTCCCCGACACCCATCACTATGTGACCTCGGTCAATGTCACTTTCTATAAAGAGTCTCCTTTCTTCTCCCCTATTTTGACTCCTCTTCCTCGGGCCACTATGTCTCCTCCACCTGGGTTCTTTCCCTTTGTGGTTCTTGTGGACCCTCCCTCTTCTCTTTACTCCTATCCACTCTCTTAAGGGTCATTATCCATGCCCATCTCTCTTCGGCCTATGTCTCCCATGGCTCCTCCTACTCTAGATGCAGTATTCTACTCTTCCTCTCTTATGATCCCTCCGCACCTTCAGTCGCTGCTCAACTTGATGACCTTCATCTCCCCAGTCCTCCGTAAAAGTACACACACTTACACCCACCATTTCATCTCCTAATTTATCTCTTATGACCACATTTCTCCTTCCTTTTGAATCTTTGCCCTCTTCATGGCCTCTGAGTTGCTTCCATGGTCATATGTTGAGGTTGCACAAGTCCCTGCATGGAAAGTAGCCATGGATTCAGAGGTAGATGTGTTGGTCGCTTAGGGGACTTAGGATTTAGTTTTGTGCCTAACTAATGCCAACATTGTGATGTACAAGTGAAAGTTTACCATCAAGTATCACCTGGATAACTCTATCACTCATCACAAAGTTCATCTAGTTGCTTGGAACTTCACGCAGGCATATGAGATTGACTACACTGAGATGTTTTCTCTTTATTGTCCACCTCTACTCCGTCCATGTGCTCATTTCTGTCATCATCAATTAGGCATAATCTCTCTACTAGTTAGATGTTTCTAATATCTTTCTCTACGATGATCTCACTGAGCAGGTCGTTATGAAGCAACCTCCAAGGTATATTACTCAAGGAGACCATTCGAAGGTGTCTCTTGTAACGTGCTATTTATAGGCTCAAGTAAAGTCTACGTACTTGGTTCATCAAGTTTAGTGGTTTACTCACCACCTTTGGCTTTGTCTTTTACATTGTAGACCCCACTGTGCTCACAAAGAAGACAGAAGGTCGCTTTATCATCTTTGTAGTCTAAGTCGACAACATTCTTGTGATTGGAAGTGATAGGGACAGCATCTTTACTATCAAAGTTTACTTATAGCAACACATCAACATTCGTAACTTAGAGATTCCGCAATATTTTCTTAGGATTGAATTTACATATTAAGACGAAAAGCTCGCCCTCGCTCAGCACAAATATGTCCTCGACATGCTTCAGGAGATAGGCCTCTTTGGGTGCAAACCGAAGACTTCACCCATGAAAGCTTGCCCATAGTTATGAGACACTTCATCTCCCTTACTCGAGGATGTTAATCGACATCGGTGATTATTAAACAAGTTAATATATCTTGTTGTCACTTGTCTTGACATCATGTATATGGTTAGTATCTTGAATCAGTTCATATAGGAGCCTCGACAAGTTCATTGAGAAAGAGCTTTATGAGTCCTCACCTACATCAAGTGATCCTTCGGGAAAGGGTCTATCTATTGGCGACACGGCCATCTCCACATTGCAGCCTACTCTAATGTCGCGTATGCATGTAACAAAGACGACTGAAAGTCTACTATGGGTTATTGCACATACATCGACAGTAACTTAGTCACTTAGTAGTCTCAGAAATAAAGGGTGGTGTCCTACTCTAGTATGGAATCCGAGTATCAAGCTATAATTTAAACAGCGTAGAAAATTATATGACTTCAATAACTTCTCGACGATCTTGACATTACTTCTCCCTCTCTAATTTCCATACATTGCAACAATCAAGTCGTCATCTTCATTGCTAGCAATCTTAACTTTCATGAGTGTACAAAGCACATTAAGATTGATTGTCACTACATTTGAGATAAAGTTATGTCTAGACTTATTTCTACACCTCATGTGACATCATCTCACTAGCTTGTAGACATCTTCATGAAGAACCTAGTCAGCATCTCCTATGACACCACGTGTACCAAGTTAAACATGTTCGACTTATATACTTCAACTTAAGGGAGAGTGTTCGATAGTAGTATCAGACTCCCGGCCCAATAGGGCCCACTATCTATCTCTCTCTCTCATCTCTCTTCTCTCCTATATAGGAGTCATATATTCTACCTTGAAGTTGTATGGATTCTAGGGTTTTTTTTTCTCATGTCAATAGAAATTTTTAATGATTTAAAAAAATATCTACTTCAAAATAAGTAAATTTTTCGTAGATGAAGCACTCCATAGGCTAAAAGATTTTTCAAAGATATTCTTTTGTTTTCAATACATTTCAAAGTGAGTTAATTTTGGAAAAGTTGATCTTGGGAGTACCCTTTCTCTAGTAACGAGGCATGTCACATGATGATTACAACTACTTGTGCACTAGTACTAGAGGATTCAAGCTGAGGCCATGTCTTCAGCATTCATAAAAGTCAAACAATTAGCATCATATGGTACCATTACTCCAAGAATTATTAACTATCAACCAACCTTGATTGTAGGGCCATCACCATGAGATTGCACACAACAAAGTGATCCAATTCAAGCCAACTTGTGAAAGCAAAGTCATTTTCTAGTGAAAACTCTTAGACTTTGTGTTACAATGGTTTTATGAATTGCATTAAACAAAACCCAGCAAAACCAGTCAACTTCTTTTGGAAGTTAGATTATAAAGAGACTTCTTCAAAATGCAACAAATAAAATCTTTCCAACCAAGACGATGGTATAGTTTCACCTTGTGACATAACCAAGGAATCGATATCCTACCATAGTCAATATGCTACCAGCTCACACTATTGCTTTACCTTTGCAGAAATTACCATAAATAGCAATACGTTGGTCTATACATAGTGAATAAAACAAGAGAAGACTTCATGAAAAACATCAAAGTGTTGAGTTATGTGCTCTGATATAGAGTCAACACATGTATCACCCATGTAATAAAAGGGCATCATTAGGACAGCCTTTGTAGTCAACGAAATAATTTTTTCAAAACTATTCCACCTGATATTGGATTCTGCAGCAGCAAAGTCTCTATCGATATTTTTGTTTGGTCAAATCATTAAGCTATAGTGTACAGAAAGCTTAGAAGAAGGAAAAGAAGAAGAAGATGAGGAAATCATGGTCTAGTGTGTTGCTAGCTGCATTGACCAAAGATTACCTCCAAAAGAGGTTACAAGACAGGTGAGCTAAATAAATGTCAACCGAGGAGATCTTGAAGCCAAAGTGTGTCGGCCGAAAAGTCAGCCCAACCAAGAACGTCCAAATTTTACTATCAGAAGACTAATTTACCCTCGTCCATTATTAATCTCGCTCTGTCTCTCTCTTTGTGTCATGTCGGACAAATGAGACCTTGGGATAAAGATGGGACGGCGGAAGAGACAGATGAGGGAGAGAGAGAGACAGAGAGAGAGAGAGAGAGAGAGAGAGAGAGAGAGAGAGAGAGAGAGAGAGAGAGCACATACGACTTTTCTTCTGGGTTATGTTTTGAGGCACACCATTGAGACGGAAGGCACGGCCCATTAACACGACACAAATACGCCAGAGGGGAGGCCCACCACTGCTAAACATTAATGAGGCGCGGACTGTCCCCAGGAAGGCGACAGTGAGAGAGCTCCGGTGGGGCGCAATATTCGGGCCTTGTCAGCCGTGTACCGTTCCTCCATTTATCGGCCACCATCTGCCGGAATGATTATTAAACATGATTTGGCCGGCGCTTCAAATGGGCTGGGCCCAATAATCTCCAGGCGTCCGGTTCCGCTTGGTGGGCCCATGGGAATCTCTCCAGTGAGCCGCCCGTGGTCAATTATGCAAATGCCCTCCTCGCACAATAACATGAACAATTTTAAATTACTTATGTACTCATTATCAGCAGAGAAGAGGGGGGTACGTATAAAAATCAGATCGCCATCTCGCAGACATTGTCAATGGGTGCGCTCTGACAAGCCGCTTTTTTTTTAGAAAGGGAAGTCTGATTTTGCCTTGATGTAACTAGAAATAGGATGGTAGGTGAGCATTGACGATTTTACCCCGCCAGCTTTTAATGGCCCATACTAACAGAACAGCCCAAAATAATAACTTCTTGGGGTTCTTACATGGGTTAGACGAGGGTAGAACGGTGACATTGGATCTGAGTCAAACGTTGCTGAATTGGGCAAGCTTATTTACTGCCTGGATATAATGGACTCAGGTAGATATTAAGGTGGACGGTGGGCGTGGTGGGGGAGAAGAAGGAAGCCCCACTGCTCTATTATAACAATACCTTCTTCCTATCCATCTTCCCCCTCTCTCCCTCACTCGCGACCGACGCCATGAGAAAGAGCTCTTCCTCTCGCTGGCACGCCGCCACCGCCACCAGCGCCACCGCCGCCGCCAGGGACGCGGGGGCGGAGAAGATCCTGCGGCCGCTCCTCTTCGAGCCCTGCTGCGACTCGCCGTCCTCCGGGAAGCTCGCCGCTTCTCCACGGCTTGCTTCAGCGGCGCCGCTCTCCCCGCTCCGTAGCTACCTCGTGATCCCCTTCTCCTGGGAGGAGCAACCGGGGGTTCCCAGGCACGGCCAACTCCACCCGAAGGAGCACCACCACTACCACCAGCGGCGGCTGCCGCCGCCGCCGCCGCTCAGATCTCCCTCCGGCGACCCCCCAGAGGCGCTGCGCCGGAAGAGGACCGGCAGGTGGCCGGCGTCCGTTGACCCGTTTGAGGTGGCGCTGGTGGAGTGCTCCAAGGACGAGCGCTGCCACCACCCACCGGAGAAGGCGGCGGAGCACCGGAGTTCATACTGGAATCCCGCCGCCGCCGCTGTGTCGAAGGTCGCCGGCTGGCGACAGAGGACGGCGGCGGACCGGTTTGGCTTCCTGGGTCTGTACGCCTCCTGCAAGACGTCCTGCTCGGTGGCGGATTCAACGGTCTACGTGCCCCACTCCGGCCGGGGGGCGGCGGCTTACGCCCTCCTCAGTCGCCGGCGAGCCCGCTGAGACCAGCTGGCCAGCTAGCCCGTGAATTGTTGCTGTATATCTATCTCATGAATAAGACCATTCCTTCCGGATGCACAATCGGATCCTTAACGGATAATTCCATGATCCTTGGGGGAAGATTTGAGGCCCATCACTGCGTAGGCCGATAATGGGCCAGGCCCAATAGTCAGAAGATAAATAAAATGGGACGTTTATAAAATGGGAAATATTTTCGGGATATGAGAACACAATCCCGCATCTTCGTAGGGGGGGAATGGGCCCGTTTTTGGGCCTTTTTAGTTACACCACCATATCTCTGCCGTCCAAAGAGCCCAATCTGTACGTCGTCTCCTTCCTTGGTCGGAACCCTAATCTTCTGCGTCCTCACACCTTCATCCTCCTCAGCGCAGTATAAGCCAGGAGCCTAAACCCTAGGAACATACCCACCAGGACGGCCACACTGACCGTGGTGGGCATCTCCCCTTCGAGGCCGAGAAGGTATCCGCGCTCCCTCGTCCTGTACTGGATGGCGACGAGGATTCTGTAGCAGTAGTAGCTGAAGGAGGTGTACTTGAGCCACGAGAGGCAGGGGGGAATGTTCTGAACGTAGAAGCCACCGGTGATGAGGAAGGCCAGCATAGTGACGGTGACGATGGTGGAGGCCTGCTTGGCGTCCATCACGGCGGCGCCGAGGGCCAGGCCGAGGCCCTGCGCCACCAGGACATAGCCGAGAAGCGCCGCCAGGGTGAGGAGGAAGGCACCCATCTCTGCGCGGAGATTGCCCATCCAGTAAGTGACGGATATGAAGACGGTGGGGAGGGCGAGCTCCATGGGGAGGTCTCCGGCCATCCTCGCCATGAAATAGGAGGAGAGGGTGTACATCCCGGAGGCGCGTTCCTTGAGGAAGATGGCCCGCTCCTGCGGGAAGGTGAAGACGCCGTTGAAGGAGGGGAAGACACCCCAGAAGATGGTGATGAAGAAGAGGAGGCCCAGCCGGTCGCGGACATGACGGGGGTCGGAGCGCCACCACATCGCCCCAGAAAGCACTGCGGCGGCCACCACCTGAATCACCCGAAGGGAGTTGAAGGCCTCGTGGCGCCTCTCCTTGAGGCTCCTCTGAAGGAGGATGGCGAACTGGGTGAACCACCCGGTATTGTTCCGCTGGTCTTCCTCCCCGCTGGGGAGCCTCCTCCTGCTTCCTGGACCAACCGACGTCTCCTCCTCTGCGGATGTTCTACACTCCACGCTCGCCTTCACCTTCGGTTCAATGAATCTCCCGTGAGACGCGATTAGGGTTTGCTTCACGCTGAACCTGTCCATCTCCTCCGCCTGCGCCATCCCTGAAAAACCAGTCTCACAGCATGAATCATCCACCACTACTGAAGCCTCTCTCTCTCGCTCTCTCTCTCTCTCTCTCTCTCTCTCTCTCTCTCTCTCTCAGGAGAAGGGTCAGATGGGTGGGTGGGGGAACAGCTAAAGTGGCTATTTTTGCAACAGTTAGAACCCTTTTTGAGCGGGCAGCGTGGGGGAGGCGTGGTCTAAAGCGAGCTCCTCCAATGGCCTGGGGGAGTCCACGTGTTGGGTTTGCGGCATCTTCAGAGATAATAATTCTTAGGGCCTCCGAGTTGTATTATCTTCCCAAGCACGGAAGATAACATAGCCGTTGCTGTGGCACACGAAGGGCCTCCTTCAATTGGGCGGCGGCGGTTGGCGGTGGTCTCATGAACACGGTTCTCCCCTTGCCAGGTGTCCGCCTCTACGACCTCTCCAACGTCAACCCAATAAAGCACCAGCCACCGGAGACTCCTCTCTCTCTCTCTCTCTCTCTCTCGCTATGATTCTCTAGGGAATACGTGGGGGCAGCGGAAGGGGACTCACCGCTGCAGAGGTCCAGCATGAAGTCGGCGGGGTTGACGGGGAACCGCGGCGAGAATCCAACGGAGGCGAAGTAGTCCATGGCGTCCCTCCCGTGGCCAAAGTACAGGCACCGCCCCTCCGCCAGCAATAGCACCTTATCGAACATCTGGTAAACCCGGCTCGACGGCTGGTGCACCGACGCCACCACCGTCTTCCCCTTCTGCGCCAGGCCCGCCAGCATCGCCACCACCCGGTGCGCCGCCGTCGAGTCCAGCCCCGACGTGGGCTCGTCCAGTATCAGCAGACTCGGGTCGATCAGCATCTCGTGCCCTATGCTCACCCTCTTCCTCTCACCCCCTGAAACCCCCCTCACGAAGCTGTTTCCGACGATGGTGTTCTCGCATTTGCTCAGCCCCAGCTCCGCCATCACCTCCTCCGCTGCGTGCACCTTCTCCGAGCGCGGCAGCGCCGCGGGCAGGCGCAGCAGCGCGCAGAAGACCAGCGTCTCCCGCACCGTGAGGTGCGGGTACAGCACGTCGTCTTGGGGCACGAAGCCCGTGCGGCGCTGCACCGCCCTGCCGGGGCGCCGCCCGTTCGCCACCACCGCGCCGCCGTGCTTTCCCTGCAGGCGGCCGCCGAGAACGTTGAGGAGGGTCGACTTGCCACTGCCAGAGGGGCCTAGCACGGCGAGGATCTCCCCCGGGGAGGCCATCCCGGAGACGCCGTTGAGGATGATCCTCTCCTCCGCCGCCGGCGGGCTGACCCACCGGCTCAGCAGTCCATTTCCTCCCTGCTTCCGGTTGACCTTGATTCGGTAGTCAATATCCACGAACTGCCCACAAAAGAAACGGCAAATTTGAGGCTATTCTCTCATTAAAGTCAACGCAGCGGACTGGGCGGCGTCTACCTTGAGAGTGATGGAGGAGGAGGCTGCTGCCGGCGTCAGCGGCGGCGCCGCCACAGCCGCCGCCTGACTTGCGGACGCGTCTGTCGTCCCTCCAAAAACCGTCTCCCCTTCCGTACTCATCGACGGCATTCTCTCCTCCCTGCACATGAAGAACTCGAGATCGGTGGCGGCGGCGGCGGCTGTAGCGGCGTAGGAGAACAAGTTAAGCTTGCTGGGGGACGTGGGGTATCTATTTATGGGATCATGGCCTCCGGTGCTCGCCACGTCGAAAGGGGGCACGCCTATACGTGGCGGGCTATGGGGAGCCCTCAGGTTTCCAGCTGCTCTCGCCTGTTTCTCCCTTTTACTTTCTTTCTTTGCCCACGGTCTCGTGGGGCCCTATGTGGGCCCAGTCAGGTCGGCTTAGCCACTCGGGTCTTTTTACCTCATCCAGACTCACCCGCGCTAGGCTACTCCTCTCGCGCACGATAAACTAAACGGATACATGAGAACCGCGCCTCTTGTCGGCCAATCTCTCTCTGTCCGAGGAGTGCTTTGACGCCGTGGTTCCGGCGGAGCATGGGAAGCTCGGTGCGTGAAGCTGGTACGAAGGCGGGCGGGGGATTAGTGGGCCGCTCTTTTTCAGAATGGGGCCTAGTAAGGGAGGACGGGACACGTGTCGAGGGGGTCTCTCAAGCAGAATCATGCGCGCACCACCGTGTCCCCCGAAAAAGCGGGAAACTGGTTAGGCGGCGGCGTCAAATATTCCCTTAATGGGCCTGGGCCGTGGCCATCTCCTGTTAAGAATCCCTCTCTCTCTGTCTCTCCCCCTCCTTCCTCCAGTTGGCGTGCTCATAGTGGGAAAGAGAGCGACGGCCAGGGCGGATATCTTCCTCGTCGTCGCTCTCTGTCCTCGGCAACGTATTGGATTTAGGCCATCTTCACCCCAGGCTCTCTGTCTCTGTCTTCCCTTATTTTACAAACGCTCCACCACCCGAAAGAGAGAACAGGAGATACGGGCCGATCTATGCTCCCTCCCTCTCTCTCTCTCTCTCTCTCTCTCTCTCTCTCTCTCTCTCATGTCATCTGATCTCATCTGATTTTCAAGCACCCAATTCTCAGTGGGCAGGATCTAATATGATCCCAATCCAATCTTGATTGGTTTGGAAGGAATCCCAACGGGTCGATCCGCGCGTCCATTTTTGATCGAATTAGTAATGCTGTGGATCTCTTCTGGCAGTGGCTGTTCCTCCCTATTCCTCTGTTTCTCCTCCTGGGCGGTCGATTCTACGACTACCAGAAATTCTGGAATGATTTGCCTTCCACATTCGTCCTGAGAACCTCCCTCGTAATGCAATGCTATTTTACAAAAGAAATCGCGGGAGCGAAGGGAGGAGGAGGGGATTCCCGAAAGCTTTGGAGAGTATATCATATTTTCCCAAGTGGTCGGTGCAGGGGACCGAGGCCGGCACTGAGGACGAGAGGGGTATTAAGTAAGGTTCTAAGGTGCGATATTTTCCGGAAGAACAGAGGAGGGAGAATGATGCTGCCAGAGAGGAAGAGGGTTGTGGGCAATTCTCAAAAGGGGCTACTTCACAGAAAGATGTACGAAAGAGACGGACGCTTTCATTCTGAAAACTGTCTCATTTTCCAAAAGATATGCGGAGGAGATCGGAAGGGCCAGAGAGGAGGGGAAGCCAGCCAATGGGCGGCGGCGGAGAGGCCAACGCAGCCGTGTTAATGGCCACTCACATTACCCCGCTGCTGGGAGAAGGAATCTTGCCTTCTGTATAGGAGGCCGACCAGTGAAGGCCCACCGGACGTGTTTGGGAAAGAGGGAAGGGACGGTCGGGGCCTCGTCGGCTAGGGGTGTTCCTCCTAATGCGGTTATTAACACCTCTCTCTCTCTCTCTCTCTCTCGCTTGCTAGGTAGATCTATGCATACATGTATCCCCGTCAGTTGTCACTGTCCGACCGTAGGGATCTGTTCCTCGTCCACCCTGGGTGCTTCGGAAATGATGTAGGCCAGTTGACCCGCTTTGACTCTTCCCACCTTCGATTAGAATAAGATGCGTTCAAAGAGAAAAACTGGGCGCTAGATTTTTGGCAGCAGAACCCAAATATTCTCTCTCTCTCTCTCTCCCGCTGTCATAAATGATATAAAATGTGTCTATTAAGGAAACCTTTTATTATTATTTTCTTTCATTATTATTTTTGTCCGACGATTAATCTGGTTAATAGGCGGATCGGCAGCTTATGGCGCCTGATCTGATCCCTATATCTCGAGTGGTGTGCTCGATCGGGCCCGCCAATCCAATACAGATTATTATGTCCCAATAATTTTTTTCTCACCAAACCCACGACAAAAACCCACAATTTTCTCATCCGATTGCTTCTGCAGCTCACAGCATTAAATCTGCAACGAAAAATAAAAAATAGGTTCCATTCTCTGAAAAAGAATACTCGCTAAAAATAATTTTTTTAGCGAAATTGTTTCTGCAGCTTGCAGCAATTAGATGGCCAAGGAACAGGACATCACAGTGTGTAGAACACAATGAATTGACATGCTCTGTTCCTGCCAAAACCCATGACATTTTTTTAATTTCTTTAATTTACAAAGCATGCTTTTTATTTCCTGCACATAAATGGCGAAAAAAATGGATGTACAATCTAACTGTTCATCCTTCTATCAAGAGAAATGGTCTTGTCGGAGGATGGCGATCAAATCCGACGATATTGTGCCGCTGTTCTTGAGCCCAGACAGTCCCCCGATTTCTTGGATGGGCCAGAGGAGCTTCGGTGACAGTGGAAAGCACAAATCCCTTGAAGCTGCTGAAAACGGAGACATCGAAGTGTGGGAGATGAAGGGGTTAGCTCCAAGAAATCACATGCCACAAAAGGATAATGAAACAGAGGCATCAAGGTCTCTCGATGGATGATCCTCGAAGGAAAATCCATAGCCAGAAAAGAAGGGTTGACTGGGAGGAGAGGGGTCCTACAAGCACGAGCTAGAGGAAAGAACTAGCTGAGACAAGGATTTCTCATTAGTTCTGAAAAAATAATATATTTGCCTGAAACCAGGATACTCTGAGAGTAACCAGCTTCTCTAGACATATATATATATATATATATATATATATATATATAGATAGATAGATGGAGGGAGAGAGAGAGAGAGAGAGAGAGGGGGACCTGCTGCAGAGAGTGAGTCTGGCTCCTTTGTAGAATGCAGCAAGGTAGTCCCAGCAAGCACAGTTATGAACCCGCAAAACACTGAAGCTATATCGCTCGCCTTCTGCCCAGACCAATCCTAGAAAAATAAATTTATCAAAAAATCAGGCCCTTGCGAGGTTTTCCCTTTTTTGGGGAGAAGACGGTTAAATATTTAAAAATATAAGAAAATATAAACCTTAAACATTATGGAGCTAGCAGCAATGGTGAAAGTAGTGAACATAACATAGTAGATGGGAGAAACCACCGCGGTGTTGAAGGTATCCAGTGCCTGTTAAGAAGCAACGAACCCAAAAAATATCATCCTTGCTCTGAAATTGACAGCAGATCGGACTGAAGCTTGAGGTGGCAAAAAAAAAACATTAATGTATGGAAAAATCATCATATTAGCAAGTAAAATATCCCGAAATGGAATAAGAGGGATAATTGGGTTGCTTATCTGTTTACGAGGAAGGATAAATCTGGCTTTGAAAGGGATGACTGATTAGACAATACTGAGGTTGGAATAGCTGCTCATGCGTGATCGATCTGGCTGTGGTATTGGGGAAAATGACAGAGGAGGTAGCAAAGTCTTCCGTTGGCTTGTTCATTTTATTAAGATATTGGGTTATCAGAACGCAAGACCAATCAACAGTTTTCATAGCCGATTCATACATCTGGCCATACGATTTTTAATCCCCATGAATCCATATAAAATGTAATTTCATTAAATGCTAATGGGGATTTCGGATCTTGAGGATTTCTTCAGACTATTTCCTACGAGAAATTCAAACATATGCGCAAGTTTAAGATTAAACACAGAAGAAATTCATAGTTCCCGGGGACATGAAATTTAATTCATCTCAAGCAGAAGCGCAAAGCCCAATTTAGCTTAATATTGGTACGATTTGAGGAGCATGAAGCTCCGCAGGGCATCCAGATCAGAACCCAAGATCTAAGGATGAATTGAATTGACCATGAAGCTGTCAAAACATAGAAAATGAGGCCCACCTTATTCAAATAATTGAGCTGGATTATGATGCAGGTGGCTGCAACCATGGCAAAAACCCATGCCTGGAAACGGCCCGCCTGGTTTGTGCCCTCCACTGTGAGCTTAATGGCAATGCCTATGGCCTTTATGCTCATCACCTGCAGAAGGAAAGAAGAAAATTCAACTAACGGGGACCCAGAGGATGAAGAAAAAATCCCAGAAAAAAGAGGATAATTCTTTCTACTTACAGTCAGAGATCCGATCATAGAACATATGCCCAAATCGATCAGTATATTTGTTTGGCCGTAGAGTGGGGAGTAATGCAGCATGAGAACCAGAGACGCTGCGACCACTGCTGCCGTATACAGAAGAAATTCTGGAGAAAAATGCAGCATCCGTAGGAGATGAGCAGCTATGAAAAGATTGAATCCTCAAAAACCAGAGCAAAATCTAGGAAGAAGCACCTGGTTGGATGGCCAGATTCCAAATCTCATCCACAGAGCCGGGGGTCCTCTCCTCGGGCGCATGAAGCACAATTACAGTGGAGCCCACGATGCACAGAACGCAGCCCCAGACACCCATCTTCTTCAGCTTCTCCTCCAGCAAGAAATGCGCCAGAATAGAGCTGCACCATTCCAATCCCACCAATAAATGGAACCCTCGTGGATGGAACCAGTAGGAGGTTTTCTCTTTTGTTTCTTAATCGCGTCTTACCTTACTATTATGCTCAGAGCGCCCAAGGGGGTGACGAGCACCGCAGGAGCGAACGTGTAGGCAACAAAGTTGGAAATCTCGCCGACGATCACTGCAACAAAGTTGGAAAGCACCGGAGGTCAGCTTTCCGAAGCGACACACAAAAGAGAAGAGAGGCATAGCCGGAAAGGCCTGATGCTTACTTGTGACCAATCCCAGCCACCAGAG
Source organism: Spirodela intermedia (assembly GCA_902729315.2). NCBI lineage: Eukaryota > Viridiplantae > Streptophyta > Magnoliopsida > Alismatales > Araceae > Spirodela > Spirodela intermedia. The sequence goes on along the minus strand of LR746274.1, from coordinate 5,701,695 downwards.
CGGCTCCCGGAGATATCCATGGCCTCCCACAGCTTCACAGGGAAACCCCCAAGACCCACATCAGCATATGAGCAATAATGGAGAAAGGGCTGGGGATTGGCGAACTCACCGGCCCCGCTGCCGCAAGACCCCGAGCGCCTGAGGCCCTTCTTCTTGAAGATGAAGCTGGAGCCGATGAAGAGGCTTGAGGCGACGGCCAGCACGAAACCCTTCAGATTGTCGGAGAAATGCGCCACCTCTGACCCCGGCGGTCCGCCGCCGCTCGGAGAGAAGGCCATCGGTCGGAGGGGCGCCTGCGGATCATCCAGAAGAGCGTCCCGATGGGGGGTGTTCTTCCGGATCGAAGTCAACCATCTATTCCCCGCTCGCCATGGCGGACGGGAGAAAACAATTAAACCCACGTGGGCTTTGAATTGAATAAAAAAATAGAAACTTTTGGCCAGATCAGAGTGCCCGGGAGGACCAAATCATGACCCGGAAATGAATTTCCCCAATCGGCGCGCGTCTTTCGCCGCCGCGGCGGCCGGACGTCTCAGCTAAGATGAATAAGACGAAGTTGCCCGAAAACCGTGACTCACACCTTAATGGGCCTATAAATGGGCTATAAATAAATATATTGGGCTTACTCGGATTCCTACTCACGCTGAGGAGCTAATTGGGCCACCTGGTGGGCTACGTGTAAATGGGCCTATGGATTATTTTTATTATAAATATTATACAGGTCATATGAAAATATTGTGGAAAATTGGTATTAAAATTAATAAAAATATCCCTAAAGATGACGGCATCAAGAAGTCAAAACTCCCACGATCTTCCCCCCAGCTTGACAAGGACGCAATAATGGGCCTGTTCAGTAAATGGGTTACGGTCCACTCCATCTGAGAGAAAACAAAGAGAGGAGTCTGCTTCCATATCGAAGACTGGGCCAAGGCCCAAAAAGGGTAACCCATGTGTTAATGGGCCCAAATTAAACCTTCGAAAACCGTCGATGGGCCGAAATTTCGGCCCACTGACCAAACCCCAACTCGGACCTATCCACTTCATGGGCCCGGTCGGAAATGCTCCCCTCTTAAAAATTAATTTAATTGAGCTTTCAATGCTGGTCACGATTGAAAAACATTTGTTGACGTTACGACGGCGCCACCGTCCATTGGCCCACCAACACACAGAGAGATAGAGAGAGATCGATAGAGATAGAGAGAGAAAGTGGCCGACGGCGACCATGAGACCGACTGATCAGGAAAACTACCTGCCGGTGGGAATGCGGGAAAGTGTTATCCACGCGGGGAGGCCAGGTCAGTAATGCTTCTCCCCAACGCCACGCAAAGAGTATTAGTACCATGAAGAACAAGGAGGAGGAGAAGGAGGAGGAAGGGGATGGTGCGATCACCGGGAGGAGGGTGCCGTTGCGGCGGCGCAACGGGTACGCGATTGCTGGGCCTGCTGGTGATGATCTGCTGCTTGCCGTTCCTTCTTCCGCTTGCGGTCTTCTCCTTCCCAGTTATCTGCCTTCTCGCCCTCCGCGGCGGCGGCGCCGGGAGGAGCACGAGGCGGCGCGAGGAGGGGGCCGCGGGGGCGGCGATGGCGACGACAGTCGACGTGCTGCCGCTGCTCGACCGGTACCTAGAGGACCAGCAGGGCCTCGTAGGGCCCGTCGCGCCGGATTGCTACGGAGACGGTGGTGAAGGTGCCCGCCCCCTTCTCTTCTCTTCCCTCCTTTCTCTCTCGTCCTGTTCCTCCGCTTCGATTCGTTTAAAGAGGGGGAGGCTATCTGGGGAGATGGAGCTGCTAATACCAGATTCACCCCTCTGGAGAAAGTCATACGAGATCTGTTAATAGCAGACCCAGATAGATCCAGATTGCTCGTTCTCTCGAAGAACGAGGTCAAACCCACAATTTCTGTCCCGTGATCATGCCCAAAACTCAATATGATTTCTTAAAAAGAAAAAAAAATAAAGGATTTTAAAAGAACAGCTGATACCCAATAAGCCTGAATTACTCAAACTCTGTTCCTGTTTTTCCTGTACAGAAGCAAGCCTCCCTGCCAGAAGAAAGAATTAGGGCACCCGCACGAGCTCGGCACCACCACGAAGGAAGATGGATGGATGGATACCTCGAGTGAGCAGCGCCGGAGAACAGGAGGCGGCGGCGGCGGCGGCGGCGGCGGCGGCGGCGGAGGAGGAGAAGGAAAATCAGCAGTCGGGGAGAGAATGGGCGGAGGCGAGGGCGGAGAGGCTGGCGGAGGAGCCGTCCCGGAGGAACGACTGCCGCTGGCTGAAGGATCCGGCGAGGTAGCTCGGGGAGCCGATGCTGGAGCCGCGTACGTTAGGAGAGACCCAGAAGGAGCTTTGGGGGGAGGAGAGGAGGGAGGCCAGGGACCGGTGGGAGGGGACGTTTCTCAGGTCGGCGGAGCTTCTGTTCATGGTGAGGGCAGCGGCGGCGCCGGCCACCGCGGCGGAGGGGGAGTTGCAGAGGGGTCTTTGAGAGTAGGGGTGGCGAGGGATACTGGAGAAGGAGGAACGGCTCGGGGAGTGGGCCGGGGAGCGGTGGGCTATCTGGATGGCTCTGGAAGGGGAAGGGGAAGGGGAGGAACGGAAGGAGGAAAATGCGGCGGCGGCGGCGGGGGAAGAGGAGAGCGGCGGAGGGGTGAGGAGAGGGGTGGACTCGGAGGCGGGGGGGTCGCCGGAGCTGGTCCTCGCGTCTCGCTTGCACACGGGGCAGAAGGTCCTCCACGTCGTCAGCCATGAGTCCACACACTGCGCGTGGAACTCTGCACGGACAGAGATAGAGAGAGAAAATGTGAGAAGAATCGCAGAGCCCGGATGGAGGTGTGTACGAGATCACTGAGCTCAATTTATGAAGGCAGGAGAAAAATTTACAGAAGAGAGAGAAAATAAGATCCCCATACCGTCGAAAGAACAACCAGTTTTTAAATGTGCCATTCGATTTCTTCTTGGAGATGAGATTCAGAACAACCAGCATAAATCTTTCTCGAAGAATTTACAGAAGAAAGAGAAAATAAAATCCCCATACCGTTGACGGAACAACCAGTTTTTATATATGCCATTCGATTTCTTCATGCAGATGAGATTTTGAGTAAGATTTAGAATACTTAACATGAAATATTTCCCGAAGAATTTACAGATGAAAGAGAAAATAAAATCCCCATACCGTTGACCGAACAATCAGTTTTTAAATATGGTATTCGATTTATTCATGCAGATAAGATTTGGAGTAAGATTTAGAATACCCAACATAAATCTTTTTCGAAGTAGGAAGAGAGACCAGAATACTAAAAAAAATAAGATAATCACGAGCATAATTAATAGATGGGCCGTTATAGGAGTTGACTTACTGTGACGGCATGGCAGGATTCTGATTTGCTCCCCTACATTGTAGTCCTCGAGGCAGATAGCACAAGTTCTTGACGTGCAGTTGTCCTCCAGGGCTGATGTGAAGATGATGCTGGGCATTGCTTTCACCAGATGCTTGCTCATCCCGTGGAATTCTCTTACATTGGGGGCTCTGGGCCGCTCACGCCTTATACGGTGTCTACGCACGAAGAAGCACGTAGCCAGAACAGCGGACATGGCCAGGAGGGAAATGAAAGAGATAGCCATTATTGACCAGGCTGAGTTTTCAAAGGTGGGTATGATCCATAGGTCAACGTCCGAGCGTCCTGCGTAGTACTTCAGCATCTCACCTGAAGCTTTGGATATAAATATAGCATGTATTCTGATGCCCTCAGGACTCCCTGCCACTGTGACCATTTGTAACCCAGATTAAGTCAATAGATCAGTCGACCATAAAATATTATACGTTTTCGAATGGCTAATTAAAAAAAAAAATCATGCATGGGATGGATAAGATGCATGAATCAACTTCTATAAGTTTTAGGTTTAGAACATCAAGAATAATGGGGGTAGGAGTGAAGAGAAAAGGGGGAAATGACTGTAAGGCCTATGAAGAGAGCCTTTACTGTGCCAAAGGAGAAAAACTTCCCTGCCCAGCTAAAATGTATGTAAAGAGGAGATCTAGACAAAAATGCAAAGGATATGCAAGAGATGAGAACTTCTGAACCACTACCAATTTACTTATTTGGGATCACTGGGTCGCCATTCAAAGAGCTTATTTCCATCATTTAAAAAAGAATTTTCTCGAGATAAATTGTAGCCAAAAGTGACAAAAAAAAGGTGCGACAACTATCAGCATTTTCACGAAATAAAAAGCAGACTAGTATGCATATCACACCAGCGCTTGGTCCAAGAAACGATTTTGAAGTACAACTGTGTGGATACGATCAGAAACATGAGATCTAAGAGCCAAACACAGACACAAGAAAAATAAACAAGAGAAGAGTATTTCATGCACAGTGTAAGACAGGATCAACTTTAGTACAATTTTTATCTTTCAATCTGCAAAAGACTGCAGGCCATTCCTTTCAAGATGTAACAAAGACACGGAAAATTTATAAAAAGACGTGCAAATTTGTGAAACCAAAAGCACATTACTTGCAACTAGAGGACCACCATCTTCATTGTCGTATACGATGGCGGCCTTGAATCCTGCCTTTTGTGCAGCCATTACTTTATCATCAAATGTGCATCCTCCTCGTATAATGAGTGCAAATGAAGTGGTAGCTTCTTCTACATTATTGGTTAATGGAGAGCAGGCATCAAGAGGTTCTGCCACATACAAAACTCCAGATATACCGGAACTTTTTATTGCAGGTGCTGAAACCAGAGAAGACAACAATAATAGTGACAAAGGTTAATTCACATCGTGACGTGAAATTATCATGGATTTTCTGAAATAAGGTAAACAGCAAAGAAACGCTGTACACTTCACTAAAAAGACGAGTTGCAGAGAAAAAGCATGGGCATTGAGAATAATTTATATGTAAAATGTACGTAGGCAGTTCCAAAGAACAATATTATGGAATAAAATATGAAAACCTATGTGAAATGAACATGGTTTTCCCAGAGGAATGCTCAGTCTCTTCAGGTGAGTACATGCATGCAAACACAGAGGACCAATATTTCAAGGGGGAGAAAAGTCGTTACAGAAAAGTCGTTATAGAAAAGTCATCAACAAATAAGTGTACATATAATACGTAACTGAAGCACCATTTCAAATGTGTTTATCAACAACTTTCCCCCCCTTAGATAATACGTACTAGAATCAGCCAAAAGTACTCTCTTGGGTTCATGTTGCCTTGGGGACCTTTATGCTCCCATTATAGCTTTATAAGGTCATAGATTAGACTAACACTTTGCCAACCTCAGTTCATCCGAATAGTGCACTTAAGGCCGCACCTGCGACATTTATCTCCATAATAAAATGCCTCAAGTCCCTTTGATACTGAGTATTATATCTTCTCTTCTACATAACTCCGATAGATTACATTACATTTTATGCAGTCATAACATTTCAATATATTTCTTATCTTGACGTCAGGACAGCCCTAACCTTCACGTCTTAACTGGTTCAAGTTACATATTCTTGACCTTAAAATCGTGCATACATATTAGTTTTCTATACTAAGTTTGAAGTCTTCTTCCTTCCAGTCGCATGTGTGCATTTTTCTTTTGAAACTGTAACCTAACCACACCTTCCAGTTCTATGTTCCTAGTTCTTGCAAAGGACTAGCATCCACACAACCAAAGGATAAATCATCTGAGATAAGCATCTTCAAGATATCAATTTGTTCAAAAGCACAGGTAGGCGGTGCTCAGGGGTAGTGAATTCCGATTGGGACTTACCTAGGTGCTCTCTTGCAAGATAATTTATCAAACTAGACTATTTAACTAAGTGCCTTTTACCAAATGACGAGCATCTTACATTTTAAAAGACAAGTTTCTTTTGGCGTAGATGAAGAAAGAAAAAATACTAATTCAATCGATGTTAATTGCTCGTCTTTCTACATATAACAGATACGCTCAAGTCAGAACGCTAATTGGAAGCAGAAAAACAACGCAATGCATTAAATTGAAGAAAATAGAGGCTCGAAACCATTAATTGCAAAGAGGAGAGCAAAAAGGATTGGTAATCAAGAGGAAAATACAAAGTACCGAAGCAAAATATGCCATCACTTACAAAAGTTAGCTTCAATATCGTCGAAAGATAGTGATACGTTCTTCCCGATTAACACGACAGTGCCTGTGCTTCTAACCGCTAGCAAAGAAAGAAGAAGATACACTAGCGTTCCCACGCACCCTCCCCCTCGCATAAAACCCATCGCACCCGTTCCGCACATCGTCAGAAAAAAGGAGTTACAAATGCCCAAGTCCGATTCGGTCAGCTCGAGCGCGTGTCCGCGTTATCAAGTCTAAAACCCCTTCTTCCACAGATCGAAATAAAGCCTCTGCCCTTCTTGCAACTCTGCAGAAAATAACACGGACAAGAGCCAGCGAAGGGAACGATCAATCACGCCTACTAGAAATGGAAGGGAAATAAATCGACGCAGAATCATAAGGCGAAAATTCTCCCAACGAAGACATCCACTACGCCAGACGGAAAGAAAATTCGCAGGAACTACCGGTACCTGAACGTCGGAATTCTACGCGGATGGAAACATCAGATTCCATGAGCGAGCTGAGGGGAGGAGCGGGAGGCGGTCTGTGCGCGGCAACACGTCCAGATCTGAACTAATATCAACCGGAGATCGATCAGAGAAGTACGGTGGAAGATTCTCTCGCGCTGGGAGGGGATGCCAGTGCATATCCGTGGCACCCTAGAGGAGCCGTCCCCCATCGATGCCCCCCCCCCCCCCGCCGCTCGATGGACCACGGAAAAGCATTCCCTTAATTAATTAATTAATTGGCCTATTTTTGTAAGTCGAGTTGGTTTGCTCTATCTGTCTTCGCTGGAGCGAAATCGAAGGGAGCACCCTTACTGACGTGGCCGATGTTGACCGTACACCTAGATCTGGACGTTGATTCTGTGCGTCTTTTTTAAATTTAGATTCGACTTCTTCGAAAATGGACGGTCATGATTGTGTCCACCTCTGCCATCGGCCTTATCCTAGCTTATGGCACTGCGAGACGTACGTGCCGACTATCACGGGTTAAAAGAAGTTCGGGTATCGGCTCCCATGGTAGGTATACATGGGCCGGGCCGGTCCCAACCCATTTAATAATCCGGGTCGGGCTTTTTTGTTAACCCCCGACCGGCCCTGTCTAGCCACAGAAAGGCTGTGGTCGTCATTATTATGGGGACGGCTTGGGGAGAAGCCTACGGGCCACGACGAGCCCATCCAGACTGAGCCGGGCCGATCTTATATAGCACACAAATTCGGCCCGCTGACACCCCAAGTGGCGAGTAGAACATATTCTGCCACGTGGATATATCTGAATGGGTAGCACACAAACGATCTCACCCGCTACAGACGCCATTCCCCACCCTCGGAAGCTAGGGGCGGAATCTTCTGGTCTCCTGGGCCTCACCACCCTCCGGAACAGCACAATCCGACGGGGAGAATCCAGCGGCGGAGTTCGGCGAGGGGCGATCCGTGCCGTCGATTCGGCTGTCGCGCATCGGAGGCGGTCAGCCTAGACATAGGGAGAGCGGCAAGGATGAGAACAAGACGGGCCCCACCACAGGGTCCGTCCGCTTTCGTAGGGACCGCCACGTAGACGTTGGATCATCCAATGATGAGACAGCAGTCTTGGTTGTTTTTGTTTATTCATATATTTAAAACGAGGCTGAAACGATGCCGAAATAAATATATTTTTCCCAGCTCGGGCGGGCCAGTCCTCTGGGCTGTGATGCGTCCGGCCCATTATAACGAGCATCCACGTGGCGGTTTATTTTCTGACACATGCAACAATGCCCCGGAATAAAACTTGTTTGGACTCTTCAAGGCCCAAAGAGAATCAAAATAATTAGATAAACTGATTAGCTTCATTTATGACGTGTAAATATGATTTTTTTGGGCAGTTTTATGGTTTATCTATTGGATTAGTATATGATATTGATCTCAGCTTGAATGATGATAATTCTGATTTAGAAAATACGTTATTATTAAATATAAAATATATATATAATTCAGAAATACCCCAGACTAGTAAAAAGGTTAGACAGCTCTTGGAACCATTTATTTTGCGTTTATTACTAAAAACACACCCTTTCATCGCCATTTGTTTCCTACCTGAAACGTTTTTTAACATCAGTTACCATTGCAAAGGTTAAGAACATATTATTAAATACTCACTTTGAAACTGAATAAATAATAAATTTTGCGTGCTTTTTTGTAATAACCAAATATCACTTAGGGTTTTTCCTAAAAGCAGTAGGGGTTGGACGTTTTCCCTTAATCTATTCCATCTATGTGACGCTTGAACCGCACAATTCAAAGAAAGATGAGACTTTGTTTGGCCCAATTTACCACACCCATAAACTCTCTCCATCTCTGTCTCTTCTCCCTCTCTCTCTCTCTCTCTCTCTCTCTACTCTCTCTCCCTCTCTCTCTCTCTCCCTCCCTCTCTCCCTCTCCCTCTCTCCCTCTCCCTCTCTCTCTCTCTCTCTACTCTCTCTACTCTCTCTCTCTCTTCTCTCTCTCTCTCTCTCTCTCTCTCTCTCTCTCTCTCTCCTCTCTCTCCCTCCCTCCCTCTCTCTCTCTCCCTCCCTCTCCCTCCCTCTCTCCCTCTCTCTACTCTTCTCTCTCTCTCTCTCTCTCCCTCTCTCTCTCTCTCTCTCTCTCTCTCTCTCCTCCTCCCTCTCTCTCTTCTCTCCTCTCCCTCTCCTCTCTCTCTCTCTCTCTCTCTCTCTCTCTCCTCTCTCTCCTCTCCCTCTCTCTCCCTCCCTCCCTTCTCCCTCCTCTCTCTCTCCTCTCTCTCCCTCTCTCCCTCTCCTCTCTCCTCTCCTCTCTCTTCTCCTCTCTCTCCTCTCTCCTTCTCTCTCTCTCCTCCTATCTCCTCTCCTCTCCTCTCCTCTCTCCCCTTCTCTCCTCTATCTCCCCCTCTCCCTTCCTCTCTCTCTCTCTCCCCCCCCCCCCTCCAGAATATGCACATATAGAGCACAATAGGCCTATTTTATTCTCTCTTATTAAAGCTATTATTTTTAAGAAATCATGTCATTGTTGAGTTTTTGTCGGGTCAAATATAATTGGGCTGGTTTGGGCTGGGGAAAAATAATTATTGAAATTTACGGATTTGCCAAAGGTTCAAAATATTGGAAGATTGTCTGGCGGTCTCATGAGGAGACTCCAATAAACCCATGGGCTACGGTCCAAGGGGTTAGTCATTTGGATACAGGCCCATAACCAGACTCATGCCCAGGCCTAGTTTAGAAGATCCCCGGCCCAGACCATTTGGATGATTCCCCCAGGAGCCAGAAAGTAACTGAAAAAACTCTCCGATCGGAAACAAGGCTACGATTCTCCTCCTGTAGCTCGGAGGAGCCGGAGGCGAAGCTGGAGGGAGATGGAGCCTCGTCAATCTCATCTGGGAGGGTTTCTCCTCCTCCTGTTGGCTTCAATCTTGTCCGCCGCTGCACCTCTACTCTCGGCACACGAGTTCTCCGCCGATGGGACGGTCTTGGAGCTTGAGGAATCCAATTTTGACGCGGCGATCTCCTCCATTGATTACATCCTCGTCGACTTTTACGCTCCCTGGTGCGGGCACTGCAAGCGCCTGGCTCCCGAGGTTCGCAACTGTCTCCACCCTGTTTCTCTATGCATCTCAGACATTCTGGACGATGTGGTGTCATTTGTGCTCTGCGGTGTCCTATTCATGTCAATCTGTATCTCTTCGGTCACGTGGCTTCCAAGTTATTTGAAAGCTGTGTATTTTAGTATTAGGTTTCATGCGACAAGTTTCTTTTATTTCTGTCTGTGCTGGCTGAAACCTTTTTGATTGATGCTGTTATCCCATGTCATATCCGCCATAGAGGAGAACTGATCAGTAATTTAGAATCTAAGATCACGTTGGGTATGGAATCCACAATGCAAAGAAAATAGTTAGATTGTTGGCTATAAACTGTAGCGAGTTGATTATGATTATCAAAGAGTTTGTCAGATGCATCCATTTTAAGCCGTAGAGGAGTCACTGATGGAGGTGACAAATCAAAAACCAGAAAGTGGACTTTCGAGAGGCTGAGGCTGAGGCTGTGGGGAGCTTGTTTAGGTCTACTCACCATTCCTCTATGACAGAAAATTGACTCGACAAATCTTCTTCTTTGGTCTTTTCCCCATATTTTCTCCTGTCACTTTGCAACTACGAAATAGATGTTCAACTTTTTCTTTTTTTCCAAACATGTTTTGAACTATTCATGTTCCTATAAATTGGTGGTGCCTGAATGCAATAGAAATATCATCAGTAGTCCATCTGTCAAACAACCGGTGACAACCATTTACAGTAGAGGAATGGTGAGTAGAGGTGGATGTGTTGAAACATTCTAACATCAGCTTTACTCATTTGTTGAAAGTTTGGTGGTGCCTGTGTTTGTATGATTTGCTTAAATATTCAAAACTGTCAGATTGTGATCCAAATGCTTCATGCATTTACAGTTTCGATATTGTTTCCATCCTTCCCCTCCTTGTAAATGCAGTATAGTTGTTTCAGTTCATGCGCACATGCATACAAACTTGTTTTTTTTTTTTTAATTCTTCCTTTTCCTTATGGTAAAATGCTTTTCCCGAACTTTGAGATGAGTGCCTGATTGTATGTAGCCTGATATAATTATTTTTTATTTTGCTACTGGGCTATTTTTAAAGCTTTCTTGTTACAAATTTTTCATATTCTATTCTTCTTTTTTAGACTTTACTCGAGAGACTGAGACATCAGCATTAGTGCAGAACCTTTATGTATAGTCAAGTTTCCCCTATGTATCTTGCATTGCTATCATAAGGTTAATTACGCAGGATTTTTGATAATGATGATGATGATGGCAGCAGTGGAGCCAGGCTATGTTAATTGATGTAGTGTGTTGAAGATCTTGCCTTTAAAGAATTGACATATTGTTATTTACTGCCAGGTGGTGGGTATACAATGGCTCTCTTGTAATAGAATTTTTGGTACGTACTTATCATATCTTGTCTGTTGAAGGAAATTAGGACGGTTGGAATAGGTAATAGAATATTAATTAAGATGTTTACTAGAATATGGTGCTAGTATGGAAACTTGACGGATTTTACTTAATAAGAATGCTTAAAACCCCTTTTTCTAGCTCTTTAATTTATGGCTTCTCGCTGGTGTCATGACAGAAATGTGATTGTTGATAGCCATAGAACCTCCTCCCAAGAAAGGAAAATTAAACTTTCATTTTCACACGAAACCTATTTTGGCGGTCATTTAATGTCAAGTTAAAAATTGTCCCTTCGGGGACATCCGATAAAATTGGAACGATACAGAGAGGATTAGCATGGCCCCTGCGCAAGGATGACACTCACAAATCGAGAAATGGTTCAAGATATATATACTCCACTCTGAAATAACCCTATCAATACTGTAACTTTTCCCAACCAAAAAAATGTAACACTATCTGATATTTGACTCTGTATTTTTGGTTTTGTTCATTGTCAGTACTGACATCCAAAGGGAAATCATTTCACATACTGTTTTCTACCACTGTTCTGTGCTTTGGATCTTTAGTTTCCAAAATTCAGGCAAGGAAGCAAAAGGTCTTGGCATAGATGTGCGGATGAAATATGAAAAATATGAGGGCTCAAGTACGTGTTGCCTGTGCACGTGTGTGTGTCTGTCTGCTCTCCTACTCATGTATATAGAATAATTTTAATAAATTAAACATGCCCAACTGAGAAAGTTTTTACCTTGTAGTACATGTCTGGAATGTGTTGACAGGTTTGAAAATTTCTCATCATTCGTATGTTGTATCAGATGTCGATGGATTTGATTTTATTGGTATGGTTGGTTTGAAATAGAAGTATGGTTATTGCTGTCTTGTTATTTACAATTCTTTAAGGATTCCCAACCGAGTTTCCTCTTATTCTAAAACTTCTTTGGTTCATGCGTGATAAAGCATCCTGATGATGCCTTTTATTTGTTGTTTGCAGTTGGATGCTGCTGCGCCCCTACTCGCTCAGTTGGATCACCCCATTGTGATTGCCAAAATAAATGCTGATAAATATTCCAAACTTGCTTCTAAATATGAAATTGAGTATGTGGACATTTATTTGATTTCCACCTTAATTTTACTTGTTATTATTTATTATAGTAGTAAATATTTTTAATGGATGGCTTCCGCATGTGATTTTTCCCTTAGGAGTTATTATTTACTCTTAAGCATGGAAATATGATTTTGGACAACAAAACTGAAAAATGATTTTTCTCCTCTTTTGTTGTAGCGGGTTTCCCACATTGAAGGTTTTTATTCATGGCATCCCAACTGATTACTCTGGTCCAAGGAGACATGATTTGCTTGTTAGATATTTGAGAAAGTTTGCTGCGCCTGATGTGGTTATACTTGAATCAGATTCTGGCATTCATGATTTTGTTGAGTCTGCTGGAACAAGTTTTCCGGTATTCATCGGCTTTGACTTGAATCAGTCTGTAATATATGAATTAGCGAAGAAATACAAGAAAAAAGCCTGGTTTTCTGTAGCAAAAGATTTCTCTGAAGATGTTATGGTAAGATACGACTTTGACAAGGTTCCTGCATTGGTCTCTCTTCACCCCAAGTATAATCAGCAAAGCGTCTTTTATGGCCCTTTCGATGGTACGTTTGGAACAAGAAATGGCAGTCTTTTATCTGCTTTAGTCTACAGATTTTGTATTGATGTTCTGTTCTTGTATAAGTTCGATAGGCGAGTACACTATTATGCCATATAGAAAATTGTGTGCTGTAAGACATTCATGAACACATTGAATATAGCGAACAAATGATGATGATCATTACTCTACAGAAAAAAACGAAGGTAAAGAAGGAACTGGGTAAAGGTTTTGTGTGTATTTTGCCAAAAATATGGAGAGTTGAAAGCATGTAATTCTGCGAAGATGTTCTTGGCTTAAATTTGGTTAATGTGAAAACGAGAATCCGCGTTATGCATATTTATCCTCATAAACATGCTTTTATTTTTTTGGCACGTACAATAGTGCGCTGGAATCAATCTGCTGTTAGTTGCCGAATAAAATGGAACAAATATGAAACACCAAGTTACTTATTTGGCAAATTAAAAGCTGAAATACTATATAAATGTCTTCATTGAAATGGCTAGGATTTTTTTCTTCTTCTGAAAATCATGTGTGTACTTGACGTGATTATTTCTGCATTCAATCCTGCATTCGGAGGATTTTACTAGAGCCATCTGGCTGGAGTAAGTTTTGCTACTCGATGTCTGGTTGTGGACGTCACATCCAATACTGTTTACATCTCATGATGTCCCACATTCATCTCTGGACTCCATTTATGCCCTGGGTATGGGGATGGCTGGCGGATTAACAAGTTAACTCTTCCATAGCTGATCATGTTGATAAACCACACACTCTGCCCCGTCTCCTCCTCGGGGCGGGGGGACAGTGGATCTCATTCTCCTCTTTCTTGAGGAGGACAGATTCATGGAGAGTCCATTGCGATGGCCTCTTGCCTGCTGAAACATGCAAAAGCTGAATGTCTAATCAGATGGGTCATTTATTTGCTTGGCCCATATGATCTCCGCCATGCCACTTATGGAAAGTGTTGACATGTGGTTCTCTTGGAATGTGCAGGAGATTTTTTGGAGGATTATATTAAGCAGAATCAGCTGCCTCTGGTCGTTCCTATAAACTTTGAGACATTGAAGCAAATGGGTGATGACAAGCGAAGAATTGTAGTGACATTTTTGGAAGATGACGTGGGTGAGAATTCACAGAAACTTGTGAAGATCTTGAAGTCTGCTGCATCTGCGAATCGCGACCTAGTGTTTGCATATGTTGGAGTCAAGCAGTGGGAAGACTTCACAGAAACATTTGGCATCAACAAGAAATCGGAGCTTCCAAAGATGCTCATCTGGGACGGAAATGAAGAGTACCATGTGGTGAGGAACATCTCTTTTTTGTGGCATAACATGTGCTATTTTCTTGTCTATGAAATATCATATTACATATGTATATACACATAACATACGGATAGATTACCTTCTTAGAACAATTTCCCTGAACATTTTGTCAACATTTATGGGATTAAATCTCTCTTTGTTCCCTTTCTCTTGTAGTGTATTCTTCTGAAGAGAAATCCATCCCTTCATTGCTGACTTCAATTTCACTTCTGGCTTGCAGTCTGATAGCTAAACTCATGTGGTAATTTGGAAGACCTTTTTTTTTTTTTTTGTTTTTTTTTTTGGAGATCGTCCGGGAGTGTATTAAACATGACGATCTTTGTAGATAGCGAATGATCCCTGGTAGAGAGAACAAGAACTACTGGGTGGAATTTATTTGCCATAAATGGAGTCCCTTTATAAATTCACATAATAGTGTCACACCATATCCGAGATTATCCCTCACTATCTTTATATCATCACTCATAGAAAAACATCAGATGACATACATTCAATCTTGCATCATTTTTTTGAGAGAGGCATCTTTTTTTTTTTCTGACGGGATCATTTCCGCAGGTTGAGGGTTTAGAGAGTCTTAAGGGCGATCTGGACCAGGGTTCTCAAGTAAGCCAGTTCCTCGAGGCATACAGAGAAGGGAGAACCATTCGGAAGAGGGTCAGCGGCCCTTCACTGATGGGCTTCATCAATTCACTCATCACCATCAGGACCGTATATCTCATCGTGTTCATCGTCGCTGTGATCATGGTCATCCAATATGTCACCAGGTCAGACGACGATGATGGTGCTCAACTAGGAAGCAGCAGCAGCAGCTCCACTGCTGCCAGTAGCTCCGTTTCTGAGCAGACCAGGCAGGAAGAGTACCAGCCTGGGGACAAGGAGGACTGAAAAGGGGAGGAGTTTTTCTTATAAGGCAAGGACATATATGATGATGAGATTATAGCAAGGAACTCTGTGGTAGACTTTTTTTTCTATTTATATGTACAAGATTCTACAAAACTTTTGGTCTTATCCATTGACTAGCTGTCAACATCTTCTCAGAAATATCATATTGATCTTGAGCAGATGGTATTGTGAAGCACCTGAGATTATGCTTGCTTTCTGTGGGAAGGGAGCTGTTGCTATTTATATGTAGCCCATGAAGATGCAACTTTCCAGATGTCGATATTTTCTTGCAATTATGATAATTTATGGCCTGATGATCTTAGATTTATTATGGGTTTCCGATTCGGGGTAAGTAGAGAGCCTCATCTTCTGATTCGCCGGAGATCACATAGATCTTAATTTAGGGGCATCAAGATGTTGGTTTCCACAAAACTTTGGTCATATTTAATTCCGAAATGCTGATATTTCAAATGAATATGGTAAGCCCCAATATAGATTAAAAAATCAATAAAACACTTGCCAACATATTTACTGAAATGAAACAAACATGGAATAAATATATATATTAATATTTATAATTCATCTTTTATAAAAAGGACTTGATCCAACAAGATCAGCTTGGAGAACTCGCCCGGGCCAGAAGCTAGAGATCGAAGAACACTTTGATTCTAATTTCGTAACAGTGAAACAAATAACAGCATTGGATTATTATTTTCTGGGGGCAGCGGAGGGGTTTAATGGAGTTTTTTTTTTTTTTTTTTGACGGCCCTGCTCTCCTACACTCTTCCATAATCCTCAAAAGTAAAATAAAAATACAGGGTGGGGTCGGAGGGAAAATCCGAGGGCTTCCAGCCAGAAAAGAATACTCGGGAAGAGCCGACGGCTGTCAGGGCTACGAGGCAGCATCCAGCCCTTCCAGCAGTCGCAGCCGCTGCTGGAGGTCGATCACCTGCTGACGTTGCTCCGGAGGGAGGAGGCTCAGCTGCTCTGCCGTTAGGGACTTCACTTGCTCCAGGAGAACCTTGTGCATGTCCTGCGGAAGCTGCGAGCAGAACAGTGGAAATTTCCCGTTTAATGAGTTCCCTCAAATAGTAATAAGCAGGGTGAACATTGGATTTTTTTTCAGAGATTACAAGGAATATTTTCAAAGGTATTAGCAGCTGAAAACAGACGACCCAGAAGGTGAGCAAGAATGGTAAGTTTGTAGAGTTTCCTGGTCTGCTAAATTTTATTTTATTTTTTTTGCAACTTTTCAAGAGATGAAAATAAAATTTTATAAGAAAATCCTCAAAAGTAGCCATGATTCAGAACTCCCCAGATGAAGATAATGTTAAGATTCATTAGCAAGAAAAAAAAAAAAAAACGATTTGGTGGGTAAATCAAGTCACCTGAAGAGCCTGTTTATCAGGCTGCTGTGTCCCATCAGCTCCGATCATTTGACTGGCGGCTGGCAGGCCAGTATCAGCTGCTTGGGCAAGACCACCCCTAGTTCTAAAAGCAGCACCGCCGCCGGCTTGTGGAGCGCTGGTTACTTCCTCCAACTTCAGGCGCTTTGAAGGATGATCTCCGTCTTGAGCCATGCGTGCCTGAGAACCCCACGCTGAGTCGTAGCTAAGTGAGGCATAGGCCCCATGTTCTCCGGGAATATGTGCCGATGGAATTCGCTGCTTTGAAATGTTATCAGATCAATAACTTTGGAAAAAAAGTAGAAATAATACTGCCAATCATACAAAAACTATAAGCAAGGGTATCACTAGGGTCGGAAGAAACATATTCCTTGGAAGGCGAGAGAACCTGGGTCGATGGAAGGCGTCCCGAGAGAGGCTGTTGAATGCTGATATTTGAATGGATCCCTCCTGCTGTAGGTGCAATGGGTCTGTCTTGCTGCAGAGAAGGGGTTTGTATCTGTTGAAGCAATCCCTTGGACGTCACCACGGAGGTCAGCGGAGAGACGGATAACCCTCCGAGCGGCTGAGAAAACGCTGGGACCCCAGGTTTTCCTAGAAGCACGGCTTGTGATAGATGTTGAGCCTGGGCCGACGGCAGATGCTGAAGCTGAGGTTGCACAGGGATCAGATGGCTCTGTGCCAGGCCGGAGACCTGACCGTCCGGCAGCTTGGCCAGAATTCCAGGCTGCGTCACAGATTGCCCATGAAAAGGCGGAATGATGGGTTTCTGGGCTTCGAGACCATCCAGAGATGGCTGGCGAAGATTTGGCATCTGCAGCTGCAGAGGAATAAAGAATCAAGAACTTAGTCTGGTTTAGACATGTCTGATTTCCGGATGTATTTCTAGCGTTTAAGGTGAAGAGAGGACCCACCATTTGTGGCGTCACCATGTTAAGCATTATCTGGGCCTGCATGAACAAGAGAGATGAGAATCTACGTTTAGTTCAACAGATTATTCGAGTGTACACATTAAAACCAGTCTTTGCGCCATTGTGCCATACTTTTTCCATCAAATTCAGTGGAAGACATGTAGAAACTGATGGCACGTTTTTTCAAAACCCTTCTTAGATTTGCCACATTTCATTCGTTGCCTCTCTATCCAACTTGAGGGCACGGGCTATCACTGGTAGCTAGATGTCCACATCGTCATCTAGAACCACTCATGTGGGTTCAATGGCCATCATTTCTTTTGCAAACTTGGATACAAGTTTCGAAATTCGAAATTCTATACAATGCATACCCCCTCTCCCCCAAAGAAAGAAAAAGCCTTCTACAGAATGAAATCATTCTCTTTGGTCCATGCTAAACCAAATTTCGAAATTCATGATGCATGATCACATCGTAATCACCCAGTTGTCACATATCTCTGAACTTAATCTTTCAAGGAAGTGACCTTATCTTCTCACAAATCTTGATATGTTCTAAATATCCAATAAACCATATTCCGACTAGGTTTGACTTGGCCCTATTCATCGGATATGGCTCAGTTTCTGAGCTGCGTTGGAATCTATAATGTCGGAACATGTTGGAACAACATTCCCCCCACCCAAAAAGAATAAACGTCACAAATTACCTGGAAGAGAGCCTTTGGCAACTGCAAACTACTTTGCAACAGTTGTCGGGCCAATGGCCCATTCTGTGTAGCTAAAGCCTGAAAACAAATAAATTTATAAATATTGATTATATGTCGTGAGGTATGATGCAAAAAAGTTCCTATAAGAGGTGGAAGGCAGAAAACAGATGTATGTTACCTTCATTTCAGTCATGACCTGGGACAGTTGATGTCTAGATATTTTAGCCAAATAGTGAGTCAGAGGATCAGCCCCAGACGGACCTTGTGGACCACTAGAGGACATCCCACTAGTCTGGGCTTCACCCAGCGCTTTGGCCATGGCTGAAGCAGCACTGGCCGCTAACTGCTGACCAATTGGTTGATGAAGAGATGAATCTCCAAGGATTGAGGGAGCACCTGCTCGTAAGGACGTTTAATTATTTTATTATATTCCTACCATGTAACCCAACTAGATAGGAAACAAAAGTGTCCATATAAAAGATGGAAAATTAGAGACACTGAGGAGAAAAGAGGGCGACCTGTGCTTGATGCCAGTCCTGGCCCTCCACGACCCTGATGAACAAAATTTTATGCATAAACAGCTTAGGTAACTTGTAAATATAGCTGTTTGTTTCATACATTCACAAGACTTAGCCTATCTACCTGAACCTAATGCAAGTGTACGGCAAAGAAAAGTGTTAAAAACATGCATGGATCGACAGTCAACTCACCTATGGACATATTTTATGAATACAAAAGACATATGATTAGAACAGGAAAGCGTATATGATTAAAGTACATTTTCAATGTACTTTAAAAGACCAAGTGAAGATTTTGCAACAGTTCCTAAGACACAGAATGGCAACGTGTGGAATTTGCAGGTAAGGCAACTAGCATTTCACTGGTGCAAAGAAAGATTGTATTCCAATACTAAATTTTGTGACTAAATTGAGCTGACTAAGCAAGTTAAAACTGACTCGCTTGTTCGTTCATTGCTGGGGCAAAAGATAGAACGGTTCACGGTAAATTCTATCGGGAAAATAGACATACCAAATTTCAAACTGTATTTTTCTGAAATAAAATTATACCTGCTCTCTGCCTCGGTCAGTACTTTTATCATTCTCGGCGAAATCAACTCGTAATTGACGGCCATTTATTTCATAACCATGTAGATTGCGACGAGCACTCAAAGCTGTCTCTTCATCCTTGTATTCACAAAATCCATAACCTTTGGGCTTTCCTGTTTCCCTGTCGAGCACTAGCCTGCAATATATGTTGGCTCATATATATTAGCTATTTATTTGATTGACAGCAAATTATTTGAAGATTTTCAATATATGAAAGAAAAGTCTGATGCTATAGTGACACCCTGATGGTGATAAAGGGGACGTTATAGCCAGAAATATATGCAAGAAGAAGATATTATAAAAAAGATGCGTTTTCTATCAATTAGTTATTCCATATCAAAAGAATCTTCGAAAAAGCAACCAACGCATCAATAGTGTCATGCTGAAATGAATATAAGGTTGTAATTAGCCCAGGCCAACCAGGAGGCCAGCCAGGCTCGACACTCTTCTGCTCAGACTTGGGACCAAATG
Organism: Spirodela intermedia; assembly: GCA_902729315.2. Lineage (NCBI taxonomy): Eukaryota > Viridiplantae > Streptophyta > Magnoliopsida > Alismatales > Araceae > Spirodela > Spirodela intermedia. The sequence continues at coordinate 5,682,222 of LR746274.1, read as the reverse complement.
CAGAGGAGAACTGAATTTCACAAAGATTGACGAGGCCCAGGAAAGATAAAGGCTGAACTCTGGCATCACCAGGCCTAATCGTACTCAATTACCCACCCCTCCACGAGGCACGTCCCACCACCGTTCCAAGTTTTTCAAAGGTCCATACTCCCTCCTCTCCGTGATGGCAGTCTGTGACTTCTTCCAGCTACATGGTAAACTCAGGCCATGCTCACAACAGGTGGGCCGTATCCAAGCATCCACAAGCTCAGCCTGGGTCTATATCCTTGCCTCCATGACCGTGTTAACATGCTGTAATTTCCCAAAAGACAATAACTTCCTTCTGTAGGATATCAAATGATACATGCAGGAGACGGAGATGGGTCTCATTTCCCACCTTCCCATACTGACCTTCTTGGTTTTCCCTGGCAGAGGCCCAGTAGCAGTTTTTTTAGACTAGGAATTATAGTGTGGATTCGTGGGATGGACGCTTCTAGTCAGATATCCCATGGTATTACCGAGTTTCTGTTAAATAAAATCGTAGGCTTATAATTTCACGTGACTAACTTTCCTGTAATATTTTCAGGAATTCTTGCGCTGAGGACTTGGTGTTCAAAACAAAATACTTGTATCTGTAACCAACGGAACAACGACTAAGATCCGGCCTCTTTATGACTTGCAGCCGCTCTACATCGTTCCTAAATATACTGCACAGTTTATCATGCCACTAAATCATATCTGTAATATACATCGTTCCCTGATAATCTGCCAACTTCTGGGATTTCATCTTTAAAGACCCAATCACCCCAATACCAAACTTCCAACTCACACCTGATACGCGTAGTTACTAAATCTGCCGTGCAGTTCATGGTAGGAATCATTTGTATTCGAGGAGATTTGAGAATCTAATTTTTACAGACGGAAGCCCATTCCTGTACCATTTCCTGCTAATTTGTCATTTGCGAAGAGATCCTCTCCGAAGACTCATTTTGCCCCCAATAACTTCGCCTCCTTTTCATTCGCTGAAAACTTCACCAATCCCTACACTCCTGATACACTATAGAAGCACACCCCCCACGAAAACTTGAAGCTGAGAAATATCAAACAATAAGAGCAGGCATCGGAGGTGGAAAATCCCTAGGGTTTTTTTAAGACTGTCTTACCTGAACGAGACGACTGGGCCAACCTCCTCGCAGATTTGCATAAGCTGCTCCTCGGTGGCGTCGTACGGAATATTCCCGACTGCCCAACAACACCAACCACGTCAGTCATCGCCATAGGAGAAATCCCTCGACTGGAAGGAAGCAAATACAAGGAAACCGACTCTCCCACTCCCGAAATGACGTTCGCGAAGAATCGAGGATACTGACCGAAAACGCAGCGGCGCTGGGAAGAGCTGGATGCCATGTCATATCAGCGATCCCCGCCCGATCTTCCTCCTCCCGCAGCTTCCGCGTCTCCAGCAAATCTCACGGCAGCGACGGCCGCGGGGCCGTAGCATCATCCCAAACGAAATTTACCAGGATTAGGGGTTCCAGTCCACCGATTCCGAATCAAGTCCCCTCCCCCACCTTCCACCCCCCCTCCCCCACTCGTCGTTGCAGGGAGAGACAGGCACAGGGGTTCGCGGCGGCGGCAGAGCTTCCGGCGGCGGAGCTACGGAGCGTCAACGAACCCAGAGACAGACGACTACTTCCCTCAAGGACTGGTAAGAGCTTTTAAGATTTTGCTAATAAACTCTTATAATAAATTAAATCGATTTCCTACAATTACTATTTAAAAAAAATCATGAATTTAAAATTATTATATCGTCTTAAGAAAAAAACGAGAAAAAAAAATCAACTGATGAAGGAAATTACTATCATTCAAATAATATCTAGTTGGTATCTGATTTTTGTTTTGATTAATTCCAAATAATTGTCTAATGACCGTATGGCATTTAGCAGACTATTAGAGCAACTAAATTTAAAATTTAAAATTTCATGAAATATATAACTTTTATGTTCGAATTTATTTAAATTATTTTGGTAAATTTATGAAAAATATGTATTTAATTCTGAACCTCTGTAAGAATTAGCTCAGCATGATTAGTGTGAAAATAAGATAACTTGAATGCCTAAAGATGTATTAGAATTTTAATAACAATTGAGTTATCGTGTTTTATATATCATCAATTGAGCTAGCAAGAGGAGGCTACGAGCGTTTCACCATATCTTACGTGGAAAAACTAATTCATATTAAAAAACCTAAGATTATTCGGCCTAGATGACTCTCGGAAACCTAAATATTTTAAGCTTTTATTTAAAATAAAATATTTTTGATATTGTAAATGTGCCAGCCATCAGATTGTGATTGTAAGGATCAGATAGTGCATGAAGTCTATTCCAATTCTTTTTTATAGAGACAGAAGGAGAGGGAGAGAGAGAGAGAGGGAGAGAGAGGGAGAGAGGGAGAGAGAGAGAGAGGGAGAGAGGGAGAGAGGGAGAGAGAGAGCGAGAGGGGGAGAGAGAGGGAGGGAGAGAGGGAGAGAGGGAGAGAGGGAGAGAGAGGGGGGGGGCAACTATCGAATAAGATGGGTCTAAATTATGTTTCTGGGTTCAATTTCAAGGCCCAAGACCAGCAAGAAGAACATTTTGATATTCCCGGGGTGGAAGTTGCAGACACGTTCCAGAGGGTAGCCAATTGCGTTCTGGACAGTAATTACTGCCACGTGTCGCGCTGACCAACTGCGTGGGGTCCATACTGGTCCCGTCCCTTCTATGGAGGTAGACGCCAAAGCATTTCCAATGCACACCAAACAAACCTCGTATGCATCATACAAGGCTCCCAATCGATATGGCCCAGCGAGAGAGAGAGAGAGAGAGAGAGAGAGAGAGAGAGATCTATTCCTGTTTTTGGGCTTAATTTTAAGGGCCTAATCATTTTTCTTGGGCTTCATTTGAAGGCCCAAGACCCAAAAAGAAGATGATTGCGTTCGGTGAGTGCCACGTGGTGCGTTGACCAACTGCGCGAATCCCATGCTGGTCCCCGGCCCCATGGAGATAAGATACCAAAAGCGTATTCAGTGCACACCAAACTATGTAAAATAGACCCGTAGTACATCATACAAGGCTCCCGTCGATATGGCTCTGAGAGAGAGCGAGTGAGAAAGAGAGAGAGAGAGAGAGTATTTATTAGGGGCGGGGGGGGGGTCGCCGTCGGACAGGAAGGCTCTCCCTCAGAATAAATAAGAAGAGGAAGCAACACCAGGGAGTCCCGACAGCCGCGAGTCAACTTCCCCGACAAGGACAGAAGAGGAAATTAATCTGTAGTTCCAACCGGAGTTTCAGCAGCAAAAAGGGAAGACCATCCGCAAGGGGAAAGCATCTCCTCGCGAAGGCCCCAGTTGTGTGGAGCACATGTTGGCCCAGCGCCAGGATCCTGCCATGTGTGCTGTCGTCCTTGGATGATCCAGAAGAGACGGCCTCATTCCGGAAGATTGATTGACTTCCTCCAATAATCAAAAGGAATCAGGAGGCGTCGGGGAGCCGTATATTTGTGTCTAGATAGAGAAAGCAGAAGCAGGGTTGAATTCTTACGCAGGGAGAGGGAGACATTGGAGCCGGAGGGAGGAGAAGAAGAGGTGATGCTGCTGCTGGATTTCGCCCTCTGGATCATCCCTTTCACGCTCATCGTCGCGCCATTGAGGAGGTTCACGTCTCTACTCGCCCAGTTCCAGCAGATTCATGAGAATATGCGCAGCCCCCGCCACGGGATTCCCAGTTTCTGGAGCCTTCTGGCGAGGTCTCACCTGTGAATCGCCACCTTCGACCGGCGTCTTGAATCTTTTCCTGTAAGGATGATTTCTCTCTCTGAGAAAATTGATTCGAATTCAATCACGCGGGATAGCATCATTCATCTGAAAATTTGGTTTTTTTTCTCCTCCAGGTTCAGGAAAACGATTACCTCTGTGAATCGAATTCATATGGAAGAGCTCGTCTCAAGAGCTCGGACATGGGAAACTCTGCCGCCGGCTCTTCCTCCCGTGATGTTTATATGAGCATTCTCCGGTACTCCGCCCAAACTGTACAAGGAAAATAATCAAAGGCAGAGGAGTCTTCTGTGTATAAGAAAAAAATAGAAATCGTACAGTGTTTTGTGTGTATAAGTTTCCGGAAGGAGAAATGTTCTTGTAATTGCCACAATGTGAACATCGATCGTTTCCATTTCTGTCCAATTTAAATATTTCATATATAAACTCACGCAGTGTTCGATCATGCTATAAGATCAGAGGCCCAAGCTCTTATGCCGCACGTATTTCATTCCACAATTCTCATGAAACTTTCTTTTCCGCCGCTCTCTGATCGACATCGACAGTGAGATCATCAAAGAAGGGAGATTATATGATATTCACCAAGCTATTTCAGTCTCGTCATGCACTGGAAATCATATAATATAATTTTACCGCTATCTTTGTCATTTATTTAAAATCAATAATCAACACACCATAGGAGGTGGATCGATGCGCACCAGGAAAATAAGTTGAGTCGAGAAAGAGATAGATCCAGATCAAGGTAGACGACTTCCTAACCGAAGAAGAAACCGCAAGAAACTGTAGAACGAGGCAGAGAATATTACCACCGGCCGAGCCGAAATAGAACTTGTCAAGGAAGCTAATCTCCGCCGTGGACAATGGTGGCACCGCCGACGATCCACCGGGGCTGCGATGAGCGCCTGATCCCCCGCGTAAGCCGGGAGCCATCTCCGTTGAGTTCCCGCGGTCGTCTCGCCGGATACCTTGCTCCGGATCAGCAGCAGTAGCATCAAAGACGAAGGGGTAATAAACTGTAGGAGAGCACAATGCCATCCCACGTGGCATCAGGCTATAGGCTACTCTATGCCTCGCAGATCCCAGTTAGACGATCAATATGGGCCGGGCCATATGGCCATAGGCCCGACGACTGTAAACAATTAGCCCGGCCCGGGGCTCACTACCCTGCGGAGGAGAATGTGTCTTCGCCGCCTGCCGTCTTCTCTTTCAGAGAGTAACCAGTGGCGATTTTGGAGATGGAGATCGCTCCGGCTCCTCCGCCGGTCGCCGGAGCGGCGGCGGCGGTGGATCGGCTCCCCGAGCACATCTGGGAGAAGATCTTCTCGCTCCTTCCCGTGTCCTCGCTCGTCGTGTCGAGAAGCGTATGCCGAGGATGGAACCGCGCCATTCGTTCGGAGACCTTCTCCTCGTTCTACATTGCCGCCACGCCGGCCCGCGGCGACCAGATCGACGACGTGTTCTTCCTCCTCTTCGCCGATCTGGAGAGCTCTGCTCCTTTCGCTGCGGCCTACCAACCGTCGCTCGACCGCTGGGTGCCGCTCCCTCTTTCTCGGTTCCCCCGCGGCGGCTTCAGCTGTGGCCTCCGTCGCGTTCACGCCTCTGGAGGGGCACTGGTCCTCGCGGAGGAGGACGAGACATCCCTGTTGGTCTGTGATCTCTTCTCGGGGAGGGCCTGGGAGATCGCCCCCATGATCTCGTCGCATGGACAGAGCTACGCCTTAGGGCTCATAGATGAGGGCGCCTCGGAGTACCAGATCGTTGCTGTGGCGACGATAGATCGTGTCTTCTCCCAGGTGTTCAAATCGACGATCGGCGCATGGAGCTTCAAGGGCCAGTTCTGGGGGCAATTTGCTGTTCTAGGTAATTCCGCTTACCTCGACGGAATTCTGTACAGCTTAAGCCGCGCGCCTGATCATCTCCTGGCATTCGATCCACAATCTGGAGACTGGACCGTCGTTGATGTGGCGATGCCATCTTCTCGCATCGTTTGTTCCCATATCTTGGTCCATGGGGGTTCCCTTTTCTTGACAGCGGGGGTGGAAGAGGCTGGCGATATAAGTAAGATTGTTATATGGGAGCTCAATGTGGGGGAAAAGAGTTGGAAGGTGTTCGGATCCATGCCTGAGGAGCTGCTTCAGGAATTTCGTGGTCATCGGATGAACCATTTCTACATAATCGATCGAAGGGGCTTGGTCTGTTTCTGCAACACGTCGTCCTATCTTCCTCTGATGTGCGACCTGAGGAGGATGCAGTGGTGGTGGCCGCGGCATTGCCCTTTCAAGATCCCCATGAATGTGCAGACTTGGTTTGGGCACGCATTGGAGCCTCAGATTGGAGTTCCAAGGTGACTGAATGATGCTCATGAGGCAACGTCTACTTCTATTTTTTAGGAATCTCAGTGATAAAGACCTCTCTATGAGTCTAAACTGCTGGTCCATCGGAGCTGAACATGGGAAATTTTGGGTGACTGATTATGCTCATCAGGTCATTGTTGCTCTTGTACAGATCACGCCATTGTTCTTCCTTCAGGGTCCATTATCACTGATTCTATGTAGATATTCCACTGTGAAAAGCTTGCTTCTCCTCTACTATATATGTTGCCCTTGTGTTCATTCTGCACAAAGAAATTGGCGATTCCTCTATGCCATATACGTGCTCGAACGAATCATATCTCCCAATCTCTCCATTTCACTGTGTCACAATATATTCGCTAAAGGTTGATTTCATTACTCTCCATTCATAATTATTTACCTGCTAATATCCGTAAATTCTGTTATATTTTAAACTCTGGTTACCATTTTTTTCCTGCAGAACAGGGACTCTTGTTAAACATGAAGTTTTTAGACAACGAATAGCCAAGGAATTGAAAGTTTTTGAATTTCTGAATGCTAGATTTTTTTTTTCTTTATTTTTTGACCTTAATCTTTGAACTTATCACCTATTTAGGGCTTTTCTTGCAATATTTTCTGATGTTTAATCATATTCTTTCTCAAGTTTCTTTTTTATGATCGACCAGTATTAAAAAAAAATACAACAACCTCAGATTGCACTAGTTCTTCCTCAACATGTAAATGCTTTGCCTGCCAAAATGGTACCAAATGGGGAGGTAGCTGTTGAGACGGCAGTTACACCACACTGTGAATTAATAAATTACTAAAACAGATAAAAGGTGAAAGAATCTTCAAAGTTGTCAGATGTGGAACTTATGCTATTTCAGCTTATCAGATGATAAAGGATAGGTAGGTCGAAGCTGACATTCTCCTCCTCCATAGCAGCCCACCTCTTCTTCGATGGAGGGTATAGAGAGCAAGCAGCTCCTGATTCTTGAGCAGATTCTTGATCCCAGGTCAGGACCATGGAGTCTGAAACATGCCCAGAATGGAAAAAGAGTCACAAGCATGAGCTCCCGAATTTGATTATTATTTACCACTTTGGAAGCTGATGGTGATCTCTTTGCAATGGATCCATTTGTTAAATATAAGAATAAATTATTGCCTTCCCCAAGAAGACGCCTTGAATAATCCTATCTATTATTTATCTTGCGGGTTAGTTGTTGAAGACTTGATGAACTTTTCTTAGTTTTTATTGATTATTTTTGATGCAAACTTTGGTTAATCCACGTTTCCCATCAGGGACTGTGATCGGCAGAATATCTTGCCAAAGTCATCTGCAAAATAATGGAAAAAAAATTCTTGGACTCGTTCATATAATATATAAGAAATCTGTAGAAAAATATGAGCAACAAGTGGAGAAAATCCCATATTTTTTCAGTCACTAAAAATACAACAAGAAAGATTAGGTCATTTTCCTTGGTAAATTCCTAAATTAAGAAAAGAGACATTAACATGAAAATAAAAAGACGAATGAAACGTTGATGAAGAAATAATATAAATCTAGATTATATAATAGATGTCAGTACGAGATATCAGTCACTAACATGGTTATGCATTAGAGAGACATTATATAGTGAGGTGCAATGACACTCTTTTGTATTTGAAGATGCAAAAGTAAGGAATAAATTATTCTGATCATTTTCTCTAATAATATTTACTAGTTCCTTTTTCTTATCTCAACAATTTGTTTCAATATGTCGATACTATTACATGTTAGCTTGGAAGTCACTCACTTTATTTGTGTTGCTCATAATGAAACTCAATTAAGTTTCTTTAGTTTGCCTTTGTTGTCCCCAACTTTCTTAATCATTATATTCTAATGATCACATTGACACTACTCAATTGAAGACATAATTAGTTTTATATTATTATCAATCCTTGGATTTCCATAATTACTCTATTATAAATCCTCTATTTGCCAAATCATTACCCATCATCATTATATAATTTCTTATTGCCACTAATGATCATTAAAATTGGTTTGCTTATTTAGTTGTAATTAAATTATGATGTCTCATAATCTATTATGATTGTCACATTTTGATTTTTTCATTCTTTGTTAGCTTCATATAAATGAGTTTTGTTAACCCCAACACCAATTTGATTGATACCATAATACTTTATCGTATTCTTACCTTTATTCATCTCTCTTTGACTTTATTTCAAACATTAAGGTTCACCTTATCTAAATTGATAAGTGCATTTTGGTTATCGTCTTGTACTAAAATAATTTGTAGCTCTCTTTTATAAATGTGGCATGAACTATATTTATCATCATAGAAAAGAACATACTCATTTTGCTCTCTTTGTTTGGATTTCTGCTTTTGTCAAATTAGACCTTAGTTTGATGATTTTTATGTCTATTGTGGGAGTTATGTTGGACTTGTATTATGAAATGAAATACCAAGACAAGGGGTGAGGGAGAGAAAGTGAGCTGAGGTTTTTATAATTTTTTTGGATGATTCTTTAGTTCTAAGTTTATTTCTTACGTATATTGATTTGTGTCAATATAAGTAATCTTTATACCAACACACATAAAAGGTTGTTTATAGTAGTTTCTTATCATAAACACAACTTTTATATTGGTTCTTCCTTCACTCAATTACTTACTCCCAAATGAACTTATTATTTAGTTTTGATTATTCTCCTTAGGAATGTACTGATTTTAATTGATTTAATGTCCCAAAGCTCTTAATTTTGTTAGGCATTTCAACACACTAGCCCCTTTCTAGTGAGATAAGGCTAAACACAGTGTGTGCCTTTGCCAAATTCACTCTTTTATCAAAACTTTATTATATTAGATTTTGCCAGAGAGTATTGATTCTAGTTATATAGTTGTTTGATTGCTATATTAAGTTGATAAAGAAGATGTTGGAGTCATCATTGAAGTATATAATGTAAAAATTTCAATATAAAGTATTGAATCTCTAAATATATTAGTTACTTTTTTATGTAGAAATAATCTCTTATAAGTTGACTTTGATCTTATATTAGTTTCTCAACTTTTCTATGAAAATTTTAAGTTTACTTCTTAAAGTCTTATCATTTTCTATAATATGTGACTTTTATATGTTGACTTTCTGCTCTTCGATTTTCCCTATTCGTATTGTCTTTTGAATTCATTGGAACTAAATCTTTCTATGTTGATGGAGGACACCTTAGCATCTATGTTGGTTCCATATCATATAATTTAACTTCATTTTTTTTCATTATACTTATTTGATATTTCATTGTTGACATAAAATTTTAAAAAAATAAATATTCAATCAATTCTTTACTTTCTTATTTATTTATATTTTTAATATTTTAGAGAACATGTCTAATATCATATAATAATAACATAAAATAGATAAATACCACAATACAATAGTTAGATAATTATACACATAATCTATATATATATAATATTCTAATTTCATGAATGTGTTGACACATTGATCATGTGTAACGTGTGTCGATACATGTCATAGGATTTTAAATGACATATATTTAACTTCTTATTTGTAGATCTTTGTTGAATTAGTAATTATTTATTCTCAAATAATTGTAAAATAGAAAACTAAATTAACCTTAAGATTGAAAATTTTCTATTAAAACATTCTAACTGAAATTTTAATGATTAGACAAGGAATTCATTATAAGTAGTCTATTTAATGTATCAACTATTTAATTCAAATAAGTTAGACTTATGAATCAAAAATATTTTTCAAATTTTATTGATGTAAAGTATTATAAAGTGACTTTTTAATAAAAAAACTTATAATCTTCAAAACTAGACATCAACAAGTTGTTCACAACAAGGGTTGATACACATACTCTTCAATATGCATCCTTACATGTGAGAAGTTCTTTAGATTTTTCTCATTTGTTTATCTTTGCTTGGAATGCGATCAACATTCTTAGTATTTCCACAACCCAAGTATGTAATGCTCCCCTTATAAGACATGGTTATGGATGGTTTTTTCCCACTACATTTCTGAGTTAATTTCAAGGTGTCATTTTTCTCAACTACTAGCTGTGTAGTCTTTAAAGTTGATTTCAAAGATGTCTTGCTTCAGTCTTTTGATTAAAGTTGTCTCCAATACTTTTTTTGATAGTTTTTCCAAAGATGCTAGCATCAGCTCAAAATTACATTAGAATTCTATCATTGATTTATGCTGGTCCCTAGATGATTTACTAGTGAATAGAGAAATGGGGATTGAATCTGTTCATTAATATTATTGTTGTGGTTTTTCTATGAACATACTTATTCTTCATAATTTTTTCTTCTTTAGTTAAATTTAAATATAATTTACTTATGCTTAATAAAGGAAGAAAGAAGATAAATAGTCAAGCTAAGATTTTATAGTGGTTTGACTTGCTAAAAACTACATCTACTTTCTAAGTTATTAATCATCAATTCTGATTACATTTGACTTATTGTGATTAATTCTCCCATACATCACAACTATTCAATTCTACTATGTGAGTAAAGATTCATACTTGTATGCATACATATATGTGAGTGGTGAAGCTTTCTTAGTGTAGCTCTCACTTATGAATGAAGATGATTGTAAAAGCTAAGTTAGAGGATGAACAAAGAGGTGAGGATCACTATCAACTTGAGTCTTTTATATTTCTTTTTAAGATTATTCTTCTTGCCCCAAATTTTACCATCTTATCCTAATTTGGGTGAGATGTTCACTTTTATTATTTGAACTTATCAAGTCTAATGGTCAGCTCAACAAATAGTTGAGTGGACCTCAATTGGTGTTGTGCACATCTAGAAAAATACATAAAACCTTTGTAAAATTTGAAAAAATCATTGCCCTTTGGATAGTTTGTATTTTTTTTTGTATTGAATTCATCTTTAGATGAATTTTGGAAGTTTAAACAATTTTACCTTTGAATGAAAATATAATTTCAGTAATCTTGTATAACCCATAAACAATTGAATTATTTGTATCTGAATGGTTGGTTTCTTCATTGTATTCTTATTTAAAATTCCATTCCAATGGAATTTCACAAACCTATATATGTGTCAGTTTTAAAGGCAGCTAATTTATTTAATTTCTCTCACATCTAATGATGATCGTATCCCACAAATTTCGTCTGATTTTAACTATAATATTCTCTATTTTTCTCATAGTATGAGTTTATCGTTCAATTATATATTTTAAAACATTTTCATCGTAAAATATTTTATTCATTTAGTCCCAACATACATATCTTCAAATGGTCTTCTAATAGATACTTACATGAGCTTAAAATCATATTGGAATTCTACCATTTATCCATCTTGTCCAAAAATATTTTTGATAATCATTTTAGTAAAAAGTTATTGAAAATGTTATATGCTAATTTCTATGCCAAAAATCTCATATGGACGTTGATTTCAATGCTAAATTAATATATCTAAATACATAAATATATTCAATAATAAAAATTAAAATCTTTATCTAATTATTATGATTTCATCTCTAATGATTAATTTTAAGGGTTTTAGCCTTGAAATTAAGTAATTTTTCTATATTAATAATTTTTGAAAAAAATAGGAATATCTACAAATAAAAGTTTAATTAAATGTGCCAACACATTATTTATGCCATCACATTAGCAGAAATATAATATTTCATCCATGTTATATTTATGATGATCTAATCATTGTGATGTAGTGTTCCATGATATTATATAGGTTCTCCACACTATTACGAGTTTCAAATCAACAAGCACATAGGGAGTAGATTGAAGATTGTTTTTTTACAAAGTTTTATGTTGAAGTGATACATTAGACAAGTATGTGGGCACAAATAAAATAAAATTATTTGGAGCCCACATTGAACATGTTATTTCTCATCAAATTAAGAATTATGATTCAAATTTAATTCATCTGACGATAAAGTAGTGAGAATCTAAATTTGGAAGATCAAAACGTGAGAGCTGCATACTTCAGAGATAACAATAGTTTGTGTGGACACCTTGAACATTAGAGATCTAAAAACAATGAGAAAATGGTATCACACAAAGGACTTTATATGAAAAAAGAGTTCCTGACTAAAACAAGGACAAATACTTAGAGATTTAGCTCCTTCCATCAGGATCTTCATACTAATATCACTGATGACTAAATTGTAATTAGTGCATCATGCCATGAGATTACTAACTTGTTACTAGAGAGTGAATTTTGTGAAAGTACAAGGTGTTTATAACTATATTTGATTGAAGAAGGGCTCGTGTCTCAATAGAGATGAACTTAAAGGATTTAGGTTGGTAATCTTGTTAAAATCAATGTCAAAATTTGTCTTTTATGAGAAATTATTGAGAGGTCTTACTCCTATGAATATTTTTTTGAATGTGTCAACACACACATCTCATTTATTGATATAAAGACTACTTGTATCGACATATAGATCAATTGATATGAGAAATCAACCTAATTAAAGTATGTGTCATTAAAATCAGTGTATATTTTTTAGGACATAAGATTAAGTATAACTTACTCCAAAAGATGGGAAGTAAATGAGTGAGGGGTGAACTAGTATACAAGTTTTGTAATTTTAGAAAGAGAGTATTGTAAGGTGGTACTGATATGAACAGCTTTTCGTGCATGTATTGACACACACACACACAAAATCTATTGATGTATAGATCACTTGTGTTGACCTATAGATAAGCCTTTGTGAGAAATCAACCTAAAAATAAAACTTGATAAAATTTATAAAAATTTCAATTCACCCTCCCTCTTTGTGTTTCAACTAGTCATACAATTCAAAAAACATAATTTTGGAAGGAAAATCTATCAATTTGGATTATCTCTACTAAATAAGGTCACCTCCAATCATCTTCTACCCTTCAAAACTTAGTACAATAGTTATGTCCCATTCCAAATTCTATGCTTGTTCTTCCTCTTCTTACACCACCTCTTGTAGCCAAATGCTCAATTCTTTGTATACCAAGTGATGCTTTTGCTTTGTCTTGATTTTTCTTGCAGAGTAGATTAAGTATCAAATCTCCTCTATCATTTGCTTGCATTCAGCTAAGCTATGAGACATGTTGTCTATATTTTATTTCCATCTCTAGCAATTGTTCAAATCATCTTTGATGTCTTCCACCTCTTTTTTCAAAATTCTTGATTCTTCATTCTTTGGTTTTGGGTGCCATCAAACCTTGCTTTGACATCACTTCATAAGAACAAATCCAAGAGTCGTTAGACAAATAGAAATAATATGAAGAAATGTGAAGAAGTGATAGGTCATGATTCTAAGAAGAACTCTATAACACAAACTTACCATCTGAATGATAGTCTTTCGAGATGACTATCTCTTTCCCTATGGCTTACCAGAAAAATCCTCCCATCCTTTCTTATTTACAATCTCTTAAAACCCTTCTCCCCCTTCTTGTGAAATTTCTTTAGGAGCCTTTTCTTTCCAAGGTATTTGGGTGACATATTTATCTTTTATTCCTCAAGTAATTTACTTAAGAGCCATTTTCTTTATTGGGCCTTAGGTAGTGTATCTATCTTATACTCACCCTTTAGTAACTCAACCAGAGGCCATAGGAGCCAAAGATATTTTTGCATGCCATAGTGTGACCTACTTAGGGGGTTTAGTGGGCTTGGGTTTGGGTCATGCCGTGTCCAACCCAATTGTACTACATCTTTGATAGAGACCAAACCCAATCCAAGTTTAGAAACATCCCCCATGAATGACTTAATTAAATCTAGATTTATTGGGCTCAATGCAAAGCCTACTATTCGAGTTACTTATGCCCAAAAAGGGAAGGTCAAGGGATAGGATGGTTGTGGGCCATTAGACCATGGGCCCATTAAAGGGGAGAGTATAAGAGACCCTAAGGGTCCTTACTATGGGGCACTTTTGGAAAAAGTCTTTTTGGGAGAGTTGGGCTTGCTCTCAAACTAGTCCTCTACTAGTTGTAGGTTTCCTCTAGAACCCTTCATATCTCCACATCTCCCTTTTCTAATACTAAGTTGATAAAAAAAAGGAAAAGCCGAAAAGATTTGTGAAGTCTTTTTTTTGTCTGTTTTATTTATACTCTTTTTGAGAAATATATAGACTTTATACGTATAAATTATAGACCATTCATAGTACTAGTAATGGATACTAGGTAAACAAAGACAATACAAAGGAGGAGAATACGAGGCAAAGGATAACTAAAAAATAGAAATGCTTCTAGTAGGTATTACTAGTCTTTCTATTATTTTATTTGACAGGACACAAGGAATTGGATACAAATTTGACTACTATTTAGTATTGGAAATGAGTCTGAAAAAGCATCTAAAAGGGTGAAATTAGATCTTTGCACCTTGTCGAGGTAAGGAACCATGGTATATATGTTTGGAACAGATTCCATTTTGAGAGATTTGAAAGAGCACTATCTCATTGAAAGGTTCTAACAGGCTCCATTTTAATTCTCTCAAATTTGTATTCATATTTGTATTTTTGTGAGAGTTGATCTCATGTCTTCATAAAACATAATTTAAGTGATCAAAGTATCAATTTCATCATTATCACTACTTAGTTACAACAAATTGAATGGTTATTGTTCCATCACTAGTACACATGTTCAAAGCACCTTAATTGCAATTAATACCATATGGTAGAGAAAAATGACAACATTATCACAATTTCAATTATCACTGGCATTAGAAAGGAATGATCGTACAATAATTTGAGAGTATTTATTTCCTTGTACCATTAGTATTTCTAGGAGATGGCTAAATAATTATTGGCGCTTGAATTACCTTGGAGTAAAACCCAAATTAGGAAAAAAAATATACTTTAATAATACAAAGGTTTTAATTAGACATGAAACTAATTGACTATTTTTGGATAAATACATAAATTGTGTATATTTGTTCCACCTCTACATTAACACGTTTGAATTGTGGACGAGCTCTTCCCAATTTCACTTGTTTGGAATGTATTAGCTTGGGCCCCCTCTGTCGAGAGTCCACCCTGGCCCGTGGGGCCCAACAAAGACAACGTGTCGTTGTCTCATTACTATTATCTTTCTTGCCTCATCCAGCGCCGTGGAGGGGGATAACACTTCTCGGTTGCACGTGATGATTGCCACCGACGGCGTCGTGAGCTGGGGGGAGTCGAGTGGGCCCGACCCAACCAACTCACCTCCCTCATTACGTCCCTTTTTGTCTTGTGTAGGTGAGATGCTCCCCTCCACGTTTTTTTATCCCGATTATTATTATTTTTATTATTTTATAATTAAATCTTGTATTATTCAAGTGGTAGTTAAAATCCAGTGGCAGTCAAAGGGTCGTCATCAGGTTCATCAACCTTTAAGCCTGCTGTTTGAGAGAGCTTTGTAGCTGGATGGATTGTTGTCTTCTGCCGGTGCGTGGGTATGAGGGAGAGTTGAGTGGATTCAGTTTGATGTCTCGGAGGGAAAGAGGAAGCTGTTTCTTCCTATTCCTTGTAGTCCTTGTAGTCCTTGTTCATGTTTCATTCTTCTCCGTCGTCGTGTCTGCTGCGATCTGAGTTCCTCCCGAGGTATGCTTCTCGAAGATCCCTGCCTCCCTTCTGCACTCAAGTATCGGTCCCACGCTCGGAAGTGGCTCTTTCCTTGCATATCTGGGGTTGTTTATCTTGTGTCCTCCCGCCTCTTTTTAAGTTATCTGGCCGGCCATGTGGCAGAGAATGCTGCGGGAATTCTGTTCGGAGTTAAATGACTTCTGTCGCTCCTGTGTGAAGTAGATCCCCCACGTTTGGACGCTAACTGCACAGAGGATCATCGCCTCAGTATGGCGACCTTCCCGACTCCGCTGCGGTGGCTCAGCTTGGTGGGGCTCATCTTGCTACACCTGGCCAACGGGGCAAGCTCCAACTTCCCCGACTACTCCTCCAACCTCAAGCAGGTCCTCTCCATCTCCCAGGTGCAGCTCAACGCCCTCGCCTTCGCTTCCGAGGCCGGAAAGCTTCTCGCCTGGCTCTCCGGCGTGGCCGTGGTCCACCTACCTCTTTGGGCGGTGCTCCTCATCGGCGCGGTTCTAGGGCTGGTGGGTTACAGGGTGCAGTTCCTCCTCGTTGGCGAGGGCCTCGCCTCCGCGTCGTACTGGCAGGTGTTCCTGCTGAATGTCACTGGGGGGAACGCCGCCTTCTGGATCAACACCGTCTGCTTCGAAGTGTGCCTGAGGAACTTCGGATCAGAGGCCAGGGTCGCCTGGGGCTCTCCACGAGCTATTTCGGACTAAGCCCAGTGGCGTACAAAGTCCTGGCCTACGCCTTTTTCCAGCCGCTCCCCCACCAGAAGGCGAGGGCGTACCTCCTCCTCAATGCGTTGGTACCAGTGGCGATCACCTTGTTGGCCCTGCCCATTGCAAGGGTCGTCTTGTCGGAAGACGAGCCACGGTCTGGCGGAGGGTTTGTCCTGGTTTTCGCCATAGCCATGGCGAATGGGGCGTGTGCTATTTTTAGCAGCTTGTGGTCTACGTCGACGTGGACCATGTGGAGCTTCGGGTGCCCTCTGGCGCCGTTGCTGGCCTTGCCGGCGGCCGCCAAAGTGTGGGAGCTTATGGAGCGAAACGTCACCGAAGTGGGGGGGCCAGTGTTGATAGCCAGACGGCGGAAGCCACTGCGCCGGCGGAGGCTGTTAAGATGGAGGAGGGGTTGGCGGCGCCTGGAGGATTGGAGGAGGCCACCGAGGAGCGGAAGGTGGCGGCAAGCGACATGGTGAGGATGCCGGAGTTCTGGCTGTACTTCGTCGGCTACATGCTTGAGCAGACGGTGGGGCTGGTCTACCTGAGGAACCTCGGGCAGATCGTGGAGTTCCGCGGGCTCTCCAAGACATCTGGTGTGGTCTCCCTGGCCTTCGCCTTCGGGTTCTTCGGCCGCTACACGGTCTCCCTCGCGGACTTCGTTGACTTAAGGTAAAGCCTTCACCATACGATGACGCCTTGTCCTCCTCTAACCCTTCGCTCTAACCCAATCTTCTTCCGACGCCCTCCCTTTCCAGGAATATGTACGAGGTGCCGAGGCCAGCTCTCATGGCTGGCCTGACGGCGCCCATGGCCGGAGGGTTCTTCCTACTTCTCAATCACGGGAACGCGTGCCTATACGCCGGGAGCGTGGTGATAGGGACCTGCACGGGGGCCATCACCTCCGTCTCTGCAACCTCGGAGCTCTTCGGGTCCGAGTTCTTCGCCATCAACCACAACATCGTCGTATCCAACAGCCCCATAGGGTCGCTCCTCTACGGCTTCTTCGCCGCGTTCGTGTACCGGAGAGGCGAGTCCAGCGAGAACAGACAGGGGTTTGCATGGGAGCTCAGTGCTACGAGAGGACGTTCCTCGTCGGGACTTGCATCCTCCACATCCGGACGCGGAAGGCCAGATCTGTGGGGGATGCCGGATCCCTGGGCCCTACGCGACAGCTTCAGTCGCCCTCCTACCCGACGGTACTGGTGGCGCAGAACGATCCCGTGCAGCGGGGAACGGCAAAGCGTTAGCAGGGCGTCGCTTTTCGGGTACT
This sequence comes from Spirodela intermedia, assembly GCA_902729315.2. Classification (NCBI taxonomy): domain Eukaryota; kingdom Viridiplantae; phylum Streptophyta; class Magnoliopsida; order Alismatales; family Araceae; genus Spirodela; species Spirodela intermedia. Next base: position 5,664,559 of record LR746274.1, on the reverse strand, counting down.
GGATCCCTCAGCCCTGGGCTTGATGCAGGATCCCTGGGCCCTACGTCGGGCTTTTTTGTAGCTTACTTAGATATATATGGGATAATATATTAAAGTCGCGGCTGCCAGCCGGCACGCATGAGGTCATGCGTGACGCCATGCGCGACTCACAGAAGAATACATACCCTTTCATTCAGAGGAAGCGGTGACCGTCGTGGAGGAGTGTAGAGAGGGATGCTCATTTATTCAACGATCGACTATTTAGCGCTGGCCATTCTCTGATGTTCAATCATTCTTTCTTTAGGTTTTTTTTCTATAATTGACAAGTATAAAAACGTCGGCGACGTCAAACTGCACCAGGTAGCTGTTGAGACGGGAGTTACACCACACCGTAAATTAATAAATTACTAAAATAGATAAAAGGTGAAAGAATCTTCGAAGTTGTCATACGTTGAAATTATGCTTGTCCAGCTTATCAGATGATAAAGGATAGGTAGGTCGAAGCTTACATTCTCTTCCTCCATAGCAGCCCACCTCTTCTTCGATGGAGGGGATAGAAAGCAAGCAGCTCCTGATTCTTGAGCAGAGTTTTGATCTCAGGTCAAGACCATGGAGTCACGTGCATGAGCTCCCGATTTTGATTATTATTTACCATTTTGGAAGCTGATGGTGGTCTCCTAGACATTATCTGTTTAAGATAAGAATACATTATTGCCTTCCCCGAGAAGACGCCTTGAATAATCCTATCTCTTATTTACCTTACGGATTAGTTGTTGAAGACTTGATGAACTTTTCTTAGTTTTTTATCATTACCTGTAACGCAAACTTTGGTTATCCATGTTTCCCATCAGGGACATAGTCATCAGCAAAATAATGAAAGAAAACTTCCCGGACTCATTCATAAAATATATAAGAAAAATGTAGAAAAATGTAACGAACAAGTTGAGAAAATCTCAAGTTATTCGGTCACTAAAGCTACAATAGGAAAGCTTAACTCCTTTTGGTTGGTAAATTCTAAAAACAATAAAAGGGTTATCAAGACCAAAATAAAATGGCAAATTAAACACCGAGTAAATAATAGTAGAATGATAAATTATATGGTATATATTAATAGTAGTAATTAGACACTGACATTTTGTATTTAAAAATATGGCATGAACCTATCTTGTAATAGCAAGGCAAATATAGAGGGAATATAACGAAACTAGAACTTATATATTAGGATTTTGTCAACATGAACTTACAAACCTAACAATAGTTTTTTGAGAGGACTCTCTTTGTCTGGTTGTGACTAACTATGAAAATCCCCCTCCCTTTTCCATTATGATGTCATGTAACTCTCCTCCCCTTCCTTTGTAATTTACTTAAGAGATCTTTTTTCCCTGTCTTTGGATGACATATTTGTCTTTTCTTTCTTCTAGAGTAATTTACTTTTGAGCCCCTTTCTTCTCATAATAGGACTATGAGTGGCATATCTATCTTAACTCCTTTTGGAGTGTGTAAATCCCATCATTACTCCCCTCTATGAGTGAGACCTTATTCTAAAGGTGGAAGTCATTGAAAAATTATGATTTTACCATTGTGGACTTCTTGGAGGCCTCAAATATTGGCAGATTATTTTATTGAATCATCACTTTGGGTCACTTGTTGATGGCTGCACTCTAAGCTTTTTAGTGGCCTGACAATCCATTTGAGTTCCTTATCCAATGCTAGTGGAAGTGACTGACTGTAATCAGATGATTCAAGTGCTCATCTCTACTATAAGACATAACAGACTTGTTGAAATGATGTGGTTGCAAGAGGATCTAAATAAAAGATAACTTTTCAACCTTTTCAAGGGCCTTGTAGCAGCCAATGTAGTGGGGAGAGTTTCTCATTCACTTTTTTTGCTAGCGAGCATATTAATATGGTCTTAATTTTACATAAACTAATTATCTTTCTTCATCTTATGTCTCTTGTTTTCTTACATCTATTTGGGTTTTCATTCTAGATTGTGATCATGTCAATTGATATTTTAATATGTTGAAATTGAGGTCTTGCTCTTACAATTTAATGTGTTATGGTTTGAACTGTAGTTGAGTCCAAGGGTTTGGAGTAGTGCTGGTAGAAGGTAGTCTTATATAATTATTCTTTCCATAGTAGACATTTCATTTCTTTGATAGGTTAGATGAGAAGTAGAGGCAGTTCTCTAAGGATTTATTGACTACTTCAATTTATCCATTCATTTGAGGGTAAGTTGTAATGTGCCTTAGAGGTATTTCTTGTAGTTTTAACAATTCAAATCAAAATATGCTTAGAAATATCTAGTTGATGTTAGTCACCATGGATCTTGGAATTCCATGAAGTATGACACTATCTTGAACACATATTTTTGTGATTTTCTTAGTTGATTATGAGTAAAGGGTATAAAATACCCTTGTACTCAATATAGAGTCATGGATTTCAGACTAAGGCAGACCTTTGATGAAGTTCATGAAAAAGTCTTTTCAAATTTGATTGTTTATGGGAAAGAGTTAAATGTCTTGTCGTCAAGAGGGTTTCAATCTTATTTTTTTTAATATTAGACACTTTGTCACATATTCTTTAGTTTTTTTATAATTATACTCGAATAAATGTCTTGGGCTGTGAATGTAGGTTCACATGAATCCTAAATGGCCTCCCATAACATTGTCATGATAATCTTGGAGTATTGTTGAAATCATACTTAAAATTTTAAGAGAATTATTATACCATGGTAAACCAACAATCACTATTATAGTGAACATGTACGTCACTCATTTAATCTTGTTCTAAATCCTATTTCATCTAAATCAGTTTTGAGTTTGCATACACTTTAGCCATCATCATCTAAATGTCTAATATTTATGTACAACTTTACTTATTACCTAAATTTCACCTTTGTCATACATCTTCAAGAGCTTGTATGTAACTTTCTCCAAGCCCATCTTGTGTTGAATCTTAAAGTTGTAGCAAATGAGTTTTGGTAGTTATTTTGAATATGATGGTTGTACACGTCTTGTTTCAATAAAAAAATTAAATTATATTGATCTATATGAATTAAAAAAATACTTCCTTTTTTTACGAACATTTAATGTCACTATTTTTAGATACTCAATAAGATTGTCATTAGTTCATATTAATATTATATCTTGGTAATGAAATACTATTTTTAGATACTAAAATTGACATTAGACACTCAATGTATTGTCTAAAGTTAATTCATTGATAATAAAATATGATTAAAATAGACAATGGGTTGTAAAGTTGCATAATTACTACCTTAATATTATATCTTGATATAGTGGACTCTATTTCAAAAGTTGTAAGAGTTTGATAAGGAAAATATTGCTAGGATTATCATGATTATTTTGAGCCTTTCAAACACCTCTTTGTGTACTTTTCCACTAGAATAATTATTTTATAGTTTTTAGACAAATGACTGTAAGATTACTTGATAATCTACAACAACTCTAGTAATATCTTGTGAGACCTAAAAATCTTTTAGTTCTCTATAGGTTAGAAAGGTTGACTATTTGAACATGGCCTCTTTTTTTCTTGGTATACATTTACACTCAAATGTAGAAATCTAATGTTCAAGGTATTCAATGTATTCTTATTTGAATATGTAATACTTAGTGTTGAGATGTAATTAGCATTCGGATAATATTATGAGTACTTGTTTAAATGCTCCACATGTGTTGATTCATCATTATTGTATACAAGTAAGGTCAAAAATATATGATTCGTTAGGGACACTAATGGCTTTAATATATTAACGAGTTTGAAAGTCATAACTAAAAATTTAGTGTACTTTTTGTGTCTATAATGTCATTTTTGAGATATCCAAGTCTTGTATATGAATCAATTGGTATCTTGACTTCAAATACAACTTTCATAAGACAATAATATTAGGTTCAATATGAATTAATTTCCTATGTATTCATTTTATTCTTCTATTCTATTTGCAAGTGTATGCGTGCACATATATTTTAACATAATCTCTATGTTTTATGTATGAATTTATTTAAGTTAACCACATTTTCTATGTGGGTTCACTTTAGTCTCTCTCTCTCTCTCTCACTCGCCACCATAAGGGACATGAGAGTTTTATATTAGTTCACCTTTCATTAGGCTATGTTAAATCCTGTATGATTCTTTATATTGTAGTTCACTATTTTATTTTACAAATACAATTAATTTAATAATATCAGTGACCTAATCAATCTAGTTTGGTCTTCACGAAAAATCACACCTGTCACAAGTAGAGTGTGACTCTCAGTAGCACATGCCTTACTCAAACACACCAATCTCCTTAGAGACAACATCTTTTACGAATTCTAGTAAGCTCTTAGTACATCATGTCTTATTCTAAGTCTTTCTCAACTCACCATCTAAATACCTTAGAGCTCAATGGAAAGAGTCAACCTTTGATGTAACAGCTGAATGTTATATCTTTTTGTTCTTTCTTTGAAGCATGCAATATCTTTCCATTAATAGATAAAATATAAACTTCTCTTGAACTCGAGTTAGTATGATATAAATATTTTTTTGTGTATAATTAGTTTTGGTTTTTTGTAAACTCACATTTTATATTCTTCAACATCTTCTTACTTTTTTGTCATTTGAAAAATGATCACGTGAATCTGATTTTCTTCATGTTGCTTCACCATTGTGCTAGTGACCTTTAATTTTTCTTTTTTTCAAAGCTTGTTATTCTCATATAATTTTTCCTTGATATTTTTTTCTAGAGACATGTAATATGTCAACATATAATTTTTAGGGTTAAACTCAAATAAGATTATTGTAATTATCTTTTTCTCCACATATTTTGTCGACATGTTATCATACATAATACAAGTATTGACCTTCAATCATACCTTACTTCAAAATTTATTGTTCTCTTGTAGACTATGTTCAAAACTTCAGTCTAGAGATATGTGATTCATCAATGATTATTTCTACTTCAGATGTTGAGTCAAATTAAGTTTATTTATTTCGTCATTTTCTCTATAGAAATTGAGTCAAACACTTTAGTTCAACTATTATATAAGTCTTGAGTTTGATTACTATCCTAGACACTAATTATTTGATATTACTTCAGATTTATGTAATTAATTTTTTTACATGTCATTAATGAGTTCTCAATTTTAAATCTCGTTAATGTCATTACTTCTTGTGATATTCAAATATTTAAAATGTTGTGAGTTGTCTTTCTATAGTTCAAGACCTAAGTTTGAATCTTACACCTAACTTTACGTGCTTTGATTTTTTAGAGGTTTCTCTCATTGAAGCTTCCAACTTCATGTTGTTCAAGTCCAACATTTGAATTCCACAAGTGACTTCATACTTCTAAATTTTACATGAGAGCATCACCTGTATTGACAGTTGTTTCTCTTTACTTGTGTCCAAATATTATACAACTGTATTTTATTTAACATGAAAATATCTCAAGGATATCATTCATTAGATTCAATGTTAGTCATATAGTTATTTCAACATCATTATTGTATCTATTGAATATTTCTTAGAGATATTTAACTTGTAATTTAAACTCTTGTGATGTCCATTAATGATTCAATAATATTTAATAAATATTTTGTAAATAAATTTTTACTTAGAATTGTTGAAACAAGGGCATCAATAAATAGCTCTATTGAATATATTTATGAGTTTATGTACCACTAGAATCAAGAATATATGTAAGTACCATTCATTAATTAAGAACCTTATATTCTACACAAAATTATATTAACAAGTTTTGAAAAATAGTATTAGGCTCAACTCAGCTATTATCAAGGGTTAGATAACTATGTTGCATACATCTCCTCGAGAAATCTCTCAATTTCATTAATTTGAAAGTGCTGATAATGATAGGGATAAATTTTAATTAGTTTTTTCATTGGCTCACCAAACATATAACATTGCCAATGTCTTGTTTTGGAGGAAGCATTGTGATGTTGTATGCCCATGGTCAATAGTACTGGTGATGTTATTAGTTTTATTTTGATCTATTGTTGCATATGGTATGATTTTACAATAATCTTTTGGTTGTTGTAGCTTTCAAACTAATGACCTCAATCAAATACATGATTTGCACAAACTCACGTCTCATTTTGAAACTTTATTTGTGCTGCTCATAATGTAACTCAATTAAGTTTCACTAGTTTGCCTTCATTGTCCCTAACTTTCTTAGTCATTGTATTTCAATGATCACATTGACATCACTCAATTGAAGAGATAATTAGTCTTGTATTATTAGCAATCCAAGGATTTCCATGATTACTCTTTAATAGATCCCCTATTTGCAAATCATTTTCCCTCAATCATTATATAATTTCTTTTTGTCACTAATGAGCATTAAAATTGGTTTGCTAATTTAGTTGTAATTAAATTTTGATAAGTATCATAATCTATTATGATTGTCACATCTTGATTTTTCATTATTTGTTAGTTTCATATAAATGGGTTTTTTTAACCCCCACACTAAGTTGATTGATACCATGATGCTTTATGGTGTTCCTACCTTTATTCATGTGTCTTTGACTTTATTTCACACATTAGAATCACCCTATCTAAATTTATAAGTGCATTTTGGTTATCTTCTTGTACAAAAATAATTAGAAGCTCACTTTTATAGATGTGGCATGAACTATATTTATCATCATAGAAAACAACACTCATTTTGCTCTCTTTGTTTGAATTACTGCTTTTGTCAAATTAGACCTCAGATTGATGATTTTTATGCCTATTGTGGGAGTTTTGTACGAATTGTATTATTAAATGAAACATCAAGGCAAAGGGTGAGGGGAGAAAGTGAGTTGAGGTTGTTAAACTTTTTGATGATTCTTTAGTTCTAAGTTTATTTCTTACATATATTGATTTCTGCCAACACAAGTAATCTTTATATCAACACACATAAAAGGCTGCTTATAGTAGTTGAATTTTTAGTAGTTTCTCATCATAAACATAACTTTTATATTGGTTCATCCTTCACTCCATTACTTTAGTCTTAGAGGAACTTATTATTTACTTTTGACTATTCTCCATAGGAATGTACTGGTTTTCATTGATTTAATGTCCCAAATCTCTTAACTTTGTTAGACCTTTCAACACACCAGCCTATCTCAAATGAGATAAGGCTAAAAGCACTATGGCCTTTACCAAATTCACTCTTTTATCAAAATCCTATTATCCCACAATTTACCAGAGAGTATTGATTTTAATTATATAGTTTTTTGATTGCTGGATTAAGTTGATCAAGAAGATGTTGGAGTCATCCTTGAAGTATATGTTGTGAAAATCTGAATATAAAGAATTGAATATTTGAGTATATTCGTTACTTTTTGATGTAGAAGTCTTTTCTTATAAGTTAACTTTCATCTTATATTAATTTCTAGATTTTTTTGTGCAATGTTTAAGTTTACTTCTTAAAGTTTTATCATTTTCTAGAAAAATGTGACTTTCATAAGTCGACCTTCCACTCTTTGATTTTCCTTATTCATATTGTCTTTTGAATTCACATTAGAACTAAATCTTTCTATCTTGATGGAGGACACCTTAGCATCTATGTTTGCTACATATCATATAATTTAACTTCAATTTTTGTCATTATACTTATTTGACATCTCATTGTTGAGATAAAATTTTCAAAAATGAATGTTCAAAAAATTATTTATTTTATTATTTATTTATATTTTCAATAATTTAGAGACCATGTCTAATATCATATAACAATAACATAAAATAGATAAATACCACAATACAATAGTTAGATGATTATACATATAATATATATAATATTCTAATTTCATGAATGTGTTGACACATTGATCATGTATAATGTGTGTCAACACATGTCATAGGACTTTAAATGACATATATCTAACTTCTTATTTGTAGATCTTTGTTGAATTAGTAATTCTTTATTCTCAACAATTTTTAAAATAGAAAACTAACTTAACCGTAAGGTTGAAAACTTTCTATTAAAATATTAAAATTGAAATGATAATGATTAGTCAAGGAATTCATTATAAGTAATCTATTAAATATTTAATTCACATAAGTTATGCATAAAAATCATAAATAAATTTCAAATTTTATTGATGTAAACTATAAAAATTCTATTTATAATCTTCAAAACTTAGGAATCAACAAGTTGTTCGCAACAAAGGTCAATACATGTACTCTTCAATATGTATCCTTACTTGTGAGCAGTTCTTTAGATTTTTCCAATTTGTTGTATTTTCTTGGAATATGATCAACATTCTTATTCTCTCCACAACCCAAGTATGTAATGCTCTTCTTATAAAACATGGTTATGGATGGCTTTATATCACTCAATATTTGAGTTAATTTAAGGGTGTCATTTTTCTCATCTACTAGTTGTGTAGCCTTCAAAATTGATTTCAATTTAATAGATTTGTGGAGCTGAACTTCTACTATGATGTCTTGCTTCAGCCTTTTGATTAAAATCATCTCCAATATTTTTTCTGATAGCCTTTCCAAAGATGCTAGCACCCGCTCAAAATTACATTAAAATTCATTGATTTATGTTGGTTCCTAGTTGATTTGCTAGTGAATAGAGAAATGGGGATTGAATCTGCTCATTAATATTATTGTTACAGTTTTAACATACATATTCTCCATAATTTCTTCTTATTTATTTATATTTAAATAGAATTTACTTATGTTTAATAAAGGAAGAAAGAAGATAAATAGTTAAGATAAGATTTTATAGTTGTATGACTTGCTAAAAACTACATCTACTTTCTAAGTTATCAATCATCAATTCTGATTACATTTGGCTTATTGTGATTAATTCTCCCGTATATCACAACTATTCAATTCTGCTATGTGAATAAAGATTCATATATGTGAGTGGTGAAGATTTCTTAATGTAGCTCTCACTTATGAATGAAGATGATTGTAAAAGCTAAGTTAGAGGATAAAGAAAGAGGTGAGAGTCACTAGCAACTTGAGTCTTCCCTATTATTTTTAGTATTTTTCTTCTTGTTCTAAATTTTCATCGTCTTATCCTAATTTGGGTGAGATGTTCTCTTTATTGTTTGAACTTATCAAGTCTAATAATGGTCAGCTCAACAAGAAGTTGAGTGGACCTCAATTGGTCCCATGCACGTCTAGAAAAATACATAAAACCCCTTGTAAAATTTGAAAAAATCATTACTCTTTGGATAGTTTGTATTTTTTTTTGCATCGGATTCCTCTGTAGATGAATTTTGGAAATATAAACAGCTTTACCTTTGAATGGAAATATAATTTTAGTAATCTTATATAACCCATAAAAAATGAATTATTTGAATCTAAATGGTTAGTTTCTTCATTATATTCTTATTCAAAATTCCATTCCACTGAATTGTCATAAACCTATATTTGTGACAGTTTGAAAGAAAGCTAATTTATGGGTAAATTATATGTGAAATAATTAACTATTTTTGGGTAAATACATAAATCTAGTAAATTTGTTCCATCTCTACATTAACTAGCTTGAATTATGGACAAGCTCTTCCCAATTTCACTTATTTGGAATGTATTAGCTTGGGCCCCCTCTGTCGAGGGTCCACCCTGGCCGTGGGTCCCAACAAAGACAATGTGTCGTTGTCTCATTACTATTATCTTTCTTGCCTCATCCAGCGCCGTGGAGGGGAGAACACTTCTCGGTCGCACGTGACGATTGCCACCGACGGCGTCGTAAGCTGGGGGGAGTCGAGTGGGCCCGACCCAACCAACTCACCTCCCTCATTACGTCCCTTTTTGTCTTGTGTAGGCGAGATGCTCCCCTCCACGTTTTTTTATCCCGATTATTATTATTTTCATTATTTTATACTTAAATCTTGTATTATTCAAGTGGTAGTTAAAATCCGGTGGCTTGGATGCGGCTTGCGCCATCTGCGAATCTCGCACGTGCAGCACGTGCAACTGTGGTCGTCGTCGGCAGATCCAGTCAAATCGCATTCAGCGCGCCGGCACGTACGAGTGTGGTTGCCGTCGGTGGCTCCACTGGACTCGTATTCAGCACGTGCGGCGGAGGAAGACCGACTCGCTGCGGACCCACCAACCGTGGGTTCGGACGTGTCGCTACGTCTGGTTCGTGCCTGGCCGCGGGCCTTCTGGTCCGCCCACGTCAGACATCGTCGAGAGAATCCGGAAGTGATCCGGATTGAGGCCGCCAACCGTTGATCACAGTATCCAACGGGGCTCTTAAACGGACAAGATTGGTCAATAATAATACATCACATGCTGATTTTAAGATTATATACCAAAATAACTAGTATTTTGCGTAATTATTTATCAATAATAATACGCCACAAGCTAATATTTGAGGATCAGTCGTGCATGCTCGGGTAGTAAAGAAATCCCGCCGGTTAAGCGACGATGAGTTGGAACGACGGTGTCCAACGAGGCGCCACGGCATTGAAAGAGACGGGAGGGACCTCTTTATTACTTCCGCACGTCGGTACGCTCACTGGCGAATGATCCGACCGAGGAAGTTCATCTAACCACGCCTTTGAATTGACGTGACATTAATTAGTAGGGGAGATAAATACGAAATGATATAGTAATTCCTTATTTTTATTTATTTATGGAAGTTACTGTTTGCAAGTCTTCTGGCCCTTTAGAAGACTAATTAATTAAAAAATATATCATTTTGGCGTCTAAATTACTGGGATATTATTTAAAATTTAATCGGTCACCACGTAATTGGTTTCGGAAAGGGGTTACTGGCCTGTGTTAGTGGGTATCGGATCTACCGAACTGAACTGAAGGTGGGCCCCTTACCCATGAACCTACGACGGGGCGATGGGGAGGTTGCGGAGAGAGAGAGACGACCCGAAACCCAACGGCCCCCTCTTGCCCTCCCACGCCCACCGCCTCGTCTTCTATAAATCACGTTGCCACGACCTTGGTCCATTCTCTCTCCGCACTCCTCCCTCTCTCTCTGTATTTATCTACGGATATATCTCTGTCTCTCTCTGTGTTCCGCCGTCGTCTTCAGAAGTCTCCGGGGGGGGGGAAGATTCGTAGCTGTTGGAGGCGGCTGAAAAGGTTAGGGTTCGTCAACCTTGACGCCTGCGGTTTGGGGGAGCTTTGTGGCTGGATGGACCGTTGTTTTGCTTTTCTTTTCTTTTTTTTCTTGGCGTGAAAATTTTCTATGCGCTCTGCCGTGGTTTATATTCGTGTTTACTGCTGGTGAGTTGGTCTGAGGGAGAGTTGAGTGGATTCAGTTTGATGTCTCGGAGGGAAAGAGGTAGCTATTTCTTCCATTCGTTTCATGGGCACGCTGGAGGAACGTTGGAAACGAATGGAACAGTTTCCTGTGGATCCTAATCTCAGATCTGAGCCGTTTTTCTTTTTCCTACGTTTTTCTGGCCGATCATGGAGTGTAGTGTTTAAATGATGCAATGTAGGCTACGTTTTGGGGGGCTCTCGCGTTGCTGTTTCTCTAGTTTTTTTGTTTATCATTCTTTTATAGCAAGTGCGTTCATGGGCTACCATGGACATCTTCTAAACGGATCATTCGATACAGGCCAGGGTTTTGGCCATTTGGGGCTGATAAGTTCTCCCCCCCGCTGGTGGTAGCGCGTCAATGGAGGGAACCAGGGAGCCGGGAATGAGATCGGTGGGATCTTATTGTTCCGTCACCGATGCTGACGATCTTAGTTTGTTGCGTCTTCTGGACAAGCCGAAGTTGAACATCGAGCGGAAGAGATCGTTTGATGAGAGATCACTGAGCGATTTGTCCATATCCAATATTAGGGGACCTGACCCTCTCGACGGTATCCACTCCCCTGGGGCGGGACGGTCAGGGTTTAACACTCCAAGTTCGTCGGCCTGGAACTCATTTGAACCGCATCCGATGGTTGCTGACGCTTGGGACGCACTCAGAAAGTCTATGGTCTATTTCCGTGGCCAGCCACTAGGGACACTTGCTGCTGTTGACCACGCAGCAGAGGAGGTCCTCAATTACGATCAGGTAATGATCACTTCACCTTCTGTGATCGATTTTCTTCAGGTGCTCCTTCATTCATGCTCCACTCTCATTAATTAAGTGTAAAAAAACTTATGGTTGACATTTGATTTTTAGTCCTTTGAACTTTTTATGTTGATACTTGTTTAGGTGGTTTTTGAAAAAAGTTATATCATATCTTAGGGATACCGTATTTTATGCTAAAAATATGTCATAATCACTGACCATGTTGACTGAGTTCAAGTTCCAATTCAGGTCTTTGTCCGAGATTTTGTACCAAGTGCGCTTGCTTTTCTAATGAATGGCGAGCATGATATAGTTCAAAATTTTCTACTGAAAACCCTGCATCTTCAAGGGTGGGAGAAGAAAATAGATCGTTTCAAGCTTGGGGAAGGTGCCATGCCTGCCAGTTTCAAAGTGCTGCACGATCCAGTCCGAAAAACTGACACTTTAATTGCGGATTTTGGCGAGAGCGCAATTGGAAGGGTCGCTCCAGTTGATTCTGGATTTTGGTGGATTATCCTTCTTCGTGCCTACACAAAAGCTACTGGAGATTCCTCACTAGCGGAGACATCCGACTGCCAAAAGGGAATAAGGCTTATATTATCTCTATGTCTGTCAGAGGGCTTTGACACATTTCCAACATTACTCTGTGCTGATGGTTGCTCTATGATTGACCGAAGAATGGTAAGTTTGATATCGATTATTTATGCAGTCTCTGCTTTCCAATTTCCTCTGTTATGGATATGAATGTTGGTGCTTATTTTCTTGTTCTGTAATTTGCATGCTATGACTTTATTCACTGAAACAGGCTGAGACAGATGGTAGAGATATATCTGTATCTGAAATGACTCCTCGTTGTTGAAAGATTAGTTGATGTCTTATAATATACTCTTTTTTATAGTTAACTAGTTTAAGGCACAAGGTGCATGACTGAATCTGCAGAATCATGTTTTATTTCTCAATTAACTTGTCGGTCCTAGTGTTTGTCTTCTCCTTTCGTAATCGTTCAATTTTATTGATCTTAGATATTTGATTGTCATATTGGTCCACGGACTTGCCAATATTTGATTTCGAAGGCAACGATATGGCAATATAATGGCAATTCATAAAACCTTGCTGGACTTTTTCGATGAAGAAAAATTTCCACTATTCTGTCCTCATAACTCGGAACAGCAAGAAGTTGCTTCAAGGCGTTTTACAGATATCTCATGAGTTTATATTGCAACTGACGCACAATATTCATTAAAATTATTACAACCTTGTTTGAACTTGTCAAATTTATATCAGTTGTCCCGAAACAAAGCTTTTGGAAATTTCTCTTTGGGCTTCCTTGATTCAATGCGATGAGAACTTTAGCTTTCTCATGCCCAGGCCTACCATGTAATATGCTATAATGGGGATTCAGATTGAAAGGGTTATAAGCTGGTAAGTCTGTGAATGTTATAATGGATCACTGATTATCTTCCTTTTGCTCATTTAAACCCTAGCAACGTCTAATTACAGGATGCTAAATACTGTAGAGTGTTTAATTACAGGAGGCACTAATTACAGCATGGTTTAGTGCATTGTATATAGTTCTGGTAACCGCCTAGCATCATCATCATCCTAACCATCTCGTGATCAATGTATAACCCATGCTGAATGACCAACATAACCCCTGCATCACTCTTTTCAATAATTTCCTTCGTCGGGAACACTGCAACCACAATTTTTTTTTTTTCCCGTATGAGACAGGAATGTTCTGAAGCATTTCCCTCTTTTCTAGTCATATGTCTAACCCAATAAAGGTTTCACCTTTTTCGGATTTCCCCGAGTATGAGGCTGACTAGTAGAATTTTTTTTTCTCTTTTTGCAGGGCGTGTACGGTTATCCGATCGAGATCCAGGCTCTGTTCTTCATGGCGCTGAGGTCGGCCCTGGCGCTGCTGAAACAAGACACGGAGGGGAAGGAGTTTATAGAGCGGATCGTGAAGCGCCTCCACGCACTGAGCTACCACATGCGCAGCTACTTCTGGCTGGACTTCCGGCAGCTGAACGACATATACCGGTACAAGACGGAGGAGTACTCCCACACCGCGGTCAACAAGTTCAACGTCATTCCGGATTCGATCCCCGACTGGATCTTTGACTTCATGCCGAAACGAGGTGGCTACTTCGTCGGGAATGTCAGCCCGGCGAGGATGGACTTCCGCTGGTTCGCGCTGGGCAACTGCGTGGCCATCCTCTCCTCCCTCGCCACCCCCGAGCAGGCCACCGCCGTCATGGACCTCATCGAGGCCCGCTGGGAGGAGCTCGTCGGCGAGATGCCCCTCAAGATCTGTTATCCCGCCATCGAGGGCCACGAGTGGCGCATCGTCACCGGGTGCGACCCCAAGAACACCCGCTGGAGCTATCACAACGGCGGCTCCTGGCCAGGTACGTCCCTCCCTCCCTCCACCTATTCTTCTTCTTCTCCTCTTCTGAGTTCTTCTTCATCCTCTTCGACTGTGTGCAGTGCTTCTGTGGCTGCTGACCGCCGCCTGCATCAAGACGGGGCGGCCGCAGATCGCGAGGAGGGCGATCGAGCTGACGGAGAGCCGCCTCCAGAAGGACGGCTGGCCGGAGTACTACGACGGGAAGCTGGGCCGCTACGTCGGAAAGCAGGCCAGGAAGTTCCAGACGTGGTCCATCGCCGGTTACCTGGTGGCCAAGATGCTGCTCGAGGACCCCTCCCACCTGGGCATGATCTCCCTCGAGGAGGACAAGGCCATGAAGCCTCTCCTCAGGAGGTCCTCTTCCTGGACTTGCTAGGACCAAAACGACTACCTCTCCCTCTCATCAGACGGTACTTTCTCCCCTACCCGCCTCCATTTCCTCAGCTTCTCTTTCTCTTTCCCACGATTGATTGTCTGCCTGCCTGCCCGGTTCCCTCTGATGTAGATTTCAATGCAAAAATCATATCTTGCTATTTTATTTGCCAATATTTTCCATCACCTTCGTCAGATGATCGAATATCTTGGGCTTATTCAGTCCCTTCTTTAATGCCCACCCAGTAAGATCCGACCAGTAACCTATTGGGTGCTGACTTCAGGGGAGAAAAGAAGTTAACCATCCCGCCGTGGTGTTTATTTCTTGTCATTTATTTCATCATGCCAGAAAGAGTACAAAAATGTCAAAAAGGGGTGGGCTTTGGAAGCCAATCAGCCTACCGGATGCACCTTCCTCAGGCTACAGTTGCAGGCGTACGCCGCATCCTTGCACCCCAGCTTCCACTTCATCTCCCTCCAAAACCCTACCTTCTTCTTCTTCTTCCTCTGTCTCCTCTCCCCTTCTGCAACCCCCCCGCAGTGGCCGCAGGTCCCCATCTCGCACTCCTCATTTTCTTCTCTTTCTTCTCTTTCTTCATCATCTTCTTCTTCCTCGTCCTCGCCGGACTTGGTGGTGGTCTGCCCACTCTCGCTAGGCTCTCCCTCGGAGTCCTTGAGTGCCCCACAGATGGCCTCGCGGATGTGCATCTGCCCCACGTAGAGCACCTGCGCCACCACCCGCAGCGGCATCCTCTCGTTCTGCGCCGCTTGCTCGCACACCGCCGGCGACAGCCGCCGGCAGTCCAGCGCCGCCCTGCATATCTCCTCCCTCTCCGACTCCGTCAACTCCCCGTGCGCGCAGAAGTAGGCGTCCACCGCCCTGTAAACCCCATCGCCGCCGCGCCCGGCGGCGCCGAGCAGCCACGCCAGCATCCTCAGCAGCCCCGCGAACATCTCCTTCGTCAGCCCCCCGTCCGCCGCCGCTGCCTCCGCCAGGTACCCCTCGAAGAGCTCTGCCACCCTCCCCAGCTCCGGCGATCCCCCGCCGGCGGCGGCGGCGTTGCAGAACTGCGCCACCACCCTCTCCACGCAGCCCACGTCGTGCCGGGTCTCCCTCGCGTAGCCGTGGCAGGGGATGAAGAGGTCCTCCACGGCGGCCTCCGCCAGTAGACTCCCTATCCTCTCCTCCAGCCCTCTCCGACATTCCTCTCTCGCCCGTAAGAAGATCGCCGACTGGAGCATCTGAAACAGCGGCTTGATCTGCAGAGCTTCCTTCTCCCTGGGGAGAAGCTTCTCCACGGTCTCCACAACGCGCCGGTGGGAGTTCCACTCGTACTCCTCCCCAGGGGAGGCCCCCACGCGGGCCCTCTTCCTGGCGTAGCGGAGGAGGCAGCGGGCCACCTCCGTGGGCGGCGCGCCGGCGTCGGCGACAGCGGCTATGGCCATGACGAAGAGGTCGAGCCCCAGGTCAGTAAGGTCCTCGGCGAACCAGTCCACCACGAAGAGCCTCCTCTTCACCTTCTGGTCATCGCAGGCCTCCACGGGGTTGCGTAGGAGGAGGGGCTCGGCGAGGACCTTGTCGGCGACGGAGTGGAGGATGTCGTCGGTGAGGCCGAGGCGGCCGGCGTGGGGGAGGACTGCAGCGCCGCCGCGGAGACACCGGAGGGTCTCGTTCCAGTGGGGGAGGACGTGGGAGGAGAAAAAGGAGAGAGCTCGCTGGAGGAGGTTCTCGGGGCTGTGCTCCTCCGTCATCTCCAGGAAGGAGGCGACACAGATGACGGGGACGACGTTCTCCGGCGAGAGCTCCGGCAAGTAGCCGTGGCAGAACCTCGCCACCACCTCGAACGCCGCCGGGTCCGCCGGCGCATCCGCCAGCTCGTGGGCGACTCCGCCCTGCCGCTGCCGCTCCTCTCCTTCCTCCTCCTCTGTCAGCATCCTCGCTATCCTCGCCGACCGCAGAGCCATGCATCTCTGCGAGGCGGAGTTAGGGTTGCAGACGAAGAAGAAGAAGAAGAAGAAGAGGAAGAAGACGGATGGATGGAGGGGAGAGTTAGGGTTTCGGGCTCTTGGATTACCTTGTTGAGGGCGAAGTTGACGCCATGGATGAGAACTCGGAAGTCGGGAGGTGGCTTGCCTGGGAGCATTTTCTCCACCTCCTCCGTCTTCTCAGCACCGGCGAACTGAACGGCGGTGTGGTTCTGTCTGCGAAGGGAGGGAGATCCCTAGGTTTTTCACAGGGAGGTGCTTGGGGTAACCCGGTCAAAGCGAAGTTCACGAGAGACACGTGTCAAGGGGACTCTCTTGCGCCGTGGGGAAGAATGATAACCGCCGATCCGAATCTCTCTCTCTCTCTCCTCACTGCGTTGACTAGTTTCGAGAGAGAAATCTTCGCTATTTTGAATAAATAAAATGTAGTACATAAATCACCAGATTCTATGGGATCTGACGGTCAGTGATCAAGCGGCGTCATATTCTGAGCAACGAATACTGCGAGCCGCCACTGCCGCTGCCGCCGCCGTCCAGCTTCAGCTTCCTCTTGAAGGCCATGAACAGGAGGAAGCCACGTCCTGATCGCGATGCCAGCCAGCAGCCACACCTACGCCTCGCTGATTCTCATGACGAGGCGGTCAACGGGTTGCTCCGCCATGGGGAAGAAGATCAGGTCACGAAGGCTCTGCTTTGACTTCTTCTCCGCCCTCTTCTCCACCCTTCTCCCCTTCGTAGCTCCCCACCGCCGCGGTTGACCCGCCGTCTTCTCCACAGAGGAGGGGCTTCTCAGGTGAAGAGCTCTCACCATCAACAGGCACCTGCATCCCCAGGACGACGAAGGAGGATCATCGAGTGATCTAACAGCTAAAATCCATGGGGGTATGAAAGAAAACTTGTTGAATGATTCATAGGTCAATACTTCCTTTGACTTGTGCATGAATGGTCCGGAGTGAAGCACTTCCAGGGATTCATCGACGATTCCGACCCACCTGTGAATGTCAACGTGGATGGGTCAATCCAGATGTCTACAACCACTTCAAACATGTATGAAACCAGAGGTTAACTTAGAGGAGAGGCGGATTTAATCACCACATGTCGCTGGTGGTCAACCCTTAGAAGAAGGCCAGATGTCCTCCATGTGCCGGAGTTGTCAAAACTATTTACCATTGGTCCTGAGAGACCACAGAAAGGAAAGTCAAACTAATAGGACTCTTCAACTGCCATATGTATTTCTAGAGAGGGATAAAAGGGACTGTCAACTGCGGGAGCCGGGGGGGATCAAGTCTTTTGGGGAAAGGTGTTGACTAGAGAGCGGCAGCCCTCTCGAACGGACATCACCCATCTAGGACTCTTGCAGGGCTTGATTCCTCTTCTACTTCTTCAATCCGAGCATCTCTTCCTTTCCTAGTAAGATCTGTAGTTCTATCACAATCCCAACGTGATTAAAACCCAAAAAAAATAATTCTGGGGAATTCGTCATTATTTGGGCGTCTTATGAAAAGAATCACCATCGTCTGAAACAAGGGTACTAACATAACTACTTTATATACATATATGTCTATTTAGAGGGAGGGAAGGGAGGGAGGGGGAGAGAGCGAGAGAGAGAGAGAGAGAGAGAGAGAGAGAAAGAGAGAGAGAGAGAGAGAGAGAGAGAGAGAGATGATGATGATGTTACCAACTATGTCGAAAGGAATAACTTCCTCGCAGTAGATTGGATCATCAAAGACACTTAGTGGAATAGCCATGTTGTTGGCTTGGGCAGCTCGACTACTATTATGGTAGAGTGTATCCACCTCAAGTTTGGTCTTTACATGCTGAATTTTGCAAACTCTTTTCTAATATAACTTTTTTGAGTCAATCATAACATTTTGTGCTACATGTACTTAAAAATTCAATCTCTAGGATCTTCTTGACATTAACTAGGTCTTTCACTTCGAATATTAAACTAAGCTATTTTTTAAGTTTAGTAATTTTATCACCATGGATTTAGATGTAATTAACCTGCCATCAACATATATCATAAGAAGAATGATAGCATCATCACTAAAGAAATAAAATGATCATACTTCTTATAGTGACATGACAACATAAAATGGTCAGTTTTTCTGTATCATTGATAAGCAGTATGTTTCAAATTATAAAGATTTTTTTTCCAACTTACAAATCATCTTTTTTTTTGTTGAACAAATAATTTCGACTGCAATAAATCTCTTCATCCAAATTTCTATATAGGAAAATTGATTTCATATCAAGGTATTTTAATTATAAACTAAATATAGCAATGATAACAAGCACAACATGAATCAAATAACATTTTTACAACTTGTGAGAAAATCTTATTATAATTAATACTTTTCCTCTACCTAAATCTCTTGACTAGTAGCTAAACCTTGTATTTAAATAGTTGTGTATTTGATAGAGCCTCTTTCTTCATGTACACCCATTATAATCGATTAAATTTTTTACTCTCATAGTGTGTTACTAATTATCAAGTGTCATTTATATGAAAAGAAGTTGTCTCTTTCTCCATGACAATCTTTCATTCATTGTTGTTCTTGCTTTGAATTACTTCATGAAATGTTGTAAGATGAAAAGAAACAACAACAAATACATAGATAATAGACTAAGAAAAACTCAATAGTATTTATAATTCTCTTATTGCATAACATGTAATGTTAAAGTAAGCGTCACTTTAATTTGAGTGTATTGAAGACTCATCGAGATGTGGAAAATTTATAAATTTATGTCAACCCTCTTTATTTTATCAATCAGCTAGACCTTAAGTAAGTTGTTGCCAGCATTCCCACAAAACATAGAGCATTAGATGTTTTTCAACAATGATGTTTCATCAAATATGACATTTTTACCAAGCCCAATTAATTGAGTTATGAGAATTCTTAACCTAAACTGATTGACACCTTCCTTATATACTAAGAAAGTGTATTGTCTTGACTTTTGATTCAACTTGGTATGTTCATTGTCTTGTAACCAAACATAGGTGGGACAACCAAAGATGTGTAGATTAGAATAATTTACTAGTCATCTAGATCAAAGTTCTTTAGGTATCTTGACTTTAACTGCAATAAAAAGTGATTTATTTACCAAAGAGTAAGCTGTGTTAACAGCCTCAATCTAGAATTACTTAGAGAGTCTTGAAAATAATTTCATGAAGCATCCCTCTCAAGTAATATTATGTTCATCCATCAACTACATTTTTCTTGTGTTATTTGTGGAATAATATGATGAATTATGTTTTCCTTGGAATATAAATTTTCAAAACCTTTTGAAGTATAATTTCTACCATTATCTATGTGTGAGACCTTAATTTTTTTATCAATCTATTTTTCAACTTTAGTCTTCCAAAGTTTGAAAATATCAGACACCTCATATTTATGTTTGAGAAAATAAACTCAAATTTGTTTAGAGAAGTCATTGACTAATGTAATAAAATATTAAGCTAATATGAATAAGATGACTGAAGATACACCCAAAGCATATGACTGCACATACTCAAGAATATATTTACTTATCTTAGAAGAAGTAACAAATTTGACCTTACATTGTTTGCCAAGAATACAAGAGTTAGATAAATTAATCTTGCAAGATGCAACACCCTTGATCTTATAATTGTGTAACTATAACATTTGTCTTTCGTTTATATGGCCAAGATTAGAATGTCACAACATCATAGTATTTTCAATTGCAAAATGATATGTGGTGGTTGTATTTTCTTATTTTCAATTAGTGACTCAATTTTCTCTCCTTTCATAATAACCAAAGCATCCTTTTAATTTTCAAATAACCATTGCCACTAATATAATTGTGACCATTTGCATCAATAGTACTTAAGGAGATCAAACTCTTTCTTAAATCAAATGTCTCACATCAGAAAAAATTATAATTACACCATAAATAATTTTTATTTAATTATCCAAATATTTATGCATTCTAAGTTATTTATTATCATAAATTTTACCTTCATCATAAGATTTTTATGTGTCAAACTAATCCTAAAATGGCCACATGTGATAGGAACAACATGTATTAAGAATCTAGGTTTCAAAGTAGTCCAAGTTTTGGGGGATTAACAGAACATATCCTTAAATTTCTAAATCAAATGCAACACGAGCTTATGTGACTAATTCTTTAGTTTTCTATTTTTCTTTGAGTTTAGGACAATTTTATTTCCAATGTAATTCTTTATTTTAGTGGTAGAAAATGTTGTTTTCTTTCAACTTTGATAAAAAAAAAATGATTTTTCTTACCATCTTTAGATTTTGAATGCCCTCTAATTTAGATCCACACTTTAACAACAAAGCTTTCCACTATATGTAAGAGGTTTTAGTCTAACATTATTCTATAATAGTTTTGATTTAACATCTTGCATCTTTAAGGTGCTTTTACCATATCAAATGCATAGTCTGATCTTTTTGCCAAATTTTAAATTCCACATTGCAGAGTTGAGAAATCAACTTATTTAAAATATTAAAATGTTCTAAGAAATTTTCCCCTTCATCATACATAAACTGTAAAGTTACTTTTTTCAAAAATTACTTCTTTGTAAGGGTTTTAGACATACAATGTTTGTAATTTTTTTCACATATTAATATCAATCTCTATCTTAGAAATATTATACATAATTTCATCTATTTGAGTTGCACGAACTATTTTCAACTTTAATTCATGTCAATCTTCATAACTTAATTCTTCAGATTTTTCTCTTCCATAAAATTTTTTGTGTAGTCATCAAATATTTTGTCTAAGGAGTGCCTTCACTCTTCTTTTCCATACAACAACACCTATCTTTCCATAGAATGTTACAGTCTAATATTTTGTCATTGTCATCTTCAAAAAACAGATAGTAAGTAATGGGTTATGTAAAAGACCACAACATTGCATATATAAAAACTGTCACACGTGTAATAAACTAATGTATTTTCAAATAAAATAAACAATGCAACAATCTAAATACCAACTAATAAAAGACAAATGTTTTATTGTTCAGAAATGGAGCTTGTATGTCTACACCAAGTACAAGGAAGCTAAAATGGAGACAAAAAAATGAAGAGAGATGATTCTCCTAAATCTTCTTCCAACCACTTGAAGAGAAAGTCATCTTCTTGACAGCAATTTAATTCCAATGAGAAAGAAAAAAAAAAAAGCTTACCTCTTCCTCTCTTCTTCAAGCCCTAATACTCCACTTGAAATAACTACCTCTCTTCTCCAAGAGCTTCTAGAAACTTGTGATTTTTAAACTGACTCTTTTAGCTTTTTCTGGCAACTCTCCAATCCTCTAAAAGGGGGAGAAAAAGTACTTCTCTTTTAAAAGTGTTGAGACCTTACTTTTGACCCATTGTCTTTTGTATAGTCAACAATAGCAACCTTATAGTTTAGGATGTACCAAGTGAACTTGGAGGTGAACTCTGGTACACGGTACATTGTGCCAAAAGAGATGGGCTACTCTAGCGAGTGAAATTTCCTAAAGAAAGAAGTTCTTTGAAAGTGAGACAAGACAAGAAGGATACCTATTTGATGAGTTCCAATTGACAATATTTGAATAAACCTCAAAATTTCTTCAATATGGCACTAGAAGACCAATAAATATCTATTTTAGAATGAGAAATAAATGATTGACTATTAAAGCCAATATTTTTTAATCAGATAATTGACTTACAATTCAACATACCCTTAAAGCGAGACTCTAATATATTTACTATATAGTTTTTGCACAAAGTTGTTGATGGATATGTAGATCACAAAACTCTAGATGATGGGAGTCTCTTAGTGGGTAATTTTACATCAAGAACTGCTTCTTATGTAGAAAACAAACTTGTCTTTTCTGACCCACTATCATGTCCCAACGAGAACGAATAGTAGTCACCTCAGCCAAAGGGTGTAGCCTCTCCTTCCCCCCATAAATACTTAACCTGAAACCAAGTATTCATCATCGAGCATTAGTAAGACTATTTTAATAGTTTCATTTTGGGGAAAAAAATCATAACAATCCACATAGATTATTATAAAAATTATTGGCAATTCATTAAAGCACTCTATATCTTGACAATAAATATAAGATCATACCGAACATGTTTGATTCATTCTTGATTAAAAAATGTCAGCAATGTCAATAATATCCTTCATAGTATGAGTGAAATTGCGAGCGAGTTAAATTGATAAAAAATGACCAGATAAAGAAGTATTACATCTAGAAATAAGGGGAATTTACTTTGTTCTGGTTTCACTATCAGTCTTTCATTGAATAGTTCTGGGTTTGTTCTCACCCAACATTGATAGAGTCGAACATACATACTATGCAGCCCAAAATTAAGTTGATCTGTCAATCCCAATTTGAATATGTTGATTTAATTTTATTAAAAATTCGTATTTCTAGGATGCATAATAATAATATGGATGCTTAGCATGATTACCAAAATATTGGCTCCAATGATCATTTCAATCGCAAATAGAGGAGCATTGGGGCACCCTTGGTGGAGATGGTTATAAAAAAATTGTAGATCTTTGATCCATCTAGAGTTGTAGTAGAACTCTAATTGATGAGAAGAAACACAAGACATGTTTAGAGATGAAACTCACAGGTTATAACAGTCATAAAATATGCTCTTGAGGAAGAATTCTCAAAAAAGTATAGACCTAGTAACTTCCTTTGAAAGAAATGTCACAGATTTAGATGAAGATATGTTGAATTATCTAGATACCCATATGAGGGACATTGTGAAAACTTGAATTTGATTCTATTTTGTTGTTCTAATATCTAAAATCTAGGTAAAATATTTGATTGAAATCTAATCGCTACAATAATCAATCAAGAAATTGTCTGCTAAGTGGTTATCAGTCTAACATTAAAGTAAGAAATGTACCTTGAGGACGACCCCTCCTCTTCCTTGATGATTATAGACAGTTGCATTCCATCATTTCTTTGCAACTAGGTGAATTCCTACTACTTATTGTGAAGAATGTAAACATAATCATGATCAGATGAATAACTTTTCATAAAAACGATGCAACTATATACAACTGGATATAGATGACGTATTGTAAAATATAAAATAATTTTATAATTATCTGATAAAATTATTTTGACCATGTCTCCATGAGAGTTAACATGTGCAAGTAGACTTGTTTACATGGTAAGATTACAACATTATATTTTATTTTTTAATATTTAAAAGCATGAGTTAAATTGATCAAAATGGAACACAGTAAAAACCCCTCACATCTAGAATTTATTCAATAAATATTTATATTTTGTTGAAATTTTAACCGCACAGCTAGCAACAGTTAGGAACTACAGACAAAAAAATATGTTATGCTACGTTTCGACTGAGCTTAGTGTTCCAGGTCGAATTCAAACTAGGTCGCAAGAAATAGACATAAGATAAATCAAGAAGCGCATAACGAATTGATTTCTTTTTAACAATTTAGTCAATTGGGCTGAGGATACCACTGAATTGATGAGGAAAACTGCTACTTTTGTCTCTATCAAGGACGCATGACTAGAAGACGAAAAGCTGAGAGCTTTCCGGTCTGGAAGAATCGCTGGCAACCTCCGAAGCTAGCCAACAATGGGAGTCGTATCATCCTTAGGCATGGTCTTCAGTGTGAAAGAATCTCCAGCCACTGTTACTCATTCGAAAAAGGGAAAAGCATTGATTTTCAAGTCGTATGATGGAAGGAGACGATAGACCCGAGAGAGAGAGTCACAGGCCGTTAAGGGCCCGGCACCTGGAGGTGAAATGCTGGCAGAGCTGGGAGGCCGGGTTGAAGGTGAGACCCACCTTGCCGCCCCTCCAAGCCCTGAGGGCCTCACCCACTAAGTGGAACTCCAAGATGCAGTAGACAAAGGTGAGGAACAAGAACAAGGGCACCAGGAAGTAACACGCCGCCGGGATCGCCGCCGTCAGCTCCATCTTCGCCGTCGTCACAGCGGCGGAGAGTCGAGAGCTGGTGAACAGATAGGGGAGAGACAAACGAGGAGAGGAGGAAATCCGGCAAGCTGGCACTCCCTGATTCGCATCTATACACATATATGTACCTTGAATAACCCAGAAATTCTTTGCACGTGGTAGCGATCTGTCAGTGAATCGAATGCCGACGATGCTGACGCTTCGACGAGGCTCCTCTGGTCAGAGGCAAACGATCAGACTAGCGATAATAGTGGCAATTTTCCATTTTTTCCATGGCATAATTCAGCATCATAGATGGTCCATTTAGTCAAGTAATTAATCTGTAGAACGAGCTTGAGCACATCAAGGTAGCTGTATGTCTCATTGACCTCAATAACAACGCTATTAAAACGGGCTTCTCTTTACCCACCAGTCTGAATATTGTGGAGGGATTTCCCGGGCTTGGAGGGGTCTCATTAGGCCCGGCCCGTTGAAACTGGGCGTCCATTACTAATTAAATTCAATACGTTAAATCATTAATTTACCCACTCCATTTAATCCCATTTTAGTTTCCAAAGTGATGACATTAAGTTTAAAACAAAAATCGGCTTCCTCTCATTATTTGAGGAAAGTTGACGGAAACTAAGAAATCACATGGTTAAAAGACAGCGTGAAGAAAAGGGTAAGTTCAAGACTATGCCATATTCGAATATTATCGCCTTATAGTATGTTTATTGGTTAAGGGGCTAGTAGTCAACGCCCGCTTTGACTACCTCCGGAAATCTTGAATTCAGTGGGATGTCAGCCGTCCGATGAAAAGGTTCTTCTGCATCGTATAGGATGGCGGCGGGGAGACAGAAAGGGACGGACAGGATCGTGTGACCAGCCCGCCTGCTTCCTTCTACCGTTAATTTGTTCGAGATTTGGTGGAAGGTCCAAGCTTTGGAATCAGTTTAAGGTCCTTTTCCCTTATCAAGTGAAAGCATTCTGATCTCCATCGGCATCATCGTCATCATCATCATCATCTCTCTCTCTCTCTCTCTCTCTCTCTCTCTCTCTCCCCTCTCTCCCTCTCTCTCGTAAAGTAGATGATGAGTCTGGAGGTTCTAAGCTTCACAAAGCAAAATCCCACGCTTTACTGGATCCTACTTTTCAAAGTCCTCTGCTCCCCTCGTCTCTCTCTCTCTGAGACACAGATACACACCGAACATGTAAACGGCGGGGGTCGTTTATCACAGTCTGCGACGGCAATCGTTATTGGGGTGGTTCCAGAGAACTCTTTTCTGCATAAGACCGAACTTTCTTCCTCGAAATGTCGCTAGAAGACATTTCTCTCTATCTCTGTCGCTACCTCCGTCAAAGAAGGGAGGCTCGCAAAGGGCAAACCGCTCTCTCTCTCTCTCTCTCTCTCTCTCTCTCCCTTTTCTCTCTTAGCGCAATATCTCTTAAGATGTTTTCGAAGGCGAGGTGATTGACCAGTGGCTAGGCCACCGGCGGCACAAGAAGAAAAGGACAAGACCTCTTTCTTCAGGTAGATTATATTCATGAGCTAGAGAGAGAGACAGACAGAGAGAGAGAGAGACCATAATCATGGAGGCACTACCTCGAGAGAGGATGATGACCTGTGAACAGCTGTTGACAACATTCTGACGTGGCATGCGATCGGACAATTGACCAGGGCGCAGTCGTCTCCCCCATCTGCTCGTGCATAGGATAATAACAGGGACTCGGTGGGGATGGTGCTTACGTACATTCGTCAGATATTCAGGGACTTATTCGCAGAGATCCTTCAGGACCATAAGGACAATGCCCGTCGCAGCTGAAAAGCCGCGTGACGACGATAACTCATGACCCATTGATAATATAAAATAATTGAGGGTTCATTCAAGCATTACGAAATTCGCCAGGAGTAATACGAAATTTTCCATGGCGTTCACTTTCTACCAGGCGGAGAGCTGGAGTCTTTCGTTGACTCGCTGGCCCCCAAGATTCCCAACGGATATGTGCTATCCTTCTCGAGGCCCCCACGTGGAGCCCATCCGGGCCTGATAGCGAGTCATAATTTGACCAGGTCCCCCGAAAGTACTCCACACGGCAGCCTCTCTCTCTCTCTCTCTCTCCCTCTCTTAACGATAGCTATTATATAATTGGGCTGAAAATCCATGAGGCGCAGACTTAGAGGTCACGGCCCACCACTTGATCTAGAAGGAGGCCGAGTCATGTCCCGATTCAAGCTAATCACACGATTCAAGGCCAAACTCACCATCACATTATGGCAGTGTGATGTCACGTTAAAACCCATTTCCTTAACTCCGTGTTTATCATAAAGAATCAGCGGAGTCAACCGTTGAGGTTGACTTTGTCCGCGTCTCACCCGATTTCTTTATTGGTGATTGTAAAAATCCGGTCTTTTTTTCACGAAATGGGAGATAGCTGGATCTGGGTCTTGGTCTCGAGGATGGAGGAGACCGCTGCAGCGGAAAAAAAACGGCTGCTTTATCTGCCCGCGGGAATTGAAAACTGGTCCACCGGCGGAAGAACCTTCCTCGCTCGTTCCCTGTCTCCGGTGGTCGGCGGCGGCTCTCGAGTGGATGGCTTTGACTGAATTCCTCGTCTTCTCTCCGTATTTTTCTGTCTCCCTCTCTCCCTCTTCCTCCTCCTCGCTCCAGCCCCCCGCCCCGTGAAGCATCTCCGAGGACCCACAACGCAGAGGACCTCAACCTCATCCGGAAGTCTTCGAATAGGAACAGAAGACCGCCATCTCCGGGCCCATCTGGTGACAGTCGGGCAGCGCCCCAGACATCGGTTTTAGGAGGGAGGAAGAGGAAGAGGAAGGGGAGAAACCCTCACCGGCCATTAACGGCGATGACGAAGCCGCCGCCGTCGTCCTCCTCGCAGCCCAACTCGTCCTCGAGGCCATCCTCCGTGCTGCCATACAAGACCCAGAATCTCAAGGAGCTGTACCAGATTGGGAAGAAGCTCGGGCAGGGCCAGTTCGGGACGACCTACCTCTGCGTGGAGAAATCCACCGGCCTGCGGTACGCCTGCAAGACGATCCCGAAGAGGAAGCTCCTGTGTAAGGAGGACTATGAGGACGTCTACAGGGAAATCCAGATCATGCACCATCTGTCCGAGCACCCCAACGTGGTCCGCATAAAGGGGGCCTACGAGGACCCCGTCTTCGTCCACCTGGTCATGGAGCTCTGCGCCGGCGGCGAGCTCTTCGACCGGATCGTCCAGAAGGGCCACTACACCGAGAGGAAGGCGGCGCAGCTGATAAAGACCATTGTGGGCGTGGTGGAGGCCTGCCATTCCCTCGGGGTCATGCACAGGGATCTCAAGCCGGAGAACTTCCTGTTTCTCAACGAGGATGAAGATGCCGCCCTCAAGGCCACAGACTTTGGGCTCTCCGTCTTCTACAAGCCAGGTAACCCTTTGGGCATTTCGCCATTTTTTTCTGGGGAAAGAGGCCCGGCCGAGAGCTTGCAGACGCCGATTTGAAGGTCCTCCCATGCTCCTCGGCGGAGGCTTCCGAAGATTTGAAGGGTTTTCTCTGCTCATGAAGAAGGATCTATCATCACGAAACTTTTTTCAGAAGAAGAAGAAGATCTAGTAATACCTGTATTGCTTATTGCCCATTGTCTGACCCATCTCGGGGATCTAGGAGCAAACGGCGTCCATGGCTGAGTGATTGAAGAAATATGAACATCTTCCTCGAGAAATCCCTCTAGGCTTGATTAAACTCTTCATCCCGGATCTCTATCCCTTGCAAAATCTTGATCGAATTGGAAATGAGGCGAAGCCAGTTCACCTAATCTTCCCAATCTCTTGCAGGGGATACATTCTCAGATGTGGTCGGGAGCCCCTACTACGTCGCCCCTGAGGTCCTGCGGAAATATTATGGCCCTGAAGCTGACGTGTGGAGTGCTGGAGTCATTCTGTACATCCTGCTGAGCGGAGTCCCTCCCTTCTGGGCAGGTATGCTTGAAGATCCAATCTTTGATAGTTGCTATAAAAACTCTTATTTCCTTGGTGGTTGATGGCCATTGTTGTTTCTTTTTGTAGAAACTGAGTCGGGGATCTTCAGGCAGATCCTCCAGGGGGCACTGGACTTCGAATCCGAGCCCTGGCCCTGCATATCCGAGAGCGCAAAGGATCTGATCCGCAACATGCTTAACAGGAACCCTAGGAAAAGATTCACTGCCCATGAAGTTCTCTGTGAGTGATTCTTCTGGCACAATTATATGCTAGAATTGTCTTCATTTGGATCACCTAATTTTTTCTTTCACAAATCAGTGGGTGAGGATTTAAAAATAAAAATAAAAAGAAAAATAAAAATGGGCATCTTTTTTTTTCAGGTCACCCATGGATCGTTGATGACAAAGTCGCCCCTGATAGGCCTCTGGATTCTGCTGTTCTGTCACGGCTGAAGCAGTTCTCGGCAATGAATAAGCTCAAGAAGATGGCTTTGCGAGTAAGGACTGCAGTAACCCAGAGAAACCTACTCACATCCCTGTGAGGAACTATACTAATTTCAGAAAATTTTGAGCTCAAGGAATCTCTGATCCGCCATTAGTTCTTGTTCATACCTGGGGAGCTCTAGGAAACGGTGACATGGTAGTCTTAGGGAGAGGTGGAATGGATCAACGGGGAAGTTGATGATTCATATTCTTGTTATTTTCGTCTGATTGGAGGTGGGTTAGGATGATTCAGAGAGGAAACAAGTATCTATCTTGATTAAGCAGACACTTCACTTCTCCTAGCCTGGAGGTCAAAATTTCTTGTGGGTTGGACTATATCTTGCTAGAATAGTTCCACATTGGCATAATGCGAGCATATGAGTGGATTATGGATTAATTCTGAGGTCAATGCCGCATTTTATACTTTAACTTGGTACCATAGCCAATGGTTGGTATTAACCTTACAAAGCTCAGAAAGAAAAAAATGTAACTTGTTAGAGTAGGCCCTGCATTGGACATAATTAGATACAAATATGTGACTATTGTTAACTGTTCATGAAACCAAAAATAGATCTACATTGCAAAAAATAGATTGCATCATGTGGGCAGATTAAATTATATGTATTATTGATTAATTTTGAGTGTAGTCCCAAAACTTGGTGTGAGATGTGGTGGCTGATATTAACCTACCAAAGCCCGGGATTGTCGTGCATTAGAAACAATTAGATAAAAATGAGAAATTATGGTCAATTGGAAGAAAAAAAAACAACCTCTGCTTCCTCTGATTTTATTCTGTTTTTGGAGCAAGTCATAGGCCAAGATCATGCTACTCAACGGGGGAATCTCCCTGTTCTTTCTCTGCAGGTTATAGCAGAGAGACTGTCAGAGGAAGAGATCGGGGGGCTGAAGGAGCTCTTCAAGATGATCGACACCGACAACAGTGGGACGATCACCTTCGATGAGCTCAAGAATGGCCTAAGAAGGGTGGGCTCCGAGCTGATGGAATCAGAAATCAGGGCTCTCATGGATGCGGTGAGTAAAGCAGTCGTCTTCTACAATTAGATACTTCTCCTGCCATGGCAGTACAACCTACAAGCTCGCTGATTCTTCAGAGAGAAAGAAATTACCTCTACTTTTCTGAGCCCATCAGAAAATTTAGATTCATAAGAGGTGGGGAGAGGGCTAATGATTCTTTGGGGGAACCCTTTGGGCAGGCCGATATAGACAACAATGGGACCATAGACTATGGGGAGTTCATTGCTGCTACGGTCCACATGAACAAGCTGGAGAGGGAGGAGAACTTGATCTCGGCTTTCTCCTTCTTCGACAAGGACTCTAGCGGGTATATAACCATTGACGAGCTCCAGCAGGCTTGTCGGGATTTTGGCCTCAGTGATGTCCACCTCGACGAGATGATCAGAGAAATCGACCAAAACAATGTAAGTTTTCTCTTGCCTTGTGAGGAATTATGTGTTTATTTTTTGTCCCTCTCTAAACAGAATCATTTGCACGGTTCTTTAGTGTTTTCTTTGTTTAGTCCTGAAAAAACCCTTGAATTAAGAATAGCCCTTCTGTCAGAAATTACAGATGCACACAGAACTCTCTCTCTCTCTCTCTCTCTCTCTCTCTCTCTCTCTCTCTCTCTCTCTCGCTCTCTCTCTCTCTAAACAGCATCATTTGCACGGTCCATAAGTGTTTTCTTTGTTTAAGTCCCAACAAAATCCTTCCATTGTGGAATAGCCCCTCCATTTTTTTCCTTGGACTGTTTGCCCTAGGAAATCGCCAAGCTTCCATTTTTGTTGACCTTCTGGCACAATTATGATCAATAATCTTTTTCCATGTTTGCCCTCAATTTAATGGAAGCTTGTCTTCAAACTCTCACCAATTACCAAATGCCAATGTCATTATCTCAGTCTTCTCTCACTCCCTCCATGGCACAAAACCCTTTCCACTGTCGGCCTCTCTCTCTCTTTCTCTTTAGTGGGTATCAAGATTTAATTTTTCCTCTCTGGGAATTCCTCTCACTGAAATCTGCGGATGGTTTTCTTCTCTCTTGGCAGGATGGGCAGATAGATTACAGTGAGTTTGCAGCGATGATGAGAACAGGCAATGGTGGAATTGGGAGGAAGACCATGAGGAACACCCTGAGAGTTAACCTGGGCGATGCCCTGAGAGCCGCAGAGAAGTGAACCCGGTTCCACTATGGTTTCTGCATCCTTGACTGCACCCGGCATCATGGGTTATTGAAGGAAGAGGGTGGGGAGTTGACTGGGCTATTTCTTTGACCAGATTTCTGTCCCATTTGAGATGAGCAAGCGGATCATCTTGGGAAGGGGGTAGGGGGGTGCTTGGAATTGATTCGGGCTTCTAGCTAGAATCACTGATTGTGGAGGACACCTGGAACTGTGGGGATGTCACCATCTCCTACATGATGTAGACAGACTGAGAAGTACTTAATGTGGCTAATCTACGTCTTCTTCCTATGATTATGCAGAAGGATTCCATACTTTCAGTGGTGTTGTTCCAGCAAGAGAGGTTGACTCATCTGGTGCTTAAACCCCTCACAAATGCTTGGTCAAACACAGGGTCAACTAACTTTACCCCCTTTCCCCACACCCAGATCATAGTTTGTTGATTTTCTGAAGAAAAATCAGTTCTTTTATTTTTAGACTGTTTTCCCCTTAAATTTTTCCTTCGAATGATGCAACTCTCAGCCTGTGTTTGCACTTCTACTGTGTTTCCAAGTGTTTTTCAAACAACTAATCTTATGGGGGATATAATGGGCCAGGAGAGTCCGGAGCCCACTTACTAGACAGGAATCAAAATCAGGCTCAATAGGGTAAACAAGGACGAACAGGCCTGGGTCTCGCCTGAAGGCCAGGAGTCATCTTTCTAACTAGATGGATCTCTCAGTCTCTCTCTCTCTCCCCTCCCCCTTGCTCCCTTCTCATGCATGTGTACATATCCCAGAGCTTCCTTGGGCTGAGCAAGGCCTCAATAGGGGTCTGGGTCTTAGAGAGAGAGAGAGAGAGAGCCAGCATAGCTTGTCCATTCCTCAGTCCTAACACTCAAACCAACCATCAACCACATATCATATCCTTTCTCAGAAAATAATGTTTAATATCAAGTAAATCCAAAAATAACACGTCCAGTCCGCAGTCTCTCATGCACTAAGGTTTCTTCCAAAACTAGGTAACCTAAAGATGTGAAAGCATCAGTTTATGCGACCGAAAATTAACAGGAAGAGGATGGAGAACGGCCATCTGTGGGCTTTATTTATTAATTTCAATGTGGCATTGTTCTAAAATTAGTGGGCAAAAGGGTGTTTATCAAATTAAAGACTAAAGGAGATATAGGTAAAGTTATTATAAACTCAAGTTGCATCGAATTTATTTTATTTTTTAAAAAAAGTAAAGAGGAGGAGGATAAGATTATCACACAAAATATCTACACCCTTTCAGAAATCTAGCTACTCCTTGTGGTTCAAGATCAACCAAAATGGAAGATCAACACTTCATGCTGTAACTTAATCACCAAGATCTAAATAAAATACAAAAAAACAAAAAACTCCAGTAATAACTAAGGGTCATCTGCGGACCAACCACATGCCGATTTCTAATACCACCCTTGTTGTCAGCAGACGCAGCTGGTATGCCACGTCAGCAGGCTGCCATGTGGCAGCACGCTGAAGTGGCACATTGGCTGCGTTAGGAGACAATATAATTGGACTTGGACGTACTGAGAGTTTCAAGCATGGATCAAGACCTCCCCCCTTCAAAGCATAAACTTTAGACTTTTACCGTTGACCTCCAAGAACAGAGATGGAAGAGAGAGTGACATACCTTGAGGGGGATGGAAGCCAAGGTCTGGAGAAAGACTCGGTTAGTCCCACATGGACATCCTTTAAGACATCATCGAAATACCGGTCTAGAACAGCAAGAACAGAAAAAATGGTCAAATGGGTAAGCCGAAAACGGCGAGGTCAAGAGGATTATCAAATAAATAAATATTTTAAAACCATGCTTAATTTCAATTATTCGAACCGATATTGAAAATAATTAAGCAGCAACAAAAGAAACCTACATCCGTAACATAAAACTTGTCCGAATAGTTTAGTGGTGGAACCACCCACTGAGACATGTAGATCGGGAGGAGTTTGTCATCCACATCACGAAGTTTTTCCTCTGCGGAAGAGAGGATTTGATTTTGATAATATAGGACATCAATAAAATAATTATAAAGGACTAAAGACCAAGGAAAGATAATTATATTGTACGGGTAAATATTAAAAAAGTCCAGATGAAACCTGAAACTCGCAGAAGTACCCTATGTGTGACAAAGGCCTGCAATCAACAAAGGATAATCGTAATTAGGGAACTTTTCTAGAATAAGTTTTACCAAATATATTTATGCTAGAAACTTTAATCAACCACAGGATGGCCAGAAAACATTATGGCTTTGATCGAGCACATGGAAGACTCATGGTCTAAATGTCCATGGTGCTTCGATGAACATGATATGTCAAGTGATCCGAGATACATCAGACTGCATTTTATGGTAATATCCTGCATAAAATAAAAGGGAAATGAAGATATCAAAGCAGAAGACCTGCCAAGCAGAAGGCATGAACTCGCGATACTTCTCCTGCTCTCTAGTTGAGCCAAAGTTTTCTTCGAAGGCCCACTTCCCAGATGACCTATAGCACAAGGTTCAAGATCATTTTATTAATTGGTTTAAATGCCACTTATTCATTAAAGGAAATTGAATTTATGATCAAATCTATAAAGATGAAGCATAGGTCTGAAACGGCAAAAATTTAAACCTACTGGAAATACCGTAAAACGTACTGGAAAACAAGTAAAAAATTTAAAACTCATATGAAGTGTTATTTTGTGTAATGTCAATTAAAAAAAAAAAAAGACTAAATGAACTGATTTGAGGCTCAAAATTCCTTGACTTTATCCAACCAGATAGACCAGAGATTGTAGATTGATCACTTGATGAGGCTATGGAAACATAAGAAAACACAAATCAGAACATGTGGATTGCTTTTGCTTCAAGCCAGCTAGATTCATCAGTCGAGTTGACAACTTGCTGATTATTCCGATACAGCAACTAAAATTTAACGTAGCTTTCAAGCAGAAACAAAAACAAGAATGCTTTTTCATAATGGAAAAGCAGAATGGAAAGAAAAATATCAGAAACTATTGTACTCGATCTACAAACCCTCTTAGCTCGTTTCTTGTAAGCTCAATTCGTAAAATCGCTGCCTTCGTAGCTAGGACAAGCATTGGTTCCATCTGCAAGAGCCTACTGATTTCCAGAACAATTGATTCTGTTATGCATTGAAGTGAGAAGTTTCTCCTGAAAAATTAGGCATCATGGCATGAAATGATCATACAACTGAAGATGGGCACATATGCAATAAAGACGAAGCACTACAAAAAGAGAAAAGGGCAAAAGGAGAAGTCATGAAGTGCATTGAGCCAAAAGGTGCTTCTGTCTTCACCAAGTCGCTATCCGATCCCCATTTAGTGAACACAATTGTAATGATATTCCAAGTACAGTGGCAATCACTGAGAAACTAAATCAGTCAAACTTGCATGGCAGGATCGGTAATTAAAAGAGAGTGACAAATGGACTCACATACACGGTTAGAAAGACTCAGTGGACTCGGAGAAAATTCCAACAAACGTGCAGAGTACCGTATCAACAGATTTAGTACCAATCCAAGAAAACATGAGTTGTGTCTTGAAGAGAAAAAAATGAGCATTTAGAAGGTGCTTAGATAAATGGCAACATGAGTAGTTCAAGATTATTCGCACAAGCATCAAAATGTCGTTTTCATAACCATCTGTGTGCAGTGTTGTCTAAACCACGATGAAAAAACCGATTCAAATTTACTACGGGCGCATCTGAACATATCCTTTCAACCTGAATTCCAGCTTTCAAAAACAGCTTCAGATTCGCCAAATATTTGGATGCGTTCCATTCCAACAATCCGATTTTCAGATTTAAGTTACAAGATAAACCTCCCCACTACATATCACAAATCAGTATGTAAAAAATGTCTGTTAAGGATTTCATGCCTGATGAATGATATATATTGATGTCTGTTAAGGAATAGCACCGACGCGTAATATTATATCATGAAAATGCGTCAAAATGAGCCAATTTCATATGTAAACATGAAAAGAAAATGGCTACGAAGGACTACTGAACAACAACAACAGTTCACATAAAGATAAAAGAGTCACACGAATAATCACCTATTATCACCAGGTGACGGCAAGGGTTGGGATGCTCGATCAATCCAATAAAAAGCATTGATACTGGAAGAAATAGAATTAAATAAATTTATATGAATGAATAAGCACAAATCCAATGTGATGACAGATAACTAGCACATCGAGATGATTAATAGCCAAGAAGTTTCTGCATACAAGATGAGATTCCATATATTAAAATTATTGGGCAGCCCAGCTCAAAACCAATTATCATGCCTCTCATTATAACCATAATTCGTAACAGTCAATGTGAGCACAACTTTTGGCACGCTCCTTCATTTTGAAGGCCAACTTTTCGGCTTTGTCAAGTCAACAGCAAAAATAGAGTGTGTGCAGCCTAAAAGCAAACAATGACTTCGTATGATCGTTACGATCGCATGTTTTATTTTTTATTAAATAATGCATTGCCTATATTTCATGTCATCAATTTCTGAGGATGCAAACGAGAATTTAGTACACAAGAGCATGCGTTAAAAAAGTATTATGTAAGCTTTAATAAAGGAACACAACGCCCAAAAATTTATTATGAGAAGAATCATTCCTTAAGCCCATTGAAACAAGCAAGTGGGCAGAACTGTGGTTTCCAAGGTTGATGGAGAGCATAACTGATCATCTAACAATGGCATATGGTTCCATTACCTTAATTCTTCCAACCCAGGCCTCCCCAGTATTACCCAGATGTTTCCCCAGAAAACACTTATATTTCCTTCCAGGTACCAATGACTAGGACAGATATTTGCCACTTACCTGAAATTTGAATTAACATATCAAAAATGAATCTTTAAGAGATATGTAGTCCATACCCTTCCTTCTGAAAGCCCATCCACTTAGACCAACGCTCATGTGCATTAAAGAAAAAAAAGAGCACTACCCATTCAGTATCTGCATATATAAAAGGATGCGGATGGTGTTGCAGACCTATCAATCATGAGGAAACGAACACGAACCCCTTGAGCTTCACTTTCTTTTTGAATCCGGTGCCGCATTGTCTAGAATTTATGAAAGTAAAGATAAATTATTGCACACCAATTATGTCATAAACCTCAGAGAATCATTGGAAAAATATTGATGCTACTATGTCGCTGGAAAAGTTAGGCACAAGTAGAAATAGGTATCAGAACTGACTAAGCAAGAAACATATTATAAATTTTAACATCCGGTCTGACTGACTGAACAAGCAAATCCAGAACTGATAAACGCAACATGTAAATGAAAAAAAAACGAAATTCAAATACTGGATCTGATATGATTTGATTAAACCATAATTCTCACCTTTAGTGTCGACAAAAATTCAGAGCTGCTGTAACATCTGATGTACAGGAATCGTCTCATGCAAACTAGAAACAATTCCTCACTGCTATAAGAAGAAGGGTCCACGGTTTCATGAAAGTGTAGTGATCCAACTTGAAACTCCCCTTTGGCAAATCCTGTTTGATAAATCGAGTGTCAATTCTACGAGTCAACTAGCAAACTATATTCCAGCATTATCAAATCATACGGGAGATTCTTGTTATCTGTGGCAAATAGTGGACGTGGAGCCATGAATTGGATCAATTTACCCACGATCGAGAACGAATATCACGCACAGCGTACGTCACAAATAGCAGTCATCTTGTGAGAAGAGGCAGACCAACCCGCACATTTTTTACAATCTTTAGTGTCGGGCATCCACGTTTTTCCCATCATGATATTATCTTATAAATAAGAAGCAGAAGCAAGTCCCTGACTTTAGGTGGACCGATCGTATCACTTACTTTCGATACTTTCGTCGTAAGAGACGAATCTAGTACGTGCTTTCACACCAGCGCATAATCAAACAAAATAGCGAAACAAGGGACAGGAAATGCGACCTAGATTCGACTAAATTTACCCGAGGCCTCCATTATCCGACATCTTAGAGCATGAGAAAGGCGGAGCACATCAAAGCGGCAGTCCAGGTCGAAGTACACCACAAGCTGCTCCAGACCGCCGAAGTGGACGCCGTTCCAGTCCTTTGGAAGGATACAGTTCACGGCTGCCTAGAGAGATATCCCCACCAGTAAACGAGAGGGAAAAAGACGAACAGATAACAAGTGTGGACGACCTCCATTGTTACAGACGGTGATCACCTGTAGCAGGATCTCTGATTTTGCGGAAGAGGAAGGACCGACGATCTCGACGACATTGCCGACTCGGAGGGGTACACGATGGAGGGGCGGCATCAGGAGAAATGGCCGCTGAGCAAGGGTCCTGGCGAGCATCTCCATGGCGCTCTCGTCCGTCTCGATCCATCTTCGCGCTTCCTCCATTCTCCCGCCTCCTCCTTCCCTTCCCAGTCCCCCTTCATATATATCCTTCTGGCGCGAAACAGTTATTTATCCTTTCATCACTACGGAAGAGACGAGACCGGGCCCGGGCCCAGGCCCTCTACTGGGTCTCACTTTCGGGCTTTTTTGAAGAAATTCAGTACGCACGGCCCTCACGGTTCAGAGACCGAGCTTCCCCAAAACGCAAATAAATAAAAAAATGGGGGACGACGGGTACAAATCTACGATTGCTGGTGAAATTATTAAAAAATGTCTGATCGTCCTGCGATGACGACGACATCAATAATATATCACATGAGAGAGGAGAGAGAGAGAGAGAGAGAGAGAGAGAGGGCGGGAAGAGAGAGAGATTTTCTAAAATGCCCATTCTATCCAAATGACCCCTCCGCAGCTACCAAGGTAGAACCTGTAACTGTGTCAAAAAGTAGGGCCTTTTAGCGGCAGATGGTGGCTACAACATCTCCTCCTCTAAGGCGCAGTCTCCTTCCTCATCATCAACTAGGCGATCTCTGTGGCCCGTCGTCAATCTGTTCTTCGACGGAAAACGGAGTGGAGGGTCGGAGGAGGCAAGAAGCTGAATAGATAGGAAGCAGGAAGTAGGATTTGCGGCGATCTAGGACCCCGGGGAAGATGTCGGGGACTGCCTTCAGCGGCGATGAGACGGCTCCGTTCTTCGGTTTCCTCGGTGCCGCGGCGGCGCTCGTCTTCTCCTGTGAGTACGCCTGCCGATCTCCCCCAGGATCGATCTCTGGGGTTCAATTCGGGATGTTTTGACGCATCTTTGGTTTGCAGGCATGGGGGCCGCCTATGGAACGGCTAAGAGTGGGGTTGGGGTCGCGTCAATGGGTGTGATGCGGCCGGAATTGGTGATGAAGTCCATTGTGCCCGTCGTCATGGCTGGAGTGCTCGGGATCTATGGATTGATCATTGCTGTTATCATCAGCACTGGGATAAACCCCAAGGCGAAGTCGTACTACTTATTCGACGGTTATGCCCACCTCTCGTCCGGCCTAGCCTGCGGCCTCGCGGGGCTCTCCGCAGGGATGGCGATTGGAATCGTGGGGGATGCCGGAGTCCGGTAACTCTTTTTTTCTGACTTCCTTCTTTTCTGAGTCTGAATCTCGTGAGATTGATTTATCTTGACACTTCAGTCTTCGTTCTAGTTCTCTTCAATATCGTGGTTTATTTGCGGGGATGATTACCTTAGAAACACACAAATCTCTGTGATTTGACGATTTTTAGGTGATTTTTGTGCTGATCTTTTTGAGATATTTTTCATGGATTCGCAGTAGTTTTTTTATGAGAATTGCTGAATTAAAATATTTGAGAGGAAGCTCGAGGACCTATGGTTTACAGATCTGTTTGGAGATCATCTTAAATCTACATTTTTTCAAGTCAAAGAACCTCCTAGGTTCTGATCGTTGCATCTGTTTGTTCATGTTCTTAATCTCATTCTCTTCTCGATCCTTTTAAGAGTGTTTTGTATTTAACTACGCATCAAGATTTATTTATCCATCAATCACTGAAAAAAATTAAAATTTTAGCGAAATTCATTAGAGGTGGGGAAAATGTGATCACACTGCTGAGTTGAAAGCTGTTCCCGTGTCATGGTTGCTCAATCAATGATAGTTCTAATGATTGTAGAAAAAATATTTCTGGATAATTAGCGTATCATTTCTTTAGCTATTCACATAAAAAAATAAATTGCGAAGCTGATGATAGCTATTACACAAACACTGTCTGTCAATGGAAGGGAATTTCTTTTCCCGTCTTTTGACTTTCATGGTTGTTGAATCAGTGATAGTTATATTGATGGTAGAAAATAGAAAATATTAATAATTACATGGCACTTTTGTGTTGGAAGTTTTGCTTGCTGAATTGGTGCTTCTGGACAATTAGCGTATCATTTTCTTTACTTATTCACATAAAAAGGATTGCCAAGGTGATGATAGCTATTACACAAACACTGTCTATCAATGGAAGGGAATTTCTTTTCCCGTCTTTTGACTTTCATGGTTGCTGAATCAATTGTAGTTCTATTTATAGAAGAAAATATAAAATATTGTTAATTACATACCATTTAAGTGTTGGAAGTTTTTGCTTGCTGACTTTGTCCTTCTGGGTAATTAAGCATATCATCTTCTTTAGCTATTCACATAGAAACAAATTGCGTAGGTGATGATAGCTATTGCACAAACACTGTCTGTCAATGGAAGGGATTTTTTTTCCGTTTTGACTTTCATGGTTGCTCGATCATTTATGGTTCTAATGATGGTACAAAATAGAAAATATTACTTATTACATGGAATTTTTATGTTGGAAGTCTTGCTTGCTGACTTTGTCCTTCTGGGTAATTACCGTATCATTTTATTCAATTATTCACAAAAATAAGATGCCAAGGCGATGATAGCTACTGCACAAACACTGTCTGTCAATGGAAGGGATTTTTTTTCCGTTTTGACTTTCATGGTTGCTCGATCATTTATGGTTCTAATGATGGTACAAAATAGAAAATATTACTTATTACATGGAATTTTTATGTTGGAAGTCTTGCTTGCTGACTTTGTCCTTCTGGGTAATTACCGTATCATTTTATTCAATTATTCACAAAAATAAGATGCCAAGGCGATGATAGCTACTGCACAAACACTGTCTGTCAATGGAAGGGATTTTTTTTCCGTTTTGACTTTCATGGTTGCTCGATCATTTATGGTTCTAATGATGGTACAAAATAGAAAATATTACTTATTACATGGAATTTTTATGTTGGAAGTCTTGCTTGCTGACTTTGTCCTTCTGGGTAATTACCGTATCATTTTATTCAATTATTCACAAAAATAATATGCCAGGGCGATGATAGCTACTGCACAAACACTGTCTGTCAATGGAAGGGAATTTCTTTTTCCTTCATTTGACTGTCATTTATAGTAATTACTAAAAGAGGACCATGTTCGAGCGATATGACCCACCCTTTCTATCACCTCTCTGTGCGTGCGCGCATTCTGTGAACATCGTATTGTTTACATGTATTTATTGATGTGGTACATTTGAAAGGAGAAAAACAATGTCAGTGTAAATACGTCAATAATCAATTCTAGAGCATGGTCAAACTTCAGGGATAACCATAGTGTCAGCATTATATAAGGTTTCTCATGGTTAATCCATCTTTGATAGAACCAGCATTTACTATTTTTGCTTACCAGCATTGACTTTCTGTACAAATAAGTGTGTAAAGAGTAACTGATAACACAATGACCGCTTTATCGTATCTGTCTGATATTTGTCAAAACATCTGTTTTGTGTCTGATATCGTCTCTCTCTCCCTCTCTCTCTCTCTCCTCTCTCTCTCCCCTCTCTCTCCCCTCTCTCTCTTTCTCTCTCGCTCTCTGAAAGGGTGGAGTCTGTGGTCTTGCAGGGCGAACGCACAACAACCGAAACTGTTCGTGGGGATGATCCTCATCCTCATCTTTGCGGAGGCTCTGGCGCTCTACGGGCTCATTGTCGGCATCATCCTCTCATCGCGGGCCGGTCAATCACGGGCCGACTGAAGATCATGGCGGCTCAGATCTCTGCTTAGTGCCTCGATCTTACGCCA
Source organism: Spirodela intermedia (assembly GCA_902729315.2). NCBI lineage: Eukaryota > Viridiplantae > Streptophyta > Magnoliopsida > Alismatales > Araceae > Spirodela > Spirodela intermedia. Next base: position 5,623,265 of record LR746274.1, on the reverse strand, counting down.
TATCCTCGCCACCATTGATCCCTCTCCTCGGAGCTTGTTTCACGTAGGCTGTTTAGAAGAAAAACAAGGGGCATTCTTGTCACCTTCTCTCTCAATAATCAGGGGCCTGTTTCTTGTGATGTTACCCCGCAAACTCATTTAATTATTCAATAAGTCTGTTCTCTCTCTCGCTCGCTCTGGCTGGGCTGAAGCTTCCATTGTCCACGTGGACAGTGTTCTACGTCAGAGTCTTCGGAACTAGGGGTAATATAGTCCTTTCACTGCGGGGGAGAATGTAACGAAAACGTCCGAAATAGTAGCTCAGACAGAAGGGTAGTTTGGTCATTGTGTTTTTAAAAACCAACAGCAAGGTTGACTCCCTACTGGACGATCGCTGAGTTCGGCTTCTGTTATCAAATATTTACGACGGCTCCGCTTCCCGCTCGTTCTAACAGAAGAACCAGACAGAACGGAAAGAGGGAGAGGGAGAGAGATAACTAGAAGGAGGGAGGTGGAGGCAGCGCTGCTGTGTTCGCTTCTTTCCCTGGAACCCTTGCCCGGAGAGCGGCGTTGTCCCCTGGTTGTACGTTTGAGAGAGATAAGATGGCTTCGGATTCAGCAGCTGCGGTCGCCGTTGAGGATTTTAGTGTGAATCCCGATATCTGGGAGGCCTGTGCGGGGAGATCTGGGACGATCCCGGCGGTGGGAACGTCGGTCTACTACTTCCCGCAGGGCCACGCAGAGCAGGCCTTGGGCGAAGTGGACTGGGAGTCGGAGGCCGAGGATCTCTCTTTCTTTCCCTGTAGGGTGACCGGAGTCCAGCATCTGGCAAGCCGGAGCAGCAACGAGGTTTTCGCCAAGATTAGACTCGAACGGGATTTTATGTATCCGAAGCCGTTCTCCTCCGCCGGAGGCGTCTCGTCTGAGGGCGTCGACCGGGAAGAGGAGAAACTGGTGTTCGTCGCGAAGGTACTGACGCCGAGCGACGCGAACAACGGCGGGGCCTTTTCGGTGCCGAGGCTCTGCGCGGACAGGGTCTTCCCGTCACTGGACTATACCAAGGATAATCCCTCCCAGGCTCTGTTCGTTCGCGATCTGGAAGGTAACGAGTTGAGATTTCAGCACATCTACAGGGGAACACCTCGCCGGCACCTCCTCACAACGTACTGGGCCGCTTTCGTCAACAACAAGAAGCTGATAGCCGGCGACACCGTGATATTCATCAAGGACAGGACCGGCCAAATTTACGTGGGGCTGCGCCGAACTGAAAGATCGGGAGCAAGCGCAGGTTTCCCACGAGGTCTTCCGAGAGTAGGCCCCTCAGTGATGTTGGCGACCACCGGAGAATGTTCTACCAGCGGACAACTGTTCTCGAGAAATCGCAGAGGCAGGGTCACGCCTCAGTCTGTCCTCGAGGTCGTCCGTGCAGCGTCGATGGGCCGTCCCTTCGAGGTCACATATTACCCGACCGGGGGTTTCCCGGAGTTCGTACTTAGAAGGAATCAGGTTGATCAAGCTCTTAACAAGCTGTGGTTCCCGGGGATCATGGTGAAATCGCAGATGGGGGCAGAGGACTCCACCAGGATGCCGTGTTTCCAGGGGGCCGTGACTGACATCATCACGCATCCCCGTCCATTCGTCCGTTCTCCGTGGCGCACGCTGGAGGTTCTACCTTTAAATTCCTCTCTCTTTTCTTCACTTCCTATTCGTAGACATTTCTCAAACCCTCGGCGAGCTTTCCTTTTTGGTATGGATATTCATCTGGATGGTAGCGCATGCTCGTCCTCATTTCTCCTACGGTCTATCGTCTCTCCAAATCAGGTCACCTGGGATGAACAAGATGGCCAACGCAACTCAAAAATGGTGAACCCCTGGGAGATGGAGAAGATTCACGGCCCCCGCGATCTCACTCGGCCTCCTATCGCGAAGTTCAGAGCGACGATGAACAGTGAGCTGAACAAGTCCCCGGTGGTGGCGCCGGCGAGGAACCCCTCCGCGTCTCAGCAAGATGTATTTCCTGATGATGGCATCCAGGGAGTCAGGCATGATCTCATCTCATCTGGTACTTCTGACTACCGACCTAATGGGGATCACCTCTCTGCTGCACCACCCGAGGGAGAAAGTTCATTGGGGTCATCACCGACTGGGAATCAGACCGTCACTATCCGGCTGATGGGGAACGACATCTGCGTAGATGTCCCCACCCCCGTTGCTGAAGGCGGCGGGGAATCATCATCGGAGAAGGAAAAAAAATGCGCACACGAGAACAAACTCATCCATTTTTTTCTTCCCAACCCGAAGCAGGAGACGGAAAAGGAGGGCCAAAAGAACCTCTCTGGAGAGTCTTTTGCTTGAAGCCCATGAATGATATCGCCCACTTGAACAAGGCAAGAATTATTTTCCTCCATATACTGTTCCATTCTTTATGCTTTCCTAATAAATAATGCTCCTGTTTTCCTAAGGTTTTATGGTCTGTACGAATATCCATCACCATCTTAAGAGATTAGAGAATACCCATGAATTCAAGCAGTGTAGAATCTTCAACATTACATAGTTTGCCTTACATCAATCATGCCTCATTGTTCACATTTGGTCAAAAGTAGACATGTTCTTCAACATTTTCATCCTAAAAGACCATGGGCTCAAGATTATACATCTTTAAAAATTTTATAGGTTATATCCATGATCATCTTAAAAGATTAGAGCATACCCATGAACTCAAGCAGTGTAGAATCTTCAACATTACATAGTTTGTCCTACATCAACCATGCCTCATTGTTCACATTTGGTCAAAAGTATGCATGTTCTTCAGCACTTTACATCATCCTCCAATCCCATGTTTGTTCTCACTTAATTCGTTCCCATGTTACAGGCTTAACAAGAGAGTGCCAGATGCTGATGTCGAGTCAGATTAGCTAGCTCTTTAAGGTTTTTGCTCCTCCCTTTAGAACTTAAATTAGATGTCTTTTGGATCTCCTCTAGTGCTTGGATTACTTCCTTTTTCTGCCCTTTTTAATCGGAATGTAGTTGACTTTCATGTGGATTGGATTGTGTTTGTTTTACTATTATTTTAAAGACATCTGGGCATATTCTATTGGGCCTGGTCATCATGGGCCTAGGAAAGCCCGACGAAACAGGCTCCAGGCCAAGCCCAAAACCAAAAATGTCTACGACGGCAAGACAAGACGGCTGTGATCTGAATCGGTCCAACTCGGGCTAATCCCAGATTAACCCGGACCTTGTTTTCGATAGACCCGCCTAATTTAGATATATTTAGACATCTAGTTTTATATTTGAGTAAGTTTATACGATTTTAACTATTTATACATAATGATAATTTTGACGAGTTTTCAAACAAAGTTGTGAAGTGTTGATTCTTCGTGGAAAATAGGAGCCATATCCATTAAGAGGAGATTGTTTCAGACTTAAGAGATATGGGCATTTTTTCTTTTTTTCTTTTTTTATTTTTTATTTTTTTTACTGGGCATTTAGTTTTCAAATAGTTGCGACGATTGACTCATGCGATCATACCAATTTAAGTCAACTTGTGTGTACTCCCCGGTGCCTCGAAAAGGAGTTGACCCGTCGAGTAGAGTAGAGCAGGCTTCTTCCATATTCGAATTACAGCGGTCAAATCATCATTTAAGTGGGATGCCATTCCAATGAATCCTTCCCCTTACAGTAGACAGGCAGATGGAGATCTTATATTATGTGCATGTATATATATGTAAATCGTTTTAAGTGAATTTTTAGAGCTTAGTTACCTGCCAAAAAAAAAAACTAGAAGAATGTGGCCCTGGAAAGCTGATGGGCTCGCTGGAGGTCGTCTGCGGCGCCGCCGCTACCCTCCGCCAATTTGACGGCCCTCGGCGGCGGCGGCGGCCCCGGGAAGGTCGCCTTGCTCGCCTGTCGCCACCGCGAGAACTGGAGCAGCCGCCCTATACGCCTGAGGGCGTCCCGCGGCCTGGCGCGCTCCTCCGCTGCCGCCGCCGAGACGGGTTTGGGGGTCCGCCGCCCACGTCGCGCGGCTGTCTTTCTCAAACTTTTATTTTTTATCGTATCTTATCTGATATTTGTCAAAATATTTTATCAAAACAGCTACCATATTTTTAACGTGATGATTGAAATAAATTGTAAAAAATCTGTCACATCAGGCCCAATCTAAGAATCATTATCATGAGCATAATGATATGTGGATGTCATGGACTACTTACACCATATCCAAGTGCATTCAACACTACAGTGATAGTATTGAATGTGATTTTTAGATATCATGATCTATGATGTTGTACCCTTCTACCCATCCTAGTCAATCCTAAGACTTGTCATCATCATCCTCAAGGAAAATGATCGTAGGGATTTGTGGTATTTACCAGATTTTTAACTTGACAGTTGATCTAGAGTTGTGAAAATCTAGCACAATGATACGTGGATGCCATGGACTACTTACAGCATATCTAAGTGCATTTAGTATACAATGATAGTATTGAACATGATCTATGGATATCATGGTTAGTGTTGTCATCATCCAAAAGGAAAATGGTTGGAGGAATTTTATTTTTTTCCTTTTTATTCTAGAATCCTCATTATCCTTTATCCTGGCCTTCCAAAATATCAAAAATCTTTAGACAAAAGCTTCCCCTCGACACGAGAACTTGACATCCCAATTTTCCTATCTTTTTGTGTGGGAAGTGCAAAGAGAGCATTCTATTGCCGCTACGATCATCTCAAATGAGAGAAGGGTGAATGGGAATTTCCTCAGAAGATTCACCAATCTGGGCATAGACCAGTGAGCGGGAATTAGCTAGATTATGTATAAGAATGGGAACACTGAACTCTATCTCTTCATCAGCCTTTCCTTATTCTAAATGAACGATGTGTGTGTGTGTGTGTCTCTCTCTCTCTCTCTCTCTCTCTCTCTCTCTCTCTCTCTCTCTCTCTATCTCTTCCTCTCTCCGTCCTTCCCTCTATTCATCTATCTACCTCTCTCTCTCTCTCTCCCCCCCTCCCCCTCTACCAATATATATATATCTGGTGATAAAATGATTCATCTATTTAGTGATGCATACACGACCTAGATTTTGATCCAACATTTTAAATAAGGTCAGATTATAATAATTGGATGAATAAGATCATTTCTTCTCAAAGTTGTAGGATTTAAATTAATCACTAAACTCCTTACACATGACTAGCTTTCATCTTCTTGAAGTTGATCTCTCACATGAAGTCCTCTTCCTTAAGACATGTTTTGAAATTTAAAATGAGATCACCCTTTTTAAGAAAAAATCATGTTTAGTTCTTATTATTGTCATGCTCTAATTTTCAGAAATTTCTTATCCTCCCTTCATTTAACTTCAATTATGGTTTTTCTTTGAATTTGAATCTCTCTATTTATCGCTCATCAAAAGTTTCAAATAATCTTTTTAGATTTTTCTAGTTAGGACATCAATCCATTCTTGGAAAAATTCTCATTTCAAATCTAGATGAAGATTCATAGTCAACACATCAGCTCACAGAAAAACTCAAACGAACCATTCATTTTAGCATTGTGAGATTGTTGATAACTCCTCGTTGATTTCACTGAACATATCGCTAATCTACCTTTAAACTAATTCTTGATGAGATCATTTTTGTTGATGAATGATTAAGTTTTGATTGTTAAGAAATCAAAAACCCCAAAAATCAAATTCTATGTAACCATATCTTTTCTCAATGCCCTATGATTACATACATAGTAATTCCTATTCAATCGCTACTCAAATTAGTATTGATGTTCTAGGAATTCATCATGATGATCTGTCATACATTCCTAAATAAGGTCAAAGAACTCTAAACTCTATTTTGTTGATAACCAATAATCATTGACCTATTATATTCCGCTAATAATTTACAAAGATATCTTTTCAATTTCTTCATAGATATTTCTTCCTCTACTAGATGGTGAAGAATAGTTGACTAGTACTAACCAATTTCTTATGTATCTTATTAGTTGTTGTCAATTAACAAATTTCTTATTCCAATGAAAGTATAGGTATCACTCACCTTCGTTGATATTATGAATTTGATATTTGAAAAGAAGAATTTATTGGACCAATCTCATTTGCCTACAATTTTCTTTGATTTCTTTGATCAAGTAACCTCAAATAACATTCATATTCTAAGTCTACAAATCTGAACATTACTAGAGCCTATGCATAGTACTTTGAAGAATATTTCGTCCTTTTGTTGATGACAAGAAGAGGAAAAGATTACACATCTTGCAAAGAGGAACTTACGTCATTCAATGACAAAAATTTGAAATTTGTAGAAGAATGGGGAAAGTAAAGAAACGAAGAAGCAAAGGAGAGGGGGAGTAAAACTATAAAAAGTAGCAAACAATTGATGATTCCTAGTTCATTTATGTTTGACTTAAATGTTTCAAACTTTTAGTTGGTGGAATTTAATGTTTTGACGTCATTTAGAATTTTATAATTTGAGTTATACTATCTGAATTTATGACATGCATAGTTCCACGTAGACACATTAAATATTCTTAATATGTAAGTCAAGACATTAAATGAGAAATATTCTATTATGTATATGGTTTTGTGTATATACATAATATCATATTTATGAATATATTTAATTAACCTTCAAGACTTGTGTAACATGGTTTTGTCATGATAAGAAAGAAAAGATTATTGTAGCATTAAATGAATACAATTTTGATGTTCATAATTACTTATAAAATTAGTTTAAAAGGATTATAAGATTGAGTTTTAGTTTAGTTTTAATATACTAGAAATATGATATTATGTATGTGTTTATTTATATAAATAAGAATTCATAGATAATAAAATATAATGATGTCAAATATCTAAATGTGAATTCATTAAGTGCATTCATGACCCATCATATGAATGTATATATTTGATTGATTTCATCTAGTAGAATTATTATTTTATATATTATTATAAAAAAATATTAATATTTAAAAAAATTGCCACAATGAGAAAGTAATAAATAATAAATATGAAAGAATGATAACCCTTTAAATAAAATATGAATATTAAAGCTTGCTCACTGCATGAGTAACCTTTCATACTCTCAATGTTTATAATCATAGCTTTAGTGATTCAATATATTTATAGTCATTTTCCAAAGTATATTTGTTAATATATAGAAAATCTTGTGGCAATCTAAATAAAATGAATTAAATTGATATCAAAATTATTCGAAAGTAATGATGTAACATGATGAGTGTATAATATATTATGTTTTAATCATTTTGAACTCTTATCAAACTAAATATATTGAATCAATGTACTTTTATATAGACATTAGCTCTAGTAGGAGAGACTGATATAGAAGTATGTGCACCAAAGTAAGGAAAGTCAAAAACCAATGGGCCAAGCATTCCTAAAATGTGAAGTGTGGGCCACAAAATGAAAGACTCTAGAAATATTCAAAATTAGATTAGACCTAGATAAAAGTATAAAAACATATTAGAGTTTTTAGTTTAATAATTATCTAGTCATTAGATCATTTAAAATTGTTTTTTTTTTGTGATATGTTTTATTTTCTATGAGAGTTATAATTGATTTGGGGCTATTTAAAGGCTAGCATATTATAACTTTAGGGACACCTTGATCCATATTATTTCATCCTCTTACAATCCTTATGGATTCAAAATAACACCTCATTTGGATCCTAAGTTATTTTCTGATTCTTGTAGATTCAAAGATCATTATGGGTTCAAGACTGAGGAAAATTCTACGTTCTAGATTGATAACTTGATTTCTATTAATCTCACACTTTAAATATGTGTCCTATGGATTCAAGACCCAAAATTTTAATTCTGTTAAACTTTTGACGTATCAACCTTCTAGCAAACATGCAATCAATTGCCTACTTTCCAAGGTTGCTGCTCAATGGAGATGAGAAGATGCGCGTAATCTGACCTTGTTGTTGGGCTTAGGAAATTGATCCAAATCTGACCTCGTGGAGATGAGAAGAAGATGCTTGTAATCTGACTTAGTTGGACTTAAGAAATTGGGCCCAAATCTGACCTCATGGAGATGGGAAGAAGATGCTCTTAATCTGACCTTGTTGTTGGGCTTAGGAAATTGGTCCAAATCTGACCTCGTGGAGATGAGAAGAAGATGCTTGTAATCTGACCTAGTTGGACTTAAGAAATTGGGCCCAAATATGTTCCAAAGCCTGGTAGCATTTCCACCGATTTTGGGCCAATAAGGTTGAGCCTCACTAGTTGGTTCTCCCGATTCAGCCCAATAAAACCACTCTGAATTTGGGCCGAGATTAGCCCAATAAAAATAAGAATTCTACTGAATTTGGAAAGTCCCACTGCCCAATATGTGATCTGATTCTACTTTCTTTCTTCTTATTGGGTAAATGGTCTGTTTTCGGGCCGAACTGGGCCCGCAATGATCCGAAACAGTCTTTTACCAGAAACCCATTCCATCTATAAATACCCGGGACTTCCCAGCAGCTCGCGCAGGCTTGAGAGGCAGCAGGCGTGCTCGGTGAGGGGGAGAAGCTTCTGGCGGGACGGGGGGCGACAGGAGGTTTCGGAAGGATCATGTGAGTGGAGTTCTTCTTCCACCTGCGTCGTATTCGGCTGTCAGGACCGGTGAAGCAGGCCCGCATCTGCGGTGGTTTCTGAACTCGATCTCGTTGTTGATTAATTTTGTGGGGTTTGTGATGCGGGTGAAGGAGGGCGTCGATCACGCGGCCTCCGACGCCGGACGGCGAGGATGATGCGGCGGCGGTGACGCCCGGCCCCGAGGGGGAGCCGACTTTGCAGGAGATAATCAACATAAAGGTTGGTTCGTATGACCGAGATCCCCTTCTGTCCCTGTAAACGAAGTTGAAGGCCGAGAACTTCTCAGTTTGGAGGAGAGTCAATGGAGTGGGCCTATGTGAGTGGTGGTGGAGATGATTGCTTTCTTCTAGATGTACGGGGCCGTCGTGAGCCACTTTCATTTTATTGGTGAGAAATTAACTTGAAATAGGATTGAACAGAGTCTTATTTATTTTGATCTGAAAAGTGTGAGAATGCGTTTGTGATTGGTTTTTCATCAACCCGTCCTGATAATTTAGTTTGCATATTTTTTTGTAAAATAATGATTAAGGGTTGGCCTGTTGAGGTGTCCTAAGTGATGTGGATCGCGTTGATCTCTGTTGTTTAGTTGGTTGAAACCGGTGAGAAGGAGAAGCTGAAAGAACTCTTGCGGGAAAGGCTCATTGAATGTGGCTGGAGGGACGAAATGAAGGCCCTTTGCAGGTAACTTCTCTCCTATCATCCTTGCCTCTGTCTTTGCATTATTCTTCTCCAGCTCATATCTGATTTTTACTTCTAAATTATATAGATATTTTTATTTTCCCATTGGGCGTATCCTGGAAAATAGGATTTCCTTTTGGTAGCCCGGTGTCTCAGACCAACAGAGATATAGTTGTTTTTTAAAGATAATTCTTGGAAAAGATCTGCCAGATCAATCGGATATTTCACAAGCGAACCAGGATTTTTTTTCCCCATGGGACTTCTCATAGAGCATTATCCACGTCTCCTTTATTCCTTATAAAGATTTAAATTTGGATTTATCTCCGTGCTTCTGTATCAAGGACCACGCAACATAAAATTTATTTACTATTTTCATTAAAAATTTACGCTCATAGATATTTCTTCTATCAGTTTTACAAAATAATTTATCTGTAGTGAAACACTATCTCATAGTTGGGGTCTATGGAATGGGAGAATTTTTTATTAGACTCTGGTTCTCTTGTCATCTTTCTTATGTCGTTAAGAATACAGATTGGCTATTTTTGGATAAATTTCTTTATTATATGCAGGAATTGTGTATTTCTTTTTGCTTGCATGCCTTTGGCACATTGATTCTTAAATAATGTGATTTTATTTTCTTGATAGGGCTTATACCCGGAAAAAGGGAAGAAACAATGTCACTGTTGATGATCTCGTGCATGTTATCACCCCAAAAGGCAGAGGTTGGTGAACCTTTTATGCTTCTTCCTCACTCTTATGTACCATATATACTGTTTACAGTACAGATTAACACTCCGAGAGCATAGCATAGAGACTGGTGGGGATGGACCCATACAGCTCAGTTCCTCTTTTGTTATCTATCCAAATTGTTTGTAGAAAAAGGGTAGCAGTTGGTATTTTTGAAAAATTTATAGTTATTTGTCTCTCTTTCATGTCTTTTTTTTTATTTTATCCTGGCTCTCCGTGAAAAAATTTAATTGAAGTATATTTGGAAAAAAAAAATCATCATCATTATTAACTGTGGAAATACGTGGTGTCAGGTGAATGGCTGCATGGTGTGCATCATAAGAATGAGGCAGAAACAGCCTAGACACATGCAATTGTCACTTATAGTCAATTATTCGGAATGAAACATGTGTAAAGTTGGGAGTTTAAAATTTCCAAGTTCCTACAAGAATACCATATTAGCTACTCTTACCCTCCTTTGGATAAATTTTCGGCCGTACCCCCTCTTGTTCAGATGTAGTCAACCTTGAAGATTATTTTTATACCATGTATAGGTTCGGGTCTCATATCTAATGTTTGTTTCCATAATGTTTAATGATGAATCTGGGTGCATATGGATGCCCTCGTTTCTCAATCTTTGTAGCATCTATTGATAACAGTTCAGTGGTATATATATATATATATCAAAACTCTCCCTTATATATGTATTCCCCAATTTGGGTGTCAATAATGTAGGAACCGGAAATCCCAAGTCCTGGATTGGCATGTGATAACTGCTGAAAGCCTTCTTTTGGATGTTTGATGTCGGAGTTGTAACTTTCTTTCTACTAGATCATTCTATTAATGGAATCAAATTCTACAGTGCGAAAATTAAAAAAGTACCCTGATAAATAAATTATCATCGTTTGGTTTGTTGTAATTACCCATGCCACAGATCCTGTGATAGCCTGAATGCCACCCTACAACAGTCATGAATGTCTACAGCTATAAAAAAAAATAATTATTTCCTACAAGTGCTGTAAGTTCATGCTTTCATCCTTCTTTGCTTGCTCTAAAAATTTTGTTGAATGTTTTTCCACTGTGATTCTTGGAGATTTACGTTATGTCCACCTTCGGCTGATTATGGTCACCAAGAAAACCAAGTACCCCGTACCTAGAACTCTTCCTTCCCCACTCTTTGCCCAACTCTCTCTCTCTCTCTCTCTCTCTCTCTCTCTCTCTCTCTCTCTCTCTCTCTCTCTCTCTCTCTCTCTATCTGTATATATATATATATTCATCCAGTGGTAGTAACAGCGGTAGATGGGTTGTTTTCTTGATGCAGCGTCGGTCCCAGACACGATAAAGGCGGAGTTGCTGCAGCGCATCCGGACGTTTCTGGTCGCCGCCGCATTGTGATTCGGAGAGGAGCTCCAAAAGGAGGGACATCGCGTGGAAAATAATGCTGGCGGGCACCCCTACTCACCTTGGAAGAACTCGTCTTTTCAGAGGATGAACCAACTCGCTGTAAGAACATGAGAGAGAAAGGGAGAAAGAGAGAGAGAGAACCAGTAGAAGATCCCCTACGCGTCGATCTTAGCGCTTCAGGAATGTATAGAAATTTAATTAGCAGATATGGTTCTTGCCTTGCCACAAAGAGGTACAAAGGGTCGATGCTGGATTGTGGGTCATGTGCTTGAAAAAAATCATCTTTTTATCTGAAACAAATATCTTTATGAGGCGATCAGCTTCCTGGGTCACTGCCATCATTTCTCTATCAGGTTGCCTACCCATTTTGCTGTGTGTCTTCAAACATAATGTTACCATAAGTGGAAGCTGAGGTCTCGTCAGAATCCTCCAGTACTTTGGGAAGAACATCAGCATTGCCCTTTTTAGAAGTCCATCAGATCTGGGCGAGGACTAAAGATCTGGGTAGGTTTCCGCCATCATCAGAAGAACGAGGCTCGTCCAGCCGGTGAACGGCCGCGCCCCCTTGCCCTTTCCCTTGTTCTTGGGGTCGTACTGCTCCCAGAGGAATCCAGTCTTGTTGTAGTTCTGAACGATGTTTCTGCAACAAAGAAGAAGAAGAAGATCAAAGCCGTGAAGAGATCGACGGCCATGGAGATACGAAGCTGGGAAGAAGGATCTCTCGCTGACCTGATTAAGTTCCCCCGGAGCTCGTCATATATGGTCCTCGCCTTGTCCTTATATGGCCCATCCTCTGAGAGAAGAAGAAGAAGAAGATTAGGGTTTCGTCACCTCTGTAGGGTTAGGGTTTTTCCTTTGTACCTTGGGAGTAATGGTGGAGCGCAGAGAGGGCCATGTAGTTCATGTTCATCCAGACGGGGCCCCGCCAGTAGGGCGGGTCGTGCTCTGTGTTCCGCTTCATGAACATCGAGCTGCAACAATGGGTTCCGCAGTTGATGAGCAACAGAGAATCTCTCGATTGGGAGATATTTCTTGCCGTGAGATCTTCCTGCCATGGAAGGAGGATCACCTGGTTCTGGCGAGTGAACGGAGGCCGTAGTCTGTCCACAAGCTGGTGCGGTTGTAGATGAGCTCGAGCTGCTTCCCGAGGATCTCCGATCCCTGAGGATGATGCCCATCAGCCCCGTCTGAGCAGAAGAGGAAGAGGAAGAAGAAGAAGAAGAAGAAGAAGAGCTCGATTTCTAGGGTTTGGGAAAGGTGGCCAGGGAGACTCACCGGAGGGATGATGCCCATCATGAAGGGGAAGAGGCTGACGTACCCGACGTGGGGAACGAGTTGCAGGCGGGGGGTCTCTAAGACTTCTCTTCGGAGTTCTTGGGTTCGGATTTCTCCCCGCATCTCCATGAACCACTTGAGGCGTACCTGCGCAGATCAAACAGAGAACAGGGCAGAAGATTTCCCTCTCAGTTTTGCTCTCAGATTGAACAAGAACACAGAAAAAAAAAAAACAAGAATTGTGGTGAATTCTCTGCAAATCCGTCGAATTGACCCGCTAGATTAACAGAATTCTGCATAAAAAGCTCTCACCTTCTCGGTGTGGTTACCAAAATTGAAGTACGCCCCGGTTGCATCGTCAAGATGCATCTGCAGTGGTAGAGAGAGAGAGAGAGAGAGAGAGAGAGAGAGAGAGAGATCAATAGTGATCTGGAGATTTAAAGCAGAGGGATGCGAACTTCTGACAGTGAAAAGGTCAGCGGGAGGAGGAAGAACAACGTACCTGATTCAGCAACTCAAAGTCAGAGAGTTGCTGCAGCATCTCCCGATAAACCTGAGTTTGGCCGCCAGAGACTGCTCAGAGAAGGAGGAGGAGGTCGATCGACCAGAAAAGAATGGAACTTGCAGAGATTAAGAATCATGGGCACCTGCTGATTTTCAGTCTGAAGAAGCTCGGCGATGGAATGCATGCATTCTGCAGCAAGAAGCATCCAGCATCTCAGGTCCACGTGGCGCTCGTGATCGTCCGGGTGGGATGCCCGAGGATAATCGTCTAATCCAGATGATAATGTCTGAAAAAAGCAAGCTTAGAACAGTTAATAAGTAAGAAAATAAATTAAAAACGAGATGAGCCAAAAATCTCGATGCCCCATTGATCGATCTTTAGGCAGATTTTTCACGGGGATGGTGAGAAATAACCTTTGGATTCAACTCCCTGGTCGTAACGTTGTCTCGCCCATGCCAATAATAGGAGTACGGATCCTTTCCTGAAATCATTTCATGGTAGAGAGAGAAACCTTGGAGTTGAGAGCACGCCATTAATGACAAGAACACAGGGACAAGGTAAAATTTTCAATCTTTTCTCTTTTATATACATGTTTTTTCTAATGCCCGTTGACTTATGTAATCTGCTTGCGTCCAACTGCAGAATGACTCACTTGGATTTGAACCGGTGGAAAAAGTTCTCCAGAATCAACAGCTTCCTGATCAATGTTACCAACATCAGGATCTTGTTACCTGATCTGATTCCAAGAAACTGGGAACTACATGGATTTTGGAATCTCCCAGAGAAAATCGGACTTGTGTGATTCAGATTGAGCCCAGCATCATAAATTGTGGCTGCCATCTGATCTGCCCCTAATTTTTTTTTACAGTTGTTACAGCATGAACTTGACGACAAGAACATGACAAGATGATGCCTACAGTTCATCATAAAAAAAATATAACAAGCAACGTGGAGACCCAGTGAGGGGAAGATGCCCGATACTTTGCAATCAAGCAGTACGATCTAGAAGGCCTACTCAAGTGACTAATTTGACCTCTAATTACCATGAACCTAAACCCTAAATCCTAAACCCCAACAAGTAAGGAGAGGACTTGCTCTGTGTTTAACAGAATTTTAGATGTCCCAAGGAGATTCCTCTGAAACTGTGAGGATCATCAAGCTCAGTAAAATAATAACGATAATAATAATAAAATCGCAGATATATATGCAAGTTATGAAAGAGAGCAGAAGATATTGTCACGGACTTGGCCATACCCGATTGAGTTTTATTGAACCATCGTGTCCATGCCTCCAAGCGGACGAAAGCTCGTTCCAAGAATGCAGAAATTTCCTTCGTCTGAGGAGCAGAGAATTTGTTGCCTTTTATGCCCTTCACGAGTTCTGAAGAATTCAGATTTTGACCAATTAGGCAGAGGATTTGCAGCAAGAACTATGGACAGCTGCGGATCATTCCAAAGGGGAGAGAGAGAGAGAGAGAGAGAGAGGGAGAGAGAGAGGATCCAGAGAACCATAGAAAACTAGGCCACAGCCTGCCCTCCGAGAAACAACCTTCAAGAGGACTCCTCACCACAGATAGAACTGATAAACAAAAGTGACCCAGTGAAGCTAATTACCGCGTATGACAAGAAACAGAGTTGGCGGATTCCCATTTGTTGGATGCTGGAGCACAAATTCTTGCGGGACCTTGCTGCATCAAGTGAGAAGAACAATTTATCTTTCATACTTCACTTAGATGATCATCAGAGGAAGGAAAGTTGTGGCGCCACCTTAAAGCTTCAGCCCCCAAGATTTGCTCCCGAGGAATCCATCCATCCTCGTTAATGAGATCCAGCCAGTGCCCAATAATATCCAAGCAAAGACCAATATCCCAACGCCTGGTGCAGGAAACATGCATATCATCACATAACTAGCTACATGAGCTTGCAGGAGAAGTCCATCGAACGATTAATGGCAAAGCGATGAGCCGACAACTGACCGAATAAGCAACTGGTGAAAGCCCTCGTCCCATAGGAAACCTCTGGGAAAGAAAGATCGGCTCGGAACCGCAGTGAATAGCGCAGATGGCCAGTAAGGGGCAAAAGTATCTCCATTCTTAAGCTGGAAAAGAAAGGAACAGAGAAATTTAATTGTACTGGGCAAACGCACCAACGATTTAACTGCAGTGATGTCACCGACTTACAGTCGAGCCTCTTGGAAGTGCAATCTTTGACCGCCCATAGAAGTAGCCAATGCCCCCAAGAAGGTTTGCAATGGCTGTCTTACCCACGAGAGTGGACTCCGCATCAAACTGAACCAGAAAAATATTATGAATTCAGTGATGTTGTGTACCGCTGGAGGTTGAACATGTCAGGATTTCTAGATTCACCGATGTGTATTCTCCAAATTTTTGGAGGGAAAACTTTGTTCAAACGCAATGGAAGGGGAAAAAACCTCAATTTTCATACCCAAAAAAAAAGACATCAGATTCATTCAAGGTAGATTCCAAACAATGTGGTGATAAAGATCGAGCTAAACTCACGTATAATGCATATATGACGCCTCTTGGCCTTGACATTGTTTTGCTTCTTATCTCCATCACTGGAATTTGATAACTAATATATTATTTCTTAATTATGGATTTTTTAGGATTTGAACATAATATTCTATACATTTGCTCATCATTTAGAAGATTATGGACGGAACAACATTTTTCTGTACCAAACTTCTTAAAGAAATTTCACCAAAATAAGTACAATTTCATCAAAATGAGTACCTTGTTTTCCAGATTGAAGGAACTGGTGTACCTTTCCTCAAAGTCCTTTTGTCTCTCATTCAATCGATCAGACAATGTTGTCCCTGTGAATAATTAAAAAAAATTATCAACACGAAAGATTTAGGCTGGAAATTTAGACACTTGAAATGAAAAAATAGAAAATCAAAATAATCTCTAAAATTATGGATCAGGGAGCCACTAAAAGCCTATACATTATCATGTCACGAAAAAGCGGTCGTGTACCTTCACACATGCAATCAGCCCAAGGTCATTGCCTCACGTTAATTTCCTCTTTTCAAACATTTACACCCGCAAATATAACTTCTAATCAATTTCATTGCGAATGAGTGAAACATGGAAAAAAGTTTCGCATAGATTAAATAAGTAGATTTACTTGATGAAGGATAGACCAAAGCAAAATTTGGCCCCTTCTATCTCAATCTAAATCTACAGACTTTACTTTTCAGACTTGTGGGATTAAATTCTAAATAGGTCCGAGAATTCCGAGAGAAGCTTGAATGTTCAAATCATTTCTGAGATGGATATAAACTAAAGTACTAGTACGAGTCTGAGATCAATGTAAGTAAACATTGAAATCACATCTATACCCCTTCTCTAACAAACGATCCACATGTCAAAGACTAATCTCAAGTCCTTGAAAGTGGTCAAAAGAGACAGGAAAACCAAGAGAGGAGGACTCGTTAAAATAGACCAACGTTGGCCGACTCAGAAACCTAGGAACTAAATCGGATAGCATACCTTCAAAACGTCTTTAAAAAGTAAAATTTGTAATAAAATCCAATAATGTGTGAAATTTAGTTATAAAGAGAAACGAAATATAACATTCGTACTGTTGGAGAGCTTTTTTAAGCAACTCTTTATGAAACACTTTGCATAAATATAACTATTTCCAGCCCGCATGTTCTTCTTCATCATTTTTGTTTTCCCCCCTCTATCCTTGTTTTTCATAGATGCCTTTTCTCCTCCGAATAAAATTGGTCATCCACCAGAATCAAGTCAGATCTATGGAAAAGCCTGCAAGCACAGGTACCTAGGATTAGGTGGGCCAAGAAATTGGCAAGAACCTCATCGCTCTCACCAGCACTAAATGTTTCTTAACCCTCGAAAGGCAGAAATAAAGTGACATTAAATGATGTACTGGAATTTCTGTGAACTGAAAATTAAGTATGATTCGTATCAATTCACAAAGATCTAACTACCCTTTTATGTAATCCAGCCACAATAATTGCTGATCTGCCATTCCAAAGGGGGTCAACTTTCAAAGTCCGAGGATTGATAAACTCATCAGCGCTCAGTCGGCGACCTCAAACTGAGAAAATGCTATGGAATAATGTAAATATGTAGAAGCAAGTGCGTAAATGACAAGAAATCTTGTGTCTGAAGACAAAAATCTACCCAGCCTGGCATTACATCCAAGTTGTGTCAGAATCACAAGCAAGCCAATTATCGCTCACAATACCTGTGAGGCTTTCAATGCGTTCTTCAACTTTTGAGTCCTTCAAATCAGTCCCAGATACAAAAGCGACATCAAACTTGAAAGGCAGCTTCGCAGATATCTGCAAAGAAGTAAAGAGGATTATCTAAAAAATTCAGGTTATGGTGAGGCAATCTTAAGTGGAGGTTATCAAAGTTATTGAATGACCTAATTCAAAAGTAATACATCCTGTATTAATTAACAGGGAACCATCATAACACGTTTCCTAACATGGGGACTGAATTTTGAGCTTTATCATATGATGGACAGGTTCAAGAGGAACCATCCATTCTATACCATACTAAAAATATCAGGGCAGAAAACTCAAAATCAAGCGATAATGAATGCAATGGTCCATCCTTGTAATCACAGGTTTATTTCTAACCAAGACAGGATTATTCCGCATAACTACCGAAATTTCTCATTGAAAGGATTTACAACATAGAAAGAACGAGCCAATTTGATCACAAGGTCTTCACTTCATGCATAGTTTTATTTCTAAGATAAACAAAGGTAACTTTCTTTATTATAGTTGGTAAGAAAATTACCTGAAATAATAAAATATTTGAAAACTTTTCAGCCGCATCAGGTAGCTCCAACTTTCCTATTCTTTGTGCCTGTAAGTTAAACCGAAAAGAAGGCCTATATGTAAGAAAAAATGCTTCAATGGTAGCACAATGAAGAACAGAGTATCTGTTATGATAACTCAATTGTCTTCACAAACATTTTCTAATTTATTCCAATCTTACTCACATTGAATGAGAGCGCAGTAATCAGCAGTTCAGTTAAATTGTGGATGTGAGGAGTTCTAAACCCAGAAAAATGGGTTTCCAGGCTATCCTGCAAAAAGAGGTAAATATAGCTTAACTGAAAAATTAAATAGACAAGATGTATCTTTAAGGGGTTAATGATAGCCTAATGTAATTCATTTAAATCATTGAACACCATTGCCAGAGAACCACTGGATTACTGGAAATTCCATATCTATCCTGAGATGTTAGTGTGTATACAATCATTCTATGTACACAACAAGTTACAAGCAAACATACCACAAGCATTTTCCAACAGTAGGCAGGAGCATTAAAGAATATGGCAGGAATAGCAACACAACCAATTCTGCATGATCCATAGTCCCATTGTCGATTTTTTGGAATTTGAGCCTATTCACTATCAATTATTCTTCACACTATCGACTGCAAAAACCTTTACAACGAATTATAAACCGTTCCTAATGGAGAATATATTAGCAAAAATTCGTTCGTAAAAATTCTAAGAGCAAAGTATAATTCCCAAAATTTTCAACATTTAGGCTTCAAACAATTAAACTTCAATCAAATGAAAAGTGTTTCCCTATACATTACTCTGCCCTCTGATTTTTTGTCGAGGATAGTTAACTGTTAATGACTTACTCATTTTCAATATCTTGAAGAATGTGTTACAGCATTCTAGAAAATATTATTGCAATAAGACTAATTCCTATACTGAGAAATTTTGCTGTTTGAGTTATGTTGAAAAAATATGCGATTTTTTTTGTGCGGTTAAAAGTGTTCTTGAGCCAATCCTTTAGATGGTGACAACAATGAGTTCCCTTTCAAATCACAACCTTGGCCTAATATCCTGCATCCTCAAACATCTATAACCGGATCCTTGGGAAGAGAAGGCCGTAGTATGTTACTGAGATCAGCGAACTATATTATCCAGTTGAGAGAATAATTAGCAGTGAAGTTTGAATTGAAGGACATTGAGCTTATTTAAGCCCAAACTAATCGAGTGTTAACACTCATTTCCAAGAGAAACTTCCAAGGGAATTAACCCATAATAGAACATTCATGTAGCTACACTAATTGAAAAAAATATTTTCTTTTGAAAAGATTACATCTCCATTGCCAGGGGATGACGTCAAACAACTAGTCGTTTCGGTCATTTTGAACTAAACCAGGAACAATATTAAAGGAATAAACTTGAGGCTTGCAGGAACCTCATTCAAATAAATAATTTGAACCCAAAAATAGTCGATAAAACCTTTAAAAATAAATATAAATAGAGAAAAAATTGGATTACATCGGAAATGCAAGTCTGAAAGTAATAAATAATTAAGGGGTGGCCTGCTTCGCACTCAATGTTTGGGCACCTTGCAAAGGATTCCCTAGAACACAAATATCCAAAAGTTAAACCGGGAGACACTTGTGATGCCCTCTCTCTTTGAGTTAATATTTTAATTGTGGAGGTGGCTTATAGAGATAGGCCTGTTTTATTACATCCAAATATTAACTTAACCAAATATCTCTACCAATTTCTATCACCCTGCCTAGTGTTGCTCAATCTATCCATATCTCCTAGTTATGACAGAAATTTTTTTCGAAGACGAGGAACAAAAAACTTGGATACTGCTATCCTTCTTCGAACTTCAATGTTAGATTAAATTAAAGATAATTTTTAAGGTGCGTTAACTTTGCTTTTTCTTCCTTTGATAGGGCTACCGTGTATACCCTCCAGGATCCACAGTATGAGTGAAGTACCAAAGGAATGAATAAAAATAAAATGTCATTACAGAGCATTTAAGATTTACTTTCCCCATCAAGAGTTCACACAAAGAGGTCACAAATGCAAAATTGAAAATCAGGGGAAAGAAAGAAATGTATATTCATGGTACCCTAAGAGTGAGGAATTGTCAATAAATTATCTGGCAAGGTGAAGTTCTTTGGAGAGATCATCAGGAAATTCTCAATCTCACGCTTCTCAATTCCAGAATGGCCCACGTCAAATACTATTCCACAGAAGAATGCAAAGGAGCCTGTCGCGCCACTGGCATGAATCCAGAGCCGTTTTTCGGATCCATATCCTATTTTCAAACATTTTATCGACTCTGTAGCTATCTATTTCCCTCTGATAAAATATAAATTATCTTGAGAAAATTATTTTTAAACTTGGGAAGGGCATGAGCTGCCGTCACTTTGTTGGACATACACTTTGATATCACTTTGTCAACATCAGGACGGTCTGAACAAATCAAATGGTCCTTTCGTCTTTCACATTCTCTTCTGTCAGAAATCACACCGTCAACCAGATCTGAAATGCTATTCTCCCTTCTAAAATTTTGCTCACTAAGTAGTTTGCATACACCAATCGGTATATATAGCCAATAGCATGCAGGAGAAATAGCTAACTGTTACCCACTGAGATTAAATAAAGCATATTTCATTATCTGCGAGTTGTTCGATAGTCTGCACCTTTGACGATAGACGAAGTTCCCAACCACCTACATCCTTTCGGGAACCAGAGGTCAAGAGCATTTGATCACTAAATGTGAAGCCCTCTTGGCCTGTGCTTAAGGGATTCCCTGCTTCATCAGCAAGGTAGAAAAAAAGATGGGCAGTTCCCCATTCCACATCGTCCGAAGAAGACCTGAAAAGGACCAAAAGAAAATGAAGGGAGATGAGTATGAGCAACCAACGAATTCAGATGTTCATTTCATAAGAATGCTAGAAACTAGTCCATCAGGAAATCACAGACTTTAATGCTAAGCACCCTACATGTCCCAGTGAAAAATACAATATGGCGGGTGATAAATCGAAAGAAATAAAAAAACTAGAAGAATTAATTAAGACTGGGGTCAGAACTGCGGAATTTGAAATCAGAACTTAAAAAATAAAATTAATAAATACAAATAAGACGATCGAATCAAGAATTTACTTCTCATTGTCTGCTTCAACCCTAACAGCCCAGTCTCCTCCATACCCACTGCCATCTCCTTTCATTTTTATGAAACTAGTCACCAACTTCAGTCCACGATCGACGAGCTCTTGACGTCCATAGTCCCTGCCATTGTGATCTATCCATCCATATCTTTTAAGATCATCAGAATCTTGGCAAAAATGCCGTGGAAAAAATTGACCATTTTTCATCCCGAGCCACATCAGCCCCCCAAGTAATGATCTCGGCGTCCTGAAAGGTCAAGCACGACCAGAACAAGAGGAAACAACTTTACAAGGTGGTGGGAGAATGCGCAGAAGGAAAGGATTTCAATGAAATTTATCAATAGGCTACCTCGCGCGGATGCCAAAGTATACGTGAGGGCGGTAAGTGCCCCAGTACAGGCTCTCCCTGTGCTCGCCTTGGAACTGCAAAAAACATCGTCCTTATATTTCTGAGGCAGCTTGCAGTTATCCAAATGAGAAAATAGAGAGAGAGAGTGGAATTCTAAGTCTCAGTACGACTCTGTGAGTGTCTCGCGACCTGAGGGAGATCCATCATCCTTGGGGCAGCCAACGGCACGGCTACTCTCATCAGCTGACGATCATGAACCATGTCACTTCTCGGTATCAAGACGTAGTAATAGAAAACGGAAGCAATCGCCGTGAGGCCGGCCAAACCCAGCGAAAAGAACAGGAGAGCCTTGAGATTGGCGCCTATGAAGTGTATGAATCCTTGGTCGCCTTTCTTGACCTTCCGAGGCATCTGCTTGGGCTTCCCATCCCGGAGAAGAGGATCGACCTCGGACCCCTCCATGGAGGAGGATTTGACTCTGTTCCGTGCGGAGCTTCTGCCTCCGCCCGCCATCTCCCGCACGTTGAGTGGCCGTCGGAGAGAAGAATTGGGGATCAAGGCGGAGGCATTCGGATCTGCCCTGGCTAGGGATTGGGAAGAGACCTTCTGAGTGAGAGGCGCCAGCACTTGCCGGAGGAAGAAGGGCAAGGAGAGAAGCTGTAGGGGTGAAAGGGGGGGTGTTATTTTGAAAATTATACTTGTCAACGGGGACTTTTCCGTAATATCGAAGAAACCGTTACTACCGAGAATGTTTGAAGTGACGTTTGACGTCACCATGACTCCCGTCATCATTTAGTCAACCGATTGGATATTGTCAATCCTGTAACACGCTTAATCTAAACTTTGAAATAAAATAGCCTTGACTCTCAAAGCCAATTATTTGGAACCTAGGAATCTCCAACTACTCTCTCTCCCTCTCCCTCTCTCTCTCCCTCTCTCTCTCCCTCTCTCTCTCCCTCTCTCTCTCTTTCTCTCTCTCTCTCTGACCAGGTTTCAATTGTCAACCTGCAAACCCTCAACATTTGTGCACCGCCTTCCTCACTACATCGATCGGATACGAGTGGCTGGCCTCAGCCAACCATAGCTCCCGGGAGGATTCATTTCAGAGAGGTAGAGTCAACGCAGACAAGAAGGGCTCATCCTCCTCACAGCTGGCGGCGGAAGAAGGCCACGACGGCGTCATACACGACCCGCCTGGCGGTAGTCCCCATGACGAAGTCAGCGTGGGCGAAGTCAGCCACAAACTGGACAGTGAGCCGCCCGCCGCCGCCGCGGGCCCTGAGGGCGGCGAGGAGAAGGCTCACGTCATCGGTGTTGGAGAGCCTGTCCCTTCCGCCGTAGCTGAGAAAGATGGGGAGCTCTCCGGGAATGTTGGAAAGGTTATACGCCGGCGGCGACCGCCGGCCGTACCGCCGCATGTTGGCCTCGCCGCCGCCGTAGTCAAACTTTGTCAGCGCGCCGTCCCGGAAAGCTGCAAGCTTGTAGACAACCCACCGTTAGATAAATGAGGGGCGGCGGCGGCGGCGGCGGCGGTGGTAGTGGAGGAAGAGGAGAGTCACTCACTCTGAGCTAGATGAACCATGTTCTTCGTTGACGTTGACTGCGGCTCGTACTCCAGGTAGAGCTCTACCGTTGACTCGTTTAGGCAGCAGTTCATTCCTGAACAGGCAAGTACACGGCCATATAACTCGATAAAATTAGCTTAAGATCACAACATATTTAAAGTCAACGTCTTGCATGTTTCGGCACAAAGATATATACGTATAAAATAGCGCGAGGTTTATTCCCTAGCTAATGAGATGAATAGCCGCGGTTGAATTCTCAAAGATGGCCGACGTTGACTTTTAAGACTATAACCGATTAATCAATTATGAGGTACATGACAAAATTAATTCCTTGCCTATTTCATCACAAAGATATGTACAGGTTTATTCCATAAGAGCTGGGGTTGAATTCTCTAGGATGGCCGCGTTGACTTCTAAAAATAGTACTCATTATGGGATGAACAGAGTTATATGCGTGGCTGGGAATTGGGTCAAACGGTAGTCATGATTACCAGTGAAGGCCGTCATCAGATCGTAGCAATTGAGCGTTGGATTCTGGCAAAGTTTCTTCATAAGATACCTCACTGCAACCCTATTTATAGGCCAATAAAAACCCACGAACTTAGGTTGACAATATTATATTCCCAAAATAGTAGGTAGCTGAGGGTCGTACCCAGTCGGGTCAAACTCTGCGATGCCCAACCATGTGTATATCTGTACAAGAGCAAAGTAGGGTGCAATATGAAGGCATTAAATTTATGAGTTTATTGAAAAAAAAATCATATTACTTAAAATATAATAATTAATGGTATATTATATTACAAACGGGTGGCAATCAGCTGCCACCCCAAACAGTGATATAATTTGGAGCAGGGAATTAACAACACAGGCCATTGGACGAAGGGGAAAGGCCATGGTTAGGGAGAGTGGGGGGTGAAGAGAGAGAGAGAAAGAGAGAGAGAAAGAGAGAGTGAGAGAGAGAGGAGGGAAGGAGAGAGGGAGAGGGAGACAGGGAGACGGAGGGAGAGAGAGAGGGAGGGAAAGAAAGAGGGAGAAAGAGAGAGAGATGGAATATAATGATCTCCATGCAAAATGAAATCGTTACTCTGACTCATATACTCACTCAATTCAGAAGATCTACCTTCTCACTACTGAGCTCTATCGTTCTCAAGACTCAGAAGATGAGAAGATTATATAACGAGGCCTACCTCTCCGAGAAAGGATCTGGCTGCGAGGATCCCCAGTGTGGTCGTCATGTGGCTCAAGAAAGCGATGGGGCTCAGCAAGGCGGCGGACCTCAGCTTGTCCACCAGCCGTCCCTCGGAGAAAGACGCCATCGCCGTGAGCGTACCCTACAACAGCGGCGGTCGCCGCCGAGAGCTTCAGCAACTTCGCCAGCGGCGCAGACGGGAGAGAATAAATGCGATTACTGTACCAGCGAGTGGCCAACGTAGTCAAGCTTCTGCCCTGTTCTCTGGTACACGAAGTCAACAGTGGCTGGGAGGTCATACGCAACCAGCTCGTCCCATGACCACGCCCAAAACGCCTGTTCCATAGATTGACCTCAGCGAGAAAGAGAGAGAGAGAGAGAGAGAGAGAGAGAGAGGAATAGAGAGAGAGGGAGGGGAGATGGTGACCCGAGAGGAGGGGTGGAGGGTCTCGTGGCGGCGGCTCCATCGAGTTCCTCGGGTGTTGGCGATCCAGACGTCAAAGCCGGCGTCCGCCAGTACGTAAGCCAGAGCCTCATCCGGGGAATTCAGCAGCCACGTTACCCCATCCTGCATGGCAAAACGAAAAGGAAAACTCAGCGATAAAACAGGAGAATAAAAGATACGATCTTATGATTATCCTCAACATTATGCGACCCACTTTATTGATTCCATCCAATCTGTTAAATATTTATCTTCCCTGAAGATATCTAATTCTTTGAAAGATAATTTATGCACGTATTACGTCCGCACCGCCAAGACGCCGTGCTGGAGGAGAACCGGCCGCCTCCGGCGGCCAGCGGTGGGGGCGCCGCCGCCATCGCGACCAGCCGGGATCCTCTGCAACCTGAGTATGTACCCATCTTGGGTCGTCACCTGTGAGACAGTCCGAGAATGGTAGTAGCGATCAACAAGCGTAAGGGAAGGCGTAGAGAGATGAAGGAAGAACGAAGGGAAAATATGGAAAGCCCACGTCGAACTCCTCGCATTTATAGCCACTGGGGACAACCAGCGACGCGCAAACTCCGGCGACCTCGGTGGCGGCGGGGAGGAGCCGCCGTCTTCCCCCTCCTCCGAATCTGGCTGCGAAGGCCGAGTGACCCAAGAGCAGGGGGACGAAGAAGAAGAAGAAGAAACAACCGAAGGAAGAGGCCATTCTGTAGCGTAATCGAGTTCGTTAGGGAGAGGAAGAAGGAGAGGGAAGGAGGAAGGGAGATAAAGAAGACGGAGAAGGAACAACCGAAGGTGGCGACCACGCGGGAAGAGCTGGTCTCTTTACAGGGAGAAAGTAGAGAGAGAGAGAGAGAGAGAGAGAGATGATGATAGTGGGAATAAGTGAGAACTGGAAAAAAAGAAGACAGGCGCGTGGATAGATGCGCCGACTATCACACGTGTGGCCTGGGTGGGGGGGCTTCTTTGAGTCCCTTCTGTAGGCGAGGCTACGTGCAGAGAGAGAGAGACAGACAGACAGACAGAGCGAGAGAGAGAGAGAGAGAGAGAAGGGGAGAGAGTTCCCTGCATTAAATCTTGTTAGGAAGAGCGAGCACACAATAGGAGACCAGTTTCCGGAAGCCCGAAGCCGATTTCTCGTTGTCTCTCATCAAATGATCAATAACTAGTGAAAACACTCATTGACCTTGATCACATCATGAAGAATCATTTCCTTAGTATATTAATGTAAACCCATGTACCTGAACAAAAAATTCGCTCCCACTCTTCTTGAGGCCCACGCCGGACTCAGACCATTACGATGACCAGACAAGGACCCGTAACCCTAACCAGGCTGTAAGAAGTCCAACTCTGAGGATGTTCTGGTTCATGCTTGCCTAACGTCCACACGCACGGAAAAGAGAGGGGGAGAGAGAGAGAGAGAGATGACTCTTTCTCAGGCATTGACACATCTTCTCCCCTCTCTCAGGCTTGGCGCCGAGCCTAATCTCCATCTCTATCGTTGCGTGTCTTAACGCAATCAATCGCTTGCACGGTAAGACAAGGCGTAGGCTCCATCTCCTCCACGACGAACGCATGAGCTCTGGCGCCGTGCCTCTGAGGTCACGTTTGCCCGGCGCCGCCGCCGGATTGCCGTCCGCTCTTTTGTTGCCGCCAGAGTCACTCGGATGGCTACACTGTGAGACTCGCCAGAGTTGGCCCTCAGATTGCTTGAGGTCACCGGCCACGGCCGAGGTGAACCAGGGCGAGAGAGAGAGAGAGAGAGAGAGAGAGATCCCAGCGTTGGTGTTTCTGACTCTACATGGCTTTGGAGAGAGGGAATGGTCTCGTGAGATCTCATGCAAAGGAGAGTCCTCGGTCTTGCTGCATCTGGAGTCTCTGACTTTCTTCACCCAAGAAGAAAATAATCCCCTTGGGCCTTCCATACGCGTTGACTCCGGCCCATTGTCAACGATGACTCTATACACTCATGTGGGTCTTCCATTTTTCAACGTTGACTCCTGCCCATTGTCAACGTTGACTCTATACACTCATGCGAGTCTTCCATAGCTGGGATTATGAAGGACTACCTACCATTTCCGCATAAAATAAATACGATTTAATGTGAATGGAATTTTATTTTAGCCTTACTTATCAGGTGGTCGACGTTATTAATGTGTAATTGTAACGTATTTTAGAGTATATTTCTTAATTTGGTAATATCCAGGATAATTGTAAATGAATAATATTTTCAGGGCATATGTGAAAAATACGCACATTTCTCGGGATTTCCGGCTTTTCCGGTCTTCGGCATCTCCTAATAAAGCTTCCGGGCAATCAATGGGGGCGGCAGAAAACCCCTCTTCTTCCTCCTCCGCCATCGGGGCTTGAACGGGGCCAACAAGGGCTCCGATCCAGTTGGCGAATTGTACTTCTGCGTCTTCATCTGATGAGGCAACTGCTCGAAAGCCAGGTTTCCGTTCCCGCCTCCTCGTTCTAATTGTTTTGCAGATCACGGCTGGATCGATTGCAAATTCCGTTCCCATTTGGGGGCAGAGTTTCAGGGCATCAAAAGTCGCTTTCCAGGAATGGAGAATCTCAGAGCTGGCCATCGGTTTCCTCGGAAAGCAGATCTCCGAAGGTTCGTAGACCATCTCATCACTTCGGTGCCTTCGCCCATTTCGTCATAGGGTTTCATAGAGGTCTCAATGAAGAGGCTGATTGTTTGCGTGTATACATTAATATATTCCTTGTGAAGGTGATCATTCGTCTATAATTTTATGAAAGGCCTGTCCGCATATTTTTTTACACGGAAAAAGAATTAAAGGCTGACGGATGACAGATTAAAGGGGAAGATTACACTGAGAGCATAGAAACTGCGAAGAATATAAATGCTAATTATTCAATTAGGTGGAATCTTCTGCATTCCACTTTTCATGACATTTGACCAAAAATAAATAAATTCCCGCCGGGCCATTCCGGCAATGTTACAAGACATGCTTGAGTTCCAATCCATTTAGTTATGAGATGAAATCTTTCCCGAGTTTAGGTTTGTCTGAGCATTAAATAAATTATGTTTGGTTTTTTGAGGCGCAGCCATTCACCATCACATATATCGCAGAAATCATCCAATTATCACATGATCCCGTGATTGAAGAGTAAACACTGAAGAATAAATTATGTAAAGGCAGTGATCAAGATCAGTCCTTCAGATATACACAGTATTGATATACAGCTACAGGTTCAGGCAGCGTCACTTTACTCACCATACTGTAATTGCCATGGGGAAACATATTTATGACAATAAAAAAAGATGATCTTACAATATTTCCAGTTTGTGACACAGCCAAAGATGGCGCCTGTTTCCAGAAGAAAAACAAAAAAACAATGCATGTTCCCCTGTAGATCCGTCAAGACCCAACTATGGAATTAATGTTGATAATAGATATATAATGTACAGATGTTACAGTGAGGCAGCAACAATGAGCCTCAGCGCAGACTTGGTCAAGACCTTATGAACTATTGTGAAGGAATACCTGATTTAGTAGCATGTATATGTGTGTGTGATAAGAACCCCTGAGCAGCCCAAAAATCAGATCCCATAGTTTTGGGAAGTAGGTGGATTGCTGAAAATGACCAATCTAAAAGCACATCTATCTTATGTATATACTCGTTTCACCTGGGATCAATGGCCGCATCGGGGTTCCATGAATGGATCTGAAGATGTATGGGCCTCTAATTGTGCACAAGGGATCAGTAGAAGAAATTTTCAGAGTATGCTTGGCGTCAGTGTTCACTTAATCTTTTCGGGATATGGATCCGTCCAACATTCGTCTTCATCAACTGCATTTCTCCACCTCTCCTTGAAAATCTCCAATTCGGCTGCTGATCGCAGTCTTACCTGCAAGATTATGTGTAGAGTTCATTACAAGGAGGGAGAAGGATGGCTTTCATTGGCTCTTTAGTCCAGTCATTTAGCATATTCTGAGTAAGATAAATCCTTTCAATGCTTTTATGGGCTTATAATATGGTAGTCAGATTGCATGCTTTGAACAATAAACATTTTATTTTTTTTCTGATGATTTCATACAAGCTATATCAGCTATTCCATGAAGAACTCCCCACCGACTAATATTAGAATGAGTTCGAATAGAAAAGCAAGGTCTAAAAGCTTTAAATGATTGTCACCATATGAGATAAGAACCCTAGAAACCTGAGAAATTGAAACGGCAAATAAAATATTTGAAATAACACTCGTGGTTTAATTACTGCTTACATTTATCCTATCTTCATTGCCGGAGGATGTTCCAGATGGGACCTATAGGGAGAAATATATCAGAAAATTACACAAAGAAAGGATAAACTAAGGCGAGATATGTTAGAATTGCGCACCTGCTTTTTCAAGTCGGATGAAACTTTCGACTGAGGATGAGAGCTGGGTTCTGGAGCTAACTGCATGATAGGCACATTCTTATCAATGAAAGGACCTATGGAAGGCAACCTTATAGCAAACTTGCCATTTGCTACGGTAAATTCTCAAATCGAGCCAATATAAATCATATTAGTAACTCAAATTGGGTTTATGGGAAATGAGCTGACACATGGCTGTGAAAAATCACCCCTGAAAAGCATTTTAATGGAAAATGATGCTAAATCCATTGGACTCACAAAGGATAAAAAGTGACTAGCACCCAAAGAATCAAATCCATACCTTGTAGAGATCAAAACCTCCCAGTGTAGGAATACCCTTGTGGACAATATACTCAGCATCCACCACACCGATGGTTTTAGAGCGTTCACCCTGTAAAAAGTGGTCAGATGTTCTTTCTTACTACAGAGCTCTACATGGAAATCATGGCTAAAGCATCACCTGGGCACAATAACCAAGCTTGTAGTCCAGACCCCATGCATGAATCAGATCATTCTGAATCACAGAAAACAAATATATAAATGTCTAGATGGTAGATGCTCAGATTTGATAATTCTGAACAAGCCTAGTTGAGAATAATATTTGGCTTATAAAGACTGTAAAATACCTGGATCATATGCCATACACAACGCCAGGCAGCTCTTGTGAACACAGGAGCCATCATCTCCACCCAGCTGTAAATCAGACACAAATCAAGTAACCACCACATGTGGATGCGGAGAGCCTTTTATTTTCGAAAGTGGATGGCAATCCAAGATCTCCTCAGAACTTTACCATATCATTCCACCGATTCTCACTATTTTGCTAATATTTCTTCATTTACATGAATGCCAATTGCTTTGTTGTAACACAACCAAATACATTTTTCATTGTCAGAAAGCATGTTACAGGTTATGATTTCTCCTCTGGATTCAGTGTTCAACCAACTTATGATTCACAAGACTGCCATTTCTACTGGTTTCGAATCTCCAATGCACCCTCTTTCTTCTTTTCAAGTTAATGTTCAATTGAACTTGCCAGCTAAATGCCAGAGCCTCTGCAAAAATAAAGGCCACCTTACCCTGTGCATGGAGGCCCCGTGCTGTTCCCATAACATCTGGAACCACCATTTAACTTGTAAAATCTCCTGTCAATGTGAAACAAAAGGGAAGAGAGTTAACCCACTGGCTTAGATCACAGTAGAACACAACAAATCATTATTTTTTTATCAGGGAAAAAATTAAAAAAAAAAGGGATAAACCTGTGGACTTTATTTCGTCTCTGACGGGCAGTGATCGGATAATGAACCTTGAGTCCCCTCGTAGTGTCTAAGGCTGGCTGTGATATCTCCAACCCCTCATCTTGAACAATCGACAAATACCTGTCAATCAGTGAGGTAAACACCATATTAAGCAGTCAATCCTTGAAATCTAACAGCTAACACTGTGGTGCATTGCACTGCAGCCTACCGTCCGGGATGAAAATTTTCAACCCCGAGATCTTCATCCCAGAGAAATATGTAATTATATTCAGCAACTATGTCTGGATGCAAGAATCGTTTTGCAAACCACCTGTTGACATAAGTGAAGACTATTATGTCCTAGTTTAGTAGTCCCATTTATAGGAAATGGGACCAATAAACCATATAACTTCGGGATGAAATATTGCAAATACCACTTCGTCTGATTGATAGCAGACACATGCAGAGCATTATCACACCAATGAAGGTCCCGCCACTCATCCACAACACCATCATAGTGGAAGAGAATGACTCTGAAGTCAGCAGTGAGGAACTGCCTCGAGATGAAAAAAAAAATTAGATTAATCAGGATATTTCTGTGGGCTCTACACTGGAATGAGAAAGAAATAAAGAAAATCACGGTGATGTTTTCGAGATGTGCCTTCTGAACAATCTGGTCAACGCCTTCTTTCTGCTTTATCCCTACCGGAATGGCTAGCAAGTTCTTTGGAGTATCTGAATTTTCCTGGTATAGTAAGCATCAAAATCACATCAGATGATGAAAAATCACCCAACCCAGACACAAATTATATCTTATTTCAACCAAAAAAAAAAAAAGGGGGCTTCTTTCGTGTACCTTTCTTTTTGGAGACCCAGACAGTAGTTGCATCTCCAGATCAGATGTTCTGCTTACAATGTCTCTGGGCAATGCTTCACTTCCTCGAGGTGGGCATCGGCTCTACAGCAACCATGAAAGGTCAACCAACAACGAGTATGCCCTCATGGGTTCTCTCACATAGCTGATAGCAGAGACAAACCTCACAACTTTTAGATACAGACGCCATTGACTTCATGGCTACCCATCTTGGCATCCTCTGCAAGATTCCCACAAGAATATTCCACACCAAGGAACCAACTCCACATGAACAAATGAAGAAAACAGGAAACAAATCCTTCTAAAAATCATTTAACAGCTCAAATTAGAGTAATTCGTTTTTTTCACGAAAAAAATAGAAAATAAAGATTTCGGCTACATAATTATGTACACCTGCCATTATTTGAACCTGAGTTGCTAGCTTGTACCCAAAACGGCAGTTTAGGTCATCCTGCAGCTAGAAAATTGTCTAGATCACTCTACAAGTATCTAGAGGAATCTGAGGATCCGGACAGCCAACGAATAGTTCATTAACTATCAGAACAGAATAAGCTTCACCTTGAATACCCAGTAAAGACTCTGGGCCCTATTTCCTGGTGGGAATCATAGTCTTCAGTGAAGCACAGGGGCAAAGGAAAATAGCAGAAGATTTTTTTTTATGCTCTCAAATATAAATTGTTTTTTTTTTTTGGTTTTATATTTCCAACGAAATATCTCTGAAAAATATCCAAATAATGCTTCCTCATGGATGCTAATTTCGTAAAAGAACAAGGCTCCAGACACGTTCACAGCCAGATGAAACTAAAGAAGGGGGGGGGGGGGATCTCACCATTCGATTGTCAGTGGCAATGAAGACACATCCGATGGAGAAAAGTATGAAGATTACAGTGACAGTGGACAAAATGCTGAATGAGCACGCCTTTCTATTTGTGGTATGATCCGCCTGAACGACAGTCTGCGATCATGAAACAACTCATTTATTAATAAGTCCATCAGATAATTCCTTCTGGGAGAAATACAGAGGAGGCTATGGCACCTTCACTCTAAGCACAGAAGCGATGAATCAAAAGTACACCAAGAGATGATATAAAATCATAATCAGCTACTTAGACGGATCTTTCTTTGATGAAGTTACAGTTCTGATAGAGAGCATAAATTAAATAAACTGTCTGATATAAATATATTTCATGAAAAGATATTCGTAACCATAAACTGGGCAGTGAAAAGCTGTTTTTTTTTATATATAGGAATAATTTTGACGACTGCCCAAGAGAGAAAAGAAGAATTCTTTTATGAATGCTTTTGGAAACAAGCCAGAGAGATAAAAATAGATTGAGACTGAAAAATAATTGACGACCGAAATAACTTGAACCATCAACTGGGTAATATCGACCACCATATATTTTTATGAAGGCAGTGTTTTAGTAACTACCCAAAAAAGAAAAAAAAAAGAAAAAGTTTGATGGGAAATTTGTTTCGCGAATTGTAATTCGAGGAATAAAAATGTGTGGGTAACCGAAGAGAACGAACGATGAGAGGAATCCACAGGGAATCGAAGCATGTCGCTGTGAGAACAAGCTTGTTTCTTCTGAAAGTTCAAACAGAGGAAAAGAAAACAAGACAGATAGCTAGATGGACGAGGAGGGAGGGAGGAGGGTCAGAAGAACTAACGCCGTTGGCAGTACTCCTCCACGAAAACCCCGGCACAGCCTGCCAGAAAAGAGAGAAATTAGCCTAGGTAATATCGATTCCCAATCGTAGAGCCGGAAGAGCAATCGAGAGATGGAAACAGAGGGAGAGAGAGAGAGCCCGAACCCAACATACCATCAGGGAGAGAGAGAGACCCTCAGAAGCGGCGGCGCTCCGTTCATAGGGAAGGAGAAAACGAGGGGGGAGGGGTAATCGATGTAACGTAAGATGTGAATGGCACAATAAATGCCACCAATTAAAGACTGACAACCTTCGTTCTCGGAGCTCGCCGGGGCGAAGAGCTAGAAAGCGACCAACAAACCCACTAGAAGCAATCGAGAGAGAGAGAGAGAGAGAGAGGAACGAGGAGACCAGAGGGCTTGGCTTGTGCCACCGGCCTTCACCGCTGGTTCTTTCCTCCCCTTTTCTGCCTCCGAAAATCTAAGATACCAAACCCACAAACGTCCCAGGGATATAATGAAAAAGTGAAGCAATGGGTTGAGACGGAGACACTGTGAGCGAGCACACAGAGTCGGCAGACCCGTGCCTCTGACTTCCGGCCAGCTATGGATCACAGAGAGAGAGAGAGAGTAAAGCAGTCGAGGCGACGGCAATGGGCGGGGATGCCTACTCGGGGCTCCCGGGGGTTCTTGTGGGTCCCCCGGGGGCGGCTCCCGCCAACGTTAAGCCCCTCGACGGCGGCTCCGGCGATGAGAGAGAATCCTTAACTTCTGGTCCACCCCAAAACTTCAGCTTCCCGCCGCCATTTCTTCCCGTCGCGCCCCTCTGACCGCCTTCTCGTCAGAGAGATGAAACCAGGGATACAGTTGCAATACACTTTCAATGGAGGGTATTTTAGTCCAATTAAATAATCACGACGTGCGGAGTGGCACACCCGTAAATAACGGAACCCCAATCGTGGGCCCCCACCCAGTCGTGCGTGGTCGGTGAGAGGACATGATGTAATAATCGTAAACCTTAGGGTTAACGGTTGACCCCCTTCCCCACACCTTTCAGAGCGCGTGGGCCACCAGCCGAAGACACGCCGCCGACAAGGTGGGGTGACGTTGACTTAAGGGTATCGGAAAATTTCCTAAATTGGCACCAATAAGTTACAGCTGACGGAAAGTGGTCCATTACGGCAAGAAACTGGACCAGCTGGCATCATCTACGGTTTAAAAACATAGGGGTATTTAGGGAATCAACCAGAGGCGTACGGCACGAAACAGTTTAATTAGATAAGGTTGAGGGTATTTTGGGAAACGTGTCCTTCGAAGATTTTTCCACAAAAGGGAAATTTATCGGCCGGAGACGGCGGATTCGGGATTCTCGCTTCCGGATTTTTCCAAACGGCGGCTTCCTATGACCGTCTCTCTCTCTCTCTCTTGATCTTAGAGCATAGATTGCGGGGAGAATCATAGAGATAGGAGCAGAAGACCCACGCTGGCCTCATATTTCGTACCCACATGCCCTGATTCTCACTCCATTCTTCTATCCTCTCTGTCTCTCTCTCATGACCTTAGAGCCTAGATTGCGGGGGAAATCATAGAGAGAGGAGCAGAAGACCCACGCTGGCCTCATATTTCGTATCCACATGCCATGATTCCTACTCCATTCTTCTATCTTTTCTCTCTCTCTCTCTCTCCCTCTCTCTCTCTCTCTCTCTCTCTCTCTCTATCGCCTCTAATGGCGACATGTGTTCATCATCATGGCTAGGCAGGCTTTGACCCTACCTGCGCCTTGAACGGCAAGCCTCTGGTAGGGGCAGAACGGGGATGCTAACGACCGCAGTCAGTGCTAAGATGGAGCTCAGCCTTAAAAGGGCCACCCTTTCTATCACCTATTTAGAGAGAGAGAGAGAGAGAGAGAGGGGGGGGGGGGACAAACTTAAGCAAATTGTAAGGAGGGACCAATAGAATTTACGAGACATGTTTTAAAAAATTGGATTATTATTTTAAAAGTCATTTTTAATATTTTAACAACAATTAATATATACCTACCTAAATTTTGTGCAAAATAAGGCTTTGGGGAACCACGGAAAAAATTCCTTTTTTTTTAATAAATATGCTTTAAGAATAAAAAAATCCTTCAATAGACATTTTGCAGTGATATATTATCATGTTTAAGAAAAAAAAATAACAATGATTCATATCTTTAAAATGTAAATATAATTATTTTAAAAAATAATATTAGGCGAATAATCCTCGCAATTACTCAAAATTAGCTATCAAGAGGAGAATTAAAGGCCCGAAAAATGAAAAGCAAATGGCTATATCCGACAATTCAAGTGGTTTATGGGGAGTTAAATCCAAGTAAGTATCCCTAAGTTCTAGAGATATATTCCCTAAATATTTTTTCATTAAACAACGGTAATCCACATATAAATAAAATAAACTAAAATAAAATGATCAACACGTGGCCCAAAATCTTATCCAAAGCATATGATCGGTGACAAGAAATCGATCAATTTCTATTGAGACTAATAATCCACATCAAAAAAAAAAAAAAACTATCAAGTATTTCTCCATCTAACTCTTAAAGAGGGCTATAAACGCATGCCAGTGATGGAGAATTTACACCCAAAATTGGGGAAAAATAAATGATTGTACTTACCTTCGGTCAGTCATCCACTCTATCTGAGATATCTTCACCTCTAGAAATGATGTTCAAGAAGGTCTTCCTCACCTGCTTAATGGCATGGGAAGTATTCTTCGCGGCTCCTTCAACCATGGGCTGAAGAGAGATGTCGGGCAGGCTGGCCCGTTCTTGAATTATGGCTGCAAGATCCAGCATGGGGGGATGCAATGAACATGCCTGAGGAGGAGAAAAAGACGAAGATCGTAAGGGTTTTGAACGCATACTCATGGTTTGATGCCGAGCTAAATGACCAATCTTTCGGATTCCAGCTTCTGCTGCTTGCACCGCTTGAGCTGATTTGTTGACGCCATCGGCAATCTCCTGGCTGGATTGCACAAGTTTTGGTTGCATAAGAAACATGGCTCAAAAATTGTATGTATGACACCTCCACTAAATAATTTAGTAAGAAGAGACAGAGAGAGAGAGAGAGAGAGAGAGAGAGAGAGAGAGAGAGAGAGTCACACTTATGGAACTTTCAAAAATTGTTTTCTCAAGATTTTTAACACAGAATCTTTTGGATTCTACTGTGAGTTTTGGCAAGTTTGGTAGCATTCTCTTGATCTAACAGTTGGTTTATTTTCGTTGACTATCAGTGGTATAGTCAATCTCTATTTTCCACAACAGAGAGATCTTTCCAGATCTGGGCAATGGGAAAAGGATCACGGATCACTCAATTGGACCCAGTTCCTTCCACTCAAAGGGAACGATTTCTAATTTGAGAACAAGAAAAAAGTTAAATTCCCACCAATTAATTAATCTCTAAGAGATTTTCTACAAACCCTCTTTCTGCCCCACGACTATGCACTTGGATTCTAAAAAGTCAAGTTGACTGTTGACCAGGGCTGACAATCCAAAATTGTTTCGGTCAATCAATTTGATGATGTTCTAGGGCCCCTAGACGACCTAGGTTGAGAAGGCAATATCATGTCGGTGAATCATCTCTCTGGGAAAAATGAAGAGCCTTTTATAGATTGAAAACAGCCTCTTCATCAGATAATAGATTTCTCCATTAAAGGCGGGAAGCATTTTGGATCTTGCAAAGGGCAGTGTGGTTCAGCTTGCCTAGCACGCCAGAGATATATGGTTGGGATGGGTATACACAATTGAGAAGGGATATTATTTAATTAGATGGCTAGTATAGTAGCTGGGCCGAATCAAAACATAACTCATACGTTCTATTTGGCATTAATGAAATCCCTTGAGAAGAAAAATAATGTTACAAATCTCCCCAAAA
The DNA here is from genome assembly GCA_902729315.2 of Spirodela intermedia. Classification (NCBI taxonomy): domain Eukaryota; kingdom Viridiplantae; phylum Streptophyta; class Magnoliopsida; order Alismatales; family Araceae; genus Spirodela; species Spirodela intermedia. The sequence goes on along the minus strand of LR746274.1, from coordinate 5,586,539 downwards.
CGTCCATCTAATTGCAATGATAATATGTAGAATGCTAAAAACTACAATCTTGTTGAAAGGCAACGACTAAATGAAGATAATATTGATTCATGAGGAAATAAATTAATGATGAGAAATTAGTCAATAACCTAACCTTGAGAATACACAAACCTTCAATCTTGCAAAGTGATATTTTTGAGAAATAAGCAAAACAATTTCAATGGAAATGATAACTGTTGACAATGAAAAATAGAACAACCTAGGGCTGTAAAAAATATAGATAAATAGTTGTATTATCAGCAAGGAACAAGATTATGGAGTTCTTGATTGGGGACACAGAAAAGATAAGGTGAAGGAAGAAATATATCGAAGAGTTAGCGCTGGACTAGCTGAAATTCTGAGTTTATCGGAGTCGAAAATACCCGAAAATTTTTATGACATTGGTAATAGGCAAAGGGAGTGCATCAAACTCTTCAGTTAAGAAATAAAATAAAAACAGAGAGTTTAACCAAGCTGAACACTGCTAGATGTAGGATAATAACTGAAAATTCAACAATGGAGTCAAAAACAACTTTTAGTTGTAGCCACCAGAGAATCAAGAAACTATTTCAGTATGTTGACCAAAAATCAGCAGCATAACGACATAGGACATTGCAGTTGGAACTCAAGAAGTAAAACCCCTTTTGCATGGTTTCACTGATCTCCAAATATTGTAGGGTCACCGCTTCTACACTGCACACTGGATGAAGAACAATAATTTTCGTTAAAGTATTAGCACTTGCTTTGTCACCTTAAATCACTCAGTTCTAGAGTAAGATCACTGATCTCCATGCCAGAGAGTCTAATTGCAGCCATGGTACTAGGAAGCTCCACCCGTGCAGTATCGGCTAATTTTGCAAGAGATATTGCAGCTCTCTTTATTGCCTGGTGAAGTAAGGGCGAATGATTAGAATTAAATTCAGGTATACCAGAAGTTGGCTAGCGAGAGAAAAGTAATCCAAAAGAGAGTACTTTACAGCCACAAGCTGATAAATTAAAAAATCACCTCAATTAGGGGAAACATTAAGTAGTTTCATAAAATAATTAGCAATAACAAGACTATGAAATCCGTTTCCTTACTGTGAAATTTTTAGGATCTCAAGTCTTTTAGAAACCTTAGTATACTGACAGAAAAATGATAATTGTCAATAAGAGGTGAAATATGGTTAAAAAAAAAGTTACATGCTGAACTCCAGACCAGTAAATTATTATTCTGGAAACTGCTTTGGCCGGAGGAACATATGAACAGCTATGGATAGCTCAAAATCTTTCTTGAAGGAAAAAAGGATGACAAGAGAGTCCCCCAAATTAGTTTGTTCCATTAATTTTTTCAGACATTAAATGGCTCTAAATATAAGTTTAGCTCTTTAGTTTTAAGGCAAGCTACAATTCACAGATGTAATTATTAAAATTAAACAATAAACAGAAGCATTGATAGGTCAGCCACCACAGAGTATCAAAAAGCCCATGTGAGATGGCAATTTCTCATCACAGGTTAAGCCAAGACTAATACAAGGAAAAAGGATATCTATTCATGTTGGTCGTTAAAGACAACCAAGAAAAACTCAAAGATGCATCCAGATAACTAAATCCAAGTTTCCTGAAACAAATGTATTCGTCACAGCAAAACTCATAAATAAAGTACACAGAAGACACAGCTCAATCATCCCATCCAGAATGATATCAAATAATGGCATGCTAACTACAGAAAGCCACTCACGTTTACAGGGTGATTTTCGATCACAATGTGTAGAAGGGATACGCATTATCTCAGTACGGGCCAACTAATGCACGTAATGAACATTAGAAATTCATTTTGAATAGTGGATTCGATGAAGCACCACATTAACATTGTTCGCATTAACCACTGCGGTGAGGAGAGCACGAATGCTGAAGTTTCTGCCAGATGTCTGCCGAACCATAACTCCCTATATGGTGGTGTCAGCAATCCGTCTAATAAAAATTTGCGAAGAGAAGTGTCCATAAGGTCTAATCAGATCAGCAGTACCTTATTATTTTATGATCTAAACTCGTGAAATAAAAAAATAAAGAATAAATGATCAAAAAAATAATTGTGTCGGGGTATTAAATCTTTTAGAAAAGCTAAACCAAAAAAGAGATTGAAATTCATTCTGGAGTACGATGTAAGATATAAAAGACCTCACTGCAAGGAAAGTTTTTGCAAGCAATCAAGTAGTTTGCTGATGCACATGGAACAGTGTCTACACATAGTTTTATCTTAACTTTAGATAAAAAGCAAAATGGCCTTATGTCATGAAACTTTCACCTTCTATCAAGGAAATGAAGCTTCAGTAACTTACACAAAGTGTAGGAATAGCTGCAATCACCAGACTGGTAAATGCGACGGAAGTCTGCAAAATTCAAAAGGACACGTCTCATCAGCGAAAACCCCGAAATTTCATTCTGAGTATAACCTGATAGATCCCTAAGATCGAGGAATGATTCACAATCTGGAGGATAAATCAATCAGAGATGCGAATCAGGACAATCTAAATTAGTTCATCCAAGAGCAACAGAAAAACTGAATAGCAAAAGAAAATAGAAAACGCGTCACTAGAAACAAGACAAGAGTTCGCACCGTGCATGCGATAAAGGCCAAGACGAAGAATGCCTGGTCACCGTGACTCATCTTGAACGATCGTAGCTGCACCGGTAAACTAGGGCTTCCGATTCCTACGCTGATCTCCGCGCCGTCCCGTTCTGCATCCACACCAGATTCGACTTCGAGCGCAGTTCCCTCCGTTTCCGAGGATTCCCGCTTCACTGTCGTCCCGGCTTCCGCAGGAGACCCTGCCGCGTAGCAACGGACCCTCACCGACACGTGAGACCGCGGGGATGTCCGAGATCCCCCGGCAAGACGAGTCCATGTACAGGGCGGGCAAGCGGGAGCTGACCAGCGGCGCCGGGCTGAGGGGTGGCTCCGATCAGAGGAATTGAGGAAAATGAGACAGCGGGAGGCGGGGGACGAGAGCAGAGCCCCGGAAGAACGCGGGAGCATCGTCGGGGAAACTCCTCTCTCTCTCTCCCCCTCCCTCTCTCTCTCTCTTTCTCTCTCCTTTTTCTCTCTCCTCTCTCTCTCTCTCTCACTCTACACACTGGACTGAAGCGTGGAACACCATAAGGTTTAACTACCAAACAAGGGCTATCCAACTCCCCTCCCCGGTAACGCAGAGGGTACGTGTAACGAAATCAAGGCTCAGTAAAACCTTTATGACGATAATACCCTCACCTTTGGGTCGTGGCGCCACAGGGACCAATGACTCTCAAAAGTCGTTAGAAAACGGCCCTAAAAGAAGCTTAAAACTGTAAATTACAGTAATATATATTTTAACCAGGGCCAAAATTGAGGACATAATTGAATCATTTTTATTTTAAAATAATAATTTTTAATTAAATAATGCTATTGTTATTCTGTTGTGTCTCGTGTCGGGAGAGAATAGGAAGAAGAAGAAGAAGAGGAATGCAGATAACGAGCAGACCAGAGCTGAGGAGAGAGAAGGTGAAGGAGGTGAAAGGGGCGTAGATCTCGAGGCGGCGGCGGAATGTTAAGATCGGCAGCTCCGACCCGCTCCCTCGCCGTGGGACCTCCACCACAGCGCCGCCTGCTGCCGGCGGGTCACACGCTCCTCGGGCGGAGGTTCCCGGTGGCGTGTCTTCCCCCGCAGCATGCTTCGGTGGAGTTGCAGAGGAGCGCCACCGCGGAGTCTGCGACCGCCGCCGCCGCCGCCGCCCCGGAGGAGACGCTGGCGCAGAGACTGAGGCTTGGGAAGCTTGAACCCGACGGCTTGTCTTACAAGGAGAGCTTTATCGTGCGGTGCTATGAAGTGGGCGTCAACAAGACCGCCACTGTTGAGACCATCGCCAACCTTCTGCAGGTCTCAACTCCAGGAAGTCATCATGCACAGCGATTTTGGTTTCTCTGGACCTTTCTTTGGTCATTGGTGTTTATAATTTACTTGGGGGTTATTCCCACTTGGCTTTCCCATGGAGTTGCAGTTCGAATGTAAATGCAGCTTCTGGAACGGCGCTTCACTCGTTGGTGCAGCTGAGTATGTAAATTTAGGGCTGAATGTAGGCTGTAAACTGGTCTCTGATGGCTAGTTTCTTTAAAATGGATCTGCCTAAAATTGCTGCCGTATATTATCTGGGCAGTGGTTACAATTACTTATACTTTCATTGTGTACCTGTGATGTCGTATCCGTGGATTTTTAGCTGACAGGTTTCTATATTTGAGCAAAAGAAAAGATCCCCGATATAATCTTTTCAGGAACAGCACTCTTTCGTTCATGTCCAGAATTTCTTCTGATAATCAGCCTCTCCTTGAACAGATATTCTGCATGGAATTGCATAGGTCGGCCCTTACATGCAACTGTAGCTCAAGGAAGTGTTTCATTCTTTAGATTTTTAGTGACCATGTCTCCCCATGCTATTAAAAGGCTTTTATGTTGATTGCGAGAGTGATATTTCGATCGTCAGTAGTTCTCATTATCCAACGAATGATATATTTTGAGAATGGATGTCTTCTTTCCTGTTCTGTGATGTTTACACTGTTGAGGAACTGTTTTCTTTTTATTTGACCACTAGTCTGGTTTAATTAACGATAAGCATCGGAATACTGTAGGAAGTTGGATGCAATCATGCCCAGAGTGTCGGCTTTTCGACAGATGGATTTGCCACGACTACTACCATGAGGCTGTTGCGTCTCATATGGGTTACTGCTCGCATGCACATAGAAATTTACAAGTACCCCGCTTGGTAAGTTGCCGAACTGCATATGATCTTCAATTCTTCCTGCTTTGGCTCTATGGGCTTACCATGTCTTTTTGTTAGGGGTGATGTTGTTGAAATAGAAACATGGTGCCAGGAGGAGGGAAAGATTGGTACCAGACGTGACTGGATCATCAAGGATTATTCTACTGGTGAAGTTATTGGAAGAGCCACCAGGTTTGTCCTATGTTTTTCCATTTGGAAAGGGAGCATAGAAAAGGAGTGGTTTGATTTGTGATATTAAGAAACATTGAATATGCGTTCATCACATCTTCTATTGATATTCTTTTTGGGCTTATAAATCTTATAGTTTTACTAGTGAAAACCCATTGTGAAAGGAAATACTTTTGAGCGATGGCATCTACAAAACTATAGAACAGGTGAACCCCTCAGATTGTGAAGCATGGATACTTCAAAAAGTTATTAGCTAATCTTGCTTATTCATCGTCCGTTTTTTTCTCCTTCATTATTTAAGTTTTATTTATTTATAGTTAATGCCTCCTTGAGCTGTCGTGAATTACATCTAACTGGCAGTGCATCAGTCACTTGCCTCTTCGAGCTATAAGCTTTAGGAACATTTTAGCATCTTGATCATGGTTTACACGTAATGATGAAATATGAGAAGAAAACTACAATCATCAAAGTAAATTTGTCTAATTTTCTGAATTCAAGCAATATCATCATCACCGTCTGCAAGATTATCAGCAATTTGATCAAGTTAAAAACGTATCAACATCAAAGGAATCTTAACAAATGTCGCCCAGAGATAGGTCGTATCTCCCCATTCAATGTCATTACTTTTGTATGTATACATTCAACAATGTGTCTTCAACGCTATCTCAAAGGTTTGACTGCATCACACAGCAGGCAGCCTTGCCGATCTTTCTCCTACGGATGTTGTTGAGGTTAACTCATATTCTTCTTTTTTTTCTTCATCTCCCTAACGATTTTTGCTCATTTCATCTACTTCCATCACATCTTTCTGTTTGAAGTGCATTTCTTTGCCATACATGCTCCTTGTTCACTGTCCCAAAGTACTACTTTTTTTGGTTCTTATTTCTATTCTTATCGGTACATATTTAGTAACTTTGTATCAATAGTAGCTTATGTTCTTCATTTCAGTAAATGGGTGATGATGAACCAGGACACCAGAAGACTCCAGCGAGTCAGTGATGACGTGCGAGAAGAGTATCTCATTTTCTGTCCCCGAACTCCTCGGTAAGGGTTATCTTCTTCATCTCAGTTTTTTTTTCTTTTCCTTTTTCTTTTCCTTGGTGCCCTGAGTTCTTCACACTACCTACTTCATGTTATATCTCAGAAATACATCATAATATATTATTTAAATCACATTTATAGCATTTATTATGAAACCATAGGTTGGCAAGTATAATTTTTTTTTAAAATTGTGGCTCTGCTTTCCTTTGACCCAGATTAGCATTTCCCGAAGAGGATAGTGACAGCCTGAAGAAAATTCCCAAACTAGAAGACCCTGCACTGTCTTCAAGATTAGGCCTTGTGGTGAGCCATCAGATAATAGTTAATACCCAGGGTCTCTGCCTTTGTTGAATTGTACTGAAAGTATTTTTTTTCCCCCCTGAAACCTAAAAAATTAACGGAAAATACTTAGCCGAGGAGAGCTGATCTAGACATGAACCAGCACGTGAACAACGTCACATACATCGGATGGGTTCTTGAGGTGAGCCGATCTTTGACTTTTGTGGCTGACTTTCTTGTCCTCTTGTATGCTCTTCTTTCAGCATTTGACTTCTCCGGTTGTCTTTCAATGCCTCATTTTGGGAAAGACAATTGCTTTCCAGTGAACACAATCCGTCTTGGCCTGGCCAACACCCATTACAGGCTCGGAGCTACCAAAAGATTTGCACATGGTCAACACTGATGTGGGCCCCATGTCGGCTCTGACTTTTGTTTCTTCTCCCACGTGGCAGAGCATTCCGCAGGAGATTATTGACACCCACGAGCTGCAGACGATCACTCTGGACTATCGGCGGGAGTGCCAGCATGACGATGCCGTTGACTCCCTCACCAGTCTGGAATTCGGAGACTTGGACTTGATCCGCAGGCCCCAGTCTTCTGACTCACCCAAAAATGGAAAGCCGCCACCGCCGCTGCCACTGCCACAAGACTGCTGCCAGTTCCTCCACTTCCTGAAGCTGTCAGGCAGTGGCCTGGAGATCAACCGGGGCCGAACCCAGTGGAGGAGACTGGCCAAGTGAGAGGCTCCCTCTCCTCCCCCAAGATCTCCCCCCTCCAACTTTTTCCTTTTATGGACATTACTAAGCCTTTAGTCTCTCTTTTTAACCAGCCCACCTTCCTATTTTGGTAAAAAAAAATTGGCTGTTCCATGTGATGAGGAAGAAGAAGATAGAATGAATGCTTCTTGTTGAGCGCAGTTGACCTGGATTCATTGTTTTCTTCTGGCCTTCCCGGTTTGTATGTGGACTGTGTAAGTTTTGAGGCCCGACCCGGTCCGGTTTATTTTTCCCGGGCTTGGGCCTTGGAAAATAATCTTAGAAATAAAGGCAACCCCTGTCCAACTGCATCTTAGTTATTGAAGCCAGGCCCGATCTTTGAACAAGTTCGGCCCGAAGTGTGAAAGCCCATTGCGACTGCCACGTTGTCTCTTCTGGAATGCTGATCTTTGAACTGGGGTAGGCAGCTCCCTCTGCTCTACTCCCCCTCACTCCTCCCTCGGTTTGTTACAGTTAGTGAGAGAGAGAGAGAGAGAGAGAGAGAGGGAGAGGGGGTGTTGGGCCTGAGACCACTAGATTGAGCCACTTTGCCCTTCAAGCATGTTTTTGGAATTTCCTACTTTTTTATTTTTCTTTTCTCATGGACCAAGTTCTCTAATAATATATCTTAAGAGTATAAGTTATGGCTTAATTGTTACTTTATCAAAATACGTGTTAATGACGTCATAATTAATGGGAAAAGTGACTAATTATGATATCATACCATAGATTTGTCTTAATTTCAAACAAATTTATTAGTATGTGTTTTACTTTACCTTAATACTCATTATTATTTTTCTGATTTCAATATTTTATTATTAAAATATGGTAAATACAATGTATTTTAAAAAATAAAAATGCCAACATGATGAAGTAATTCCCTTGGAATATAACCAATACATTAATTTTTCAAATAACGCATAGGTAATATTATTATTTAAATCTGCCCACACCATTAGCATTTCTTAAAAGGCCAACCTTATGGAATAAACTATTTTTCATTTTTTTAATTCTCATCGATAAAATGTTTTTCAAATAATTGACAAAATATCTCTCGACTATGCAAAGAAATAATGAATAATTACCACAAGGATGAAACATACAAGATTACGTTAGTTATCTTGCGTTGATGAATTATTCACTATATCAGAAATGCTCAATACTCTACAAAGAAAAAAAATGAATTACCATTTTTTGTTAACTAGAAAATACCAGATAATTAAAAACACATGGCAAGCGCATGTTGCAATATTTCAAAATGATTATATTCACCTATTGTAAGAAAAATGTAGGACTATGTTGGAGAATAAAATATTTCTCTTGTTCTTTGAATTTGAATTTTTAAGAAAAAAATTAAGGTAAAATTATAAAATTCTTATTTTTTTCGTATCTTCTTGCCACCCATTGCACGAATTAATTTAAAATATAGCAATTTCATTCGGTCACAAAAAAATAAATAAATCATGAATCTAGAGTATTTAAATCAAGAAGAATTCTAAAGGGTAGATAAAAGTTTTTCATTTTTTAAAAAAAACAACACATTTTTTGATTTTTTGGAGTAATAAAATATAAATAAATTAAAAATTATAAAATACCTAGAGGTGGGCAATTTATGAAGGCCAATGGGTTTTTCCCCCCATATTTATAAAAATCATTAAATAAAAGATAAATGAAGTTTTTCCAGTGAACCGCGGGGCATGGTACTGGAGAGCGGTCCAACGGTCCCCCCTCCACTCGATTTATCTGATCCGAAACCCCGAAATAGGATGGAGATCACCACGATTGGACGGTCAGAAACAAGGTTCCCGAAGGACCACCAATCCGACGGTCAATATCTCTATCCCACGGGAGGCGGGTGGGGCCCGGGGGAAACGTTACGGGTCTTCTCTCCACACGTTAACCTTATCCAGTATCTCCTCTCTCAGACCCACACGCCCTCATCTCCTCCGTCGACGAGATGGCTCCCGCCATGACCAGCAGCGGGAGCACTCGCAGAGGTTCCTATACCTCCCGCCATCCCTCTCGGGACAGCAGTGACATCTCTATCTCTCTGTATGTTTCTCTCTACGCCTTTCGCTCGGGTGGGTTGGCTCCTGTGTGCATTTTCATTTCTAGGGTTTGGGGTGTCCTTCGTGATCTTATACCGGTGTTCTTGAGGCCTTTGGTCACATTCTGAGATTCGAGCATCTTGGGGTCTCGGAAATCTGTATGTTTCTCTTTCCGTCTTTCCCTCGAGTGGTGTTGTTCCTGTTTGCATTTTCATTTTTTGGGTCTGAGGTGTTCTTCGTGACCTTATGCCGGTGTCCTTGAGGCCATTGGTCACATTCTGAGATTCGAGCATCTCGGGGTTTCATAAATTTAGGAGGGAAGGTCGTAGAGTGAGATAACTATCGGGTGGAGGTCTGGGGTATTCTTCTCCGAAGCTAAGTCACCATGGGTAGCTCGATGTGGATTTCTATGGATGACTATATGTAGTTTCCGAACTTCTGCTGTAGTTGCTCTAGGGTTTCCTGGCTTTATCCGGCATGCGTAGATGACGGTATCTCGAAGATGCCTGGGCTACATCGACTGTCCATTTCAGGGTTGCTGATGGTGTGGTCTTTACGTTGTAGGTCACAGGTTTTTGACTATCTTGCTATCGTGGATACGTCCGTCTCCATATGGCATCAGGCGTCTTCGCAAAATGTCTCTCTCAAGATGGGCGTGCCAGGGGGACTACTGCGCTACTTCGATCACCCAGCAATGTAGGAATAGTTTCAAGAGCCAGGCGGCGTCATCACGATGTGGCCCATATGAAATTCTTCTTCCACAGAAAGGTATGGGGTATCACCCAGCGTGCAGGGACTCGGTACAGGGTATCATGTCTCTCCGCCATTAGAAGAGGGAAAACTGCTGTTCGGGGTAGCTCTGATGCGGAGCCCCAAATGTCTGAGGTAGTTGTGACATAGGTCTCTCTTAGCTTTGACGACATCACTAGTAGAAGGTGATAAAACTGTGTGAGGTGTATTGATTTTCAGAGGGAGGAAGTGGGATTATGGGGAGTCCTTCTTCAGAATGCTGCAATACAATGGAGGCAAGTGCAGGCTGTGGCTATAGCTGGATCACTGGCATGCATTTTTATGGCCGTTCCATCAGCTTCTGCTGTTGATGCACTGAAGACTTGTGCTTGTCTATTGAAGGAGTGCAGGTCTCTCTCAGACACTCATATATCTTCCAGTTTATCTACCTTCCATTCTTTAATTATTTGAAACCGAGACGTTTCTTCTATGCCACACTTTCAGGGTTTCTTCCTCACAAATTTTAATCTCCAATAATTCTCCGGTTTCAAATCGGTAAATCTCTGTTTATTTTTCAGGATAGAACTAGTCAAGTGCATTGGGAACCCATCCTGTGCAGCAAATGTAGCATGCCTCCAGACATGCAATGATCGCCCTGATGAGACCCAGTGCCAGGTTGGTTCTCTACTGACACAAGTCGAGAAAAGCCACATTCTTTGATGGATGTAAGCCGATCATGGGTTGAACTGCTCATAGTCTGACTTTTGTTGCAGATAAAGTGTGGTGATCTGTTTGAGAATAGCGTTGTTGATGAATTCAATGAGTGTGCAGTATCGCGAAAGAAATGCGTTCCGAAGAAGTCTGATGTTGGGGAGTTCCCTGTCCCGGACCCATCTGCCCTGGTCACGAAGTTCAATATGTCAGACTTCAATGGGAAGTGGTACATAAGTAGAGGGCTGAATCCGACCTTTGATGCTTTTGACTGCCAGTTGCATGACTTCCATGTGGAGTCAGACAAACTAGTGGGGAACCTGTCATGGCGGATACGGACTCCAGATGGTGGCTTCTTCACTCGGTCCGCGGTGCAGAAATTCGTTCAAGACCCTGTGCAGCCTGGAATATTATACAACCATGACAACGAATACCTTCATTATCAGGATGACTGGTCTCTCTTTCTACTCATTATAATCCTGCGGCTGTTTTTTTTTTTTTTTCCATCATTTTTGCTATAACTTCTCCTTCTCATCCCCATTAGTTTACATTTATTTTATTCCCCATTTTAGCATCAAATGAGCTTGCCAACTTCCCTAAAAGATCTCACTAACCCATCTTGTGTCTTCTACAGGTACATTCTCTCATCCAAGGTTGAAAACAGCAGTGACGATTATATATTTGTGTATTATCGGGGAAGGAATGATGCATGGGATGGATATGGTGGATCTGTTTTGTATACAAGAAGTGCTGTGCTTCCAGAGAGCATAGTGCCTGAGCTGGAGAGAGCGGCAAGGAGTGTGGGAAGGGACTTCAGCAAGTTTATCAGAACAGATAACTCCTGCGGCCCTGAACCCCCTCTGGTGGAGAGACTAGAGAGGACGGTGGAAGAAGGGGAGAAGACTATCATCAGGGAAGTGGAGGAGATTGAAGGGGAGGTGGAGAAGTTGGGTATAACCGAACTTAGCTTGTTCGAGAGACTATCTCAGGGATTGATGGAGATTAAGAGCGACATTGAGTACCTCCTGATGGGGCTGAGCAGGGAGGAAATGGAGCTCCTGAATGATCTAAAGATGGAAGCAAGTGAGGTGGAGAGGCTTTTCGGACGAGAGCTGGCCATTAGAAAGCTGAGATAGCTGCTGCTAGGGGTTCTCTTGTTCTCTCTTGGGAGATCATTCTGGTTGGGAATGTGGTTCATGGCTCAGGCTTAAGTTCCCACATTCGCATCAAGAACATAAGTTCCAAGAAACCGGTCCCTCAGAATTTGGTCTCTTAAATGCTTATATCCCTGCGACAGCTGGCTATGAATGGACCTTAAAGAGAGTTAGGAGCGAGGCGTTGACTTTGCCCATATCCATGAAGGAACATCATGGAGATGGCGCTGTATTATATAATATGAATCTATGGATGACCTCTGTTGCTATCTTGCTGATAGCTTATATACACGCTCCTCAACAATTGAAATGGAGCTTATAGGCATCTATTGACTTCCTTGAAGATCAGTTGACTGATCTATTTCATGTGATTATGATTTATATTTGGCTTATGTTTTTGGTTTTTCGGTTGTTTTGGCAAAGGAGTGATTTCTGGGTGCCAAATTGGACATGTAAAAATATATTGTTGATTTTGATGCTTGTGGTTCCACCCTGCTATGATGATTTTGAATCTCTCTCTTTCTCTCTTTCTCTTATTCTTACACTTCCAAGTGCGTAGATACGTTTCCACTCCAAGCAGTGAAAGGGGCGTGGAGGAAATTACTTCATCAGATGAAGGGGGGTGGATGAAATAGTCTTGTTTGTTGGGTAGGAATGAGGCCTCATATCCTACCCGGCCCAATTTAGCCCAATAATGCGACTCTCTCTCTCTCCTGGGTTGGGCCATGGTAGGAATGAGGCCTCATATCCCACCAGGCCCAATTTAGCCCTTAGTACTTCTCTCTCTCTCTCTCTCTCTCTCTCTCTCTCTCTCTCTTTCTCTCTACTGGGTTGGGCCATGGTAGGCGCAACAGTGGACCAGGCTGCCCTGTACCCCCCTCTCCCACCCCAAAACCCAATAATGAAAACCCTCACAACTTGGACCGTAGGATCGCATCCACCGACCGCCCTGCCCTACACCAGCTTCAGCTCATCGGATGCCTTATCTGGCATTATCTCCAACACCATTTTTGGCAAAAAATTGGGACCCTTAGAAGCCATAAGATACACCTCGAGAGAGAAAGAACAGGGGAAGAAGAGTAGTAGCCCTCAACAAAATAAAAAAAAGCACACAAGGTAGGAGATACAGTTGACCTGCGGAGTTCCATATTACATGACTCTCAAACCCTCATTTTTTGAACCATCCGAAGCATGAGCACCCCTGGATTGAAAAAATAAACCCCCACATTAATCAATTAAACAGTTTCGGAGGTATGAATCAAAATCAGGACATCTTCCATCGCTGGGAAGGACAAAAAGAAGATATTTTTCGGGAAAGTCAACTCTTTCATGGTTGACCATTTTCATGGGCGAGATCTAGCTGACCCATATCAGGCTAGATCTAGCAGGGAGAAGGGTTTTCAGAAAAAAATTTAAGTGGAGTGAGATAAGAGAAGAGCTCGGTTGACTATCACATAAATATTGGTTTAAATTAGAAAAAAAAACAAGTTAAGTACTTAGATCTCAAAGTCAACTCCTTCCAGCATTAAAAGATGGATTAATAAAGGCCTTGAGGTTAGTTACTAAGAGTCAACCCTTTTCATGGGTGGGATCGAGCTGGCCCATATCAGGCAAGATCTAGCAGGCAGTAAAGTTTTCAGAAAAAAAATTCTCAAGTGGAGTGAGATTAGAGAAGTGCTCGGTTGACTGTCACATAAATATTGGTTTAAATTTGAAAAAAAAAACTAAGGTAAGTACTCAGATCTCAAAGTCAACTCCTTCTAGCATCAAAAGATGGATTAATAAAGGCCCTGAGGTTAGTTACCGAGAGTCCTGGAGCAGGAGGGAGCTTACCGTGTCTGAGGTCTTCCCACTACGCCTCAGATTATCTTCAAACTCTGGATCAGTAGAGATCATCGGAGGCTTCCCCCCATCCTTCCTCTCGTCCCTTACCTTCTTAAAGATGCCCGTGAAATTATCCGCCGACGTGGGATCGTTCTCGTCCCAGTCACCAAACTTGGGCACCGTGGAGCGCTTTTCAACCTGCCACATCACACGCCATGTCATCCTTGAGAACCAGTATGCAACCGGGTCAGAAGCACAGCAAGAGCAATCGAGGATCATACAGGTGGGTCGCCCCGGCCAGGTGGCTTCTTGGTCCTCCCCGGCGTGCTGGATCTGGAGTTGGGGTTGTAGCTGTGGCTCGTTGTCCTAGCCTGCTGACGTGCATGGAGGGGAGACCGGTCAACGTTGTGGTCAGCCCCCCCGCTGACTCTTCTTTTCCTCGCTGGATCATTCAGATGGAGATGCTCCTCGCCCTCTCTATTTGGGGTAAACTCGTGCCTTGGCTTGGAGGCATCTTGGTCAGAGAAACTGTGAAGAGGGGAGGGATTGCCCGTCGGCGGTTGACCGTTCCTGGCCCGACCCTTCCTCGCGTTGACTTCAGCGTATTCACCGTATGAGACATCGTTGTTATCTCCCCACTTGCTGAATTGAGAACGATGCTGCAAGGAAATTACGTTACTCGAGAGGCTCAGCTTTTTCTTCCAGGATGCAAAAGATTTCCAATATGCTAAATAATAATAATAATTATTATTATATTCATGAAAAATATAGCAAATTACAAAGAAAAAACTGTTAAGAGGAAGGATTTCTTAGGAAATAATCAGTTACTAATAAGAATAAATAATTTTTCAAACAAGACAATTCTGGACCTTCTGGGTTTCTAGCGAGCATGTTCTTCATCGAAATTTTCTCATAAATTCATATATATATATATATATATTCCCCCAAAAATAATCTGGGCTCTAAACCCATCAAAACCCACTAAAAGGAGAGAACTTTCTCGACTGGGTCGATGGAAAGCCTCTTTGCTTCAACCTCAGCAGACTCCTCCTCTCACCAGCTCGGGATGCCTTGAAATCACAGGGCAGCATTTTCTTTTCAAGATCCCGATTTGCTGCTCGGAAGTTGTTAGAAAAAATAAATAAATTCAGAGAAATACATCAATTTAAACCTGTTAAGAAAAAAAAAAAGTTCTTTTTGCTTGGGGAGGAAATGAGCCAGCAATAGGGGACAAGATGGAGCAAGATCACAGCACAGAGAGTTTTCCTTACTCATGGGCCACATTGAGATGATCCTTGGTATGAACAGAGGGGGATTTACCCTACCTTTGCCCTGCATGCTTATCAGTGTCCAGCTCATAGCAGGGTATGGTTGACTATGGGTTTCTAATCTATTGAAAAAGCTAGAGAAATAAATCGCAATTTTAATATCAGATTTTTGGTTTTCCTGAGGAATCCCTGGACATAAGCTTTGCTTTTGTCCTGGATATTAAAAAAAAGGAAGGGGGGAAGGGTGGGGAAGGAATCCCCCCCCTCCTCTCTCTCTCTTTCTCTCTCTATCTCTGATTCATTTCTCTAGGGAGCTCTTCTAACCTAAAGAAACCCATAGCCTATGTTGACAGTCACCCCCAACATAGGAGGCCAAGTATTAGATCCGAAAGAACCTCTCTCTCTCTCTCTCTTTCCCTCTTGCTCTCTATTGATCTATCTACATATCTACCAGTCTCTCACTATCCCACGGGCTTATTACCACGGTTTGGTGAGAGGCCGGATCTTCAACGCTGCTCTTGCGAGCTTCTGTTTGTCAGAAGAATTGAGGGAAAAAGGAGACCCTTCAGGGTGAACAATGCCTTCTTTTCTTTGACTCTAATAGATTTTTATAACAGAAAGAAGAAAGATCCTAGAGATAACTGTCTGTCTGTCTGTCTGTCTCTCTCTCTACCCGAAGAACTAGCTTTTCCAAATATTCCTCAGTGATGGCATCAGATCCATAATTTTGTGCCAAAGAACATCAATTAAATCTACCGGGCATCTCATGAGCACCCGTGTCAATACAAAAGAAGAAGAAAGAGCCAGGGAGGGGAAGATAACCTAAAAATCGATCAGAATAACAGCTACCGAGCCCCAACCGAGGCGCAGAACGAAATTGGCTGGCTGGCAATGACGATGGGCAGCAGCCAAAGAAATAACACCTGAAGAGACCATGCCCACCATCGTTAAACACAAACTCGACGGCGCAAATCACCGATTAACTCATATTCGCAACTGCCAAGAACAGGATTAACAGGTGCGAGAGTTGGTGAGCCCTAATCTGCCAACAGTTAATGGTGGGCTGAGAAAATTATTGATGAAAGTCACATGAGAGCTAATCGACCTCCCGCCCGGAGAGAATGAGGCAAAGGCGGCGGGGTCAGGAGAATGAAGCAAGACGACTCATGATTTCAAAAATCCGCCGCTCAGCACAAGGAACATCCAGACCATCTGCATAAAAATCAACCGGAAAACCAGGAGAAGGAACCCACCTCCATTTCCAGCGAAAAAAACCCCCGACTTCGAAGAACCCTCTCTCTCTCTCTCTCTCTCTCTCTCTCGGTCTCTCCCTTCTCCCGTTTAGCTGCTAATCGTCTCTCCGAGCTGCAGAGGCCGCAGAAGCCGACCAACTAAGAAGACTCCCCGGAGAAGAAGCTCCGAATTCGTGGCATAAGGCGAAGAGGACGCCTTGGAGATCCACAGAAGCAAGGCAGAGGAAGAAGAGGTCCACGGGAAGGCAACCGGCGCCACCGGTCACTTTTGACTTTTCTACTGGGTCCTCAACGCTCCTTCTCTGACCGACGACTCACTCCACTTCTTCCTCTGCGCGGTATCCTCCATCCTCAGCATACTGATGTTGACTTCAGAATACACCTTTTAGATCCCTGTAAACTAGTTTACTTAAAAAATGTCCCCAATTTTTTTATTTTTAATAAAAAGCACTCAAACATATTACATTTATTTTAATTACCTAGGTCGCAAGAGGTATTCCCACTACTTTTTCTGGGTGGTCATTTTTTAAAAATAAAATAAAATGGATCCAATTAAAATAAATATAATATTATGCAAAAAATGGAAAATCTGGGGGGGGGGGGTTCTAATTTATAGAGCTAAGGGGGTATATCTTTTTATGCAAAGTTTACTCAATCATATGAACAGTTTTTTATTTAATTATATCAGAAAAAATAGAGATTGCTTGATTGTAAATATAAATATTAAACTAAATAAATCTCTTGCAATAAATGGGTAAAAAATATTATTTTTTTAATTTTTTATTGATGTATGATTATTTATTTAATTATATCAGTAAAAAAAAGATAAGATGTTGATTATAAATATACATATTAAAATAAATAAATATCTAACAATAAATGAGTATAAATCCTGAATTTTACAAATTTTTATATGTGCATGTGCGGCATGATTTTTTGAAGAATAATTATATTTTTGTGGATAAAGATCGTTGTCTAGGTGCATCGCTGATATTACATAAATAATTTATTGATGGATAAACATATCTCCCAAATATTAATATCCTCGAGATTAAATGAGTCAGGGGATGCGAGGAAAAAAGAGGGCTATTTCCAAATACACATTTAAAAAGGGTATTCGTGTAAAGCTCAGAAGTCACCCTATGAAAAAGTCTGTGCAGTCGAATCTCACGTTTATTTTTTAGTTCCGGCGGCACAGTGTACCGCATGCGACGGACTTCCCGTGCGGTGGGGGCTGAGCGGGACCCATCAAGGGTATGTCGGCACAACGAGTAGGTTTAGGCCCGCCGCCATTCAATATTTTATTTTTTAAAAATAAAATGGACTATATCTAAATTTTAAAGAAAATTTTTGTCTCTGCGCGCGTGTGGTGGCTCGTATATATATTTTTTTCAAATTTATTAATTTCCATTGGGCAAGATGTTGATCAGGGTTCATTAATCTCTAACTTGGGTAAATATGTGACCTTTGACTGTCAAAATATGTCTCCCAAAGTCAACGAGATAAACCATGCGGATCCATTTCATCATTTATGTGGGTCTGAACAAAGGGGCTGCCAATATTTATCAAACATATGATAGTTGTGACCAACATGGATTAATAAAAATAATACAATTGTAATTATTAATTTGCTATCATAGTGCACTTTGACGAACACATTGCTTAGTATTTATACAAGTTTTATTTTTCTTAAATATAGTTGACTTTTAGTATTTATCACAATTAAATTGAAATGGTGATAATAAGACCCATATGCTGTTAGAAGCAAGATAAACTTTTTCCTTTTGTGGAAGTCTCTTAAATAAAGATTTTACCATTTAGGAAAAGTATTGAAGGTTGGAATCTAGCTTGAAGATAATAAAGATGAAAGTAATAATTTAATATATCTAATTCACCAAGTACTAATAAAAAAATATTGCATATTTTAATATTTTAATAAAACATATAAAACCAATGCATCCAAAAATGTATATATATTGTATATCGTATTTTGACACTTCATGATCATATGATTACAACTGGCCTTGTATGACTGGGATCCCATGAGATGGCATCAAATATGAAAACATGGCCATTCGTCCCTGGCGCGCGAAGCATCATATCACACGAGAGTTGACTAAACAAATAATGTAATGAATCCTAAAAAAAGAACTTTTTATTTTAATATTATAAAATATATATTACGAATTTTTCGAAATAAACTACTTTGGACTTGGTGCACTTCGACCACTCTACTCTACTTTTCGTATTTAATATTCATCTTTTTCTGTTATTATCGTTCAAGGTGTGTAGCATATTCGGTGTCTAATCAGCTTTCCGCTACCTTTATATCATATAGTTATTATTATTTAATTTTATCGTATTTTATGTTACCAAAATAAGCTGCAAAGAGTTGACATTTACCTTTTTGTGTGTGTAAATTTTGTATTATTTTTTTGTAAAAAGTCGTCCTCTTCATCGATCAGACAAGCGGGGTCTTCAGCCTGTCAATTTTTTCTGAACTGGTTAGCGCCCTCGTGGGTGTTAACGATCGCCGGTGCAGACGAGAACAGCGATGGCGGCGCCGGATGGCCGCCTGTAAAATGGCGGCGCCCGCCGTGGGGTAGTAGAATGGCGGCGCCTTTGATTTCCCAATCTTTCCCCTGCTGCAGAAGCCCGCCGCCGGAGGAGCCTGGGAGAGGAGCAGCAGCGAGACCCACGGGGAAACCTGGAGGAAGAGGCGACGGAAAGTTCAACGGTCATCTCAAAAGGCTGCGCGGCGGCGGCGGGCTGAGAGGAGCGTTCGAATATGCCGGCACCACACGGAAGAGCATCTCTCCCGAGGTCAACTCTCCGCCGTATGGGCATTTGCCGGAAGTCTTCTCGACGGAGGAGATTCAGGGGAGGGGTCTCCAGTTCCAGGCTCAGATAGTCAAGAGAGGCTTTGACTTTACCCAATCTAGCTGTTCCCATCTGCTGAACTTATACGCAAGTTGCGGAAGCTTGGAGCTCGCCTGCCAGATATTCGACGTGAGCTCCCAGAGAAAGTCTCTCGTCTCCTGGAACCAGATAATCTCCGGGTACGCTCGATCTGGGCTCGTCAAGGAGGCGTTGACCTTTTTCTCCCAGATGCGTGATCTGGGTTTCAGTCCCGACCAATTCACCTTCTCCGCTATATTCGACGCGGTTGACCGCCACAGGGAGCTGGCCCTCGGACAGCAGCTCCATTCCCTTTCAGTCAAGCTCGGCCTCGGTGGGGAAGAGTTCGTCAGCAACTCCCTGATAAAAATGTATGCCAGTTGTGGAGATCTAGCAGATTCCATGCAGGTTTTTGGGCAGATTTCGAACAAGACCAGCGCCGTCGCGTGGAACTCGATGATGGCTCGGCTCCTGGAGAACGGCTTCCATGAAGACGCTCTTGAACTGTACCAGCAGATGCTGAGAGCCGGAGTCAAACCCACGCCGCCGACTTTCAGCAGCGTGCTGAACGCACTGGCAGGCCTAGGAGCAGCAATGGAAGGGGCCCAGGTCCATGCCCAGGTGGTCATCCATAGCTTCTCTTCGAATCTTATTCTCCAAACCGCCCTCTTGGATCTGTACACAAAATGCAGCGACCTAGAGAGCGGGAAGAAGGTCTTCAGGAGCATGAACTTGAAGAACGCCGTCGCCTGGAACACGATGATCAGAGCCTGTTCTCAGATGGGTCTTCTCGAAGAAGCTCTCCTCCTGTTTTGTTCAATGAGGAAAGAAGGTCCCTCTCCAGATGAGTTCACCTTCCCCGCCCTGCTCCTTGGAGCCGCTTCCACAGAGCTCGCCCCCAGAGAACTCGAGTCCCTCCATGCCCACATCATCAAGGCCGGGCTAGAGACTGACCCCTTCGTCGCCGCCTCTCTGATCTCCATGTACTCGGGTTTCCGGAAGCTGGAGGACGCTCGCCTGGCTTTTCATGACGCAGGCTGGATCGACGCCGGTCTCTGCTCGTCGATGATCTCTGCCTGCATGAAGAACGAGGAAGAAGACGAAGTTCTAGGGTTCTTCGTGAAGATGCTGGAAATGGGCATCGAGCCCAACAAGTTCATCATCTCCAGCCTGCTCACCGCCTGCGCCCATCTCGCAGCGCTGGTTCTGGGCACCCAAATCCATGCCTACACAGTGAAGAGAAGCTACCCACTCGACGTCGCAGCGAAGAACTCCCTGTTGACCATGTACTCCTGCTGCGGCTGCATCGTGGAGGCGGTGAGGGTCTTTGACTCCATTAAAGCCCCGAGCTTGATCTCTTTCAACTCCATGATCTCCGCGTTCGCCCACCATGGCCGAGCCGCCGAAGCTTGGAGGCTCTTCCAGCGGATGCAGGCCGATGGACGGATCCCCGACGAGGGCACCTTCCTGGCGCTGCTCTCGGCCTTCAACCACGCCGGTTGGGTCCGGGAGGGGTTGACTTTGGTGAACTCCATGAGAGGAGGCCATGGCTTGGAGCCAACCTACCGGCACCATGCCTGTGTGGTCGACATGCTGGCCCGTTCTGGGGAGATCGAGGAAGCAGTGAAGCGGATGAAGAGGATCCCCATGAAACCGGAGCCTTCTCTCTGGAGAGTGGTTCTTGGAGCTTGCAGCAAGCACGGGAGGATAGAGATGGGAAGGGCGGTGGCCGAGTTGCTGCTGGAAGTGGAGCCAGATGAGGGCAGTACTTATATTCTCCTCGCCAATACTTATTCTATTTTGGGCAGGAGGGAGGAGGCGGGAGGAGTGTGGGAGCTGATGGAAGAGAGGGGGATTGCCAAAGATGACGCCGCCAGTTGGATAGAGGTCAACGGAAGAACCCACGTGTTCAGAGCCGGGGACAGATCTCATCCGCACACCGTGGAGATCTATCGGGAGTTGAACGGGCTGACTCGAGAGGCGAAGCTACTGGGATACGAGCCCGGAGGTGTCGGATTGACCTCCTGAAATCGTCAAAGATTCGATCTTTTTGCGAAATCTTGACCGTCTGTGGAGGCGCGGAGGGCCCGGATTGCTCTTCGGGCGAGAAGATTGGCGTTGCCACCGGCGATTCGCGGTGTGATTGGCAGCAAGTTGTGATATTTTACCCAAGATGGAATTTCGGCCAACGGCTGTCGGTTTCGTTCAAAGGCGCCTCCTTTGAAGGACCTAGGCCTACGCAAAACAGTACCCGGTAAGCGCGCTCCTGCGGCTTCTAGGTTTCAGGCCGCCGGTTTCTGCCTGCGGATTCTAGGATCATCACCACCCTACCTTTTGACGTCACCGAACTGTCCTCTCTCTCTCTCTCTCTCGCTCCCCTCTCTCTCTCTAGTTGCTGATTTTGTGGGCTGGGTGGGGCGTTGCGAAGCCCACGGTTTAAGGTTCGAAAAAGCAAATCCATCATCACGGAGAAGCCGGTTAGCTTCTGTGGCCCTTCTCTGGGACAGCGTAGCTTCCTCGCCATTGTCGCCATATAAATCGCCATCTCCCCTTTAGCTTCCTCCATCTGTGGAGATAGAGCTAATCTTCTACATTCCTATCGGTATATGCCTCCTCCTGCGACAAGCATGGCGGCCGGCGGCGCAGCCACCTCATTCCCTAGGCCTCTCAAGTGGCTTTCCAGGCTGAGCCTTCCCCGCCGCCGCCACCTCAATCCTTCCCCCACTGTAACCTCTCCGGTGAACGGCATCACCGCCGCCGTCGGCTGCGGCGGGAACTGCGGCTTCTCTGAAGCATTCCGCCGCTTCGACGCCAACGGCGACGGGAAGATCTCCGGCGAGGAGCTCCTGTCGTTCCTCCTGTCGGCGGGGGAGGACGTGGGAGTCAAGGACGTGGAGAAGTTAGTGGGAGAATTTGACTCCGACGGGGACGGTTTCATAGATTACGTTGACTTTGTGCGGCTCGTGAGCGACGGCGGAGAGGTGGACGGAGATCTGAGGGCCGTCTTTGAGATGTTTATCGCAGAGAAAGGGGGCGGGTTCATCACGCCGAAGGGGCTGCGCCGGGTTCTTCGCCGCCTGGGGGAGACGGCGTCTCACGAGGAGTGCGCCGCCATGATCCGCGCCTTCGACGGCGACGGCGACGGCGTCCTCAACTACGACGAGTTCTGCAAGATGATGATGTGACTCCCCCATTTATTCTCTCCTCTCTCGTCCTTCCTCTTCCTCTGTGAATGCATAAATATCAGGTTCATGGACACATATATGTGCATTATGCAAAGGAGCAAAGTTTCTTTGAGCAGAGTAAGATTAGTGCCAAGTTTGATTACAAGTGGTAGAAACAACATACTCGAGGATGATTCAATGCAATTAAATTGCACCCATTTTTCAACAAATATAGAATCATCCAAGAAAATCTCATCACTCTCTGCACTTGAGTTTGGCCGAGCTAAACCTGAATTTGGTGCTTTGTGGCTCAAGGTACTCCTTCCCTAATTGACCAAGATGACGCTGAGAAATCATTTTCCATGATCTATGGATCTACTGGAGGTACCCACTTCGATCAATTAGCCAAGATTTTGACCGGATTTTGACTATACTATCAGTGAGAGAGTGGCATGCTTATGGGTTTAGCTGAAATGGGTTACGGTATTGCAAGGAAGTGCCTATACTTGGAGAGCTTGCTTGATGAGAGAGGTCAGGATTCAAGAACTTCCATGGATATATCCAGGCAAGCTTTTTCTACTACATGTAGGTGTTCTTATGTTAATTCCTCTAGCATACTAGGCATTCTCTCATCTGTTTGAGAAGGTCAATTTTCATATTTATTCATTAGAATATTATATTATATCTAATCAATACCAAGTGCCATGGAACTATGTATACAACATTGTTCAAGAGTGAGGCAAGTCTCCTAATAATCATGTTTATTCCACCAATTTGTTAGACACAAAAGTTCCCTTCTTGTAATGCAACAAGTTTTCCTTTTAAATTTGTATTTTACTTGTTTTAGATTCCCTTGATTCCAATTATCAATATTAAGTTTTATCATGAGATATCCTAGATGTTGTCCCTTTAATCAAGAAGACGAGTAGAGAGGGTTGATGATTGACCCAGTTCTGACCATTTGGACAACATCAACCTCAATAATTGGATCCCACCAATTTATATGAACTGCTTCTATTGAGCTCAAACGCTTATATTTCATTCAGTTTGATGAACATCCATATCTTTCTCCAGTCAATTAACTTATGCAAATGATAACAGAAATACATTATTATATGAAACCTATAATGATGATCAAAATGCTTGAAGAAAAATGTGCTCATTTTAAGGAGGCTGGAAGTGAAATAGAGATGGAAAGGGAGATGAATTGATATTTTTCAAACCTCTCCTTGATTTCTAATTTTTCATTCAAGTTACAAAACTTGGATTTATAATGGTTTTGGGCCATGTAGCCTACTCCAACCTTTAAGATCTCTATCTCTCTCTTAACGGAATGAGGAAAAGGAGGGCTAATCGTGATGAGGAAACACGGACGAACAAGAAGAATAAATGAGACGAAGAATCGCAATGGAAATAAACGGATGAACGAGGGATAAATGGATGAAAAATCGCGACGATAAATGATGGATGAACTAGAAAAAATGGTTGGAAGATCGCCATGGAAAATGTACGAGAAATCACAACAGACGAATGAAGAAAAACAGGTGGAAGATTCTGACGGGAAACGAATGAAATCTTGCGAGGGAAAAAGAAGATCTAACGCGAATAAACAAAGTCGAATATAAGGTTTTTTGACGGCTAGGAAGAATAAATTTGAAATCGGACAGAAAACATTACAAATCTGAAGGGAAAGTGGTTGGTGCAGATGAGGTAATGAAGACAAGGAAACAACGATTCGTAATACTAAAGAGAAGAAAGTTGAAAGTTGGTCTACCAACTTCAACGGATATTTGATGGGTACCCAATTGAACATGGGCGGAATTTTGGGGGAGACGCATGAGAAGTTGGATGAGCAAAGTACTTTTATTGTCTTTTACTTAGAAATATTCTCGATTATAGTAATAATTCTGTCGATCTTGGAAGAGTTTGAGAAAATAAGAAAATTTAACAATAGGAAGGGGTAAGGGGGACAAACGACTCTTCAAAGAGATCTTCAAGGTCACCTCTTCAGGATGGCAGATCTTTGATGGTCAGCTTCCTCTCTATAATCTTCAATCCCCTCTCATTGACCCAAACCTTCATATAATTGGGGGCCATCAGTTCACCTTGAGCCATTGTGCCGCCATCACCTATTTGGTCATGTAATGATTTGACTAATCCTATCAACTGTAAGGGGAATCCTAAGAGTTAGCCAGCCTCCATAGTGAGTGGTTGGTTTGCTATTGCCCATAGTAGATTTATGATGTAACTTAAGACACAAGTTGAAATCTTATCGAAGCTAATCAATATTCTAAATCAAGATTCATAGATGTCATGAGGTAAATCTACTCATATTGACAAAGATGGTTATCATGAAGAATGCCCTTTCTCAAAATTAGATTTCATTATATTTCAAGACTGAATAGATAAAATAATTATTTTTTTATAAAATTGATTTAAAGACTACCATCAAATCTAAATTCGACCAGGAGATGAGTGGAAAACTACTTTTAAAATTAAAGTAGGTCTTTTGAGTGGTTGATGATGTATTTTTAAAACTAAACTAAAGTACATTTATGAGAGTAATGAATCAAGTTTTGAAATATTTTATTAGTAAATTTAATTTTGTTTACTTTGATGACATTTTTAGTTATTGTATTACATAAGAAGAACATATTAAATATCTTAAATTAGTGTTTAAAGTATTATAATATAATGAATTACATATTAACTTGAAGAAATATGATTTTATAACTAGTAGTTTGTTATTTTTTAGATATATTATAAGTAGAGATAAGATCAAAGTAGATGAAGAAAATGTCAGAGCTATCAAAGATTATCCAATATCGACCACAGTTCATGAGGTTTGAAGCTTTCATGAATTAACATCATTGTATAGAAGATTCATCTGAGATTTAAACTCAATAATGTGTTTAGTTACTAAATGTATGAAAAAAGTAATTTCAAATGGATTGATGAAGTTAATAATAATTTTATCATAATAAAAGATAAATTATATTATGCTTCTATTTTAGTCCTTTCAAATTTTGATAAACTATTTGAAGTGAAATGTGATGAGTCTATAGTTGACATTAGAGTTGTAATATCACAAGAAGGTCGAATAATAGTATTTTTCAATAAAAAGCATTCGATGAAAGAGAAAAAAGATATGAATTGAAATTTTATGTTTTGATTTGTGCTTTACAAGCATATAAATATTAAATGATTTAATATGAGTTTATTTCATATATAGATTGTCAAGCTCTTAAATTAATCAATAGTTAAAGTTCTATCAATAAGATACATGCTAGATGAATCTCTTTCATTCACTATTTTACTTTTCTTATTAAACACAGGTCTGAAAAACTAAATCGAGTTGTAGATGCTCTTAATAGAAAAATAATATGTTTGGTGAACCTATGTGTTGAGATCACAAGATTTGATTATCTCAAAGAGTTATATCTAGACGATGATGATTTTATTCAACAATATATGAGCTGTATGTCTAGGTTATTAACTAAAGTTTTCACTTACATGATGGCTTCTTATTTCGTAGAACACAATTATGTATTCCTCACTATTCTCTAAGAGAGAATCTACTACATGAATTACACTATTTAGGATTAGTAAGACATTTTGGTCAAGACAAGACTCTACAATCAATTGAAAAATGATATTATTAACTCAAGCTAAAGAAAGATGCATAAATTTTATTCACAAATGTCACATTTGTTAAACCTACAAAGGACAAAGTTAAAATACAAGATTATACACTCCATTATTGATTCCACAACATCCATAGAATGATATTAAAATGTGAAAATCCTCCAACAATGGAGATGAGGCAGAAGGACAAATTCAAAATCTAGGATGAATTGATCGATTTTTGATGCATAATCTAGTTCTTAATTGAAAGTAGAAAAAATCCAACCTTGAAAATGTAAAGAATTAGATATAAAATGGACCATAAATCAGGATTTTCCTCTTTGACATTGGGGATTGGTGGATGAATGAATTCAAGCAAAATCATAAATAAAAATGCTATAAATCATTTTTTTTTTGATTAATCTACCTATCATCTAAATGAATTCACAACCTCCAAAGGGAATTACCCTTGTACACCAAATAATGGGCATTAGTGGAGGGTAAAAGAAGAGGCCCTTAACAAAAAAAAAAAAAAAAAAAAAAAAAGAGAGAGAAAGAAGAGAGAGAGAATAAGAGAAAAGAAAAGAGTTAGAAAAAGAGACCAAGTCATTTCTCGTGGGGTAAAAGGTTCCTTACCTACTTAGAGGAAGTACGGCAACTGATGGTACTAATAAGATCTTGGTCAGAGGGATTAGACGTGTGCAACACTAGGAAGTCAAATTCATATTTGGGCTTATTGTCATACTTCGGCATAGTTCTATACTCCTCACTATCATAACAACTCTTTTCTCACCACTTTATATCATTTTATTTCTTTCTTAGAACCACTTACTGCAGCAAATTCTTGTCTTGCAGGAACACCTCATGGTGCACAACATGAAGGTTTACACGTCTTACTACTGTCAACCAGATATTCCAACTTTATGAACTCAAAGGCTCTTTTAGCCCAAATGCAGATCAACCAATTTCTTCAAATATGATGAGCGAACTGGAGTCTATCTCTAGTATTATCACATCCCCTCTAAAAAAAGAGGTCTTTCACCCTCCATGTCATCCTCGCCCTTTGTGCGAATGAGATCCCACTTATGTAACCTCAGAATGAGGTCAAACTTTTATCACTCAATCAAATTTCTTCATTTAAAAAATAATAATAATAAAAATGAATTCACAACAAATTAAAAGTCAGATTTTTTTATCACAGAACAACATGAGAATAAATGAAGGGCATAAAGAATCCTAGTGTCACTTGGTGGAAGGATGAATAAAAGGATCATTTTTTTCCCCTCTCCCTTAATCAAAAGTTTTTATACTGGTATTAGGTGTAGTGTTGGTTATGGATGGTTTTAGAATAAAATTGTTTCGAAATTAGTTGACTTTTAGTGGATAACCCTTTCCAAATATATGGGCAACCAACTTAGGCTCTCTATTAAGTTCCACCCATAGATAGGTGGGCAGATTGAGAGGATTAGCATTATTCTAGTAGAGTATTTGTAGTAATATGACACCACATATCATACGAATTTGGTCTATTTTTTTGGATATTATGTAATCTTTTATAGTCTTCATCATACTTCGATGATAGGGTAATCATCTTTCAAGGTAGCTAGAGACAATGGCTACTAACCTTCTTAGAAAAAGCATACCATGCCATACCATCAATGAGGAGTTTTATGGTGGCAGGTAAGTCTTGTTATGATTCAATGCTGGGTTGTACAAGAATGCCATGAGGATGAAGCATCATTGGGGTTTGATACTCCCACTTTGATGAACCTTTTGATATTGTGGCATGTATCAAAAAAAGTGACCTACAACCTCAATCTACTGTGTACAGTAATGATCCACCAATTCTTTCATATTTTGATTCTCAATACGTACAAGTTAGACAAGGACAACAAGAAGTGGAATCAAACTTGACAAGCCCCATCGACAATGTGTAAGCTCTTTACCACCAAAGCTGAGGCTATAGTTGGACAAAGAGATTAATCAGGATGAGTAATTCAACCTGAATCATTATATCTACTTCCTTGTGGAGTGGAAGAGAAGCCCTAGAAGAGGATGAGACGTGGGAGTATGATGTCAACATATGACAATTTGAGAACCTCGTCAACAAATATTTCAAACAAAATCCTCTAAAGAAGAGGTTAGTTTCTAGTGTGGGGGGAGGATGTGACCCTCTTAACTTAGCAGATCCACACCGCCAGTATGAAATTGAGTGCGCATTTGTGCAGCACACATAACAATGGTGCTGTGTAGCACAATTGGAGGTTTTAGGTGTGAGATAGAGTAGTAGCAATACACGACCCGATGTTTATGTGGCACATGTAGAGGAGTTTGGGCTGTGTATGCACGAGAGCTCAAGGTAGAAGCCCTACAGAGGTTTGCAACAATTGAGGTTAGTGCAGCACAATCATCACAGTGACAAGAGTGCAAAGTGGGTGATTGGTTAGAGCACAAAGCACATGCAGAGATGATTTAGAGGTAAAATTAGGAAAGCCCACCTCGGATTGGTCTTACTCAACTAGCTTTCATATTGTCAGTTGAGAAGTCCTCTCTTGAGCAAGTGAGAGTCTTCTAGGCACGAAGATAGGTTGTCTAAGTGTGAGTAAAGGCCTCCAAGTCCAATACGTGGTATTATAAGCAAGGGAAGTTCTATAATCTTGTGAGTGTCCCCTTGCTCATGTTCACTAGACACACTTGCAAGCTCTCCAACACAAGGATAAGGAAGATCTCCTTGATGGAGAACTTTTCAATCACAAATTCTCGCTGAGGTTTGTATCTGCCCTCGCTAGATACAAACCTCTTCACTTTAGAGGCCATGGTGTACAACAGTTTAGTGCCCTCTCGAAGAAGCTTTGGACATTATCATGCCAATCAGTGATCCTACAGAGGTTGTTATCCGATGAGATCGTCCATTTCTCTCCAATGTCCACCTACCCCAATTGTAGCCAATATACTATCCCCATGTACATGTTCACGTTCATATCAGCGGAGTCCTCATTACAATCTATGCTGATGATTGAAGTAAGAGAAACTAGTAGGAAGCTATTTTATCTAAATTTTTTCATCCTCAAACATAGTGGGGGTATGTTGTGAGAAAACAAAAGGGTAGTAATACTCAGTGTAGGATTAATCAAATCTGTGTTATTCACTGTTTGTCCAAAATACAAAAGGTGAAGTGATGAAGATGCTAAGATTATATTAAAATAAAAAAAACATGAAGAAGTAATGCACTAAGATTTATTTAGTTTGGAGAAATACCTTTAAGTCCGCTTGAGACATCTGGATCTTCTTCCTCGACTACCTACATAATGTTTTCATCTTAACATAGAAGAGAGATAGACCAATATGAAAGAAATGAGAACCTTGCATTTTTCTTCTCTCACCAAATCTTGCTTCTCACATGTCCTAAAAAATAAGGAACGCCCAAACTGATTTGACTAATGAATAATAACAGGGACACAACCAACTAACCCTTTGCAGTGGCAGTGTCAATGAGGCCGTTAGCAGTAGAATGTGCAGCTCTGTTGCCAAAGATGCCGGACAGACTGGACGGGAAAGTCAGGAATAATGAGAATCGAGAGCCGACCCTCTCCCTTGATTGCCTTCCTCAGTAAGCCATGACACAACTTCCTCGGGACCTTCCGAATAGGTGGGAGTATCACTTAAAAGTGCTGCAAATCACTGTGAAGTTTTCAATGGTGTCATTAACCTGAGAAGATTAATGATTTCTTCTTTTGAAGTTACCTCTAACAAGTAAACGTCAACCACACTTAATCATAAATCTGGCGGAATACATTGATACAACAATCACTTAATCGAATATAGTCCACCTCTTGATTTATAAAACAAGATAAAAGGCTCTGATTGCAACATGCATATAAAGCGCAACAACCCAAGTATGTCCAATCAGATACTGAAGTAAACAAAGAACGACAACAACATTCATAATGCTAAGGAAATTGAAACCCATCATGACAAAGTTATGAATGTAGCATTGACTAGAAACACAAGATAGGGAAGTAACGACACTGTATTTAATAAGTTCAGAAGGCATTGATCGAGTACTGCACTCCTTTATTATGTTCAAGAAGTGGTTGAGCACAAAGTCAACTTAGAAAAAGCCAAACATTCTATGACAACAAAATATCTATAGAGTAAACAGTACAAGACAGATTCCAACAAAATGCCTATACCTTCACGCAAAGCTTTGCTGTCCTTGCCACATCTAGTCTTCGGACCTGCAAAGTCAACAGGTGACCAGCAACACATGGGTGCAGGAGAAAGCGCGAGCAAGTCAACACCCTATACTTGAGTTAGCTCCACTCTTCATTCATCTATCTACAAAAGCTTTCAAATGAACCAATGGGCCTAATCATTTAATAGAAGCTTTCAAGTTGATTTTTGTTAAGGCGAAGATAGCTTTGACATTTAGTATTGGTTGGGGTGTGCCAAGCCCATGCAGTAGTGCCAAGCAAAGGCGATGCGTGAAGGCCCCAGTGGCAAGCCACTGCAGTGGGCCCTCTCCCACGAGAAATTAATTTAATATCATGTGGGCCGATGGCCCACATATCAGATATTAAATTGATAAGAATAGATACTACACTTGATCTTAGCCAAAAGGCCGAGAAAGGTATGAATTGGCCTACGGCCTGATTGTCTTTTTTATAGTATCCTTCTCCTGGTGCAGCCATATCTTCTAGTATCGGACTAAAAAAGGGTTGAGGAAGTCACCAAAGTGCCACCCACTCGTATAGTGTTGGTGGACCCAATGATCTCGATTGTCCATCAAATATGCCTTGGTCTCTATGAAGCATATTGGGAGATTGGGGTGGGGGGATTTTTGGCAAAGGGAAGTCTATGGAATTAAATGGACATACTTTGCTTACAAACAAAAATTCAGAGCCAAGAATACATAGGGAAAAAAACATTAGTAAAAATCGAGGCTTTTAAAATTACGCTAGATTTAAGAACATAAAATTATGACAGTATCACAAGTTTTAAGAACCCATGGAAAGTTCAATGAGAAAAAATAGCTTACAACTAAAAAAAATGGAAACTAGCTTAAGAAAAAAATTATATTTCAGAGTGAATGGACTAAGGTCCTTTACAAGAAAAATATTGCAAGAAAAATGTTTCCAAATATGGGTGAGATTAACCTCAAGACTCTACTAGTCAGTAGCTTCTTGAGATTTATCCCTTCTCTCATTAACATTCTAGAGTACTTGGTAATAACCAGCCCACACTACGAGCCACCACCTGCCTCTTGGCTACATTTGGCTACACCATGAGAGAGTCAAACTCATGGGTCTAGATATTTGGCTACTAATATGATGTGCAGTTGAAATGATTATATCCTATTCTATATTTTAATATAAAAAATATAAAGAGGAATTCAAATATATGGAAAATGTTGAAGATATATAGAAAAAATCAGAGTGAGCCAAATTAAATTATGATCAATAGAAATTGCATTTTCATCCAATCTCTTCTATATTTGATTAGTACAAATAACCCAAAATTTTCTCAAACACTTATTTTACATTTATATATCTAACAGGTCAACTAGATTAGTGCTCAACTATCAGACTCTAGATTGATGTTCCCAAGTCAATTGAGTTTGTAAAGTAATATCAAATGATAGATAAAACACTCCTTATAATTTATAGCTTGTACTTTCTTTTCACTTAAATATGTGAGATTCGTGGTGCGAAAACTTCTTTGGATGAAGAGTTACTTTAAGTATTTGAAAATGATATGAAAAGTGTTGATTCTATATAGTATAAATGGCACTTGAAATGTTTGGAGGGGTTTTATCCTTATCCATGGTAATTTTATTCTTGAATTTTGGACTTAGTGCCATTCAAAAAGTAGTTCTGAATAGTTGTTTTGATGATTACTTGGGTGATCTCAATGGCTAGTTGCATGGTGTTATAGCACCATTTTTTATTATGCATTGGTGAATCTATAATCTCAGAGTGATTATATGAAATTAAAAGTTATATAATTGGAAGTTATGCAAAATATTTAATTAATGATTATATGATGATCTAACTATATTATATAGTAGTTATCATTTTGAAATTATATTACATAGGCTTTCTAAAACATTAAATGTATTAGAATAATAAGAAAATGATAAAAATAATTACATATTCAAATTTTGAAGAGAGCATCTCGATGGTGACAAGCTCACTTTGTGGATAAAGAAAGAAAAACTTGATGATCTAGATTTAATGTAGCCACTCAACTATTTTTCATCAATTTAGGAAACTCTAATTCAAATTTGAATGAAAAATTCATGAGAGTTGGGAGATTCAAAGTTTGGAAGGTTCAACAATTGTTGCCTTGCATTCTAAAAAATGAAAAGTTGCATGGTGTTATAGCACCAAGTAATTGTACTCATCACTCTATTTTCAGATTCACTCTGACCTACCTATATGTGTCAAGAGATGTGTCAACACACATATCACAATAAAAGCTCTTAATACTCTCTTATCAAAAATACAAAACTCTTTATATTGATTCACCCCTCACTTATTACTTCTAGTTCTAGAGGGAACTACCTTTCAGCATTCACTTATTCACCTTCATAATACACATTGATATTCATGAGATCAGCCACCCAAATAATTTAAGGTCATCTCCTCAAAGACCAAGTAATAAGTCTTCATTATCATGAGTTACTAATTAGTAAATAATATAGTTTTAGTCTTAACTCATGATAAATAGATTTATATTTATGTTAAAATATGAAAAGTAGTTTTTAATCGATTAACATAAATTTTTAGCTAATTATGTGATTTTATATAAATTTATATAATTTTTATAATCTTATTTTTTAGATAAATAAAGAAAAATAAATAAAAATAAAAATATAACAAAATGAGGGGACTCGTTGGCCACCTGGGCCTGCAAACGGGTTAAAAGTGTAGTCCAGGGGAGCAATGAGTAAGGGCTCGAGTGACTAGGATAGATGAGGGCATGTGTGTGCCACTCTCCTTCCATGTCACTAGTGGCTAGCCAATTGTGAGGTAAGGAGTAGTCGTACATGTAGGAGAAAGGGACTCATTACTTCTAAATGTGATATTACTATATATTCGTCTAAAATTTTGACGCACAAATGATGTGGGACTAAACTCGCGTCACACACTCCCGTGAAAGGCTTTGAAGATTTGAATACCTAAACTATCATTTTATTATAACAAAGATATACCGTGATGACGTCACTTGGTAAGGACATTAGAGTACTTATTTCAATCTCTCGCATATAGGCAAACAATTGACGTGGGTTTGAATCCTTCTAGAGCCAAAACTCGTATTTTTATCTGATTATCGTGACTTTCCTACAGATCGTCGGTGAAGGATTAAGCCACCAAAATCGTTAGATCATCGGCAAAAATCTTGTCAACACGATTCACATAGCATTGTTACTAACATTATTGAACGATTTGTGATAAAAAAATCATGAATCTATCGAGTAAATCATCTCAAATTGATCGACAAATAAGTCATTGTCGAGAAGAGGACGATCCACCGAGAGATAAGTCACCACCTCCTGAGAGCATATTGGATGCAATGAAGAGCCTCCTCTTGTTATGCAGACTTGAAGATGAAGTTTCCTGACACACACCCCCCCATCCAGCTCCTCTCTGTCGGGTGGCAATTATTAGAGAGCTACAAAGTCACCATTTTTTCACTCTGTCGAGTGATAGCTATTGGAGACGATTTGATGACCTATTTCATTAATCTCTAGACTTCACAAGGAGATCTAGAGATTGACCATGCCGTCCTTGTCCAAAGGGAGCCTTCAAGGCCATAGAGACTACACAACAGTCTTTTGAATGTTTAATATTCGGGGGCATCGCTAACGCATCACCACCGCGATGTCAGAATTCTATTTTCTTACTTTCAACTTAATTTTCACTTCACTTAGTGATAATTTGTGTGATTTAAATTTACCAAGCTATACTTCACTCAATCACGATTCTTCTAGCTTTTATAAATCTTAATTTGATCAATTTAAATCATTTGTAACCACCTACGTAAGAATCATCAGACAAAATTTTATTTCTGCCTAATTCACATTCGTTGGTTGCTAACATCATCCTTATACCCCTCTTATTTTATTTTTTTCGTAAATTTTAAATATGTTTTATTTTTATTTCTTAGTATAAAATTCATAGAAAATTATCTTATTTGAAGAAAATTCTAAATAATTACTCGATATTATATTACATCCCTGTGATTGACTTAGAAAATTACCACTATTTTTAGAAGTTTTATTGAATTATAATTGATATATTTGTTCAAAAATACTTCTAAATATCTGAAAATTAATATTTTCTAGTTTTATAAATTTTAAATTTATGTGATTTATTATACAATGACTAAGTCACGTCAAATTTTGGCACTGTTGTGAGGGATATATTACATATTATTTAGTATTTTTTTGTTTTTCTCTTAGAGTACACAAAAAAAATTAACTCTTGTTTTATTTTCTTCTTGCTGAAAAATTTTGAAAAAAAAGGAACGAAGAGAAGCAGGATAAGGACTGGAGTATACTGAAGGAGGGTAATAATTACTAAACTTTTTCCTCAAATTTATTAATTTTTTATACATACTAGAAGATCTTTACATCTAAGGTTAGAAAATTCTTTCATTATTTCATTCAAAACTAAAAATCCGAAAGAAAAATAATGTATGGTGAGGATGTTGATAGTGAGGATAATGATGTATATCATATACCAAAATTAGAAGATAGCTCATGAGAAAATAAAGAATTTGATGAGTTGAGAAACGAGAAGTTAGAAAAAGAGTTGATTCAACTAATGAGGAGAAATAAAAATAATGAATATGAATATAGAAATAATTTTCAACTAAATTTTACATGATTTACTATAAACTTTGTGTGATTTACTATACAACGACTGATAATCAGCTAGCCTACCATGAACCAAATGTAACTACCACCATCTCGCTTTTTCACTCAATATATTTTCCTCGACCCCTAGTTGTCTTAAGACTTGATGGAGAACAAAGAGTGTAGTGGTTGAGTTGATTTTTTATTAGATTTAATTGATGAAGAGGATGCAACATTCTCATTTGTCAGTTATGTGTACAACAAGAATAGATTAATATTGAGCATTGAAATGTCATTGATAAGTTTTTATTATCATAAGTTAATAATTAATAAATAATATAATTTTAGTCTTAACTCATGATAAATAGAATTATATTTGTGTTAAATTATGAAAAATAGTTTTTAATTAATTAATGTGATTTTTAGCTAATTATGTGATTTTATGTAAATTTATATAATTTTTATAATCCTATTTTTGAGATAAATAAAGAAAAAAAAAGAAAAAAGAAGAGACCCGCTAGTTAGCTAGGCTTGCAAGTGAGTCGAAAGTGCAGTTAGGGTAAAGTCATGAGTTGGGGTTCGAGCGGTTATGAACCAATGGGACATGTATGCGTCACTCTCTTTCCACGTCACTAGTGGCTAGCTGGGCATGGAGTGAGAAGTGGTCATATACATGAAATAGACTCATTATTTTCTAAATCTTGAATTACTATATATACATCTCAACATTTGGCATATAATCAATGTGGGACTAAATTGGCAGTCACATCTTGCTCAAAATATTTTAAATAATTTTAATATAAAAAATATCCTTTATTTATAATAAGAAGATACCATGATGATGTCATTATATAAGGGTATTTGAGTACTTATGTCACTCTCTCTCATATAGGTGAGTGATTGATACGGGTTCAAATCTTATTAGAGGTAAAACTCATTTCTTTTTATCTAATTAAATTATGATTTTTCAGTAGATCCCGAGTGAAGGATTAAGCCGCCAAATCACTTAATCATCAACAAAAATCTTGTCAATGCGATTCACAGAGTATTGTTACTAAAATTATTTAACGATTCACAATAAAAAGATTATGGGTCCATCGAGTAAATTATTTCTGATTAATCAACAAATAAGCTATCATTAGAAAGAAGACGATTTGTCGAATGATGAGCTGTCATTTCTTGAGAGCATACTAGATGCGATGAAGAGCCTTCTCATACTATACAAATTTGAAGATAAAGCTCCCTAACATGTGCCTCACCTCCATCCAGCTCCTCTCTGTCAAGTGACAGTTGCCAAAGATGATTCAATGACCTACTTCATTGATCTCTAGATTTCTTAAGAAAATTTAAAGATTGCTGATAAGTCTTCATTATCATGAGTTAATAATTAGTAAATAATATAGTTTTAGCCTTAACTCATGATAAATAGACTTATATTTGTGTTAAAGCATGAAAAGTGGTTTTCAGTTGATTAACGTGAATTTTTGGGTAATTATGTGATTTTATACGATTTTTACAGTCTTAGTTTTGAGATAAATGAAGAACAAGAAATAAAAATAAAAATATTGCAAAATGGGGAACCCGCCGGCCAGCCGGGCCCGCAAGCGGGTCGGAAGCGCAGTCGGGGAGTAGCCGCGAGCAGGGGCTCGAGCAGCTTGCTTGGATCGATAGGGGCACGTGTGCGCCACTCCCCTTCCACGTCACCGGTGATCAGCCGGCTGTGGGGCAAGGAGTGGTCGTACACGCGAGAGGATTTTGCCTAAAGAGCTAACTTTACTATATATTCGCCCGAATAATCCGCGCACAACCGATGTGGGACTAAACCCGCGTCACACCTTGTTCAGGGCCGGGCGACCGCCGCGGGTTCGAATCCTCCCAGAGTCAAAATTCATATATTTTTAACTGATTATCGCGACTTTCTTGCAGATCGCCGGTGAAGGATTAAGCAACCGGAATCGCTGGATCATCGGCGAAAATCTCGTCAACGCGATTCGCGGAGCATTGCTACTAAAATTTCTGAACGATTCGCGATAAAAGGATCGCAATCCATCGAGTAAATCATCTCCGATTGATCGACGAACAAACCGTCGTCGAGAAGAGGACGATCCGCCGGGAGACCAGTCGCCACCTCCTGAGAGTGTACCAGATGCGATGAAGAGCCTCCTCTTGCTGCGCGGACCTGAGGATGAAGCTCCCTAACACGCGCCTCACCTCCATCCAGCCCCTCTCCGTCGGGTGACAGCCGCCGGAGAGCCGCAAAGTCGCCGTTTTTCCGCTCCGCCGGGTGACAGCCGCCGGAGACGATTCGACGACCCACTTCATTGGTCTCTAGACTTCGCGAGAAGATCTAGAGATTGCCCACGTCGTCTTTGTCCAAGGAGAGCCTTCGAGGCCGTGGACACTGCACGACGATCCTCCCGAACGCTCAGGATTCCGGTGCATCGCCGACGCATCGCCGTCGCGACGCCGGAACTCTGTTTTCCTGCTTTCAATTTAATTTACGCTTCATTTAGTGATACTTTGTTGATTTTTATTTACAAAACTATACTTCGTTCAATTACGATTCTTCCGGCTTTTACAGATCTTAATTTGATTAATTGAGTCGTCTGTAATCGCCTACGTAAGAATCGCCGGGCGGAACTCTGTTTCCGCCTGATTCGCGTTCGCCGGGCGCTGACGTCATCCTGACGTCCGCACCCTTATTTCCTCTCTTTTTTTGTGAATTTTAAATATATTTCCTTTTTATTTCATAGTATAAAATTCGTAAGAAAATCGTACTCATTGAGAAAAATTCTGAATAATTACCAGATATTATATTACATCCCTGTGATCGACCTGGAAAATTACCACTATTTTTGGGATTTGTATTGAATTATAATTGATCTATTTATTTTGAAATACTTCTAAATATCCGAAAATTCGTATTTTCTAGTTTTATAAATTTTATATTTGCGTGATTTAACATACAACGACTGAGTCACGTCAATTGCCTATATCATCTTTGTCTAAGGAGAGCCTTCAAAAATATGTACACTATATGACAATCCTCTCAAACACTCAAGATTCTGATATATCATAACATATTGTCACTATAATGCCAAAACTCTATTTTTTTATTTTCAACTTAATTTTTACTTCATTTAGAGATAATTTGTGTGATTTAAAATTTGTAAACTACTTTTCATTTAATTAAAAATGATTATTCTGGCTTTTAAAAATGACCTATTAAATCATTTATAATCACTTACGTAATAATCGTCAAGCATAACTCTATTTCTACTTGATTTGTGTTCATCGTGTGATAATGTCATCTTGACATCTGCACTCTTATTTTCCTTTTTTATAAATTTTAAATAGATTTTATTTTTATTTTTTAGTAAAAATTCATAAAAAAATATATTCTTTGAAAAAAAATCTAAAATATTACCTAATATTATATTACATCCCTTTAATCGACTTGGAAGATTTTTCAATATTTTTAAAACTTTTACTAAATTATAATTAATTTATTTTTTCATAACTACTTCTAAATATTTGAAAATTAGTATGTTCTAATTTTATAAATTTTCAATTTACGTGATTTATTATGCAATGACTTAGTCACACCAGTCATCTAACTTTTTATTTTAAATTCTTCTTCTATAAGTATTTATCTTGTACTAATTTTCATGTTTTATTAAATCTTTAATGTTCTTAATTCCCATTCAAAAACTTTTAATTTTTTAGAATGCAAGGTAACAATTGTTGGACCTTCCAAACTTCGAATCTCCCAACTCTCATGGATTTTTCATTCAAATTTGAATTAGAGTTTTCTAAATTGATGAAAAATAGTTGAGTGGCTACATCAAATCTAGATCATCAAGTTTTTCTTTCTTTATCCACAAAGTGGGCTTGTCACCATCAATATGCTCTCTTCAAAATTTGAATATGTAATTATTTTTATCATTTTGTTATTATTCAAATATATTTAATGTTTTAGAAAGCCTATGTAATATAATTTCAAAATGATAACTACTACATAATATAGTTAGATCATCATATAATCATTAATTAAATATTTTACATAACTTCCATTACTTTTATTGTATGACCATATATTTTACTTAACCTTTTATTTTTATATTTTTTAAGCTTATAACCTTTTATCATCAAGTATTCCTAAGAAAAAGAATCAGTTAACCTCAAAGATTGACACCTTACATTTAATCTGAGTAAAAACATCATAATTATTAAAAAAATAATATATTATATATTTTTTAGTGTATTAAATATGTCAAATATAAAGATAACACATGTAAAGAAGTATCAATACTAGATAACCATTTATCAATAAATTTTCATTCGTAATTATCAAAAACTAAGGGCTTTTCTAAGCAACTAACTCCTTCCTCTCCTCGCTCTTTTCCAGCCACCTTCCCCAAATTTGGTCTAGTCTCTCTAAGTTTTCATCCTTACTTTATGATAGAGGGCAAAGCCTAGTGAGTTCACTATTATTTTCGAAGAGAGAAGGTCCTATTCTAGTGGGTTATCAAGGCAAGGGCATGTTGGCCATTGTCTTACTAAGTTTCAGAAAGAGGGCAATCTAATCCAGAGGAGAAGCCACTAATGGACATTGCCTCCAACTCTTCATTAGAATAGGTCATTAGAATGAAAGACGATTATGTATCATTTCATATATATAGATCATTAGAATGACATATGTATGAAGCTAAAGAAATTGATAGAGCATTAGAATGAAAAATATTAGTCAAAAAACTTACTCTTACTTTTCGTAGAGGTTCCAAAACACAAGGTCATTTTAAAAATGTCTAAATTCTTCAAAACAAAATCCAATAAAATGATAGGAAGCAGCTTAGACACTAAATAAAACATACTTGCTTCCTCACTCTCTCAAAACTCAATGTCCCAATACTTGCACCAAATACTACAAGTTTATGATTTTTTCCTTAGAAGTAGAAAAATACAACAGATATGGCACATGTAAAGGAAAGTAAGCAGATAAATTAGTGACAATTTAAGAAAATTTTACTCCATTGTGATCTAAAAACATCAAAAGAAAACAACTATAAGTCAAATTCATTTGTCATCAAAAGAAAAACCTTTTTTGAGAATAATTTCAAGAAACTTTTACTACAAAGTAATTTTAATTTTAAAAAATCAAATAAAAAATAAAATTAATAAAATAGATGTCATTTGACTGATGATGTCCAAAGTATAAACCAAGAACCAAGATAATGTAAAATTATGGATCCCTAATAAAATCTATAAATTGACTTGTATTATCTAAAAATGTGTTTACCTTGATTATTAGTAACCTTCTCCTTACTAAAATATCCCAAATGTAAGTCCACAAACTTCTTTTAATGAAACTCAATTAATGAAAGGCAATTGACATCTAATTGGAAAAAAATTTCATTTTTTTTGGCTGCAAGGTTTAACATGAATCACATTATTTTTAAAAAAAAGA
This sequence comes from Spirodela intermedia, assembly GCA_902729315.2. Taxonomy (NCBI): domain Eukaryota; kingdom Viridiplantae; phylum Streptophyta; class Magnoliopsida; order Alismatales; family Araceae; genus Spirodela; species Spirodela intermedia. Next base: position 5,546,484 of record LR746274.1, on the reverse strand, counting down.
TTTTTAAATAGAATCAGTTCTTTCTTATTGTGTATATCACTTAGCAATTAATCAATTTCTGTGATGTTCGATAGAGTCATGAAAATGATATTTGATCTTGTAAATCTAGAAACATCTAGTAGAATATTTAACTATTGGAAAAGAGACAATTAACCCAGTCCATATGAAAAAATTCACAAGAACATATAGGCCAAAAATCATTCAATTCCTCCCAAAGAGCTTTTAGCTAGGTGAAGTACATTGCTACTAAGTTTTGATCTTGTTGGTACTTAAAGAATTTAAGACACAATTGTTAGAGTTTAGGGTCATTATTGTAATGACATTTATCTCTAAGGTCATGCCAAATTTCTTATGAAAAATATGGAAAAATGGCACTTGTTATGAAAAAATATGGAAAAATATGGAAAAATGGCACTAATGTCAAAATTTAATACAAAACATGGGTGTCTTCTATTTCAAGGGGGTTGGTACTGAACCATCAATGAACTAGATTTTATGTTTCATATTGAAAGAATAATTATGATTTTGTTCCACAAACTCTAATTACCTCCTATACATTATAATTAAATATTAATATTTAAATAATGTAGAAAAACTCAAAAGATATTTTCTTTCATATTTTTATGAAGATGACATTACAAAATTTGTAGATTGAGGTCCCAATTAGAAGGTAATCCAATTCTTGAAGGTATTTTTATGAAAAATAATAATTGAATTTGAATAGACCAATGAATTTAGATCAACAACAGTAGCAATCAAATGTGCAAATCACCTGAATGGAGTCTTAGTTATCTCCAACAAGAAGAATACTTCTAGTGATAGAAAGATTATTCCACTAAAGGGTTTTTACCTCCTATTCTCTCCATGAGGAATTTGCTTTAATGGATGAGGATTCCCATGTCTTCTCTAGTGATTGTGAGATGGCGATAAGATTAAATTTAGAGAAATAGAAAAACTACTTTGAGAGGTTTTCTCATTGTCTATTGGAGCATTAAATTGAACTTATATATATTTGTCATTATCAAATGAAAAAAATAAAATTAATATGAGGCTAAATTTGCAAGTGTTCAGATATAACTCAAAATATATTGTTAAATATTCATATGAGAACTCACTAAGTACATTTATGACTCATGATTTCATCATTAAAAAATATATTTTAATAAATTTATATAAAAATATTAATATTTATAGAACTATCATAATATGAAATAAAGTGATTAAAGTCACCCAATTTTTGAGATTTCATGAAGAAAAATATGAGTATGAAAGCTCACCTAGTCCACCGTACATCCAAGATATTGCATTGTTATTTTTGAAACATTTTAGTATTAAATTAATTTATTGAGATCAAATTGTTCATTCTACAACATAAGTTTGTATACATATTAATGAATATGCTTTGAAAAATAATTTTAAATATTTTGAATTATCTGGTACAAATATAACATGGGATATTTTTTAATATTTTTAATATTTTTGACATTATCTAGATACTTGTTATCAATTTTGTTTAAATGATATCAGATCCCTAGTGGACTGAATTGAACAAGTATACTTCAGATATAAATGTTGTATTTTAATAGAACCATGTATTTCTTTATCATGGAGATATCCAAACCCATAAAAGATGTATAATATTAGTATATCAATTATATTAATTTATGCTTATTTTAGAGAAAATAAACATGAAATATTGTAAAAATCTGAGAGGATTTTTATATGTGATTTACATATAGTATCACATCTTGTGTATGTTCTTACCTATAACCCTTTAAGCTTATACCAATAATAAAACCTTAAGTTGAAACACAAATAACTGAAAATATTCAGTCCACAAGACCCAACAATTAATCAATTATACTTAGTGAAATATGTGATTATATACGAAAATAAAATTAAAAATTCACTTAAAATTATATTCAAATTATTGCAACCAAGTCACAAGCAATGTATAGTTCATCTGAAAAAAAAAATTCAACTTTTTAAACTCCAAATCATTAAATTACTTTTAATAAACCAACATAACCTATAATTTTGATCATTGATGCATGCACTAAACAACAAGATGATTTCCATATAATTTTAGAAATGTTTCTTTCATAAAATTTTTTTTGTGTAATATCATCTGGATATTTTATAAATTATTGAAAATATTTTCAAAATAAAAAATCATTATGTTTACTATGGATGTCTAATGAATAATCATTTGATGTTTATACATAAATGGTTTCATCATCATCAAACCAATTTATTGTTGATAAGGCTCATGAAGCTAACATGGCGGGTATCTAAGCTTAAGACTATTGCACCCATCCTCTTATGGAATTTTGTTCCTTTGACAAGTTATCGCATATTCTTCTAACAAGTTACTTTACCAAAATAAGCTTAAGAAATTAAAGTTTTACTTACAAAGGAGCTAATAAATCATGAGAAATCGAATAATTTGAGTTGATGTAGATAAGCTGAAGCAAGAGATAAAAGAGATGAGGACGAGGGCATCAAGAGAGGTAGAGGCCTCCACAATTTCATAAGTTGTTTAGTATCCTCATGAAAATTAATGGCTTACAGTTCTTCCTTGTCTTTAGCCCAATTTGGGGCTGCCTAAGAATCACCCAATATGGTAAATCCAATCCTAATCTCACTAGAGTCAGCCGTACTGATTTGGCCAAAGGATCTAACCCTAGTCCACCTAGTTTGAAGATGTGCTGGAGGGCTCAGCCACTGGTGATCCTAATTAGAACCAGGGAAGATCCAATGGGGCAAGTTGACTGGTCCGGACGACCCTTAGCCTCACCCAAATAGCCATTCTAGGCATTGAACAGGAACAAACAGATAGTCCCATAAACCAGCAAACTAGTTAGATCCCCAACGAAGAAGATAAGGATCTCACCTGGCCGGGCCGGGCCTGTAAAAGCCCGAAAAATGAGTTATGGCCCAGACCCTATTCTGGTTTGGACCCAACAGTCGGTGTGCGCTCACTGGGAAGATAGACAGATAGAGAGAGGGAGAGAGAGAGTCCTAGGAGACTGGGCAGGACTGCCACAAAAAACAGGCCGAAAAGGCCAAGAAAGTCGACAGGAGCCGTGGAGGATCCAAGGCCGGTGGGAAAGAAGACGAGGAAACTCTCTCTCTCTTTCTCTCTCTCGTCATCCACGAAAATCAGCGCCCAGAAATGGGAACCCAGTAGACGGTGAACTCCCAATTCTCGTCACCTGCCACCACGTGGCCCCTTCCAAGCCCCCGACAGGGACTGCTGACAGCAACTCCCCGAAATGATTCATAACCGCGGCAAACCTTTCGTAAGACCACCTGTCAGTGAGCTTCACCTCGCCCTCCCCTCTCGCTGTCAGCGGCGAGGTCGAGAATTCTTTAGTCTCACTTTCGGTGATAACACCTTCTGGCCGCCCGTATCCGGCCTCATGCCCTATTGGGCCTGTCATGCTGATCCACCTGGCGAGCGGTAACATCACCACTAGGCGAAGCCCATTAGGCCCATGTCGGTGGGTGGGTAAGGCGTCTGTGCGGTGGCGTTAGCTCACCCGTCCGAAGCTATCCGGTGGGCCCCAGTGGATATGGATTGGCTATTATCGTGTTGGGAGGGGGGCCTCCTCTCCACAGACGTGAGCATCACGGAGAGAGAGAGTTAGAGAGAGTTAGATATGGAGAGAGAGATAGAGAGAGATGTGTGTGGGTAGAATGAAGACATCCGTACGATTCTCGTCCTCGGAGATAGGAGAGGGAGGTGAGTACTGCAATACTTGTTATTTTGGGGGGCTGAACATAAAATGGGTTATTTTCAAATATATTACCAATGAAAAAAATAAATTGCGCAAAAAAAAATGAAAATTAATGCATTGACCCATTATGAGGAAGAGGACTGCTGGCCAGCCTCTCTCTCTCTCTCCTTGACTACTACAATACGTTGTGGGGCCCACAACGCTACACCCCAAGTTAATGGAATTCCATTATATGTAGAAAAGACGCGAAACTAATATTTTTATCTGTATTTGTAAATAAAATTATTTTTATGAATTTAAACGGAGGTTATTTATATGGGCCGTATATTTCTGAGGTTTTAGAGAGAGAGAGTATTGCGGGGGGGTTGCATAATTTTGGAAATTTTAGGGGTGAAAAGGAAAAGTGGATGGAAGGTACATGCGCTGTAAAACAGGCGGGAATATTATGACATGTCATGCACCGCCACGCGTCCGACTTTCCGATCTTGTCATCAACGGCTATCTGTTCTTCCACGTGGACTCACGGCCTCGTCGTCCTTACCGTCTATTTCCCCTCACCTCCGCCTCTCTCTCTCTTCCTCTGTGCTCCGCGGAGGCGGACGCAGCAGAGCTCTCTCTCTCCTCTCTCTCTCTCTCTCTCTCTCTCTCTAGCTCTGTGTCTATCCATCTATCTGTCTCTCTCTTCTATGGTGAGGAGCATGAGCATGGGATAGGGGAAGTGAAGAAGAAGCAGTGCTTACCGGAGATCTCTGAGGCCGTCTCTACTTCTGGTTGAGGAGTTTCTTCTCGGAGAAGTCCCCTTCTCCATCGCGCTCCCGTTTAGGAGGTTCAGGGGGAATCGGGAGCAGAGATGGCGGGGAATGCGTGGATCAACGGGTATCTGGAGGCGATACTGGACAGCGGGGCGGCGGCGATCTCGGCGGAGGATGGGAACCAGCAGAGGTGGCCGGTGTCGCCGGTGGAGCTGAAGGACGGGCCAGGCGGCGAAGATGGTGATGGAGGGATGGGGCTCTTCAATCCGACGAGGTACTTCGTGGAGGAAGTGGTGACGGGGGTGGACGAGACGGATCTCCACCGGACATGGATCAAGGTCGTCGCCACCCGCAACACCCGCGAGCGAAGCTCCCGCCTGGAGAATATGTGCTGGCGCATCTGGCACCTCGCCCGCAAGAAGAAACAGGTCCTCTCTCTCTCTCTCTCTCTCTCTCTCTCTCTCTCTACAGATGCTTGCCCTCTTTTTCTCCCTCTAGGCTCTCCGATAATCTCTGTGGAGTTTTGTCCATCTTTGTCTGAAGTCTCTTCTTCGAACGATACTACTCTGTAAACTCTCTCTCTCTCTCTCTCTCTCTCTTCTGTCTGTGTGTGTGAGCTCTTTCTCTCTCTAGTTCGTCCGAATAATTTTCTGTCTCTCTCTAAAATCTTCCATCCAAGTATTTCTCTGTTCTCTCGGCTTTCTGTTCCTCTGTATGTTTCTTTCTCTGGATTCCCTCCGTCTCTCCAGACTCAATTTCTATCGGAAATCTCTCTGCAAAAGCCTTCCTGTCTGAGTTCAATCCTCTCGTCGAAGCCTCACTCTCTCCCCCAAAATTCTCTATCTCTACCTCTGTCTCTCGCTCTCTGGTTCGTTCTGATTTTGGTGGGCGATGAGTAGCTGGAATGGGAGAACTACCAGAGGGCGGCAGGGCGGCGGCTGGAGAGGGAGCAGGGGAGGAGGGACGCCACTGAGGACATGTCGGAAGACCTATCGGAGGGGGAGAAGGGGGACATCGCCGGCGAGCTCGCCCCCCCTGAAACCCCCAGAGCGAAGCCTCCCAAGAGCATCTCCGATTCCTCCTGGACCGACGACAACAAAGGCAAGAAGCTCTACATCGTCCTTATCAGGTCCTCCTCCATCCTCCTTTCCTCTCTAGTCTGCGCCACCGCCGCCGCCGGTGACCATCTTCTCTCCACAGCTTGCACGGCCTTGTCCGGGGGGAGAACATGGAGCTCGGGAGAGACTCGGACACCGGCGGCCAGGTAAACCCCTCTTCCCTTTCCCCCCTCGCCGCCTCCAGCGGCGGCGCTGAGTCGGGAACTCCCGAGTTGAGCGGGTCGTCGCCGTGACGCAGGTGAAGTATGTGGTGGAGCTCGCCCGGGCGCTGGCCATGATGCCGGGGGTCTACCGCGTTGACCTCTTCACCCGCCAGATCTCCTCGCCAGAGGTGGACTGGAGCTACGGCGAGCCGACGGAGATGCTCACCGCTGGAGCCGAGGACGCCGACGGCAACGACGCCGGCGAGAGCGCCGGGGCCTACATCGTCCGCATCCCCTTCGGCCCCCGCGACAAGTACCTGCGCAAGGAGCTGCTGTGGCCGCACATCCAGGAGTTCGTCGACGGGGCGCTCTCCCACATTCTGAACATGGCGAGGGTCCTCGGCGAGCAGGTGGGCGGCGGTGAGGCAGTGTGGCCGTACGTGGTACACGGCCACTACGCCGACGCCGGCGATAGCGCGGCGCTGCTCTCCGGCGCGCTGAGCGTCCCGATGGTGCTCACGGGGCACTCCCTGGGGCGGAACAAGCTGGAGCAGCTGCTCAAGCAGGGGCGGCAGTCCAAGGAGGACATCAACGCCACCTACAAGATCATGCGCCGGATCGAGGCGGAGGAGCTCTCCCTCGACGCCGCGGAGCTCGTCATCACCAGCACCAAGCAGGAGATCGAGGAGCAGTGGGGGCTCTACGACGGGTTCGACGTCAAGCTCGAGAAGGTCCTCCGGGCCAGGTCCCGCCGCGGCGTCAACTGCCACGGCCGCTACATGCCCAGAATGGCGGTAAGTGGTGGCGCCGCCGCCGACGACGACGACCCAACTCAAATGCTCCACCGCTCAGCGACTGAGACATTGAGAAATGGCTGTGCTTGCAGGTGATCCCGCCGGGGATGGACTTCAGCAACGTGGTGGCGCAGGAGGACGGGGGGGGGGAAGGAGAAGGAGACGGCGCCGCCCTCGCCGCCGGCGAGGGTGGCGGCCCCGCTTCTCGTGCCCAGCCGCCGATATGGTACGAGGTGAACAGATTCCTGACGAACCCACACAAGCCGATGATCCTGGCCCTGTCGAGGCCAGACCCGAAGAAGAACATCACCACCCTCCTGAAGGCCTTCGGGGAGTGCCGCCCCCTGAGGGAGCTCGCCAACCTGGTAAGTCGCCGGCGGCGAGGAGGAGGAAGACGACGACCCAGAAGAATAAATGAACCTCTTAAAGCCATCGAACTGAACGCCGGCGGCGATGTGTCTTCCTTTTTTTTCTGCGCAGACGCTGGTGATGGGGAACAGGGATGACATCGACGAGATGTCCTCCGGCAACGCCAGCGTCCTCACCACCGTCCTCAAGCTGATCGACAAGTACGACCTCTACGGCCAGGTGGCCTACCCGAAGCACCACAAGCAGAACGACGTCCCTGAGATCTACAGGCTCGCCGCCAAGACCAAGGTCCGTAACCAGCGGCGAGTTGCCTGAGGAATAAGACGACCTCTGATATCATCCATTACATGACTGACTGACTGGTTTTGGGAAAAAAAAAACATCTGTAGGGGGTCTTCATCAACCCGGCGCTGGTGGAGCCCTTCGGCTTAACCCTGATCGAGGCCGCTGCCCATGGGCTCCCCATGGTGGCCACCCAGAACGGAGGTCCAGTCGACATCAACAGGGTACACACCAGTCTCAAGTTCCCAACCCTCCATTAATGGCGTCCTGTCCGAGCTCAAGCCTTCCTCTTCGTCCTTATTTGATGGAGTTCAGGCGCTGAACAACGGCCTGCTGGTGGACCCGCACGACCAGAAGGCCATAGCCGACGCGCTTCTGAAGCTAGTGGCCGACAAGAACCTGTGGACAGAGTGCCGGAAGAACGGGTGGAAGAACATCCACCTCTTCTCATGGCCGGAGCACTGCCGGACATACCTCACCAGAGTGGCCGCCTGCCGGATGAGGCACCCGCAGTGGCAGGTCGACACCCCGCTGGACGGCATGCCGGCGGAGGAATCCCTTGGAGACTCCCTCACGGACTTCCAGGAGTCCTCCCTCCGGCTCTCAGTCGACGGCGAGAAGATCTCCCTCAACGACCCCGACGAGCTCGAGAAGGTTGCAGAGGAAGAGGACGACCCCGAGCTCCAGAGCCAGGTGAGGAGGATACTCAACAAGATCAGGAGGGCCCCCGCCGCCGATTCTTCCCAGCCGGCGGAGGACTCCAAGAGAGGGGAGATCTCCTCCACCGCCCTCAGCAGGTCCCCTCTTCTCCGGCGACGGCGAAGGCTGTTCGTGATAGCTCTCGACTGCTACGACGACTCCGGCAGGCCGGACCGGCGGATGTTGCAGGTGATCCAGGAGGTTTTCAGGGCGGTGAAGCTGGACTCCCAGTTGGCGAGGATCTCTGGTTTCGCTCTCACCACCGCCATGCCGATCTCGGAGACGGTGGAGCTGCTGAAATCGGGGAGGATCCGGCCGGCGGAGTTTGATGCCCTAATCTGCAGCAGCGGCAGCGAGGTCTACTACCCGGGAACCTCCATCTGCGTCACGGATGATGGCCAGCTCTGCCCCGACCCCGACTACGCCGCCCACATCGAGTACCGCTGGGAGCGCCACGGGGTGAGGAGGACGACGGGGAAGCTGATGAGCGCCCCCGACGTCAGCTCCGGCGACTCCCCCGCCGCCACCGTCGTTGATGAAGACGTCCAGTCCAGCGGCCCCCACTGCGTCTCCTTCTTCGTCAACGACTGTTCCTCGGTACTCAGATACACCTCCCCCTCTCCAGCTCTCTCTCTCTCTCTCTCTCTCTTTCTCTCTCTCTCTCTCTCTTTCTCTCTCTTCTGAAACCTGTGGGGGAACCAGGCGAAGAAGGTGGACGATCTCCGGCAGAAGCTGAGGATGAGGGGGCTGCGATGCCATGTGATGTACTGCAGGAACTCCACGAGGCTGCAAGTGATCCCGCTCCTAGCCTCCCGGTCGCAGGCGCTCAGGTAAGAGCCCACCTCGCCGTCTTCTTCTTCTTCTTCTCCCCCGACGGCGTCGGCGCTGATGACCGGAGGCTTCATCGATGTCCGGCAGGTACCTCTTCGTGCGGTGGGGTCTGAACGTCGCCAACATGTTCGTGATCATGGGGGAGAAGGGGGACACGGACCACGAGGAGATGATCGCCGGCACCCACAGGACGATAATCCTCGGCGGCGCGGTGGAGAAGGGCTCGGAGGCGTTGCTGAGGGCCGCCGGCAGCTACCAGAGGGAGGACATCGTTCCCGGCGGCAACCCCACGACGGTGCACACCACCGGCGGGTTCAAGGCCGAGGAGATCCTCGCCGCCACGAGGGCCGTCTCCAAGGCTTCCTCCGGAAAATGATCAGGCGTCTCCACCTGATCATCACCCAAGTTCGCATCCTAGAGAGAGAAAGAAGGGAAACCAATCTCCCCTCTCTCTCTCTCTCCCACCAGTGGTGTTTACATTAAAATAAATATCTATTTATAATTCGCATAAAAAACCAACCATTTCTTCCATGAGAGTCAAGCCAACCAGGTGGGTTCACTAAAATAATAAATGATTTCAATTAATTCCCCTACTTCTCTAATTGGTAATTGGCCCATCACAAAATCTCTCTCTCTCTCTCTCTCTCTCTCTCTCTCTCTCTCTCTCTCATTTATCATAAAACAAATACCAATTCATAATTTGCATCAAAATCCAAACCTTTCTTTCATGATGGCCAAGCCGAAAAGGTGTATTCAGGATGGTCTATTAATAATTTATTTTTAATTTTAATTTAATTTTAGATATGATAATGAACTGAATGCTTCCAAATTCATCTTTATTTAATTTAAAGACCACTAAAATTATAACTATTTGAAAATTTCTGTGTACATTTAATTTTAATTTCTCTTCATGCACAATTCAATCAATTTAAGATGAGATACAATTGTCAAAAAGATAAACAATATTTTAATAAACTCATCTCACATTATGTGCAAGAAAAAAAATTAAAACTAAATGTATGAAGACGAGATATTTAATTATTTCAATCTAAAATAACTCTAACTAGAATTATTTTGGATTGAAATAAGAGAGATCTGAAGTGTTCATTTGGTTGTGACCTTTGGAGACAATCAAGAAAAGACCAAAAGACAATGGAACTAATTAATAAACCACTATAAAAGAAGCAAGATAATAAAGAATCTAACTAATGGATTTGAAACATAGAGCTCTATTCTACTGAAAGGATGGAGCTCTATGTCGTAAGATGGATGTACAATTATGAGGAAGTAGGGGATTTTCTGACAATAGTGGTAGAAAGGCATGGGCCGCCTTGTTGGAGTAGGAGGTCCTTCATCTCTCTATAGTTTTTGAGCTCTTCCAATGCGTCGGAGGTTGTCCTCGACCGGAGAAGAGATGGCGGAGCAGCAGCGGTGGGCGACTCGAGGTTCTTCTCGACAACCATCGCCCTCCCTCTACTATGAGGTTCATCTTGAGGCTGCGGCGGTGGGCTTTCTAGCTTGTGGGGGTCTTGGTGCAGTGGCGGGGCATGTTTAAGCATGATGACGAGCTCACCAACGGCGGCGCCCTGGGATTTTCTCACTGGGAGGAGCCCACCGAAGTCCAGGTGATCAGTGGGTTCTCTTTCTTCAGGAGGATCCGCCCTGGAGAATACATCGGAGTTTGTCAGTCAGATGCTTAGCTATATCTACAGAGAGAAGAAAAAGAAGAAGAAGAAGAGAGAGACACAGAGAAGAAGAAGATGTGCAGGAAGAAGAATTAAGATGAAGGGGAAGAGAGATATAGAGAGATAGAAAGAGAGAGAGAGAGAGAGAGAGAGAGAGAGAGAGAGAGAAAGAGAGAAAGAGAGAGAGAGAGTTGAGCAGGGAAGTGGTAGTGGGGATGCTACAAGACCCGGATTTTTGGGCTGACATTAGGAGCCTATAATGAAACCATACATTAAACATTCCATGGGATTAAACTCTTGGAAGGGAGGACAGATGCAGAAACTAGGTTTCATGTGTCTCGTCTTGATGCATGGAGGAAACCAACAGCCACACCACAAGAGAGTGCTGAATCCCTGATTAGGGTAGTGAACCATCTGGGTTCTGAAGAAGGATCTATGATTCTCCATATCAGTTTCCATAATCAAAGATCATATCAAGTTATTTGCACAAAATGAAACCCAACTTAAAGAGAAAGTAATTTTATATTGTCTCCTACATGGATAATACCCATTAAAAGTCCAAATAAACTCGATAAATGAAGATAAATTCAGATTAGAGCTGAAGCTCCTGGCCTGAAGAAGTCGTCATCGAAATTTTGTGTAATTATTGAAGGATTCATAAGCAAGTTTTCCACGTTTAGCAGAATCTAAATCATATTTATTTATTTTCACAAAAAGAAAACCAACTCTCAAGGAAAATAATTTTATTATCTATTACTCGGATAAAATACCCATTATGAGACCCAATAATCTCAACAAATGACGTGAATGCCAGAATAGTGATTTAGGGATTCATAAGCAGATCTGCTGCAGTTTTTAGGATTAAATTATGTTTATTTATTTATTTCTTCGCACAAAAGGAAAGCTAACTTTAAAAGAAAATAATTATAGCACATCTTGCATGCATATACTGCCCATGAAGAGATTAATAAGCTAAAGAAAAAAAGTGAATGGCACCCCAATTCGGATTGCAGCAGAGATTCCTGAACATGAGAGGCTGTTGCTAAAACTGTCGAAGTATTTGTGTAATGATTCTATATACACAAAAAAGTTATGATCTCACACCCACTTTCCAAATATAGTATAGATAAATGTATTACAGCTGATTACCAATGTTTAGAACTATGGTCATAAACAGCCACTCTAGAGTAAAAGGGTTATTCGGATTAAAAAAAACAATAATCAGAATCTTGAGAACCATATTGACGGCATCTAATGGGAAATAGCGCACAAACAGCATTCCATATAGATGTGGGATGGGGCAGTGAGGTGAAGAACACCACAGACAGCAGCAATGGCTGGCGGAAGAGATGGTGGATGCCACGAGTTTTTCTCTACTTCTTATCCCATTCCCCTCTCCCCTGTTCGTCATCTTCTGCCCATCACCAGAGGGTTGTACGGGCGGATCATCCCCCCACCCCCCACCCCCCCCAAGATATTATTATCCCTCTTCTAGCCAATTCTTGTTTTCTGTTCTCGATTTCATGGAGGGCAGGTGGGTGGGTTTTTCTCCATTTGTTCAGATAAAGATATCAGATACAGTTTGGAGTATAGATGATCAAGCAAGAATTATACTTGATCGAGCGTAGATCACCAAGAGAATCATAGAGAAATGAAGAGCATTACCCCTATCGAGATCAATGTAAAATTTGAATACGGAGAGTTGACTTTCATTACCTGAAGTCGTCATCTTCTACAAACGGGCAGAGGAACCCGGAATTGACAAACTCATCCAGCATAGATAACCTAATCGTGTTGCTGGTGTTTGGTAGCAACCTTGGCGAAGTGCAGGCTGCCATCAATCCTCCAAGAAGATTACCAGAATTTGTTGCCCCTTGAGAAGGAACCTGCAGAAGACCCAATGAAACCCTAATACTATGATAACTTTTCTTTAATTGGAAGACCCAAAAGACATTGCTAAGAGATTAGACCTTCTGGATTATTACGCCGGGCTGGGACTCCCCCTGGAGTGATTCTGGCTTTGCCTGAAATCTGCCGTCTGGTGGAGACGGCTGAGATGAAGAGGGTGCATGTTCTTGAGCCCTGACATTATCCGCCCAATAATGGCAATGAGGCCTCGCTCCCCTTGGCGAGGGCAATGGAGGCAGGGCGTCATTTGACAAGCAACTGTTCCTCTGAGGAAGGGGCACCCTCTCCGGGGCACTCTCTGTGCGCAAGAGAGCATTCAAGGAAACACGAGCAGGAAGATATGGAGGGGAAGCAGAAGACGACGGCAAGGATGATGGTGACCGATCCTGTTCATCAAAGCTTATACCCTTGTTGTGGACTAGAGATGCTGCCCTGTGGGGGATGATCAAGCCCTTTGGTAGTGAACTACCAGAAGCCCTCCACCCAGGAAGAGGAAGCTCGGGATTCGCCTGCTGGCTTGAGGTTCTGGTGCATGAGCGGGTGGGTGAAGGCGAAGGAGATGCAGAGGGGGTACTCCGATGGCTGTTGCTCCAGCTATGGCGCCTGGTGAAGGAGACATATGTGGGGATGGGAACTGCAGAGGGCAGACACTCGAATCTCTTGAGGGGGTCCGCCAACGGGCTTCCGACGTAATCTGAGATCAACTGAGCTGATAATGGCGTCCAGGGTTCCGAGCTGAGGTTCTCCAATGTCGGAAGATATGAGACAGAGAGGCAGAGGCGGCCACAGGGAGTGTCAATGGGGGAGAAGGTGTACTGCTGCATCTCCTCGTCCTCCACCCGAGTGAAGGGCTCCACGAAGGAAGAAATCCTGTGGGCGAGGCTGAAAGGGAGGACCTGGCCGGTGGAAACAAGGTCTCTGAAGATCTTGTAAGCAGGGAGAAGCCTCACGGTCAAATACAGAGATCTGAGCAGGATGATGGACCTCTTGTACACCTTCCTCTGAGCCGCAGACATTTCAGAGGAATGGGAGCTACCACTGGTGGTCCTCCCCCTCCCACCCGAGCTCGGCTCCGTCATCCCTGCGCAGCCTCCGCTGTTTCTGCTCTCGTACTGCACCACCCATCTTTCTATGATCTTCTCCCGTCTTTCTGTGCCAGGTTCGTCCTGCTCCAAGCTCCAGCAATTAGGGTATCGATCCTTTGCAGAGATGTTCCTAACCAGACACCCGCCGGGGGGACGGTGGGTCTGGTCCAGGTCTGAAGGTCGCCGGACGAGGATGACGTCGATGACCAGGGGGGCGAAGTTGCTCTCTCCGACGCCCCACAGATCCATGTTCTCCAGGGCGGCGGGACAGTCCCCGAGAGCCAGGTTGAACCACTTGTCCCTAGGGCGAACGCTGGAGGTTGAAGATGACGAGGAAGGCGACGAGGTCGAGGGGTCTCCGCTGCAGCAGTTGCGGGAAGAAGCGCATTGATACCTCGACCCGAGGATAATATGGAGGCTCTTCGCGAAGAATTCTGTGATGATCTGCTCGACCATGGGGGCTTCAGAGTGGGCATTGCGTTGCGGAGATGCCATCTACTCCGATTGGGGGAAGCTCGGAGACGCGATCGACCAGTTTTCCAGGCCAAATTGGTTGAATCTACGTAACACAGAAGGAGAATTCCGGTGTTCCTCTTCAGCAGGGATCCCTGGAGAGCAGCCGCGAAGATGCAATGCAGAATTCAGATTGGCGAAGCGTGTGGCTATATTTCTCGGGCAAGATCGTCGAAAATCTTCGAGGAAAAACTTGCAGAAGCCTAGGTTACGATCGAAGAACCCGCACCCAGGTCACCAGTGTTTCAGGATGAGAGGATGATACTGGAAAAAAGCGATGAATCGATCTAGCAAACGAAAACACGAGGCCACGAAGAATCAAATCACTTCGAAACGAGGAGAACAAAGCACAGAAATCCCAACCCGATGAACGATTGTAGCCCTAGAAAATCCCGACGAAGAGGAGCCACGAGCAATTACCGACTTCGAACCCACTCTCCACACGCAAACTTGGGAGTGGACTCACTGCTTGAATCCGCAGGGGGAGAAAATGGAGCCATAAATCATAAAGAGAGAGAGAGAGGAGGGGAGGAGATCACCTTTCATCTCGAGGACTTTCGCTCCCCCCCCACCCTTTCCCCCTTTCCGTGGCCAGAAATCTCGACGACCTCTCCCTCTGCTCTCTGCGAGGACGGAAATCTCCCGGTCTCCTCTCAGCGGCGTTTATTTCGGGTTTGCCACGGTCGCACGGCCTAAATCACGAACGTACCCCCCTCCCCCTAATCTCTCTCTCCTCTCTCTCTCTCTCTCTCTCTCTCTCTCTCTCTCGCTGAAAGACCTGAAACAGCTGATATAGAGGAAGAGAGAGAGATTCGCACACAAGAGGAGGCCCCTTTATTCCAGGAGAACCAGTAGACACACGGAGAGAACCAGCAGCCGCGCACTCTGGGGAGCCATGAAGGAGAGAAAACCCTAGGAGAAACCCTAGACAGAGGAGGAGGAAGAAGAAGAAGAAGGCCTTCCCCCGGCAGTTCCTCAGTTCACAACCCTGCAGTTCCTCCTCACCTCTCCGGCGGCTCCCGCCGGCGCCCTCAGCCTGCCCATCTTGACCATGGCCGCCTTGAAGTCCTGGAAGAAGGCCATGGGATCCGCCGCGTAGTCCTCCACGATGGCGAGGACCTGGCCGTCTCCTCCGGCGACCAGCACCTGGTCGGAGGAGAGCAGGCCCACGCCGTTGAGCAGATTGGTGTAGTACTGGTTGTCGAAGGCCACCGGAGTTACGAGGTCCAGATGGGCCAGGGCCGTCGAATTTCCTCCGTCGCAGAGTTGCTGCAGGGAGTCGAGGAAGCCCACCTCGCCGGCACCGGGGACGACGGCGGCGCCGCCGGGGGGGGAGCCCTTCAACCGGGAGCTGAACGAGCTGCACCGCGCGTTGCCTATGGTGTGCCCTCCTGAATTCAAGGCGAGGAGATGTCAGATGTGACGTGTCACCACAAGGAAATGCCACGGTGGATCGTTGACTGAAATTTTTGACACCTGAGAGGGCCACCATGTCCCTCGGGGAGAGGCCGAGGCGGTTGAAGCGGTCAACGAGCGCCCTCAAGTCGGAGTTGGGCCCCGGGATGTTCTTGTTGGCAGCTGACTTGCTGGCCGTCAAGCTGTCCCTCCTCCCCAGCTCCGCGTCCCACGTGGGTCCACCCAACTGGATAACGTATCCAGATGAGTCAGTGCAAAGATGGAAAAGTCAAGCTCCGGTCATGCCGGAGGAGCTCACCAGCGCGACGGCGTCCCTGGCGGCGACGGCGAGGATGTCGGCGCAGGAGACTATCCCCGGGCAGGACGCCTCCAGCTCCAGCTTGATGCCGTCGACGACCTCGAAGCCTCTGAGGGAGTTCGCATTCGGTCCGGCGGTCTTCTCTCCGGCGAACGCCGGCGAGTCATCCAGCAGCACCGACCCGTCGCAGCCCTGCGCCGGAGAGAGAGAGAGCTTAGAGATCGCCGGAGCCGGAACTGGACAATACTAGACAATACCTGCGTTGACGAAGGACGGAGATAATAGAAGAGAGAGATCCGAAGATCGCCGGAGCCGGCATGGGGCTACGTTGGAGGATACTCACATTGACGAAGCAGTCGTGAAAGTGAAGGCGGAGGAGCGACGCGGCCATCCGGGGGTCGCCGGCGACGGCCCTCTGCACTCCGCCGAAGATGATCTCCTCCGCCGTCGGGCAACTGCTCCTGTACAGGTCGATCTCCAAAGACCACCCGACCTCGCCGCCTACTCCCCCAAAGAACCCCCCTCCCAAGCAGTCCTTCTCCACAGCTCTCAGCTCTGAGGCCATCCCGAGAAGAAGAAGAAGAAGAAGAAGAAGAGAATAACGCAGCACAGTCCCCATCTCCCTCTCTCTCTCTCTCTCTAGCTCCGAGGTGAGCTAGTGAAGCTGTCATGAAGGGATTATATAGCCCCGGAGGAGGGAGAAAGACCGACCGGGCTGGTCAGAGCTTCGTCTTCTTCGAGCTCGTGATGGCTCCGGCGATTAGGTCACGGGATTAGGTCACCGGCACATGGCACCGGCGACTCCCCTGAGCAGGCCGTTGACCCCGTCGGCGGCGATCGTCAGCCACCGGGGGCTTCCCGCGTAGCCGGTGAAACCGACTGTCCTTGCCGGCAGTACTGCACAGACCCAGCTGTTGAAATTCTTCTAGAGTTTTATATATAAGTCTGATCCATACGTTACATGCCATAATTATCATCATAACACAGTATATGGGATTAGTCAACCATCCTCACTCATATCGCATATCAAGAACTAATTGATGATTAGTCAAGCAAGGTCCTTCCTTTTTATAGTAACGTCATTAATTTTGATGTTTTGTCATCATTAGTTGATCAAGTACCATTAATGGAAACTGGATCGCCATCATAATCATGCATGTGATGATTCTAATGATAGTCAACCTTGCTCAAGGTTGACCATTAGTCCATTGGGTGGGTCAAATATATGGGATTAGTCAACCTCGTCTAAGCTAGGTAGATTAGCTCCTCATTGTTGACTTAATCTCCTCTTTTTATTATGAACTAGCCTATTTTTTTCCTTTATTTTTATTTTGTTTGAATTACATACTAAAAATTGTTAACTTAATACTTGGGAAAGAATTGGGAATTTCTCTCTTGGAATGCATTATTAGAAAGCAATTCAGGAAAAGTCATTGCAGTGTGGTGGCCATCGTGGATGACACGTGGCGTAGTTCAATCCAACCACGCCTCTCTCTCTCTTCTTTGAATAATATTCGTAGCGGGGAACTGATATTGGGCCCTATTAAAAGACATCCAGATTGATCGGACCTGGTTAGACCCAATTAATTTTTTGGGCCTTGTAAAAACACGGCCATCTCCTACTGGGGTTGGTAGAGTAGGTCCATATATACTACATATTGGTCCATTAATTTCGAGGCAGAGACCCAGAAACACCCGAGGGCGAAAATTACTGATAACACCCCTGTGTATCTCTTTCCTTTGATCTCCACCCCCCCAAATTATCCTCATTGACCCGAAAGACCCGATAAGACTCCAGTAGGATGTGGAGCTGATACGGATAGTGAAGGCACGGTGAGGAGGAAGAGGGACGGTGGCCGGCCGGAGAAAGGGAAAGGGCGCAGGCGGCGGCGATTCCTTCCCGGTCGCCGGCGGCGGTGGTACGTGAATGCTCTCAAATTCCGTTCCTCGCAGCTCCAGGAGGATTTTCTACCGGTAAATCGAGCGCCCTGTGATCCCGTCCGCCGTCGCTGGTTGCTTCCACTGGGCGGCTGATCGCTAGGGCTGGGATCCCTGATCGGGAAGGGGGAATTGCCTCCGGCGCGGGGCTGAGAGCTTCCGTGGAATGGAATACCTACAGGATGAGGAGGACCTGAAAATGGCCCTGCTTATGAGCCTGCAGAGCGCGCCGTCGGAGGCCAAGAGGAGCAAGCCGCCGGAGGATCCGGAGGAGTCCCCCGAAGCCAGGGGGCGTAGGCTGCGGAGGGAGGTCATGGCCGCGGCCGCGGAGAGGAGGATGGCCACAAGCCGTTCAGGGGGGCTGGGGGAATCCCGTCCCGAGATCAATGCAGTGGCCGTGCCGGAGGCTAGCGTTTCTGCTGCTGTGGAGTCCCCCAGAGTAGAAGATCGCGTGGATGGGCAGAGTCCGGCTGGCGCGGGTTTGGCGTGCCTTAGAACGAAGACAGAGTGTAACACCGACCGTAAGGTGGTCGGGGAAACGAGGCAGGTGGATGTTGGCGAGCTATGCCAAGAGGATGCCAATAGGCTATTTTCCATGCTTTTTGGAGGTGCCGTCTCAAAGAGCATCCTATTGCAGTGGACTAACCAGGGCATCAGGTATACACCTTTAAATTGCCGATGAACAGCTGATTTGGTGGAATTTACAGCAAGCATATGTTTTTCATTGCCATTTTTTTATTTTTCACCACTTTATGATCATTTTTCTGCCAAATGTTGGCCATCTCTCGTGGAATAATGTGCTATATTCCTACAGTGCGTCATTTTTCCCGCCGATATTCTTGACTACACTTTGGCTGTGCGAGTTTCATAGTGTGATAACAGAAGTCGGCCTAGAAATTTACAAGTTTTTCTGAAAAAGGTTTCCCCAGTGAAGTGGTGTTCATCTGTTCTACTGTTGTCGTGTTTAATGGCGGCCTGGGTGAGACTTAAAACTAACACAAGTACACTATATCCTTGAAGCACTCAAGGGTATGTGCTTGTAGCTATTTTCTAAATCCATGCATTGAAAGCACCTTATTTTTCCACGTTTATGTTAGAGAGCTGATGAACCTATGCTAGAGTCGTGGTTCCATGCAGTGGAACTGAAGCTTAATGCTTCTTAGAGGTTATGGGAGAGGAAAGACAGTGATATTTGTGGGATTTGTTGTCTGCGGAAGAGATACTCGTCTTGATGGGCTGCTCGTTTCATTAGAAGTATCATAGCTTGACTTCCCTCGGTTTAGAGACCATGGATTCGCAAATTTTTGGTGTTACTGTTTATTCTCACCTCAGAGAGCATTCTGTAAGACCAATTATAACCTAAATACAACGTTAAAATTGTTTAATATTTGTTTAATTTTATTTAGCTGGACTTAAGAGAACATTATCCTCTCGTATCTGATTGATGCAAGCTAGCGTACCATTAAAATCAGATCAGGTTTGATAAACTGATGAAGTAATATCGTTGATTAGTTCCGTCTCAATTGATAAAGAATGGATAAAAAAAATGTTATTTTCATACCAACATTAATATCCCGAACAATGTGCTTGTGGACGGTGTGTAGTCCAGTATACCTGAATCACAGTATGATCATGAGGTCCTTTGCTCTATACCCCAGAGTAGATGGCTCAGTCTAGAATTAGCTGATTGGTTTATATTCGAAAGAGAGGGAGTTAGGTGTCCAGAAAGAGACGTGAATCATTCGGAATTTCGTTGCAGGACGCTTATGTGAAATGAATGGAAGAGATTTGTCGACTTGATCAAACAAGCCACAATTCTTTGATGTACTGTTAAGTGTGACACTCTAGATGGATAGTGCATACAAGATGGTGGATCTGGATCATTTTTTTTAGAGTACGTTTCATAGGTTGGAACTTACTTGGGATGGCATTATATTTTTTTTATTTACTTTTCTTGTTTTTACTAGTGATTTACGGTTCTGTAAACCTTGAAGACTATCGCACACAAATTACAACGGGTATAAATTTTCATCATCGACAGCATTGTCATAAGGTTTTATCCGTTACTGCAGGGTCCTAGGACTTGAGAGTTCTTGAGAATTGGACGTAGTTTTTCAGCTGACTGCCAAAACGATGTCAACCCCATTCATGGTACAATATCTCAACCAGCAGAAGGCCGTGAGAAGAACTGTACATTATATATCTGGTCCCAAGTCTTTTTCTTTGCTGGATGACTACTAAAAAGCTTCGATCATTCACGACATCTTCATATTTGATTCTACACATTGTACTGATATTTAGATATTTTCGGTATTGTGAAGCTCTACTATGCATGTAGCCCTAACTTCGGTCTGTTTTATTTTACATTGATCGCGTTTATTTAAGTTGTTTTGGCAGATAAAAATGCAAGAATATGTGGTATCAATGAATGTGAATAAATAAAGTGGATCATTAGTTCTATAAACTTTATATGTTTCCCGGTCCTATTCTCACGAATCAAATGACTGAAATAAAAAATTGGACTGTTAGAGGACAGGCATCCTTCACATATTCTGATGGAGACACAGTACATGTAGGCTGGGATGGAAGAGAGCTAGCATCATAGGTTTTTAAAGATATTTTGTCAACTGGGTAGACTACTGGCCAGATTGCAGCTGGCCCAACGTTGAAACTTAGGTAAAACCTCACTAGGCTTAGTCAACGGCCGTTGCCTTCTTTTGGAAAGCTCTAGGGATTGGAGAAGTCGTGGAAACTTTCTAAAAAAAGATGAGCATCCGGATTTCATGTCTTGGAGCCAAGTACTCGGAAATTGAATCACTAATCAATTCGTTCTTCAGTGCTCCAAATCTTCTTTTTTGTCTTTTTTTTTTGTATTTTTTTTTTCTTTCTTTAATGTTCATCTTTGATCTGTTTCATGTTATTGTTGATAGCACTTTCTGTTTTTTCTCTGGAAAATAATGAAATTGTTGTTTGTTATTTAATCAATCTGAAATTGATCTTTTGTACCACCAACTTACTGAACCATAACAACTTGTAGGTTCAGCTCTGATCATGAAACGTGTATGGGACTGGTTCAGCATAAAGGTGGTCCTTGCGGAATACTTGCACCAATACAGGTGATCTACTTTCTAAGACCCGAAAAGCTTCAAAGGTTGCAACTTTGCTCGAGTGATTTATTTTCATCCCATTATTTCTATCAATGATATTTTTTTCCATTGTAGCACTACTAAAATACGTTTGGAAGCAATTTGTATATATATATATATATATATAAAGTCAACGCCATAATTATTCCGCATCTTTGACCTATGAACCTGGTCCTGCAGGCATTTGTCCTCAAATATCTTCTATTTTTTCCGACGGAGCTAGATAAAGTTTCTCCCTCCATTCTTCAACCCGAGCATGAACAGAAGAGATTCCCTCAACGATCGCAGTTCAAAGGAGATGATTTTTCTTCCATAACAGAAATCAGGAAAACAAGGTGATATCTCTTCTCCCCTTTTGAGTCCCCATCCAACTCAATTGGACAGGTCTTTTCGAGTGCCCAGTTCAAACGTCTGATATTATTCTGGATAATCCCAGTCACTGAATAAATGGAAAAATATATGTAATTTATTTGGAACTGACAGAATTTCTTTTCATAATTTGATTTTATGCAAGATTTGGAAGCTTTTTTTCTGCTCACCCTGGGAAATCAAAAAAGACTGATATTATTCCAGTCACTGAATAAATGGAAAAATATATGTAATTCATGTGGAACTGACAGAAATTACATATATTTTTCACTAAATATGCTGGTCCAACTGGAGGAAGCCCAGGATGAAAAATATATGTAATTTACTGACAGAAATTACATGTATTTTTCATTAACCATGCTGGTCCAACTGGAGGAAACACAGGATGAAACTAGTCCAGATCATCACCCTCTCCCGTTTTCTGGAGTGCATTATTTCCCTTCTTGAGCTGATTTTTTTAATGAAACTAATCTTACGATAGTTGAATAAACCTCACTAATGGTTATCTTCTTAAAGTAAAGAGTCATCCAAAGGGCCAGACTCGGAACACATCTTTGCATAAATAGTAAAATGTCGAATGCCATGTTTGGGACAGTGTTCTTGTTTTGATCTCCGGATTAGTGAAGATGAAGCATGCTTTCCTGAAGGCTTCCTCTCCCGTTTTGAACCCTTTTGGATCTCCGCCTAGTCAGTTTCTTCAGGTAAGTTGACTTCCAATCAGGCCCGTAACCAGATGGTCATCTCTTTTTGATCCGATTGGATATCATCTACTTTTTTGGCCTTTTCTGTTTCTTGACCTGCCATCATTGCAGCCCAGTGTTGCTCTTCCAAGCCTGGTTCTTGTCGCATGATTGATCTTAATGAATAGCGTGATTTTATAAACTCCCACATTCTTGGGGAACCCCTTGTATGATTGCATATCATCATATCATTGCCATTCTGAGATATAATGCCAGTTCATGAAATCCGCTGAAAGGATGAATACCCAGTTCCTCAATCCTCTTTGGGCCAAAATCTACCAGAAAAACAAATATATATATATATATATATATATATATATATATATCTTCCCGAATATAATACCTCCGCTCATTCATCTTCCCAGAGCATTGGTGCTGAGCATGGTAGAAATACTGTTCTTGTGTGGGAACAAGAAGAGGGCGGCAGTTGCGACGCTGAGTATCTTCACCCATCACGCAGATGATGAGCTTGCTGGTGAGCAGAAAAATGAGGTGAGAAAGAATCATACTCAGGTCGGATGGGTGTTCTTCGTCGCTTTTAGAAGCATTAGCTTCAACTGGGTGCTCCTGCAGGCGGTTTCAGAAGCCCTGGAAGACCTCTCAGTAGAATCAGCCTCCGACCTGAAGAAATACCTGAGAGTGAGCACCCACGACTCACCAACAGATGCTTACAATCACCTCATGGCGGAGCTCCCGGTCTTCCAGAGCCGGATGGGGGCGGTGCTGTTCCTCATTTCTGCCCTGCTCTCCCGAGGACTGGTGAGTGTGGCGCCTTATTCTCTCTCTTCTGCCTCCATGCTTCTCTTCCCTCCATCTTCGTCTTCGTCATCACTGTGTTCAGGATGAGAGAAGAAACCATGCATATATATACACAAAAACCATCCAGAAGATTTGGGCTGGAGCCTTCGGAGCTGATGCCTGCTGTTTAATCCTTCTCAGGATGCCATTCAGGCAGACAGGGACGACCCCAGCCTTCCTTTGGTTACCTCTCCATTCGGGCACGCCTCCCAGGTACCCTGAACGCATCTGATCCGACCAGAAACCCTAATTTCAACTCAATTCCAGGGATAGATTATGATGATAGAAATCACTGCTCCGTGTTCTTCCTGCACTGCTGCATCAGGAAATAGTGAACTTGCTGATTTGCGGGGAGGCGGTGGCGAATGTGTTCGATGGCCGGATGGATCTCGGCGGCGGCATGTCCCTGAAGGGGATCCCCGGTGGCGTGGAGGTGGGGTTCCTCACCCTCCTGGAGTCGCTCAACTACTGCAAGGTCGGGCAGTTCCTCAAGCGGCCGCGGTGGCCCATCTGGGTCGTCGGTAGCGAGTCCCACTACACGGTGCTCTTCGCCCTCGACGCCGCTGCGCAGGCCGAGAACGAGCTGGAAGAGCGCGAGGCGAAGATCAGGGCGGCGTTCGATGCCCAGGACCAGAGCGGCGGCGGCGGCTTCATCGGCGTCGATGGGTTCCACCAGGTGCTCCGGGACGCCGCCGTCGCCCTCCCGCCGGAGAAGGTGAGCAGCCTATGCGCGGCCGGCTTCATCGTGTGGAACGAGTTCTGGCAGGCGCTGCTGGATCTCGATCAGAGCAATGGGGGCTTGAAGGACTCCTCCGGTAAGATGGGGAAGAAGCAGTTCGACGTCTTCCACTTCAATGGCATCGCCAAGTCCGTCCCCAACGGCGGAGCTCCCGTCGCCGGCGGCGAGGTCCCGCTGCAGAGGCCCAGGCTGTCGAAGCTCCACGTCTCGGTGCCGCCCAAGTGGACGCAGGAGGAGTTCATGACCGACATCGCCACCACCGCTGCTCCAAGCTCCGATGCGGCGGCTCCACCACCGCCGCCCCCGGCGGAACCGGCCCAGCACGCTCCTCTCGTGGACTGCATCCGGACACGGTGGCCGCGGGCGACCTGCAGCTGGGATGGAGACTCCCCCAGCATCGTCTGAGCACCTGCAGCAGGAAGAACACCGCCGGTGGCGCCGCCTTCCATTTGTTCGACCTCTCCAGTCTTTTGTGAATTTTGATCCCATTCCAGTATATTTTACGACTTCCTACAGCAGGACTGAACTGGCAGACCTTCGAGGGGAAGAGAGTAGCTACCAATGAATTGTATCACAGATGAACGATGTTTAATCAAGCATTTTTTTTACTCTTCTTTTTGTTTTTCTTCCCTTATCTTGAGAGACCAGATGAATGATTGCGATTCCAATCCAAACAGGGAACAACTCATGATTTTCCGTGCTCATTGGAAGAGATTGATGGTAATCACAGTGGGGAGGGGGAGAGGAGCCTCTGCATCAAGCCCTCTCACCGCGGATCCGGCGTGCGAGCTGGATGTCCTTGGGCATGATGGTGACGCGCTTGGCGTGAATGGCGCAGAGGTTGGTGTCCTCGAACAGCCCCACCAGGTAGGCCTCCGCCGCCTCCTGCAGCGCCGCCACGGCGGAGCTCTGGAACCTCAGATCGGTCTTGAAGTCCTGTGCGATCTCCCGCACGAGCCGCTGGAACGGCAGCTTGCGGATGAGCAGCTCCGTGCTCTTCTGGTACTTGCGGATCTCCCTGAGGGCGACGGTGCCGGGGCGGAAGCGGTGGGGCTTCTTCACGCCGCCGGTGGCCGGCGCCGACTTCCTCGCGGCCTTGGTGGCTAACTGCTTCCTCGGGGCCTTCCCTCCGGTGGATTTGCGGGCGGTCTGCTTGGTCCGTGCCATCGCTCCTCTCTATCTCTCTCCGGTGGACTCGCCGGGAATGTAGAGCTTCAGACGAAGATCGGTCTTCTGCGCCGCTCTCTCCGGAGAACTCGCCGGAGAAGTAGATTCACAGACGAAGGTCGATTTTCTACGCTATCATCGATGGTAGGAGGAGGTGTTTTTATAGGAGGGGAAGTGGGGGGGAAGAAGGTGGTGATTCCCCTTGTTTGAAGCTGGTCAGGAGGAAGGGCGATACGGATCGTCGGATGGAGATTATTGGACGGCTGATATTGTTTTTGGGGAAAACACGCGGATCGCAATCCACTAACCATCTGCCAATGTTATGCTCCCAAGACTCACGAGGTCACAAATTTACCCATAATACCCCCAGACTAGGGAAGGAAACAGAAAAGTCCCCAAAAAAGAATTATATTATTGTAAAAGTACGAATAAAAAAGAGATTTTTGAACCCATGAGAGTTGAAAATACGACTTTAAAATACTATTGAGAATACCCTTATTTAATAATTATATTTATATTAAAAAAGGTAAGGCCTATTAAAAATTAATGATTTATCAGGAAATTAAAGCAGAATATTCTATCAAGAAAATAAATATAATAATTAACTACGAATTAATAAGTGATCAATCTCTAGTCTTCACCATCAAGAAAGGCTGCACCTTTTCTAAGCCACCAGTGACTATATAAGATCACCATTCAATCAAGACTCAAATCAACAGAGCCTGCCAATTATATAATCATGATTGAGGAATTGAGTTGGTAGTGATTTATAGGGGCTGATAATGTTTGGGCCTAGTCTGGGCCCATCTTCACTGCCATTTTACCCACATTATAACAAAAAAAAAACATGAAAAAAATACATTATTTTCATATTCCTCTCACATTATGGTGTACATGTCATTTCAACTCATGTGAATATAAGAGAGCTTGGAAGTAGAGAGAGATAGAGATAGAGAGAAGGGTGAGACTGAGCCCAAGAGACTTCAAAGGAGTTGAGGACTTTGTGTTGAAAGACCAACAACAAGGGATGAAATTGGCAAATTCACATGGTATTTGGTATCGCATGATTTTGTGAGGCCCTGCATTCATAATTTGTTCAAAGTATCATTTTCAATAGCAAAATTGGACTAGAGGAGTTAATTGTCAAGCTAGACTAGAGTAGGTATCAAAGGGATCTTGTTGTTTGCACTAGTTTCTCACTTGCTAGTTTGGCAGCTACTAGATTTTCAGTTAATTTAAACTCCCATATTTCCAATTGAGCATAATAAAAAAAATCAAAAAATGAAGAATGCCACAAATCATTGATCTCACAAATATATTATTAATATTGTATTAATAATATTGTCTAATCAAATCCCTTGGGGTGCTTTATAATGATGTTTATAACCCATTTAATTAAAGCTTCAATTTCATGTTAGATTGCAATTAATTGACTTCTACAAGAGAATACTACATAAGAGACTCTTTACACATTCAAATGGGCATACTATATTATTTAAATTTATTATTATAATTAATAAAGTGAAGTTATAATGCATGTTTTGTCGAAGGTTGAATATATTTGTGAATCTTTAACACTTCTGTATATATGTACCGTATAGTCCTTGATTTTCTTCAGCAATTAGTGTGTATAATATCGTTGCTAGCCAATTTCAGTCTTCTCAAGGTTATGATGGTAATTTTTTCTATAGAAATCATGCTCCACTTGACCATAGACCTTGACCTTGCCATTAATTTCTAAAAGGAGCAAATAAAGGATTGGTTGACTAGACATAATGATGAGAAGGTTGACATTTTAGTGAGACTAACAATTTAATAATGGATTGACTCCCGATTCTTGTCATAAATGAGATATTTTGAATTGGCACATAAAATCATTCCCTTTCATACATGGATGACTAAATATGCTGACTCTTTTAGTGGGTTGACCAAAATATCATCTAAAATGGGCAGACTCATTTAAGAGAGATTTGACCTATTTGATGATTGGTTGACCCATTCACTAACATATCCTGACCTTTTTGATTTTGGGAAGTTGAGAATTTAAAATTAATGCAAGCAATTAACTTACTATAGGACCAATATGAGTGCAAAAATATTGATGGATCTAATATAATTAATTATTATTAAGATAAGACAATCGTATAAACAATAAATTGGTATTTTTCATATTTAAATTCATTTATAATTTTGAGATCATAATCCAAGACATGTTGAGTTCAATTCTTTATTAGTAATGTAAATTAGGGTTTATAATTTTTTTAAAACATTGTAACTACAATAGGAGTAGATTTTTTCAACATGTTGAAGAAAGTCTATAGAAATTAAATAAAAATAAAATTTAAAGTTGAGTATAATGTATTTTTAAAAATAATAATATGTAAAAACTAGTTATACACACCATTTACTATTAAAAAGTTCCTTTGAATAACCGATTTGATCTTATTCATAGATCATTAACTCTTCTGAAAAAATTAGAGAAAGCATAATCCCTTGTATCTCAGCTTCCTATTTTCACAAGGAAGATGGAGAGAGCAGAGAGAGAGAGAGAGAGAGAGAGAGAGAGAGAGAGAGAGAGAGAGTTATGGCGAGGCATGGGCCGGATTTTGAACCAACAAGGAAGAATTTGGGCCCAGATTGAGTCCACCAGGCCCATTAACACCTCCCATTTTTTGTAATTTATTAAATTGGTTTGACCGTCTTCCGACGGGTCCGACCGATCCCGAGTTGGGTCGGAATCGACCCGGCCGCTTCGGCCTCCCGCCCAGATCTCATTGACAGTAAAGGTCCTGCTAGGTTTCCAGGAAACCCTCGACCCCTGCGAGTCTCCTCTCCACGAGTCCGTCTAGGTGGGGGTGCACCTTCGCGGAGGAACGCGGGTAAGCCATTCTATTGCCCTTCGATCGAATCAGTGGTCCGTCTAACGACAATCTTGGTCATCTGTGCGGGTTCCCTAGATTTGTCTGCAGAAGTTTTCGTCTTTACCTTCTGACCGGTGGATCGGGATCCTTTTGTTTTGCAGGTGGATCGGGCGTATCTCTGTTTGTTGATTCGCCATGTCAGTGCAAATTTTCCCCCTTCCGTTGATGGTTACATTTGTTGCTATCGTTTTTATTTTTTGATAACTATTATGCGATTAGTTTCGTTTCCAGCGATGTTTTCCCATGAGTCAATCTCCGGTGTTTGTAATATGAGGAATTGGTGTTCTAGACGGCCTCATCGGAGTTAACCTGCTGGTTCCATGCCTATTAAGTCTTTGGTAAACAGATAGATGCCAATGCATGCACACGCAATGATCGGCCAGATCCCAATCTGTTTGAGAAATCTATGATTAGATTCAAGTAGTCTGAAGGTTAAAAAGCTAATGATCAATGTGGCACAGCAAAGGCAAGCAGACCGTGGAATAATCGCACTGAACGAGGAGTTGTTTGATTCCTTCTCTCATTTTCTACTTTGTCTGGAGGCAGCCCTTGTAGATTTCATCTTTCTCTTTCCTTCATTGGGTTTGGGACTTGCCAATCGCTCTAGTCCTAGCATTCGGAGATCAATTAAGTTCATATAACATGAGTATGATCATTTACGCCTCTCCACAAAGCGCTGTAATACTAGAGCCGCCATTTTAACGATTTGATGGCTGAAGCATATGATCCGTAAAATACATGTTTTCACGGAGAAATAACCCCAAATTGAAAGACAGAGGCTGTGGATCACTATTTTCTGTTGTCGCAGTGGTTAGTAATTGCCAGCGTGAGCGTGCTGACTATGATATCCATCTCTTGTATTCTGGATTTAATCTTAACTTGTTTGCTAATGTGACGTGGGGAATAAGATAAAATAAAACGCCTGTACTATATATATATAGAAGAAATCTTCAGGAATGTCAAATGAAAAGGGCTCAGACTTGTGGTGTTCATGGTGGGCTTTACACTAGACCAATTAATCGGAAAGGATATATGTATGTGATTGTTGTTTAAGAAATATTTGGTATGTATGCATAGGGTGGGAGGGTATTTAAAAGATTACTCCACATATTGCTTTATCAATTTTCTTTGGGATTACATCTTATTTCTCTTCTTTTGATGCCCAATATAGTGAGACCAGTTTACTTTCATCTATGGATCTTGCATGGTGTGAGCATTACTCTCTTTATTTCATCTCCCTTCTTCTCCTTTTCCAATGAATAGCATTTCCCCATAACATTAAACTGTTAGCCTCCAACATCTGGCTAAATTTCAGTTACTTTGAAAAATGGATCCAGTATTGCATGGAACATTTTATGCATAATTGACTTTGATTTCTTCTATTCCTTGGTGTATTGAGTGTTACAGTCTTCTGTGTTGTTCAACTTTTTGTATGACAAAATAATTTATTGTCACACAAACGACGTCACTTTGAATCACAAAAAGAATAACATCAGAAATGAGCATTGTTATTGTTTAAAAATTCTTGGTCACTAGAGAAACGATGAGTTATGGAGAACATTGAAAAAAGACTTGAAGTCAACCTTCTTTCTTATATGGTTTGTGTGATTTCCGTCTAGCACTTCTGAAGAAATGCAAAAAGCAGTTGGAGAATATTTGACGGGGTTTGGGTTCGTCATAGAATTTTCTTTGACTTCAGTTGATGAGCCTTATTGCCATTGGAATGCTGGTTCAGCCTTCTGAAGTGGCGACAGATTGCAGTGGCCCAAGATGGATTGCTGACCTTCTGGAGATCGCATTAATACCCATGAAAATTGGATGTGAAACTTTATTTCTTGGTATTGTGGGTTGTTTGCAATAAACTGCAGAATTCAGATATGTGAAGATGGTTCAGCCATAGGATCGAGAACCTCCGACCTGTTTTGTGAAGGAGCTCATGTTGAGGGATTATACAAAAGACTGTGTTTAACTTCAGATATGTGGTTGGAGAATCAGATCTGTGATTCCGAGTTGGTGCCCAATCGGGCTAACTTAGCCTGGCACATATGACTTAAGTTCATCAAGTGTGAGAAATGGTTGACACTTGAGTTGACTTGGGCGCATCAAGTGTATGCATGATCTGCTCGTTGACCACTAGTCTGCTCATGATTTCTTTCCATTTCTCTTGCTTCTCTTGGATTCCCTTTTGTCATTTCATGATCACCCATGTGTAATGTATGGATGATGGCGTCTTCAGGGCAGATGAGGAGGTTGTCGATCCGAAGCAGTATCTCGAAGAAAGATGCAAACCCAAGTGTGTTAAATCATGGATAGAATATGGGGTATGCTCTGGATTGCTTCTCAGAACTCTTCCTGCTCAGTCGCCGCCATTTTCTCTTCTATCCTTTTAAGAATATTTATACTGTAATATCTCTCTTTTTTTCCATATTGGGATTATCTTACCTAGAGAGATGTTTTCCTTAGAAATGCGTTGACCGGGTCAAGGAGGACGAGACCGGGCACAAACACTGCACTGGGCAGTACTTTGATTACTGGTCGTGCATTGACAAATGTGTAAGTAATAACCCATTGTAATAAAAATTAAAATTATTGTTTTATTTTATTTTCTCATTATGAAAAATCTGATATTTCCGCTGGCAAATGGGTCTGAATCGCAGGTGGCCCAGAAGCTCTTTGAGAAGCTGAAGTGACGGCTTGCGAGGTCCTCTCCGCTGGTGAGTCCTGTTGCATCTATTCATCCTTTTGACTATTGGAGTTCTTTTATCCTGAGGAAGGGGGTTTGCTAATGGGCCAGGCCAGTCTTAGTGGGCCGGGTTAGCCGTTTATTATGGTCCAGTGCTGTTCAAAGCAGGCCAGGCTTGGTCAAACCCCACTTGAGACCCACCCTCGGTGATGTGTAGTCTTCTTGGATTTGGAAGGGTTATTTGACTTTAGATCCCCACGAGTCATTTGTCTTGTGGAGAAGGCCCCTCTTTTTTTACTTCAATGCCTTGGCTTCCTAAGAATCATCTCTCTCTCTCTCTCTCTCTCTCCTGTCTAGGAGCAGATTTAACTAGTCAAGAAAGGTAGGGTCTTTTTTATAATTTGAGAGGAGGGGGGGGGGTGGGGTCTGAGACCCACATGATGAATTCTGTCGGTTGCTATTTTGGGATATATTGCCCGGTGAAGCTATGGTTGGCAGTGATGAGCTTCCTTCCATTTTTGTTATGTTCTTCTTCTTCTTCATTGTCCCACTTTGCTGAATACTGGATGTTGGACCATGCCAGGACTTACTAGATTCAATTAATATCATTGTTGTCATTTTTGGTTGTTGCAGGCAGTTGCTCCCCTCTGTGTTTTGGAGAACCATGTTTGTTTGCTAGAGAGAGAGAGAGAGAGAGAGAGAGAGAGCCATTCTTGAAACTCACTCCAGAACATTGTCGCAGTGAGAAATAATTGTAAATCTGTTCCGCAGGAACAACTCTTTTCGGAGCTCTCTCTCTCCCTCTCTACTTTCCTTACGCCCGGCGTTGCAGGCTCAGAAGCCCATGAAGCGTGTACGGCGCCAACTTCTTCCACATGGCGCCACTTTACGCTGCCACATGGCGGGAGCAATGACAGCTCCTCTGGGCCTGAGCTAGTGCCTCGGCTATTTTATTCTCCTCTAGTAATCTTTTTTTTACATCTATTGGACCCGATCGATTCCGGCCCGCCGTAGGTGACGTGGCATTCATGACACGTGGCGCTCCCTGCTGCGTCCAAAGTGCACAGAACCTCAGTGGAGAATCCAAATCCCCGGGCGGCGTATTATTTTAACTAAAAGTTGGAACACCTCTCGACGACCGCCATCTGACGTGTCGGTACTCCTGACCAATAGGTCGACGACACGTCGCAATGGTATTTCTATGCTCTCCTTATTTTTTTAGGAAAATATAAACCGCATGAAAATAAATTTATTTTGGAGGATATCATCCACCTGACTCGATGCGCACGTGGCAGCCCCACGTAGCTCCACGAT